>CM065683.1:20878587-21125663 GCA_017654935.2 Phymorhynchus buccinoides
TTTATTGTTGTGTTATTTTCATGAATCAAGCCGTAGATACATGTAACACTTTGACTCTTCTAGCGCCATGTGTTTTGTGACGTTCTTTGGTTGTCCGTTGCATCTCAACCGACAGGAGGGGAGTGACTTTAACCCTTTCACCGCCAATGTCGCATTTATGCACCACAATGGTTTAACACCCATGTCACTAAAAGGCATCAAATCAGGGTCTGTTATCCGAAGACTCTATTTTCTTAATTTGGGGAGGTAAGAACAGGCCTAATCATAATAATAAAGAAAGCTTATATAGCGCACATTCCAGGCTAGCTTCTCATGGCGCTTTACAAAAAATACATTTAACCAAATGACATCAATACCCATGCTCGCACACATACAAGCGCACACACTGACGAACACAGCATATCATTTACATGTCATGTTATACATGTCACAGAAGAATTCACAATATTGCAGATAAAAAAATATTATCTACCCACTTAAGTTTAATGGTATATTTTTGCTGAAAAATGGCTGGCGGCGAGAGGGTTAATATGCACTGACACATTTCAGGGTGCTTGCCAGTGAATGTCTTTGCATTTGGTGGGGGTGTATGTCTTGGCCGTGTGTATTTGTCCATGGTGCTAGAGGAGTTACAGAATATGCAAAAGTAAACGAAATGATTATTACTTACGAAAGGAAAATTGTTCTGTGGGAGCTATTTCTAGCGGAAGCGGTCGACTGTTGAGGGTTAAAAGGGATAAAGGATACTATTGATTTATGGGAAGTATAATTTCCATGTTAATTACTGCTAGATTGACAATGAAAATCCATCGGAAGACTTCCTGGCAGATTCTATAGATGATAGGTCGGACAAGATATGCTGTACATGAAGTAGCACTTTCTCTCTCAATGGAGTCTGCGTTCCTCTGGCCCCCTCCCCCTCCCCCTTTCAGTTGTATCTTATTGTCTTTGTGTGTGTGTTGTGTGTGTGTGTGTGTGTGTGTCCTGTCTGTCTCTCCCCCTCCCTCCCTCTCCCCCACTCTCTCTCCCCTTCCTTCCCCCCCTCCCTCCCTCTCCCTCCCCCCCCCTTTCTCTCATTAACCCTGTAGTGGTATGGAAGAGAAGGCCTTAATTAGGTTAATTTCCAGCAGTATTGTTTTTACTTTGGACACCCAGCGAAGCCTTTGGAGTTGCTGGGTTCGTTAGCATTAGGAGATTTTTTGTGGACATTGCTGTTGCTTCCTCCAAAGTCGGAGTGTGGCTGCCCACGTGGCGGGGTAATCAGAAACGGTCACACACGTAATGTTCTCATCCCTAGCTGGTGCATTTGTACCATGGTGTTCAAGTGCTTCGGCTGTTGGGATGATCCCTGGAGTCTTTAAGCCAGGGTACGACAGCAACAACATTGCTGTTGCACATTTACTGTTGTTTTCCTCTTGCTTTTAACTCTTCTAGTACCACGGGCAAATACAGTCACCCAAGACATCACTCTACACTCCCACCAAATGCAAAGAAGCACCCTGCCATGTGTTTGTCTGTTTTTAGAGCTTATGTGACTGTTTCTTCCTTTAAAGCAACGCATGCACACTCGAAAAAAATAGCTACTCCCCTGTTGTCAGTTAAGATGCAACGGACAACCAAGAACGTAAAAACAATACATGGTTCTAGAAGAGTTAATGAGCCTTAGTGTTCTTTTCCAAGCGTAAGTGAAACGGAGGCTGGGAGAGTGTAACAAAGAGAATAACTCGAAAAATTTGTTTTTGATTGAGAAAACGTGGATTTCGACAAGTTTTGGACTGAGATCGCTGTTCCATGAATATCTTCTTTTTTTTTCTTTTTTGTGTGTGATGAGTATCTCTTCTGCATTTGTACTGGATGTGACTGGTTTTTTCTGTTTGTAGGAAGCAAGACCTGCAGGAGCTGAAGCTGTTACAGAAGCAGAACAGTCAGTGTGTTATTCAACTTACCCTAATGTAGAGAGAAGAATTCATGATCTGCATTGACACTGGGTGTGGCTGTGTTCTATGTTTGCAGGAAGCAAGACCTGCAGGAGCTGAAGCTGTTACAGAAGCAGAACAGTCAGTGTGTTATTCAACTTACACTAATGTAGAGAGAAGAATTCATGATCTGTATTGACACTGGATGTGGCTGTGTTTTCTATCGACAGGAAGCAAGACCTGCAGGAGCTGAAGCTGTTACAGACGCAGCAGAACAAGCAGTGTGTTATACTAATGTAGAGAGAAGAATTCATTATCTGTATTGACACTGGATGTGGCTGTGTTTTCTATCGACAGGAAGCAAGACCTGCAGGAGCTGAAGCTGTTACAGACGCAGGAGAACAAGCAGTGTGTTATACTAATGTAGAGAGAAGAATTCATTATCTGTATTGACACTGGATGTGGCTGTGTTTTCTATCGACAGGAAGCAAGACCTGCAGGAGCTGAAGCTGTTACAGACGCAGGAGAACAAGCAGTGTGTTACACTAATGTAGAGAGAAGAATTCATGATCTGTATTGACACTGGGTGTGGCTGTGTTTTCTGTTTGCAGGAAGCAGGACCTGAGGGAGCTGAAGCTGTTACAGAAGCAGGAGAACAAGCAGTGTGTTACACTAATGTAGAGAGAAGAATTCATGATCTGCACTGACACTGGATGTGGCTGTGCTTTCTGTTTGCAGGAAGCAGGATCTCAGGGAGCTGAAGCTGTTACAGAAGCAGGAGAACAAGCAGTGTGTTACACTAATGTAGAGAGAAGAATTCATGATCTGCATTGACACTGGATGTGGCTGTGTTTTCTGTCGACAGGAAGCAGGATCTCAGGGAGCTGAAGCTGTTAAAAAGTGTTACAGAAGCAGGAGAACAAGCAGTGTGTTATACTAATGTAGAGAGAAGAATTCATGATCTGTATTGACACTGGATGTGGCTGTGCTTTCTGTTTGCAGGAAGCAGGATCTCAGGGAGCTGAAGCTGTTACAGAAGCAGGAGAACAAGCAGTACCAGGACCTGATCAGGAAGAATGAACTGTCCGCTGAGGCCCAGGAGAGGAAGTTTGAGACTGACATGCAGGTAACGCGGGGTCCTTTGTTTTGTAGCTTCTGACAAACACCTTATGGTTTTGTCCTTGCCGGTACTGTCTGGGTGTCTGTTTTCTCTTTTCGTTTTATTTTCTTCCTTTGCCAAGGAGGTTCTTCTTTCGTTGAGCATGCACAGTGAACAGTTTGAGTTTATATTTCAGGGATTGTGTGCTGCGCATGTGCGTGTGTCTGTCTTTGTGTGTGTGTGTATGTGTGTGTGTGTGTGTGTGTGTGTGTGTGAGAGAGAGAGAGAGAGAGAGAGAGAGAGAGAGAGAGAGAGAGAGAGAGAGAGAGAGAAATTTCATTTAGGGATGTTAGTTCCATGCCGCTCATTTCACACACACACACACCCAATCTCCCAAAACAGAGCAACTCTTAAAGACTTCTCTGCAGCAGATGAGTGAGATGATTGTTTGTGCACGGAGAGAATGCTGAAAAATAGGAGTTTATTTCAGATGAAAAACAAAAAGGAAGATGAAAATGAAACACAAAACAAAAGAACAGGAAAGGAAACACACAAAATGAACTGGAAGAAGAAAACAGATTTAATGGACTGTGAAGGGGGAATGTTGGAATACATTTTTGTTTAAATGTAAATTGTGCACTATGTCATACCTGCATCTAGGGCCGCATTTAAAAAAATACAGTGGAACCTCCCTTATAAGACCTTCAAAAATCATCCAGAATGAGCTCTTATAAGGGAGGGGTCTTATAAGGGAGGTAATTTTAATACTTACAAAGAAGGGCAATGTCTCAGAGAAGTAGGTCTTATATGGGAGGGAGTCTTATAATGGGAGGTCTTATAAGGGAGGTTCCACTGTATGCTGTATATACAGAGAGAGAAAGGTTGCTTTCCTAAGGAGTCGGTTAGACTGGAGATTTCATGCACTGTTGCAGGATTTTCATTCCCTCTTACCTCGGACAACTGAAGTGATGGACATGTTCTCGTTTGGGGGTCAAGTCATGTGTCCACATTCCAAAACCCACCAATCTCTTTGGAGTAGACTTGAACACAGGGGCCATAGACCTTTATATCCTACACAGAGAAATTGTGCTGGAAGTGTTTGGAAAAACCCCCACACAACTTAGACTAGAATAAAGCTAGATGGTATATTTTAACCCTTTCGCCGCCAGATTCGCATTCATGCACCACAATGGTTTAACACCCATGTCACTAAACGGCATGAAATCAGGGCCTGTTATCTGAAGACTTTTTTTAATTTTGGGAGGTAAGGATAGGCCTAATGTTAAACATGTCACAGAGATATTCCCAATATTGCAGATGATTTTTTTTTCTCTACCCAGTTAAATTTAATGGAAATTTTTGGCTGAAATATAGCTGGCGGTGAAAGGGTTAAAAAGAAGTTTAACCCCTTCACTGCCAGAGGAAAACTTGAAAAATTAATGAATTTCTTATTATAACATTTAAAAGAGACCTATAACTTAGTATAAGACTCAATCTGAGAAAAGGGTCCAGAGATATGTCTTTCCTGACTTGTCTAAACCGAAAACTATCATTCCAGGGCTATGACATCAAAAGTTGTGACATCACACATCACATGTAGTAAACACGGGACCGAGCAGGGAAGGGGTTAAAAGAGTCAGTCTGGCTAATTTCATTCTGGAATATACCGGGGTATGTTCCTTGAGCGTGTTTGTAACGAGAAACCCAGCGTTCCAGAGTGGTGCCCTTTTGAAATGATGATGTTCTTAGTGACCCCAGTGTGTGACTCAATACAGAGTGAAGGTGAAGTTAAAGAAAGAAACATTCACCAGTTTCATTCTTTGGGTCATTGTGTGTAGATGGAAGGCAGAAAAGCCTGTTCTTAGTGACCCCAGTGGGTGACTCAATACAGAGTGAAGGTGAAGTTAAAGAAAGAAACATCCACCGGTTTCATTCTTTGGGTCATAATGTGTAGATGGAAGGCAGAAAAGCCTGTTCTTAGTGACCCCAGTGTGTGACTCAATACAGAGTGAAGGTGAAGTTAAAGAAAGCAACATCCACGGGTTTCATTCTTTGGGTCTTTATGTGTAGATGGAAGGCAGAAAAGCCTGTTCTTAGTGACCCCAGTGTGTGACTCAATACAGAGTGAAGGTGAAGTTAAAGAAAGCAACATCCACGGGTTTCATTCTTTTGGTCATTATGTGTCAGGCATCAGAATTATCAGAGGATTAAGAATTTCTGACCGAGGATTGGCTTCTCTTGTCAGAGGTTTTGCCTTTTTATTGAATGTTATCCTTTGAGCTAAATAGCATTTAAAAGTGATTTATCACACAATTAAGCCTTTTTAGTGGTGTTTGGAACTCATTTCAGTGTTGTCCTTCTTCAGTCTAGTGCCTTGATGGCCCTTTTACCATGGTTTTCAGAGGATTGGACTTCAGACTATTCTGATGCGTGTGTGTGTGTGGATGGAAGGCAGAAAAGCACAAAGTGCACACACTGATGGTTGGGATTTGGGCTTTTGTTTATTTGTTTGTTGTTTTAGGACAGGGAAATCATGCCAGATTTATAGCGGGATTTCAAGGGACTGCAATCAGAAGGGGAAAAACCCATTGTCTCCAATGAAAATCTTTAGGGTTTAGGCACACACTCGCGCGTGCGTGCACATGCACATGCATATGCATACAAACACTCGCACACAGATACACACATGCACATGCACGCGCACACACACATGCACGGACGCACGCATGCACGCACGCACGCACACATGCACACGCACACGCACACGCACACATACACACACACACTTTAGATGGCTTGATGAAAAAAAGCATGTATGTTTGCTTATTCAATGTCCATCTTTAAATAAAATCTTGACTTGACTTCACACACACGTATACGCACACACACATTGCTATTTTTCACTCTTTCCCCATGGCAACACAGTGACACAACATGACTTGCATATCGCTGTGTTGCCATATGGAAAGAGCGAAAAATGGCAACATGTACTGTGACCATACCAGCAAATGCATAAACGATGCTTTGGGTTAAAAACTGTCAATTCAGATTGCAATTTACCTAACTTCTGAAAAGTAAAAACAGAGGCGGAGTTTCATACTGTCTGGGGGCCTGGGTCAATGACCTTATTGACCCCTCATTTTGTACAACCAGGGGTCACATGGCCCGTGAAGTCTGCACTAAAGTTTAAGTTTAGTACTGTGGAACCTCCCTTATAAAACCTTCAAAAATCATCCAAAATGAGGTCTTATAAGGGGAGGGGGCGGCGTCTTATAATGGAGGTGATTTTAATACTTACAAAGAAGGGCAATTTCTCAGAAAAGTAGGTCTTATGTGAGAGGGAGTCTTATAATGGGAGGTCTTGTAAGGGAGGTTCCACTGTACTGCAGTGGCACATTACTGACCCAGTGTTTTGGAAACTGACCCCTCATTTTCTAATATCAGGGGTCATACGACCCGTGAAGTTTGTATTAAAAAAAAAAATGCTGTGCAGAGGTCACTGCACGCTATCTTACATTGGCACCTTCAGCCTTTTTATTTTACTGAGAGAGAGATACTGCACCACCTCCTTCCGGATAGATTGCACACACCTCCGGTGCATACAAATGGGGTGGTTTGGGGTGCACTGGCCCTTGCAATACACCATGAATATTGATGAGATAACCGGGCCGAGAGGAGACGCAGACTAAACAAACTAATTTGCATATTTTTCCATTTCTGTGCATATCTTGCCCGTTTTTTTTTTGTCTCTCCCTTCTACGATATTGTTTGTTTCGTGTGCGGCATGTGCTGTTAACCCTTTCGCCGCCAGCCATTTTTTCAGCCAAAATATACCATTAAACTTGACCGGGTAGAGACAAAAAAATTATCTGCAATACTGCGAATTCCTCAGTGACATGTATAACATCAGGCCTTTCCTTACCTCCAGAAATGAAGAAAATAGAGTCTTCGGATAACAGGCCCTGATTTGATGCCTTTTAGTGACATGGGTGTTAAACCATTGTGGTACATGGCCATTGGTGGTGAAAGGGTTAATGGGAAGGGAGATAAGGAGTGAGAGGTGCTGAGGGGAGTGAGGTTGGGGGTGTGGGTGGAGGGAAGGACGTGTGCTGTAGCTATGATTACACTTTGGTTGTCTTTTGTTTTCTTGTTCGTTTTGCTTCTCCTGTCAATATTTGAACAAAATAAAATTGAACATTAGAATTCCCTTGTGAAACTAATTCTGCTTGCAATAGTCAACTTTTCCTGGTACAGTGGAGTCCGGGTAAAACGAATTTTAAGGGAACACAGACTCAGTTCGTTGTATCAGGATTTCGTTATACATGTACATGTACAGTGTATGTTGAAAACAAAAACAGTTCAAACACTCACCAATGATAACCGAAAACATAAACTTGACCAGTTTGGATCGTCTGTCTTAATCACGGGATGTACAAGGCTTGAAGAAGTTCAGCAGTGTTGTCTGACACTGATCTGTTTTGGCACACTTTTCAACAAGTTTGTCCATTAAGTGACAACACATCACACAAATTTAGTTTGTTATAGGCTTTCACGAACTTTTCGATCTTTATTTTGAGCGCGAATTGTAAAGCGACCTTGAGAAACCGAATGATCTGTAGGAAGCCTAGGCCTAGCAGACGACCCAGTGTGAATCTAAATGAGTTCACGCATGCGCAGTTCATATTTTCCAACTTCTTTCCTCTTGACAACACATTCTAGCTTGGAGTTTGAAGGCCTAGGTTTTTGCAGCGCATCGCACAGGCTGAGTTCGTTATAGGCTATTTTTCCAAGTAAATAAAATTATCCTGGGGCGTAGAACATGTGTTCGTAAAAAGCGGGTGTTCGTTATTTCAAAAGGATTTTTTGTTCGTTATACCCATGGCTTTGCAAGTGACAAAAAGAAGGGCATTTGCCGGGAAATTGAAGTCAGTTCGTTAATCGCGAAATTTCGTTAAAAGCGAGTTCGTTATAGTTGGACTCCACTGTATACAAGGATTTCCTGTTTTTGAATTTTACCAGAGCAAGAAGTTCCTTTTCTTTTCTTTTTTTTTAGTCAAACAAGATCTTATAAATGCTTATAAATAAGCATTTTTATAAATTGTGGAAAAAGCAAACTAAAATACCTTCATAAATCAATATTTGCTTCAGCTGCAGGGGGACATTACCCCTGGACCCCGGCCTTTCTTTTTGTGTGCGTGCGTGCGTGCGTGCGTGCGTGCGTGCGTGCGTGCGTGCATGCATGCGTGCGTGCGCGCGTGTGCGCGCGCGCGGGATGACTTGTTGATTTGATAAATGAGGTGGGCTCTGTTTGTTTCATTTGATCACTGTGATGTTTGTTTATGAAACTGATCATTGTATTGTTTGTAAAAAAAATGATTGTGGAAAAAACCCACTTTCATTGTAAGAGGGGGATAAACATTAGACTTGGTTCAAAGTTGCTATTTTCACTTTCAGGAAAGTAATAAAATATGTTTTTTTAGTTTCAACAACAGTGAGAAAAAGCAACGACAGTCAGTTAGTCATGATACATGCTATGTACAGCTTTGTTCAGTTGCAACACTTTCAACTGACTTGAAATTTAATTCAACCTTTTTTCTTTGAAAACTCTGAGGGGTGCCTTCCCCAAAATTCTGGATGGGATCAGCTCTTGTGGCGTAAGCTTTCAGTTTGACTTTTGTGGAGTTTGGGTGTCACAGAACTACCAAATAATAATGATTCCCATTTTGAAAGCTGAAATGATATTGTCAACAAAAAAAAGCATGAACCAGTGATGGCGTTTACTGGTAATTATCGGTAAAATACTGATTGCAAAGTCATAATACTGAAAACAAAATTGACCTGTCAATCCCAGGGAATGATAATTTTTTTTGCTAAGACTGATAAAGTGTTTAACATGTGCTTTGATATTGCGATTTTCACTGGTTTTTGTTTCCCTGGGACTGGTTTTGATAGCGGTTGTTGTGGGGCATTATCGCTGATGGTTTTTTTTCTGAATTTCCAAGTGCGACCACTGCATGAACTAAGAGTAAGAATAACAGTAGTCAGTCCCTATAGCATCTCTTTGTGTTTGTGTGTTTGAAAGTGTTTGCCTACTAACCTGAACATTTGGTATAGTGTTTTCAGGATTTATTTTTATATTAACCCTTTCGCCGCCAGCCATTTTTCAGCCAAAAATGTTGGTGTAATTTACTTGGATAAAGAAAAGTTGGCGTCTGCAATACTGTGAATCTGCCTATGACATGTGTCAAATAAGGCATTTCACAATCTCCCAAAATTAACAAAATATGTTAATTTCGATAACAGATCCTAATTTCAAGCCTTTTAGTGACATGGGTATTCAATCAGTGTGGTGCAAAAATGCGACGTTGGCGGTGAAAGGGTTGACACTGTACGTTATTTGTCCTCCTCAGAATCTGATGAAGCAGTATGACCAAGACAGGGAAGAAATGACCAAGCAGCAGAAACAGGGGGTGGAGAAACACGAACTGAACCAACAGCACGACATGAAGACCGCCGGAAAACGCATCAAGAACGACCAGGTAGGTGTCATTAATATCATCATCATCATCATTGTTATTTCCATCATTATTATTATCATCATCATTATTATTATCATCATCATCATTACCATCAGCATTATTATCATCATCATTATCATCACCATCATCGTCTTCGTCATCATCATCATCATCGCCAATAATGTCATCAATAAATTACTTCTTAGTGCAGTTATTTGTCCCATTTTGTTGTTAGTTGTTGTTGTCCTTCCCTGGCTTAAAGACTCCAGGGATCATCCCAACAGCCGAAGCAATTGCACACTGCGGTACATATGCCCCAACTAAGTAAGGATGAGAACATTACGTGTGTGACCGTTTTTGATTACCTCGCCATGTGGGCAGCCACACTCCGACTTCGGAGTCCCATTTTAATGTGGCACTCTCTCAAATCTTAATGCAGCACACTCTCTTTTAGGTGATATTGGATGCATTTTCCAATTTTAGTGTGTACTTGTCTATCTTGAGACCTGTACTTTGAAAGTTAGAAGTGAACTCAAAGTACACATTTTATAATGTACTATAAGTTTAACATTGCCCACTTTTTTTTCCAAGAGGCCAACATGCTGTAAGTTTCTTAGAAAAGTTTACTTTCAAGGGTGTTTGCGCCGTGCTCAAGTTGACTGTCAAGTTGCACTCAGCCTTTTATTGCCTGTCTCTATTATCTGGATGCTTTTCTCTTTCCCCTTATTACCTGGGGTGCTCAGGGCATTAGCCACTTTTGAAGATCTGTCTTGGTCTCATTGTGCTGAGAGAGAGAGAGAGAAAGAGAGAGACAGCCAGACAGAGAGAGAACACAGAGAGAGAGGGAGAGATAGAGAGAGAGAGTATGTGTGTACACACATGCATGCAATGTTTGGATTACTGTTAAGACATTCTCCTCCTCTGTTGCAGTATAATACCGTATTTTATGGACAGTTAGGCCGTGTACACACATAAGCGGAGATTCCGTGCGGAAACCCGTGCGCAATCCATAAATAAGTGAAACAAAGAAGGGAAAAGATTTGCGCACGTCTCCGAATTTCCCCATTATGCGTAAACCTGTATCCTTCTTTCTTCCACTTATTTAGGGTTTTCCGTACGGAACTTACGCGTCTAATGTGAAACCGGCCTAAGGCAATACTTTTTTTCCTAGAGACCCCTGCGCCTTATAATGTGATTGATAATAATATAGTAAGAAACTATATCTGAATTTTGTGCAAAATTTGGGGGGTGTGCCTTATAATTAGGTGCGCCTTGTAGTCTGTCAAATACGGTGCACCTCAGTCATTGCATGTGTCCAAGAGAAGGAGGTGAACATGTTCCGGCAGACAGCAGACAAACACCATACTTCTTCTTCTTCTTCTTCGATTGCTCAGACAGTGTCCTGTCTATTATGAGCGCAGATGCGTCATGCTGCTGTTATGCGCCTAAGTAACAAATAATTAGGCCCAGCATGTCCGACTTCGGCTGGAGAAAATCTTTTTGAAAGTTTTTCTTGAAAAAAGGCAGGAGAATGGACCGGAGAGGCAGAAAGATAGTAGATGACAGAAAGCAAAGGGGAAAAAAGGCAGAGTCAAAGAGACTGACAGATTAGAGGAAGTTACAAGCACAGAACTTCCAGAAGGTGGGGGAACTATTTATGCAAAAGACCCCCCGGTATCCCCACGGGGAGAAACACCGTACTGAACATTACAACACAATACCGGGTTGACATTAGCCTGCCCCTCCGTGAGGATACTGGGGGTCTTCCGTACAAATAGTACCCCCCACCTTATGGCAGTTCTGTGCTTGTAAGTTCCTCTAATCTCTCTTTGACTCTGCCTTTTCCCTTGCTTTGTGTCATCTACTATCTTTCTGACTTTTGGCCCATTCTCCTGCCTTTGTTTCCAAACAAAAATCTTCCATATAATTTTCTCCTTTGAGCTCCTCCGAAATCAGAACGTGTTGTTGGCTGAATGCAGCGAGGACACCAGTGAAAACTGGAAAACGGACACGTACGTACCCATTGTGGCCTTATGGCCCTGGAACGCAGAAGAAGAAGAAGACATTAGCCTGTACGTACCCATTGTGGCCTTATGGCCCTGGAACGCAGAAGAAGAAGAAGACATTAGCCTGTACGTACCCATTGTGGCCTTATGGCCCTGGAACGCAGAAGAAGAAGAAGACATTAGCCTGTACGTACCCATTGTGGCCTTATGGCCCTGGAACGCAGAAGAAGAAGAAGACATTAGCCTGTACGTACCCATTGTGGCCTTATGGCCCTGGAACGCAGAAGAAGAAGAAGACATTAGCCTGTACGTACCCATTGTGGCCTTATGGCACTGGAACGCAGAAGAAGAAGAAGACATGAGCCTGTAGTAGGGGCCGACAGTAAAATGAGAGCTGTACAGTAAATGATTTTCTGCAGTTTTGGAAATTCGTGGTACAGTGGAACCTCCCTTATAAGACCTTCAAAAATCATCCAAAATGAGGTCTTGTGATGGAGGGGTCTTGTAAGGGAGGCAATGTCTCAGAGAAGTAGGTCTTATGTGGGAGGGAGTCTTATAATGGGAGGTCTTATAAGGGAGGTTCCATTGTACAGCTTAGTTTGTTTTTTACTGAAGACTGTAACTCTCAAACTAGGGGGCATTTTCACTGGTTCTAGTGCTGCAACCAAAGGGATTGTTGGCCTTTGGGGACCTTCCTTAATGCCACCTTTGGCCGAGAGTGGGGATTTACCCTGGGCAAGACTTCTCCACTGTAAACAAATTATAGCCCAGTCCTCCGGAATAGCAGCTGCCCCCCTCGGCTGTCTGGCAGTCATGTCGGAAACGACAGACAGGCTTACATGCATACAATACAATAATCAATGCAATACATTACATATAAGAATGCTGGTGTGTGCCTGCAGGACAAAGAGCTGAAGATATTCCGGGAGAAGCAGAAGCAGGAGCTGAAGCTGTTGAAGCAGGAGCTGGACATGATGCCCAGGAACGACCACAAGAAGGACAACATCCGCAAGGCTCGCGAGGCCAAGGAGATAGAGCTCGCCGAAAAGGTCAGTGTTATCAGGAGTCGGTGATAACAACTTAGTGAAATGTTCAAGAACAAGGAGAACATCCGCGAGGCCAAGGAGATAGAGCTCCATGAAAAGGTCAGTTTTATCAGGAGTCGGTGATAACAACTAAGTGAAATGTTCAAGAACAAGGAGAATATAAAAAATAAGTGAAATGTTCAAGAACAAGGAGAACATCCGCGAGGCCAAGGAGATAGAGCTCCATGAAAAGGTCAGTTTTATCAGGAGTCGGTGATAACAACTTTGTGAAATGTTCAAGAACAAGGAGAACATCCGCGAGGCCAAGGAGATAGAGCTCCATGAAAAGGTCAGTTTTATCAGGAGTCGGTGATAACAACTAAGTGAAATGTTCAAGAACAAGGAGAACATCCGCGAGGCCAAGGAGATAAAGCTCGCCAAAAAAGTCAGTGTTATCAGGAGTCGGTGATAACAACTAAGTGAAATATTCAAGAACAAGAACATCCGCAAGGCCAAGGAGATAGAGCTTGCCAAAAAGGTCAGTGTTTTTAGAAGTCGTTAATAACAACAAAATGAAATGTTCAAGAACAAGAACATCCGCAAGGCCAAGGAGATAGAGCTTGCCAAAAAGGTCAGTGTTTTTAGAAGTCGTTAATAACAACAAAATGAAATGTTCAAGAACAAGAACATCCGCAAGGCCAAGGAGATAGAGCTTGCCAAAAAGGTCAGTGTTTTTAGAAGTCGTTAATAACAACAAAATGAAATGTTCAAGAACGATCACAAGGAGGAGAACATCTGCAAGGAGATTGAGCTCCATGAAAAGGTCAGTGTTATTAGGAGTTGTTACTAACAACAAAATGAAATGTTCAAGAACGACCACAAGAAGGAGAACATCCGCAAGGCACGCGAGGCCAAGGAGATAGAGCTCGCTGAAAAGGTCAGTGCCATAGGCCAAGGAGATAGAGCTCCATGACCCAGGCTGGAGAAGCACATGTGTTAACTGACTGCACTGTGTGTTGTGACAGGAGCGTATGAGCTCGCTGTGTTAACTGAACTGTGTGTTGTGACAGGAGCGTCTGTTCATGGAGACATAGGCTGGAGAAGCACATGTGAACTGACTGCACTGTGTGTTGTGACAGGAGCGTCTGTTCATGGAGACCCAGGCTGGAGAAGCACATGTGTTAACTGACTGCACTGTGTGTTGTGACAGGAGCGTCTGTTCATGGAGACACAGGCTGAGAGGCTGGAGAAGCACATGTATTAACTGACTGCACTGTGTGTTGTGACAGGAGCGTCTGTTCATGGAGACACAGGCTGAGAGGCTGGAGAAGCACATGTATTAACTGACTGCACTGTGTGTTGTGACAGGAGCGTCTGTTCATGGAGACACAGGCTGAGAGGCTGGAGAAGCACATGTATTAACTGAATGCACTGTGTGTTGTGACAGGAGCGTCTGTTCATGGAGACCCAGGCTGGAGAAGCACATGTATTAACTGACTTCTGTGTGTTGTGACAGGAGCGTCAGTTCATGGAGACACAGTCAGAGAGGCTGGAGAAGCACATGCGACAGTTGGCCGATCAGCACCGTCAGAAGATTGCCATGATGGAGAGACAGTTCCTGCAGCAGAAACAGCAGATGTTGAGAGGTAAGCAGGGTTCATAGGGGCCTTACCAGTCCTTATAAGTCTTGACAAATTGAAATCTCCAAGTAAGGCCTTACAAGTGCTTACATTCACTTCAAGGTCCTTACAAGTCCTGACGGCTGCAAGAAACTGCCCTGAGCAGCAAGACCATACTCAAAATAGATCGCAGAAGCAGCACTTTTACACTTGAGAAACATCGCTCAGCACCTACTCCACCTTACCCCCCTCCCCCACCTTACCCCCCTCCCCCACCTTACCCCCCTCCCCCACCTTCCCGTTTCAACTGACCGCTTAGCAGACGAACGATGCACCGCGAGTTGTCAAGAGAAATTGGACTGAAATCTCGTTCTTTATCCTGGTGTCGTTTTGCACGAAAACGCGTATATCTGTGTCAGGCCATAGTTTTTGTGTCTGCTTAGACATTGTTCACAATGCTGTGAAAGTGTTCCTTTCAAGATCGTTGGCTAAAAGATGGAGATTATCCTTAGGCATACAGGTCCTTACAAGGTCCTTTTTTGGGGGTAGCTGAAAACCCTGGGAACCCTGGGTAAGGCGCAGTGAACATATCTGTCTGGTATCTGTGTGTGTATTGCTATGATGGAGAGACAGTTCCTGCAGCAGAAACAGCAGATGTTGAGAGGTAAGGCACAGTGAACATATCTCTGTCTCTGTCTGGTATCTGTGTGTGTATTGCTATGATGGAGAGACAGTTCCTGCAGCAGAAACAGCAGATGTTGAGAGGTAAGGCACAGTGAACATATCTCTGTCTCTGTCTGGTATCTGTGTGTGTATTGCTATGATGGAGAGACAGTTCCTGCAGCAGAAACAGCAGATGTTGAGAGGTAAGGCACAGTGAACATATCTCTGTCTCTGTCTGGTATCTGTGTGTGTATTGCTATGATGGAGAGACAGTTCATGCAGCAGAAACAGCAGATGTTGAGAGGTAAGGCACAGTGAACATATCTGTCTCTGTCTGGTATCTTTGTGTGTATTGCTATGATGGAGAGACAGTTCATGCAGCAGAAACAGCAGATGTTGAGAGGTAAGGCGCAGTGAACATATCTCTGTCTCTGTCTGGCATCTGTGTGTGTATTGCCATGATGGAGAGACAGTTCTTGCGTCAGAAATAACAGATGCTTAGAGGTAAGGCTCTGTATAGATGTGTGTGTTTGTGTTTTGCTGTGCTGGGGAGATAATTCATACAGCTAAACCAGCAGTAACAATCGAACACACCTTATATTGGCCTCACTATTTCATTCTTTGATTAACCCAAATTCCTTTTGAGGCTTGCCAGTTTGTTCTGTGTTGTGTGTTGTTTATGTGTAACATTCAAGATTAGAAGGTTATGTCGCTCTTAGATAGATGTTGATTTGTTTGTATGTCGTCCTCTCCACCATTGTTGTTGTGTACTGTGTGGGTGAAGGGCCATAAAGGCGAACTTGGCACATTCTTTTTTGAATAATGATGTTTGCTTGTCTCCCTTTGGCTCTGATCCACGCATTGCTAGATGACTGGTATCGTAATCAACTTTGGTGGAGGGGAGTTAATTAGAAAGAGTTATCCCCCTTTGTTCAATTTCATTATCTACTGTAAGAAAAACTCCATGACTTCATTGTTTGTTGCTTTATGTACTGTGTAGCATTGTGATGCTAGTTTGGTGTGTCCTGTGCAGCCCAGGAGGTGGGAGAGTGGGAAATGAAGAAAGAACAGCTCAGTGAGGAGCACCGGCTGTCAACTGTTCTGACTTCATTAATTTATCAATTCAGATGGCAGCCGGTTAGCTTGCCCAGCCCTGTGTGCGGGCTGGCCTGCTATTGCTTACAACTGTTGCTGAAGGCTTGGTTTTTACAACTTTGTGGTTATTTTTCTTGTTTATCTTCTTCTTCTTCGCCTTAGGCAGCCAACTTCATCACGCTGAAGATTCTGCTGCACTTTAGGGGGGGGGCAGTACGAAAAAGAAAGAAAATAAGTTCAGCAAAGATAGGGTAGATAGTGAGATAGGATGAAATATTATTGGGAAAAGATAGAGCCAAGATAGTCAGGAATTTAGTATTATGATACTCCGTTTGCTATATCATGTAAAAGAATAATAATTTTGTGAAATAGATTTATAACTTTAAGGAAATCAATTTTATAATGGGGGGAGGGGGGGGGGATGTGTGCATTTGTGGAACAATTTTGGAAAGACATGTGTGATAACAAAGTTTGTTTATGGTGTCGTACTGTGACCGAGTCCTTAAAAAAGTTTTAAGAAATAAAGACGAAATTTGGCAAGCAGCTGAAGTTCTGTTTGTTTTTGTTTGTTTTTTGTTTGTTTTTGTTTCTGTTTTTACCTGTTTATTTAATAAATAAGTCTGTTGCCATACATCAATGAAAAGGGCAGAACCTGGAACTTTGCACTACTGACATTTTCAAAGATGTTTTGAGTACGAATATTCCTTGAACTGCGGTAGAAAAAACCCTAGAGGTTTATTTTTAAAGTTCTGACGGTTCTCCGTAACCACTGCAGTAACTGACTGTAGCTGTAGCAACAGTGACCAACCACACAGACATGTGGCAAGATCAGCAGCAGTTTAGGCTTGAAAAAGGTAATGCTGTGTACAGAGAGAGAGAGAGAGATAGAGATATATAGATATATATATAGAGAGAGAGAGAGAGAGACGGAGAGAGAGAGAGAGAGAGAGACAGTGTGTGAGCTAGTCATACTGTGATGTGTCACATTGCTGTGTGCAGCCCAAGAAGCGGCGATGTGGGAGATGGAGAAGGAGCAGCTCCATGAGAAGCACCAGCTGGCCAAGGGGCAGCTGAAGGACATGTTCTTCCTCAAGAGACACCAGATGCTCACCAGGCACCAGAAGGTAGGACATATTCTTCCAGAGCCACCAGATGCTCACCAGGCAGGTAGGACACTTCCTCAAGTGCTCACCAGGCACCAGAAGGTCCTCCGAAATCGACACCAGAATGTGTGGCTCCTCCGAAATCGGAATGTGTCGGCTGAATGCAGCGAGGACACCAGTGAAAACTGGAAAATGGACACATACGTACCCATTGTGGCCTTATGGAACGCAGAAGAAGAAGGAACGCAGAAGAAGAAGAAGGACACTGTGTACCACCTGTTTAGCCTTGGAGAATATGGCTTTAAACTGAACTCGTCTCCTACGCCATCTGCATACAGTTATTGCCCTTGCAAGTTGCCAAGAAGCAGGGGGTAGCCTCGGAAAATTATCTGGCCATGATTATCACTGGGTGGCGCAATCATCTTCTACGATCGCTCAGTTTCCTGTCATATGAGCGTCATGCTGCCGTTATGCGCCAAACTAAGAGATAGTTAGGCCCAGCATGTATGTCTTAGGACGGAGAAAATCTTTGTGTTTCTTGAAAAAAAGGCAGGAGACTGGATCAGTTAGATAGTAGATGACAGTAAGCAAAGGGAAAAAAGCAGTCAAAGAGAGGGACAGAGGAAGTTACAAGCACAGAACTTCCAGAAGGTGGGAGAACTATTTATGCAAAAGACCCCCCGGTATCCCCACGGAGGAAAGTGGCGCAATCATCTCAGTAATAAAATTACCGTATTTTTCCCCAGACTCGGACCCTTGCAACTTATGACTGATACAATAGTAAGAAAATAGAATAACAAAATCTGAAATTTGGGTATAATTTGGGGGGTGCTCCTTATACAGAGGTGTACCTTTTAGTCTGAAAAATACAGTACAGTGGAACCACCCTTATAAGACCTCCCATTATGACTCCCTCATTATAAGACCTACTTTTCTAAGACATTGCCCTTCTTTGTAAGTATTAAAATTACCTCCCTTATCAGACCCCTCCCTTATAAGACATCATTTTGAATGATTTTTGAAGGTCTTATAAGGGAGGTTCCACTGTAATGGTCAAGAAGTACTATAAAGCCCCATTGCCCTCTACAACACATGTTTATATAAAAAAAAAAGAGCATAAATTTCAACTGAACATGGTAGATGTTTGAGGAGAATACTTCACATTGTTTTCTATTTTGATGAGAGATGTAATGTTAGGTCTGCCGTCAGTGTGGTTAAATTAAGCTGGTCAACTGACGTCAGTGGTCACCGTCTTTCATTCATCCCATCTGTCAGAACAAAGTCTTGGTCAGCGTTCCTTTGCATTCCAAGTCCCAACTCTCTGGAACAAACTTTCAATATCAGGCACTCTTCATCAGTTACGTCATTCAAATCATCCACAAAAACTAACCTCTTCAAATTTTCTTCACTTAAGCTTGTCCTGTATCCCGACCCTGATTCCCTAAATTTTGGGAAGCTTTTTTGATGTTCCCAGTAATGTCTGTGTGAAGAATGGGCTTGCTTTGGTACGTGGGTGCATGCGCTCTAGGTTTGTTTTTGTCCGTGTGTGTGTGTGCTCGTGCGTGCGTGCGTGCGTGCGTGCGTGTGTGTGTGTGTGTGTGTGTGTGTGTGTGTGTGTGTGTGTGTGTGTGTGTGTGTGTTCATACATCTGGGTGGGTACGCGTGTGTGTGTGCAGGTCTGTCTGTGTGTGCAATCGCGTGTGCGCGTGTGTCCTGACGGTGTGTGGTGGTGTGGTGTGGGTGTGGGTGTGTCCTGACGGTGTGTGGTGGTGTGTTGTGGGTGTGGGTGTGTAAGGCTACTTTGCGTTAGTTCTTTGGTTGTTGTTTTTCTTGTTTAACATTTATTGTTTGTTTTCTTATTAATCAATGTAAATGTTTTGTAAAGCGCTTAGAGCCCTTAGGCGCTATAAAAATATGCATTATTATTATTATTATGACACAGTTGGCTGTCACGAGGTCCATTGGGCGACAATCAAGGCATTATATATTATGAAGCGAAAGCTGTAATCATACTGTATGCTTTACATTGACGTATGCTTAGAAAATACTATAATAAAAAATCTATAAACAAATCTTGTTATTGTCCATCCTCCACACACACACGCACACACACACACACCCCTCCCGCACTTTTTTTTTTATCACCATGAGCTGGGCATGATTAAGAATTGCTACTTTACTAAGGAAGGAAAGATGATTATAAAACATCGCTGAATATCATTCTTAAAGACCCACCACGTCCCGTGTCAAAATCATGGTTTTCACGTGTTTTCCCTCTTATAGCTGGTAAGAAATCTACAGAAATCTTCCAAGCATAAGAGTGAATGTGACACGTGGGTCTTTAATATTATCCTAATGCACAGGAGCTGGGCATGATGAAGCAGTACAACTCCACCAAGGAGGAGGAGATGCAGAGCCGTCACTCGCTGGAGAAGCGGCGTCTGCCCAAGATCCTCAAGTCTGAGGCCAAGACCCGCGCCCTCATGTTCAAACAGAGCCTTCGCCTGTCCATGGTGGGAAGTCCTGATGACGACAAGACCAAGATCAAACAGGTCAGAGTCAAAGGGTTAATCAGTGTGTGTTATAAACTGTCTGTGTTAGTTGGTTGGATATATAGAAGACCCGCGCCCTCGTGTTCAAACAGAGCCTGCGTCTGCCCACTGTAGGCTCCCCTGATAAAGACAAGAAGGTCAGGCAGGTCAGGGTCTGTTTGTGTGTGTGTATGTGTGTGTGAATTAGGGTAGAATTTCTCTCATATTTTCATCTTGACCCATTAAAATTTGAAATTGGGGGTGAAAATACCCCTTAAAGCTGTAAACAGGGGGTGAGCGTACCCCTTAATTAAAATAGGGAGATATCAGAAACCCTGCTTACCTTACCTTACCTTACCTTACCTGATCAAACTCTACCATGCCATTGCCTTACCAGATACGATTTGAGATTGTTCATCAATACCGTGTGTTTGATTCAGTTTGAGGAGAACGAGAAGCGGCGGATGAAGGCTGAGCAGCAGCGTCAGGAGAACAAGCACAAGAAACAGTGGGAGGAGCTGATCGCCAAGAACGAGGCCTCACTTAGAGAACTGGAACAACTACAGGTAAGAATTAAACAGGCAGGGAGAGGGCTGGGGGTTTGGGGCTACAGTGGAACCTCCCTTATAAAACCTTCAAAAATCATCCAAAACGAGGTCTTGTAAGAGAGGGGTCTTATAAGGGAGGTAATTTTAATATTTACAAAGGAGGGCAATGTCTCAAAGAAGTAGGTCTTATATGGGAGGGAGTCTTATAATGGGAGGTCTTATAAGGGAGGTTCCACTGTATAGTGTTTGTGTGTGGGGTAGGGTGATAGAGAGTGGTTTATGCATGTTATACCCAAGCATGCCATTTGCATAGCTGCCAACCATTCCGAATTTCCCGGAATGTTTCCATTTTCCAGCCGCTATTCCGCATTTCCGATTATGACAATAAAATTCCGGAATCCGAAATCACTAGATAAAGAAAATGTCAAATCCATGTGGAAGTCAACGTGCATGCCATTTCCACAGCCATTCCAAATGCCAATCCAACATTTATTATCCCGGAAACCATAATCTGCGTATGTGCAGTAAGCTTTTTTGCTGAACAAAATGGCGTCAAACAAAACCGGGAACTTGCGTTGTGTTTACCAAAGTTTGTTCCTGGGCATAGAGAAAAACTTCGAAATTTCTTATGGGGATCTAAAATAACATTGCTGTTCACGAGAAGCTTGTACCGTGAAACTGAAAGCAGAAGTCTTCAGTTCAGTTATGAAAATGATTGCGATGACGTAGTCATAGTGCTTCATTGCTAAAACGGCACAATCAGTGGAGAGGTAAGCATGCCGTTTTATTCGGCTTGTTTAAGACAATGTTTTCTTGTCAGGAGATGAAGACTTTGCTTCTTTATATAACAAAAAATACTTCAGCTTCAGGGGGCTGCGCCCCTTGACCCTTGCT
This sequence comes from Phymorhynchus buccinoides, assembly GCA_017654935.2. Classification (NCBI taxonomy): domain Eukaryota; kingdom Metazoa; phylum Mollusca; class Gastropoda; order Neogastropoda; family Raphitomidae; genus Phymorhynchus; species Phymorhynchus buccinoides. Next base: position 20,899,605 of record CM065683.1, read on the forward strand.
CTCTCGGGAGGCGCGTATGTTCCGTACGGAAAAGCCTTAATAAGTGGTAGAAAGAAGGATAAAAGTTTACGCATATAGGGGAAATTTGGACAAGTGCGCAAATCTTTTCCCTTCTTTGTTTCACTTATTTATGGATTGCGCACGGGTTTCGGCATGGAATATCTGCTTATGTGTGTACACGTCCTTAGAATTGACATCAGCAGTAATAGCAAAGACTCTAAAAGGGTAAGATGGACTACTTAAGAGTTACGGCGAGCCGGGCTGATAAAGTTATTGTTAGTGGGGTAGTTACACCCATTCACAGTGGCGGCTATCCAAAGACTCAGACTGGAATTTGAACGGAGAATTCAACTGGCCTATCGACGTGTTTTTAACCTAAATGTGTCACGTTTAAAAGGGACATAACCAGTGTTTCTGTCCTCACTACTCATATAGGGAAAAGGGACCGGATGTTAGTCTTTTCTTTTCAGTGTCTTTGGTAATAGTACTGTTGTATCAACAGACAAACATATTGTGATTTACGTGTGACGAGCAGAAAAACGGAGGTTAATAATGGAACAGGAGAGGCCCAGAAGATGAAGAAGTTATGCAGCATACATTGCTTCTTCTTCTTCGATCGCTCAGTTTCCTGTCGATTATGAGCGCAGATGCGTCATGCTGCCGTTATGCGCCTAATTAGGAAATAGTTAGGCCCAGCATGTCCGACTTCGGCTGGAGGAAATCTTTTTGAAAGTAATTCTAGAAAAAAGGCATTATTAATAGCAACTGTATCCACAGTGTGCCTTGTTTTAAAGACAATAAAAATGTAATCGATTGATTGATGTTGTTTCAAGTGATGAAAATATTGTTGTGGAGAAACGGAAGTTACTGATGGGGCAGGAGACCCAGAAGATTAAGGAGCTGGCCGAACATACATTGTTAGTGATAATAGTGTGCTATCAACTGACAAAGCATGATGTGATGTGTATGCCTACAGGCGGAGAAGCGTATCATATGTTTTGGACTATAAGGTGCACCTGATTATAAGGTGCATCCCCCAAATTTTACACAAAATTCAGATTTTGTTATTACATTTTCTTGCTATTTTAGTAGTCATTTTATAAGGTGCAAGTCTGGAAAAAGTATCGTCTTATAGTCCGTAAAATACGGTAAGTTACTGATGGAGATCAGGAGATCAAGGAGCTGGCCGAACATACATTGATAGTGTCCAGTACATCAACAGTTCTAGTAGTGTGTTGTCAACTGACAAACATGATGTGATTTGTATGCCTACAGGCGGAGAAGCGTAAGTTGCTGATGGAGCAGGAGATCAAGGAGCTGGATGAATTTACATTGTTAGTGTCCAGTACATCAACAGTTCTAGTAGTGTGTTGTTAACTGACAAACATGATGTGATTTGTATGCCTACAGGCGGAGAAGCGTAAGTGGATGAACGTACATTGTTAGTGTCCACTTCATCAACAGTTCTAGTAGTGTGCTGTCAACTGACAAACATGATGTGATTTGTATGCCTACAGGCGGAGAAGCGTAAGTGGATGAACGTACATTGTTAGTGTCCACTTCATCAACAGTTATAGTAGTGTGCTGTCAACTGACAAAGCATGTTGTGATGTGTATGCCTACAGGCGGAGAAGCGCAAGTTGCTGATGGAGCAGGAGACCCAGAAGATCAAGGAGCTGGACGAGCAGTACGCCAACAACTTCAACGAGTGGAAGGCCCTGCTGGTGCCCAGGAAACAGGTAGGGCACCGTGGTCCCCACAGGCCAACTAGTCTTCAAGGCTGCAGCCCTTAAAGAACTTCATAATCGTACGCTCTATTCGGATGCAAAGACACTTATAAACGCCACAGCATGGTTTTAGAATATTGATAAGCACAGACTGCAAACTCTATCATATTTACCTACCTCTTGTATCACATTCTTAAAAATAAATTGAACAGATAAGTCGTAATTTGCAAAAATGCACTGTGGAGTTCACTAGAATTATAAAGCCAAAGAAATCTTTGCTTCTTTCAAGCCAGAATCTGTGGGTGACATCAAATCAAGAATGTATTTCTAAAAAAAATGACGTTGTGGGCGACAGGAACCCCAGTGGCCCGAGCCATCCTGAGATCCTCCAGAGAGTCGAAGATCTTTTCCCGAACCGGTGTGTCCGACGGCCAAGTTTCGTCTCGCAGGTTCAGGAGTAATCGACAGTCCTGAAGGAGATGCTCAACAGTCATGTCAGCGGCTCCACAGGGGCACACAGGGGAATCTCCAATGTGAAACTTTGTATACATGTGATGCCTGAGTCTGGAGTGTCCAGTCCTCAGTCTTGTCAAGAATACTTGGTCGTGTCTGGAGAGGTGGTGGTAGGCATCCCTGGCGCGGTGGTTTGGATGTTGTTGCAGCCATCTTCTCCTCAGCCTCTCCTTTACAATGGCTTTTGCTTCGCCATAGGTGACTTGTTTGCTGTCTTGCTGCTGCTTTCCTCCCTCTTTTGCAAGCCTGTCTGCTTCCTCATTTCCTTTTATGTTACAATGTGAGGGGATCCACTGGATGACTGCTTTCTCTGTGGACTGCTGCAATGTCTGTAAGGATGAGGAGAGACTGTTCAGCTCTGTGTTTCTTGGGCTGTTGAGTGCCTGCAGCACTGACAGAGCATCGGAGAAGATGACTACTTTCTTGTGGGTGTGAGGAGAGACTGTTCAGCTTTGTGTTTCTTGGGTTGTTGAGCGCCTGCAGCACAGACAAGAGCATCGGAGAAGATGACTACTTTCTTGTGGGTGTTGTCCTTTGCCTGTATGATGTGGTTGTATGATGTGGTCAGCTGCCACCTTCACTGCTTCTGCCTCTGCTTCGTAGTTGGTGGAGAACTTCCCTGTGGCCACAGACTGGCAATGTGTAGTACCGTCCTTCTGGTAGATCAACACTCATCCTCCGCCTTTTCTAGCAGCATCTTCTGCTGAGCCGTCGGTGTATGCGTGTGTCCACTCTTCAGCTGGGTAGGCCTCACTGATGTGGCTGAGTGTAAGTGCCTTCCTTACTATCTCTGACTGTAGGTGTTTCTGCATAATGCCAGGAACGCTTTCTCGGATTTCAGGAAAGCACCTTCTCTTCCATGACGGCAGAGCTGAGTGTGTGGGAATGGGCACACTTGTCTGCTCCATCAGGTCAGGGTCTTGCCTCTCCAGTCTACGAGCATGGTGCAGGAAGCTTCCCCTCTTCAGTCGGCATTTTGTTGGCTGAGCCATTCGACTGTGCGTGGGCGGGGTTGACGCTGAGGATGTGTGTGTGTGTGTGTGCTACTTTGTGCGTGTGTTGTTGCTCATTTGTGACATACTTGAATACTGTTTTTGTTGCTTCTTGTTTATGATCACTTAATTGTAAAGCGCTATATAGATGCGCTATTATTCTTTTTCTTCACATGTCTTTGTCCGATTTGGCTGAAATTTTCAGGAAAGTTGCAGGACCATATGGGTATTAGAAATGTGAAGTGCCAACCGGAAGTGGGGACGAAAGTGGCCACATTTGGCCAAATATTAATTTCGAATGACTTGCAAACTGCTGCGCAGAATGAATTCTTACATTCAGTATTTATTAAAGAGTGACGTTGCAACACTTCCGGTAAAAATTCAAGCCAGAAGTACCATCCGGAAGTGAGGATTGAAAGATTGATGGAGGAGAGAACCCTGTCATGTTTGCTCTAGTTATTATTATTATTATTATTATTATTGTGTTCAGAAACTGGAGGAGGAGTTCCTGAGGCAGAAAGAGGAGCAGGACAAGTTCTACGGGGCCCCTCTAGTTATTATTACTGTTGTGTGTTCAGAAACTGGAGGAGTTCCTGAGGCAGAAGGAGGAGCAGGACAAGTTCTACCCTCTAGTTATTATTACTGTTGTGTGTTCAGAAACTGGAGGAGGAGTTCCTGAGGCAGAAGGAGGAGCAGGACAAGTTCTACCCTCCAGTTATTATTACTGTTGTGTGTTCAGAAACTGGAGGAGGAGTTCCTGAGGCAGAAGGAGGAGCAGGACAAGTTCTACCCTCTAGTTATTATTACTGTTGTGTGTTCAGAAACTGGAGGAGGAGTTCCTGAGGCAGAAGGAGGAGCAGGACAAGTTCTACCCTCTAGTTATTATTACTGTTGTGTGTTCAGAAACTGGAGGAGGAGTTCCTGAGGCAGAAGGAGGAGCAGGACAAGTTCTACGGGGCCGCCCAGGACGAGGAGGGGGGGGAGGGCGGGGCCGTCACCCACCACCTCTACTCCCAGACCTCCTCCTCCGCCAGCCTGCGCAGCAAGGACGGCAGCAGCCTGGGCTCCATGTCCTCGCGACACTCCACAGTCATCTGAGAAATGCAGCACCCTCCACCCACCGTTGTCTGGCTTCCTTACAGCAGTGTGGGGTCCGTGTCTTAAGCCGGCGACAGACTATGTGACTGCCTCATGTGACTCGATCAGGTCATGACGTTTTACCTCATTTGCATACCATCTAGCTTGATCAGTCGGGCCCAGTCAGGTAACAGGGCCGAATAGGGCGGGTTCTAAATTTCACTGATCGTGTCAGATGGCTTGTGACCTCTTCTGTGCGGGAAGCAAAATTTGATCTACGTCACGACCTGATCGAGTCATATGAGGCAGTCGCATAGTCTGTCTCCAGCTTTAGCGACACTCCACCGTCATCTGAGAAATGCAGCACACACGTCATTGAGACGTACAGCATCCCGCCATTGTCTATCTCCCCTCGCGCTTTGGACAACTATCTTCTGATCTTAAGAAGAAGAAAAAATGAACTTGTGGAGGAATGGACACGAACTCCACACTTTGAAAGGGGGAAAAAAATCTATTTTTCTCTTCGTTTTTTTTCTCTTTCATATTGCATGATCGACACTTTTTTTTTCAGCCATAACAAAAGCGTTATTTCAATCCACCTCCTTCCCCCCTTTCTCTCCATTCAGATTGAGTATAATATACAAGTTGTATTTTTCCAAAAAATATAAAAATGGTGATAATGACTTTTTACGCTAGATTATAAATCAAAGGACGCCTTTTTTTTCTTTCTTTCTTTCTCTTTCTCCACAGAGTTTGGATTGTATTGAGAAAGTGCAGCTTCCCGTAACTGGCTTCATTGTATGTCTTGAGGAATGAAGGATCTGTGTGTGTGTGTGTAAATAGCTGTGTGCATGTAATAGAGAAAGACAATGCACATGTATGTATAAATGGTCACAGGTGTTGATTATTATTTGATGTTTCCGGGCTATGAACTGCCGATATATACTGTTTGTCCTTTGTGCTATAGACCTGTGTGTGTGGTGCGTGAGTTCCATCAGTCGTTGAAGTTTCCATATTCCCCTTATTTGATGTGGATTGATGATTTTCGAGTTGTTTAACTGGCTTCATTGATGTTTTTTTAACTTACTGTTCGTTATGAATTTCGAGTTACTTTATTGGTTATTTTATGGAACTGACTATTGCAGGGAAAGACCAGCTCAAAAGCATTTTCAAAGCGATAAGCTACGCAAAATAATTCAAGCACCAAATAATCAAACCTCTTTGCATGAAGTTTTGATAATAGTTTGACATTTTTGCACGTGTGTTTAGAGATAATTGTTTTGTTTTGATATGTTCATTCAGTGGTGAAGTTTTGACCTTAGCTGGAAAATGTGTTGTCATGTCAGTGGATAAATATGTCATGTTTAGGATGCATCACAGTTGACAAATAACGAAGGTTTTTTTTTAAATTTCGTGACACTCTGTATACAGCACACAATAAATGTTTTTGTAAACGTGTTTTGGTCATGGTATGAATTTCCTAATGTGTGAAGAATAGCATGTATATTGTTAGAATTGGTTTGACTGTGGCCACATTTTCTAACTCCCAAATAAGCCTGCATGTTTTCATGTCAAATGGTTGAAATCATTCTCTCTGCTCATGCCTAAGGTCAGCAAAATTGGCAACAAAAATTCACTTCGTTTGAGAAGCGTTGCTCTGTCAAAATCAAAAGGAGAAGGAAGCTCTTCATATGTTATCGTGTTATATTTTGTAAAGTGGCAACAGTGTTAGTTCTTTGTTCGAAATCAGGGGGTCAGAATTGGGGCACGAAATATGCCTATAGATCTTTAGAGGGTCACCTGGATATTGACCGTATTTTACAGACTATAAGGCGATACTTTTTCCCCAGACTGAGACCCCTGCGCCTTATAATGTGACTGATAAAATAGTAAGAAACTATAATAACAAAATCTGAATTTTGTGTAAAATTGCGGGGGTGCGCCTTATAATGAGGTGCGCCTTGTAGTCCGTGAAATACGGTAAGTGGGGTCTCTCTGTATAATTGTAAACTTTATTTTGTTTAAGTTGTGCGTCTGGTGAAATGTTGCTGCGTTTTGTGACCCACTGACCTGATGTCCAATACGTCAGATGGGAGAATTGAGCGTCATTTGTGCTTGATAATTAGCACTGGGCGACAACAACAAACCTATGTCAAACAACAAACCTATGTCAAACAACAAACCTATGTCAAGCAACAAACCTATGTCAAACAACAAACCTATGTCAAACAACAAACCTATGTCAAACAACAAACCTATGTCAAACAACAAACCTATGTCAAACAACAAACCTATGTCAAACAACAAACCTATGTCAAACAACAAACCTATGTCAAACAACAAGCCTATGTCAAACAACAAACCTATGTCAAACAACAAACCTATGTCAAACAACAAGCCTATGTCAAACAACAAGCCTATGTCAAACAACAAACCTATGTCAAACAACAAACCTATGTCAAACAACAAGCCTATGTCAAACAACAAACCTATGTCAAACAACAAACCTATGTCAAACAACAAGTGTATGTCAAACAACAAACCTATGTCAAACAACAAACCTATGTCAAACAACAAAACAAACCTATGTCAAACAACAAGCCTATGTCAAACAACAAACCTATGTCAAACAACAAACCTATGTCAAACAACAAACCTATGTCAAACAACAAGCCTATGTCAAACAACAAGCCTATGTCTGTGGGTAAAGAGTTTAGCTTTTCTTCTTAGGTTTAATGTGTACCTGGATAACAAATTCAGTGTGGATCGGACCACGCATGTCCATTTTGGTTGACATGTTTTGCTCTTGTGTTGTTCACTGTGTGTGTGTGTGTGTTTGATTTGTATTTATTTAGATTTTACAGTATGCTTCATGCCCTGTGTCTACTTGTTTACATGTTTCTGTAGATGCACAAATAACTGTGAATCACATATGTACAAACTGTTCTCTCTCTCTCTCACTCTCTCTCTCTTTCTCTTTCTTACCCCAGAGCTGATTGGAAAAAAGCGTAACCCTGGTTAAATAACATGTAATTTTGTTTTCTCTCTCTCTCTCTCTCTCTCTCTCTCTCTCTCTCTCTGTTCTTAGTCCCATTCTTACCTGTTCCCTTGCATTTCAACATTCTGGCCTCAATCACCTCTCCACAGTGAAACAGAAACCAACTGTCAGGTCAGCTTGTGAGGATTTCACCGATCTGACCGATCTGACCAGGATTCAACCACATGCAAGATGTATTTTTCGGAACGTTTTGAACTTTTAGTTTTCGGGTGTTTTTTTCATTCGCATTACCACTTATTGCACATTTTTTAAATTTGTTTGCTTAATAAGGCTTTGTAAACGTAACCACATTAAAACCAAAAGATACGTATGAATATGCAAATGGAGTTAACCTCTCCGCGACCTGTCTGAAGAATATGCTCTGCAGTGTGAAATTGTGGGTTTTAGGTAAGCATTAGGTCATACACTGGAAACACAAATGGTGCAAACCTTCATGTCGCCTCTTGTTTTTTTCATTAGCAAGCCTTACCACTTATCGCACATTTTTTGGTATTTGTTTGTTTGAAAAGGCTTTGTAAACGTAACCACATTAAAACCAAAAGGTACGTATGAATATGCAAATAGAGTTAACCTCTCCGCGACCTGTCTGAAGAATATACTCTGCAGTGTGAAATGGTGGGTTTTAGGTAAGCATTAGGTCATACACTGGAAACACAAATGGTGCAAACTTTCATGTCGCCTTCATGGTTTCTTGTTTCTGCTGTTTTTTCATGTAAAAATACCTTCTTCTTTTTTGCATGTAAGCTTTTTGTGTTATTAAATCTTTTCTTTTGGGTTTCAATTTCGACTTTGTTTTAATTTGTCATGAAGAAAATAGTTTATTTCTGTTGCGTGGTTTTCACACATCTCGTCTATATGGTATGTGCAGTTTGATTCACCCAGAGCCAATAGCCTCTTTCTCTTTTTGCTCTCAGTCCTCGCCGTGATTTTCAGTCAGTCTTGAGAAGCAGGGGGCTGTCTTCGTATTGGCCACTGCAACAACCACCTTTGGCTAGAGAGAATGCCCGTGGTAGATGCTTGAGTACTGACCAAACAAGGGAATAACTCTCGCCAATACCCCTATTTGAGGCCACTAAATGGCTGCCTTTTGCAAGAGTGAATGCTCTTTTGGATGCTGACCAACAAGGGCTTCACTCTCGCTGTCAATGGCGTTAATAACCCTAGTTGCAGTGGCCAATAGGGTTATGGCATTTGCCAAAGTTGATAGTGGGTTATGTAGGTTCTCTTTTTGTGTATGTTTGTTTGTTTTGTTGTTTTATTGTTTAATTCATAAGATGAACATCACTGTCTTTGAAAGTTGATCTGAGATGTCTTTGAAAATTGAAGAAAAAGGAAAAAAAAAATTTGACCAAGAGAGAAAGCCTGTGACTTTACCTCCACTCAGCTATGGTGAGCGACATGTCAGTCCAGCTGTTTCCCTTGTAGCCTGGTGTTAGTACTTTGGTGACTCCAAAATCTCCAAGAGAGTTCTTTACTTTTCTTTATGAATGGAAAATGGTCTGAAGGGTTTCAGGATGATGATTTTAGACCGAAAACCTTGTAAGTAACTCTAACAACGGTTGACAGTTTTTCTGCATTTGAAGAGGTATCGAAAAATTAACGTCCACATCCCCCGGTTTGAGTTCTGCTGAAGATCTGATAGTGGTTTATTGGATATTGTGACGTTATGGTCATTTATTTGCTTGTGTTCTATGTTGTGATTGGGTTGACGTTCGTGCGTGCCAAGCAAACTGATCTGTGATCAGTTACCATTTGTAGCGGTGTTCAGGAACAACAGGTGGTGCTGTATGGTTCTACTCGTATTATTTGTTCTGTTCTTATGTCTTGTTGCCGCTAGCCCTCCCCCTGTGTTTTTGTCCTAAATATTGCAAGCACACACATGTGTGCACACACATGCGTACAAGGGTACACACATATAACATTCATCTCGCATTGAATTATTTAACACCACACCACATACCAAAAACTTTCAAATCATCTTTTTGTGTGTATTTTTTTAAAGGGGGATTATGGTAATTATGATTTTTTTTCCCCTCTTTAAAACCCTCTTGCATTTGCATAATTATGTTACAGAAAAAACTTCTAGTATTCAGATTATTTCAGGCAATTTTCAGAAAATCTGTTTTTGAAGCACATAGAGCACCCACCATTACAGGTACCATAGGATCTTTGCCAGTGAGAAGCTTTTTCATAGTGTGTGTCGGTGTGTATATCAAACTAAAACTTTGTGCGCGATAGAAATGCCATAAGAAGGAGACTCAGGGTGGGGGCAAGTTATGGCCGGTTTTGGCCGACTTGAATGCATGGAGGCAACGTTCGTTCGGCCGGTTTGGGACGACTTGAATGCAATGAGGGTTAACCCTTTCACCGCCAATGTCGCATTTTTGCATCACAATGAATGTCATGAAAACCCTTGAGATCAGGGTCTGTTATTTAATGATATTGTCTTTCTAAATATGGGCAGTAAGGATAGACCCTATTCTAAATGTCACAGAGAAATCCCACAATATTGCAGCCGAAATCTTTTCTGCAGCCAAGAAAGTTCATGGAAAATTTTGGCTCAAAGATCGAGCGAAAATTATGTTTTACGTCCTCTTGGTCTGAATCAGACACATATGGAACATTTGTAAATACAAATATGGTGGGAACAATACTGGAGGCAATGCCCGGAGGCAGTACGAAACCAGTAAAATATCGATTTTGTTTATATTAATACAGATAGCTGTAGCGGTGACCACGCCTCGGTTAAACCTCATCGGCTATGGCACCGCCACAAGTAAAGGTAATATTAAAGATAAAGTTGCGATGGCTCAAAGATGGCTGGCTGTGAAAGGGTTAAAGGTGTTTGTTTCTCCCTATAAGTAAATTTTACAATATGGTAGTCAAAGATCTGTTTCCTTTATTGCCCATTCTTTCCTCCTCCTTTCTTTTTCTATTTATTTCTTCTTTATTTTTTGGTGTTTTACTTTGTTTCATTTGTTTTTTTATCTATATCCTTCACTCTGTGTGACCAGATGACATAATTATGTTTTGTTTATTGATGTGCTTCTGTTGCATCTCGGTGGAAACTCAATTCTGTAAAATACTACAGAAACTTTTTTTTTTTTTTAACTTCTTCTTCTGCGTTCCCAGGCAATATGGCCATAATGGGTAAAGCACGTATGCATGGGTGAAAGTTTTGCTTCTCAGCAAGGATTTCTTTAATTTTAAAATCAGAAAATAAGGAAATCCTTATTTTCAAATTTTCAAGAAAAAAAAAAAAAATTGACTGATGTGAGCGACCATAGGCCATGTAGTGTGTTTGCTCCTAGAACTTTCAACTTCAATGTCATTTTAGAGTTCAAAACATTTCATAAATTTGAATGAAAGACCTCAGAACTCACGAAATAGGCATTTATCTGCAAATTCTTGTCACCTTCTGGGGGGCTTTGCCCTCCAGACCCCCCAAGCAGGCCTCTGCCCCTACACCCTGCCAGGGCCTAGGCGGCAGCGGACCCAGAAAGTAGGCCTCCGCCTTTTCCTTATTTTCAAAATCTATCACTTTCACCCATGCGTATGTGTCCGGTTTTCAGTTTTCACTGGTCTCCCTGCTGTGTACAGCCGACACCTTCCGATTTCGGAGGAGTTTTTTTATTTTTTGTTTACAGTTTGTGAGAATAGTTTGTAGTCGCAAGACAGCTTGCTTCAATCCGTTTCGCTCTTTTTGTTTGTTGCATGGGTGCCGTTTGTGCCTGTGTCAGTCTATCTTTGTTGTGCAGTGTGTGTGTGAGGTGTTCAGTTGGTTTGTTTTTGTTTATAAAATGTATTTTCTCAATATTTGTTGAAACTTTGAAATTATTTTTACTCTGGCATTTTTGTTGCTGGAATTAGAATTTGTTACGAGCGTTTGAGCAGTATGATTATTTTTCTTTGTTTTCCTTTTTAAAATGTTACAATTATGGATATTTCCCCTTTTTTCTGTTCTTTCGCTTTTTGTAAGAAAAGGAAAATAGTGCCAAAAAGCATGTTTGAAGACCTGTGATTTCCAATCTCTGTGCTCTTAGCACCATGAGGTGGGTTTTTTCTGGTTACAAAAACAACAAAACTCTGAAAGTAAACTGATATTTGTGTGGTTAAAATAAGATTAAAATTCACCGAAAAATGTGGCGTGTACATAAAAAAAAATGTCCACTGCCGTTAGACAGTGCAGAAATTAAAATTTGATAAATGTTGGTTTTCATTTCTTTTTCTCTTGCTTTCCTTTCTCACTGTTGTGATTTTGACATTTTCATGGTTTCTGTACATGGATTTCTTACATACCGTATTTTACGGACTACGAGGCGATACTTTTTCCCCAGACTGAGACCCCTGCGCCTTAAAATGTGACTGATGAAATAGTAAGAAAATATAACAGAATCTGAATTTTTTGTAAAATTTGGGGGGTGCGCCTTATAGTCAGAAAAATATGGTGGCTATTTTGTGTGTGTGTGCGTGTGAGAGAGAGAGAGAGAGAGAGAGAGAGAGAGAGAGAATGGATTCTACTCAAACATTTGCATGTATATAGCGACAGAATAGCATAGAAGGATGGAAGCTGTTTAATCTTATTTTATATCAATCAATTTGCTATAATTTCTTTTCCATTTATATTTGGAGGGGAGGGGGGTATGCAAACTTTTCGCTTTGGATTTTTTTTCATTATATTTATTTTATCTTTTCCATTTTCACTTCTCATACTCTTTTTGTCTTTTCTGTTCAATTATCGTCCTTTCCTTCTGTGTTAATGTGTTCAACTTGCGTTGAATTAATTCGTGTGTGCTGATTTTATTAATTTTTTTAAACTCTAATCTTTTTTATTGATTTCAAATCTTATATTGCACTTGGTTTTTGCTTTATTTCCGATGTTGAAAGATTTGGGTGGGTTTTTTTTCAAACTTTGCTTGATACTGATTCCATTGATGTGTTACACGTTTTGCTTGTGCAATGTAGCATAGAAGTCTTGCCAGAGGATTGTGTGTAGGCTGTCGTAGCATAGAAGTCTTGCCAGAGGATTGTGTGTAGGCTGTCGTGTCTTCACACACAATTGCACACATCAGTTTGGTGCATGGTGGTTAGTGGTGTTTGGCGGCGTCCTTGTAGCTTAGATTGAGTACATTGTTATGACACAGACTTGAACAGATTGAATGAGAGATGGGTATTTTCCGATCGACACAGAGAGTGTGTATTTGTGTGAACAGTGTGTGTGTCTGTCTGTGTGTGTGTCTGTGAGCACTTGATAGCTACGTACTGCTGTTGTGTGTGTGTTGTGTAAGCACTTCATAGCTACTGCTGTTACTGCTGCTGTGTTTATAGATAACACATTTTCACATGCATGTAGATAAATGTCAGTTTCACATTCATGTAGATAGATATTTTTACTTTCATGTCACTAATATGTTGTTGTTTTGTCCACACTTGGCACTGCAGTTTTGTATTGTCTGACAAAGGAGACACGGCACAAACTGTGCCGAAAGCAAGCATCGCACCAATATTGTCAGTAACTCGGCACTGACATGACATACGTATGTTATAATAAGGTTATAGCAGTGTAACCTACACTGTTTGATATTTGTTTGAATTTTTTTGTCAAGGCTTTCCCACAAATGGGTATGTCATCAGGATTACAGGATTGAATCGTAGTTATGGCTTGCGCGGATGCGCACACACGATGAAACCATATGCAGAATATTATACTCTCACATGTTCATGATTATTCAAAGTTACCATGCAAGCAAAAACTTGTGTCAATTTTTGTAACATTGGGCACATGAAGCATTTTTTTTCTTCCTGTGACTTTTTTTTTGTTTTTCTTTTTTGAGGGGGAGAAAAAAATGTAGCAGTTGTACATTGGAACCTTATTCCTTTTGTTTGTCAATAGTTGTTGTTTTTTTGTTTTTTTTTGAGGGGGGTAGTTTTATAAACAATGAAGTTTATGGAATAATGATGAAAGATGAAAGCAGGCAGATTTTGCTACTGAGCAGAACAACGAGAAGAACAGCCTCAGAATTGGTTAAAGAACAAAACACCAAACCAACAAACAGAAAAAAACAACCAGATATGGTACAAGGTGTGCTGATTTGAACTGCATTTTGATTGTAAGGTGCACATGACCGCTGGCTCTCTGGTTCAGGACCACTGCAGTGTATTTGTTGGTAGTTTAGCGTCTTGCATCCTACGTTATATAAGTTGTATCAGCATTTAAATTTAGCGTCTTGCGTCATTCGTTATATAAGCTGTATCAGCGTTTAAATTTAACGTCTTGCATCATTCGTTATATAAGTTGTATCGGTGTTTGAATTTAACGTCTTGCGTCATTCGTTATATAAGTTGTATCGGCGTTTAAATTTAACGTCTTGCGTCATTCGTTATGTAAGTTGTATCAGTGTTTAAATTTAACGTATTGCGTCATTCGTTATATAAGTTGTATCGGTGTTTAAATTTAACGTCTTGCGTCATTCGTTATATAAGTTGTATCAGTGTTTAAATTTAACATATTGCATCATTCGTTATATAAGTTGTATCGGTGTTTAAATTTAACGTCTTGCGTCATTCGTTATATAAGTTGTATCGGCGTTTGAATTTAACGTCTTGGGTCATTCGTTATATAAGTTGTATCAGTGTTTAAATTTAACATATTGCATCATTCGTTATATAAGTTGTATCGGTGTTTAAATTTAACGTCTTGCGTCATTCGTTATATAAGTTGTATCGGCGTTTGAATTTAACGTCTTGGGTCATTCGTTATATAAGTTGTATCAGTGTTTAAATTTAACATATTGCATCATTCGTTATATAAGTTGTATCGGCGTTTAAATTTAACGTCTTGGGTCATTCGTTATATAAGTTGTATCAGCGTTTCCCTTTGGAATCCGGTCCTGAGGTCCAGTTCACATTAAGTTATCACAAATTATTCTGGAAGTTTTTCGCGTAGATTGTAAAACCAGTCTGCCCTAGTAGTAGCTGATATGGTTGCTGTTTCTTCTTCTTTAAAAAAAAATTATAATCTTTAATGTATTAATTTTTGATACGCATTGTGAAAATGATTTTTGGAAGGTTTTAGCTTTTACCCCAGTTGTCGACAGGGCTATACACAGCATGACTGGACATCAAGAGCGTGACTTTTTGGGTGATCAGAGGCAATCTTTTTAGTCTTCCATATCCAAACTCGGGGGGAAAAGTTTGGCTCAGAATTTGCTCGTTTTTTTTCTCCATGTGACCACCTTGGGATCAAGTTTGACCTAGAATGGCAAATGCTCAGACTGTAGGTGTAGTACACACACTCCCCATATCTATCTCTCTCTCTCTCTCTCTCTCTCTCTCTCTCTCTCTCTCTCTCTCTCTCTCTCTCTCTCTCTCTCTCTCTCTCTCTCTCTCTCTCTCTCTCTCTCTCTATATCACATTTGTCCTGTTTTCATTTACTACATTATGTGTGTATATGCGCACCCTCAATGTTATAGGCCGGAGGTCTGACATTAAAATATTTTTGAGTTTGAGTCTCTCTCTCTCTCTCTCTCTCTCTCTCTCTCTCTCTCTCTCTCTCTCTCTCTCTCTCTCTCTCTCTCTCTCTCTCTCTCTCTCTCTCTCTCTCTCTCTGTCTCTCTCCCTCTCTCTCTCTCTTATATTCACATTTGTCCTGTTTTCATTTACTACATTATGTGTGTATATGCGCACCCTCAATGTTATAGGCCGGAGGTCTGACATTAAAATATTTTTGAGTTTGAGTCTCTCTCTCTCTCTCTCTCTCTCTCTCTCTCTCTCTCTCTCTCTCTCTCTCTCTCTCTCTCTCTCTCTCTCTCTCTCTCTCTCTCTCTCTCTCTCTTATCACACATGTCTGGAATGTGATTGATTAAAACTAAGCACATAAATAAAATAATAAAAGCAGCTTACCTACTGAAAGCGCAAAAGTTAGAATGATTTTAGATACATGTATGAAACCTGTATTTTATTTGAAAGAAGAAAGACTTCCTAGAAAAACGGTACTATTCTCTTTTTCCATGGTGATTTGTTCTCTCTTCCTGACGTTATTTAATCTTTCGCTGGAACTTTGTTGACTAACTCACTCTTTTTGCGCTCTGCTCAAAAGAATCATTCCACCTTGAACGAAGCTGTACACAGATTTTTTTTTCCCCACTGCTTATCTTAAACGTTCTCTTAGTTTAAGTCCCTGCATCTACTCATAGATTTATATTTTAAATATTTATTTATATTAGTCTGTGTTTACCAAAGAAAATCTCTATGTTTGCTGTTTCTGTTTGCAAGATGTTAAAAAAAAATTGCTGGATGCTTGAGTGAGCCTTGCCATTGATATTATATGTTAGATTGTTAATACAAATGTTCATTCTTTGAAGATTTTTACTTTTTGTTTAACCTGCTTATTCATGGAAAGATCTGTCTAGCTACACCAGTAGGCCATATTTTTGTTGTTCGACATCACCTTGTGTGTGAGAAGCGCTTTCATGCCATTTTCCTTTGGTGTAACTAGCGTGACAGATGATTTATTTTCAAGTCTGCCTGTTAACAGTGTGTGTGTGTGTGTGTGACAGCATTGTTTTTCCAAACTATCTTTGTATTTTGTTTACTTTTTTTATGTACAAGGTTTAGATGAGCTGCCTATTGCCATATATGTGTCTACCGTAATTTACGGCCTATTAGGCGCAACTTTTTTTTTTACTGAACTTTGACCCCTGTGCCCAATCCGGCGCATGCGCCCTTTCTATACTCTAAACAGAAAAAAGTAAGGGGGTCGAGAGTTGAAATGAACAACTCACCATGCTCTGGTAGCTTCCACAACAAACCGACAACAGTTCTCACATTGCACTTTAGCTTCACGATCGTATCTCTTCCGTGATCATGATCGGACACAGCAAAAGACCTAGCACTGATCGGATCAAACAACCCTCATCATGCCCAAGACAAAACGGATGGCATATGATGCCGATTTCAAAGTGAATGCTATTTTGCTGGCAAAGGAAAAGGGATTTTTGTTTGTTAGGATTCCACTTCCGTCACTGGCCCTGTAATGATGTTACTTTCGCTGATCGTTTCGTTCTTCCTTTTTTTAAATTTCTTTGGTTTCTTTGCGCCTTATTGGGTGTATGCACCCTATCTTTGCTCAAATTACGAAAAAATAAATAAAAAGCAGGGGGTGCGCCTTATGCGCTGTGTCGCCTTATGGGCCGTAAATTACGGCACTTTCTCTTTGTCACAAAACGGCTATTTCGTTCAGTTACCAAGGGCTCTCGTTTGAAGTTTGAATTGCATCGCGTCTAAATGACTTGCTGGTTTCTTATACAGGGAAGGGTGGTTTTTTTTACCAGATTTATCAAAATATTTTTTTTTTTAAACTATTTGATTGGCTTTTAAGTAAAGAAAATACTTAAATACACATAACAATCCAGCGTGCAAGTACTGAAGCGCTATAGAGGACGTATATATACGTCGGTGGCAAGTACTGAAGCGCTATAGAGGACATATATATACGTCGGTGGCAAGTACTGAAGCGCTATAGAGGACGTATATATACGTCAGTGGCAAGTACTGAAGCGCTATAGAGGACGTATATATACGTCGGTGGCAAGTACTGAAGCGCTATAGAGGACGTATATATACACGTCAGTGGCAAGTACTGAAGCGCTATAAAGGACGTATATATACGTCGGTGGCGAGTACTGAAGCGCTATAGAGGACGTATATATATACATCGGTGGCAAGTACTGAAGCGCTATAGAGGACGTATATATACGTCGGTGGCAAGTACTGAAGCGCTATAGAGGACGTGTATATATATATACATCAGTGGCAAATACTGAAGCACTATAGAGGACATATATATATGTCGGCAGCAGCGAAGAGGTTAGTTTGGCTAACACAGGGTGTGACCATGAGAGGTAGTGATTTTGGATTTCCGTGTGAATGGGAGTGTGAAGGCAGAAGAAAGAAATAGGATTTGCCGCTGTTGTTGTCATCTAATTGCCACTGCAACTTTGGTCCACTTTAAGTTTTGTGCTGGTGATTTCACACACATTTTACGTTCATTGGAATAGTCTGTGTTCCACGGTTGGTGCTGTATGCAAGATATGTGGTTTTTTGAGGGGGTTTGTTTTTTTAAGTTTGAGATTATTTAACATTGAAAAGTGTGAATGCAACTTGTACATGGAATCATAGTTTATGATGTCTCTGTACTTTCCTTTTGCTTTGTTGCTCTGTATGCTTTTTTGCTTTTTTTTTCTTCCTCTGAGGAGTGGTGTTTGGAGTTTGCAGGGTTTTTTTAAAGTTTCTTTTTTTCAAAAACAATCTGTTTTGGGTTTTGTTTGACTGCCGGTATATATTTTCATAATCAAGAATCATTTAGCATGCAACTTTGATTTTTTCTTTCTTTTTTTGAAAAACACCATTAATGTGAAATTGTTCTTGTAAAAAAGAGTTGTTTTTTGTGTGTCTTTGTGAGACAAGGTAAAAGTTTACATTTTTTTCTGTGAGATGGTCGTAGTGGTGTCTTGTATGAGAGAACAAACTAAGCGAGTGTTGGCGATATATATATCTCTGTTGTAGCTGCAAGTCTGCTGGAAAATAGGATTATGGCGTGTGTGTACCCCAAACACTACCTACCACTTCACACCTTCACTAGCATTTAGCTGCAGTTTTCACTTCTTCCTTTTCCAATCATTGACTTTCATGTGTGAATCAGTTTTGTTAGTGAAATTGTCCGTTTCATTGATTGACTGTTTGTCTGGGAATGAATGAATGAAAAATGGTGTTTTACGTCCTCTCGGTCTGGAACAGACACATATGGGACATTTGTAGATACAAAGATGGTGGGAACAATACTGGAGGCAATGCCCAGAGGCAGTGCAACTACAGTAAAGTCCCAATTTTTTAACAATACAGATAGGTGTAGCGGTATCCGCGCCTCGGTTAAACCTCATCGGCTCGCCACAAGTACATTAGTATGTGCTATAAAAAAAATACTGTTTATCTGGGAACGTTTTCTCTGTGAAAATTAGTTGGTCAAAGTATTCAGTGATCAGCTTCGATGTGCGAATGCGACTGGTTTTCAATTTTTGTTCCGTTTGAAGACGACCTTGAGGAAAGTTGGTGTGATCAACTCAGATAGTCAGACAAATTGAAAGATGTTAAGGAAGGCTTTCATGAAATATTGGGCTTTTTCTATTTACAGATTCATGTAGATTCCAAAAGTCGTGAATTGTCGTGAACTTGTCATGAGTTTACCTCTACCCACCATGCATCATTACCCTGCTTCATCTCTGTTGTAGTTATTGCCCTTTATGTTAGCCTCTTTCTTTTAATTACACGGATGCTCCTTCTTTCAGGATGTCCTGAATTGCCTAGAGCCGGCGTCACCGGATTATGAGAATTTGAGAAGCAACAATTTTCTTGCACACACACACACACACACAAACTTGTACAATAAAAAGGGCCTATATAAGCATTTGTTATATTCAAAGGAATGTAGCACTTGTACTAGTCTAGAGGGGTGAAAAAAGAGCAGTAAATGTGTGTGTGCACGCTGCTCCTGCACTCCACCCCCTTGCAGGATTTTTGAAATTTTCCAGGAGCACCCATGGTTTAACGATTAATTTCAGTGTCGGTATCACCACCTTGATTGTGACAAAACGTCACTGTGGAATGTCTTGTGCAGCTGGACATGCAACCACTAAATAATTTGTTAAGAAAATGCCTTAACTAAATTGCTGTAAAGAAATTAAGAGCGTATGGTTAAACTTTTTTGTTTGTTTGCTGTCCCATCTTCTGGGTCGTACAGTGGTCCCACGCCGCTCATTCCAAATCCCAATTCACAGCTACACCCTGGCTTGTTCAGGTCGCAGAATCCGAGATCAGCAGCCCAAAGGGGAGCGAATCTATGTTAGGCTGTCAGGAGGCAACCAACCGAGGAGACACTGCACTGCTGCTGAGTCACTTCGGTGGAGTTCAGCGGAGCCTGTTCAGGAGACCACCTACTAAGCCCCCTATGGCGTATGGTTAAACTTTGTTTTAAAGCATAAAGGTCAGAGTTATTTTTGTGTCTGCTTCTAGTGTGTAATGCTGCTTGTTACATTTGTTGTACATTTTGTGAGATTACTGATTAGACAGCTGACTGCCATTGTTTGATTAGATGTGCCTGTTTCGAAACATGCGGTCAACGATAAGAGTTTGTGTGCAGATTCAAGCCAGATAATGTTCTCTTTGTTTCAATCATGTTGGTGAAACTAGGAATACATTTTTGTAATAACTTTTAAAGGCATTTTTGCATTGGTGGATTCCATGCTTAAACTAAAGGGTAAAGGTTTCAGGTGACGTTCAGCCTATGCACTGTTTATTTCACATTGCGCTTTGTTTCAATCGGTTCAAGATAAATCAAGACATTTGTTTATAGCTGCTTCTTTCAAACTATAATGTATTGGCTAGATACAGTTACTGGGTACATGTATATCCTAAGCATGATTTTTTTTCTTTTTCATTTTTTAAGATTCCTTCATATTCTTATTCTTCTTCGTTCGCTCAGTTTCCTGTCATATGAGCGTAGATGTGTCATGCTGCCGTTATGCGCCTAACTAAGAAATAGTTAGGCCCAGCATGTCCGACTTCGGCTGAAGAAATCTTTGTAAGAATTTATAGAAAAAAGGCAGGAGAATGGACCAGTGAGATAGAAAGATAGCAGATGACAGTAAGCAAAGGGAAAAGGCAGAGTCAAAGAGAATGACAATTAGAGGAAGTTACAAGCACAGAACTTCCAGAAGGTGGAGGAGCTATTTGTACAAAAGATCCCCCGGTATCCCCACGGGGGAGATTCCTTCATATTATTTATTTCAAAAGATTCTTTTATAATATTTACAGATCTGTTGATTTGGAGGAATGTCGATGGCGTGTGTCTAATCTCTGATTGAATCAACCCTGTCTAGTCATAGCATTAACGCGTTCAGTTCAGTGCACCGCTTGACCTTAATCATTAGAAGGAGAACAGCAAGCCTTCAACAGGATTTTAGAGAACAGCGGCTACAGACTTTTTGTGGCAAAGGTACGGTTTAGCTAACCCCCCACCCCCACCCCCCTGGATGAAACCACATGGCAAGAATAGCAGGACACCGGATTTTGGCCTTATTTCTCAGGAAATCCTGAATTTTCTTCTTCTGCGTTCATGGGCCGTAAGGCCACAATGGGTACGTATGTGTCTGTTTTCCAGTTTTCACTGGTCTCCTCGCTGCATTCAGCCGACACATTCCGATTTCGGAGGAGCTCAAAGAAAAAATTACATGGAAGATGTTTTGAGGAGAAAGGTAGGAGAATGGGTCAAAAGTCAGAAAGATAGATGAGACAAAGCAAAGAAAAATGCGGTCAAAGAGAGACAAATTAGAGGAAGTTACAAGCACAGAACTTCCAGAAGGTGGGGGAACTATTTGTACAGAAGACACCCTCCGTGGCCTGAAGTTTCAATATTTTTATAAAATATTGAAGAATAATTACACTGGAATGAGGGGGAAAAAAATAATTAAAAAAAATGAAAGCTGTCTCTTATTATAATGCTCTGACTTTATTAGTAAAAGAGTACAAACAAAAAAAACTTCAGCTTCGGGGACTTCGCCTGTGTTGAGGGGTAGCTAAAGTTGACGTAAAAAAAAAAGAAATGTTGGACATTTTGATTTTCTTTCTTTTACATACATTGAAAGATACAGGTGCATGTGTGGTTTTTCCCTTCAGTTTTTATATAAGGAACTTGTACTTATTTTTTCATTCTTTGTGAGTGATTATGGAAGGTATGTGCCAATTGACAAAGTGTCAGGCTAATTTAGCAACTTTCCTTTTTACCGTTTCTTTCTGTTTTATTCCTGACTTCTACTGTACTGATCACGTATCAACCGTGTAACAGCTGCAGTGACATGACCACGATTTATTGATTGTGGAGAGATGGGTATGTCTCCCCTAACCTGTCTTTTTAGCACTCTATTGCTTTGACATGTTCTTTATGTGTGTGTGTAGAGAGAGAGAGAGAGAGGTTGAAAAAGTGTTTCACGTTTTGTGTCTGAGCTTTTGCAGCATCTTGGCATGCCAGGCACGGTTTCCTTTCGTTTCTGGACGTCTGTTGGTACACAAGTCAATATTAAACCCTTAAATTATCAAACTTCAAGGCTCACTTGTGTAAAAACAGCAAGTCTGTTCTTATTGTCTTTCAGTTTGTGTGTGTGTGTGTGTTTGAAACTTTGGCATTTTGTTTTGATCATTATATGCTACCAGACCTGGTTACCCCCCCTACACAAGTCTTGAGTAGTCTGGCTAGCTAAAGTGGGTAGTTATGGTGCGGAATGGGTATCCTGCTCAAACCATCAAACACTGTTCACTGAAAATGAGCAGCGATCAAGAATTAAACAGCGTTAATCTATTCTATCATCCTTACCACTCCACTACTAGTGCATATTTGGTCAAGGTGATGTTACTCACTAAACCGGAAGTGAGCCTGATTGGGAGTTGAGGTAATAAGACACATTTCATTTTGGCTTTGTCTTCCAAGCTAACCTTGACCAAATATGCACTAGTAGTGGAGTGGTAAGTATATAGATAGAGTAGATAGTAGAATTAATTAAAATTCCTCTATCAATTTTGAAGAGAAGTAGAGGTCCAAATTGAGTAGAAAACCACTCGAAAAGAGTAGATTAAACTTAGGTCTGTGCTACATATGATAATTAATCTTAGCATTTTATTATTTTTGCTGTCCCGTCTTCTGGGCCGTACAGTGGCGTTGCTCCCACACCGCTCATTCCGAATCCCAATTCGCAGCTACACCACGGCTTATTCCGGTCGCAGAATCCGAGACCAGCAGTCCATGGGGAGCGAATCAATCTTAACATATTTGTCGTATTACTGGCTCCCACCTCCTTCCCCCTCATAAAGGGGAGCTAATGCGAGCGTTGCAGTCAGTTTTGTTTCGTTTTTTTTGTTTATATGTCATCCATTCACTACGGTCATTGCCATAGTTTATTGTCTTCATTCACCTTGACAGTCTTTTCCAGACTTTTTTTTTTTTTTTTTTTTTTCATCTTCATCGTTTTGTGTTAATGTGTAGCGTTTTGATGTTTTTTAGTTCAATTATTTGTTGTTATTTTAGAGGTGGGGGTGACGAGGGGCTATATGTCTGGGTCCTTGCAGGCTGCTGCACAGAATCACTTCAAGTGTTGGTATGGTGGTGTACTGCTTTTAGCTGTCATTTTGAAAAAACAAAACCATGACAGTTATGGAGGGTTAGGGTGTCGCCCAAAGGACTGTGTATGAGATCCAGGTACTATCTGGTGAACCACAACACAGAGTCCCATTTTCCTTTTTCTTCTGCATTCCCAGGCCATATGGCCAAGGTACATGTGTGTGGTTTATCCAGGTAATATCTGGTGAATCACAACACTGAGTCCCATTTTCCTTTTTCTTCTGCATTCCCAGGCCATATGGCCAAGGTACATGTGTGTGGTTTATCCAGGTAATATCTGGTGAATCACAACACTGAGTCCCATTTTCCTTTTTCTTCTGCATTCCCAGGCCATATGGCCAAGGTACATGTGTGTGGTTTATCCAGGTAATATCTGGTGAACCACAACACAGTCCCATTTTCCTTTTTCTTCTGCATTCCCAGGCCATATGGCCATAATGGGTGAGGTACATATGTGTCCGGTTTTCAGCATTCAGCCGACACATTCCGATTTCTGAGGAGCTCAAAGGAAAAAGTTATTTGGAAGATTTTTTTTTAGCAAAAAGGCAGAAAAATGGGCCGATGAAAGATAGTAGATGACGGAAAGCAAAAGGGAAAAGGCAATCAAAAAGAGAGAGAGTTTAGAGGACGTTAAATGTACAGAACTTCCAGAAGGTGGGGGAACTATTTGTCCGAAAGACCCCCTGGTGGAGACTCGCGAATGGTTGTCTAGCTCCTCGTACGGAGGCACGAAGCATCCATCACCGCCCCAAGCCACCTTCCTACCATAAAGTGGACGATAAGGCGCAGAGAATTTGGATTGTTATTTTTATTAATTTTCTTACTATTTTATTGGTATAATATCAGGCGCAAGGGTCTCGGTCAGGGAAAAAAAAGTATCGCCTTATAGTCCGTTAAAATACAGTATTTTGTTTTTGTTTCATTACCTGATGCGTTTCCGGTAACGCGGTGACATTTGTGAAATGCTGGAAAGAACGCTCCAGCTATTAACCCTATCGCCGCCAATGTCGCATTTTAGCACCACAATGGTTCAACACCCATGTCACCAAAAGGCATCAAATCAGGGCCTGTTATCCAAAGACCATGTTTTCTTAATTTTGGGAGGTAAGGATAGGCCTAATGTTATATATGTCACAGGGGAATTCCCAATATTTTATTTTCTCTACCCAGTTAAGTTTAATGGTATTTTTTGGCTGAAAAATGGCTAGCGGCGAAAGGGTTAAGACTAAAGGCTTGTTGTAGTCTGTGTAAGTACTGTAACACCTTTGATTTTATTAAGGGGCGAGTGGTATTTTTTTTAATATTCAAGTCACAGAGACTTATCTCTGTGAAATTCGGGCTGCTCTCCCCCGGAGAGCGCGTCGCCACAAGCGCAGCGTCTACCCAATTTATTTCTTATTTTTAAATGGGGGGGGGGGGGGCAGGGGGAGGGGGGGGGGGGGGGGGCAGACTTGGGAAACCTAGCCATCAATTTGGTCAAACCAGGCAGTGGAATTTCTCCCTGCTCTTATCGACTTTCAACTGCCGTGGGATTTTTACGCGCGTAAAGCGCACGGGTCAGACTAGCTTTAAGTCCCCATTTCCTGTCAAACTAGAAAGAGAGGGCGAGGCCGGGATTCGAACCCGGGTCACTCACGTTGCAGTCACGCATTACACTTGGCAGGCGAACGTCTTAACCACTCTGCCACCTTTCTCCCAAGGGTGACATAACTGGGCAGTTAGGAATGACCCCACAAGCAAGGTACTTCATTTGACACGAGTCTTATGCCAGCCACTCGTCCACTAAAATCGTACGACTGTAAGATACGATTCGATCACATGGTCTCAAAAAACAAATGTGCTTCGCGCTTCAAGACCACGTGATCGAATCGTGTCGTACAGTCGTGCAATTTTAGTGGACGTGTGGCTGGCCCTTACCATGATTCAATCACAAGCACTTCATGCAACTCACTCACTGCCAGTACTTTCAACACTTGGTGAATTTTAACGCAACAGTTTAATCGTTTCAACTCAACATTTTTAACAGTTTAATTCACAATCCAACCAGACTTGCATAATTTAACTTTAAAAGGACAATTGATATAACACAGTTAATCCAGGCTTACATATTTCAACTTCAAGTAACATTTTAATTCCAAAAAATTCTCCTTACCTAACATTTAATTTTATGAATCTCTCTCTCTACCCCTGTGAACTGTTTTGCCATGAGAGTTAAACAATGTGCAGTAAATGTTTTCTGAATGCTGGCATGAAAACGGATAAACCAACTTGAATGCCATTAGACAGTTGACTGTAATAACGTGTACCGGTATTAAAAATGTTCTTTTTAGCAATCATTTTAAAACTTATCCCTCTTGCATTCGCATTTGTTACAGAAAACCCCCACTTCTTCTAGTGTTCAGATTCTTTCACACATTTCAGGGAAAATCTGTTTTTCGAAGCACACGGAGCAGCATGAAGTCACCATCGCATCATTTTGAGTGAGAAGCTTCTTCATAGTGTGTGCATAACGAGCCAGAACCTAGTGCGTGATGAAAATGCCATCAGAGGGGGTCTCAGAGTGGGGGGCAAGCTATGGGCGGTTTTGGGTGGCTTGAATACACAGAGGCAACTTCCGGCTGGCCGGTTTTGACCGGAATAAATGCAAGAGGGTTAAAGCAACGTCTTAAAATAAATAAAAAGTTAACTTAAAAACTTTTTTTTTAAATCTTGTCTAAACGTTCAATGCATCACCCTTTCATTCAATCAAATTCAATTAGTACCGGTACCCCCATGGGGATACCGGGGGTCTTTTGTATAAATAGTTCCCCCTACCTTTTGGAAGTTCTGTGCTTGTAACTTCCTCTAATCTGTTACTCTTTGACTCTGCCTTCTCCCTTTGCTTACTGTCATCTACTTATCTTTCTGCCTACCGGTCCATTCTCCTGCCTTTTTTTCACGAAACGCTTTCAAAAACATTTCCTCCAGCCGAAGTCGGACTTGTTGCCAGGCCTAACTATTTCTTCGTTAGGCGCATAATGGCAGCATGACGCATCTGCACTCATAATTGACAGGAAACTAACTGAGCAATCGAAGAAGAATTAGTACCGGTAGACAGCAGGTTATCTGAAGCGTATATTAAACAAAGGTAGACAAGATGCATCATTCTGTCTCCACGATACACGTTAGTGTGCTTATACTAGTTATAGTGCTCAGAAGTAAACAATTTGTATCACAGTTAAATCTACTTATCAATGGAATATTGCAGCTTGCTGAATATGGATATGTAAAAAAACCAAATTGGAAGATGTTAGGAAATAAAGCACAGTAGATTATAGGATTTTTTTTCAAACATCTCTCTCTCTCTCTGAGAGACTGTACAAACAAACCAATTCTCAAAGAAAGAACTTTTTCATAACAAAAATCTTCCCCCATGCCAAACTTTTCAAGAAACGATAAACCCACATGCAACACTTTTAAAATAACATTCAACATATTGACTGACCTTGACCTTTTTGTTATTATAACTCCATTCCCACATATATACACATGCACACACATCGGTACACAGATGAGCACCAGCATTATTTTCTCATTAACAAATCTGCAGATTCAACAAAAATGGGTTTTTATAAATAAATTCCCCGTGGGGGGATCTTTCATAAAAATAGTTCCCCCACCTTCTGGAAGTTCTGTGCTTGAAACTTCCTCAAATCTGCCACTCTTTGACTTTCTGACTTTCTCCCCTTTTTCCAAAAAAATCCTCCAAATAATTTTTCTTCTTTGAGCTCCTCCGAAATTGGAATGTGTCGGCTGTACGCAGCGGGGAGACCAGTGAAAACTGAAAACCGGACACATATGTACCTTACCCATTATGGTCGTATGGCCTGGGAACGCAGAAGAAGAAGAAGAAGAAGAAGAAAATATAAATAGTTATGCCAAGTCTTATGAATATTTTTTTTTACAGTGCATTGCTCTCGTGAGTAATGTCTATCTGTTAGAAAGCATTCACTTGATAATTTTACGAGAAAAATAAATTTTACTCTATCTCTTCTACATCAGCAGAACAGTAAAATAAATATTTCTTTTTTTAAAACTTGAGTTCTATAAGGACAAGTTTCTTGGAACAGTAACATGGGAGGCCTGTCTCTATCTGTAAACCAAATGAGTTCCGATCACAACAAACCTAAACTACTGGTCTCACTGTGAACAAAATTGGCACGACGATTCCCGGTAAACCGAAGATGGTGTGCGCTATTTTATTTTACCCAAACATGCATTCAACGACTAGTGAATGACAAACACAGGTCAATTCCATTTTGAGTCGATGCAAGGGAAACAATCACAGAACCTCACTACACAGTAATAGTAGCAGGGTGTAACTGCTTTTGAAGTTCTGGGTACTTCTCGGTCTCCTTGTCATCTACTGGGTATACTTGTATGCCCTTGCCACTTTGTGTATCAAAATGCTGCACCAATAGTGACATGGAAAATAACAATACCCTATGACCACTTTTTCAGGCATCAGAATTGTCAGACGATCTGCAAATTTTAGAGGATTGATAATTTCTGAAAGAGGATTGGCTTAGAACTGCTGTCGGAGGTTTTGACTTTTTATTGAGTGTTATCTTGTCTGTTAAATAGCATTTTAAACTAAAGGGATTTCTCATTGCTTTACACCTTTTGGGTCATGTTAGGAACTGATTTCAGTATTGTCCTAGTCCAAGGCCTTGGTGGCCATTTTACCGTGCTTTTCAGAGGGTTGGACTTCAGACTATTCTGATGCCTGACTTTTTGTATCAAAATGCTGCACTGATATAGAAAGTAACAATACTTCACTATCTCAGCCCAACAGCACACAGGTTTAGAACAAGAAAAAGGAGCATGAAGAAACAAAGGCACTCACCCAGGTGCACTGCTCTCCTGGCATGTGCACACAAAATCTTCATATTAGTGCCGCATAGTCATAGCAGATACATCCAGGCTGTAAACTGCCAAACCATTAGCTATTGCCAAAAAGCCTGAATATACATATACAAAGCATTCACACTCCGCAGCTGACTGAAGCCGTTGTTTTTTACTCCCACTCTTTTTACCTACACTGCAGCTGGAGATCATTGTGAACTCGCTCACTGCCTCTGTTACCGTACTTAACACTTCCCACCTTCCACCTTTTCACGTTCCAGGTGGGAAGTAAGAAAATAGGTTTCATTCTTTGCGAGGTTTGTAGGCTGCAAAGTTATCACTCTTTGTAAGATTTAGACTTTTTGCTATTTACCTAGCAAACTCAAGTCGCATATTGCACACTTTTTTTCTTCACCAAAGACTTGTACTTTGGTGAAAAGCACTTTTATCACTGAAGCATTTCATTTCTGTTACCAGACCTTAACGTTTCACAACCATATTGTCCTGAAAACTTTGACACATTGTTTCATAAATAAAAGCCCTTTCCTCTTCTCACAAAACCCACAGCGCCTCTTTTGATTTCTCTGGGGAATAACCCCCACCCCCTTGATCATCATCACTGGTCTATTAGTGTCACACAATGTCTCACTAATCAAGCACCTCTTCAATCCTAGATCATTCAATTTATCAGTGAGAATGTCTTCATTCTTATAAGGGAGAAGAGAACAAGCTGTAAGGCCACGATAAACTTCGACATCAGAACATTCAATGTCTGTACATCAGAGTTGAAGTCAAGAGGGCACAACGGTTTGCACCCCCTGAAAATCCCAATGCGTAATGTGGTCTACGACTCCTCACTGCTGCTGACGGAAGCAGCATCTCTTCATTGTCTTTCACATACACCAAGCCCTGTGGCAGCACACGACAAACGGCAGAAAGCACTATGGCGGGCCTGGAAGACCCTGCACTGTAGAGAAAATGGCCTCTCCTGACTAAAGTTTTAAGAAAATCAACTCTGACAGCGGACCCAGCTGACTGACAAACAACCAGTCTGTTGTCTGCCAGCCCCATCTCCTGGGCTGTCCAGTGGTACACGCCACTCACTCAATGCCTCCTTCCTCAGAAGTCGGAGTGTGGCTGCCCACGTGGCGAGGTAATCAAAAACAGTCACACACGTAACGTTCTCATCCACAGCTGGTGCATTTGTACCCAAGTGCTCAAGTGCTTCGGCTGTTGGGATGATCCCTGGAGTCTTTTAGCCAGGGTATGCCAACAACAACTCAAACAGCAAGCACTGGTAGATAGGCTGTCCGCAAAGCAACCCACCACAGAGAACACTGCAACACAACGTTGAATCACTGAGGTGGAGAGATCAGTGGAGCTTGTAGTTGAGATGCTTATGCGCAGAACACGACACCGTCTATAACTGAGGGTAGGAATGGCTTAAGTCACTGAGCCAGTACAAGTTCCTCTTGGGTAGCCACAGCAGTTGCCGTAGCAAAGTTTCCATTAAACCGCAAATCCCCTGGACTTGTGAAGCCACAGCAGTTGCCTTAGCAAAGTTTCCATTAAACCGCAAATCCCCTGGACTTGGGAAGCCAGAGCAGTTGCCTTAGCAAAGTTTCCATTAAACTGCAAATCCCCTTGACTTTAGTCGAAGCACACTTGGAGAGGATTGATGAACGACGCCGCTGAAGACTGCCGATGAAGGCCTCCAGCGGTCACCAGTCGGCGCAGCCGGAAGCCAGGTAGTCCTTGCGGCCGATGTTGGCCGTCTGCCTGGTCTGGACGGCCTCCAGTTTGGGGCAGATGGTGATACGATGGCCCAGCCCGCCACAGTACAGACACCCAGCCTTGCCTAAATACACAACACACGCAAAGGGTTTGGTTTTAGCTGGCTTGACAAGCATTTTCTTTCCAGCAAGAGACATAGCAAGAAGTGAGCTAGACAGCATGTAATTTCAGCAAGAGACATAGCAAGAAGATGCATGATTTTAGCTGGCTAGACAAGCATTTTCTTTCCAGCAAGATACATAGCAAGAAGCTGGCTAGACAGCATGTCATTTCAGTATGAAACATAGCAAAAAATGCGTGATTTTAGCTGGCTAGACAGCATGTAATTTCAGCAAGAGACATAGCGAGAAGATGAGTGATTTTAGCTGGCTAGACAGCATGTAATTTCAGCAAGAGACATAGCGAGAAGATGAGTGATTTTAGCTGGCTAGACAGCATGTAATTTCAGCAAGAGACATAGCGAGAAGATGAGTGATTTTAGCTGGCTAGACAGCATGTAATTTCAGCAAGAGACATAGCGAGAAGATGCATGATTTTAGCTAGCTAGACAGCATGTAATTTCAGCAAGAGACAAAGCTAGAAGATGCGTGTGATTTTAGCTAGACAGCATGTGATTTCAGCAAGACATAGCAAGAAGATGCATGATTTAAGCTATATAGACAGCATGTAATTTCAGCATGAGACAAAGCTAGAGAAAGCATGATTAGACTAACCTCTGTTTAGAGAGGAGTGAAACCGAAACCCAAGTTCTATTGACACAACTTTTGTCATAGACCAAAATCTAAGTACTTTACAATTACTGGGACTTGGTGGATTAAAAAAAAAAGACAATACAACTTAATTACAACACAAACACACATGCAGACACACACACACACAAACAGATATAGTCACACACACACACACAGTCAAACACATACAAACTCCTTATTCATCCGGACTGCCATGGAGTGGAACCAACTAAGCGAGGCCACTGTCACCGCAGGCTCTGTCAGCACATTTTCATCAGCACTCACCAGATCACCATCTGAGCATGCAACTACTGACCATTAGGACATTTAAAAAAAAAAAGTGCTTGCTTCTGGAAATGGGGCCTGGGCCTACCCGACTGAACTGGGGGGGGGGGGGGGGGTAATGGTCTTAACCCAGGGTAAGCAGTAGGTCTTTCTCCTTCTATGTTTTCTATTAGGTTCATGCGCCCTCCAAGTTCCGTCGCGATTTATCGTCAGAAGTGGCGTCTGCGACGTATCCAGACAGAAACAAACACACACATACCTCCAATGTTGAGGTACATCTCGCTCTCAGCCTGCACAGAGGCCAGGAAATGGGGAATGTCTTGTTTGGCTTCAATCAGCAGATGCTTCAGATCCAACAATGACGATTCGTCTGAAAATTAAAAATACATAAATTCAATAATTTATATAGCCCAGCCACCCCTTGTAGGTTACAATGATGAAGATTCTATGCCATTGAATTGTTTTGTTTTCAGGATATGTAACAAGGCTTGTAGGTTACAATGATGAAGATTCTATGCCATTGAATTGTTTTGTTTTCAGGATATGTAACAAGGCTTGTAGGTTACAATGATGAAGATTCTATGCCATTGAATTGTTTTGTTTTCAGGATATGTAACAAGGCTAATGTGTTACGTAGTTATCATGTTATACACCCCCCACCCACCCCGGTGAAGGTACGGAGGGCGGGGGGGGGGCTTCCATACAAATAGTTCCCCCACCTTCTGGAAGTTCTGTGCTTGTAACTTTCTCTAATCTGTCACTCTCTTTGACTCTTGCCTTTTCCCTTTGCTTACTGTTATCTACTATCTTTCTGCCTTACTGGTCCATTCTCCTGCCTTTGTTCTAGAAACACTTACAAAGATTTTCTCCAGCCGAGGACAGACATGCATAACGGCAGCATGACACATCAGCACTTCTTCTTCTTCTTCAATCGCTCAGACAGTTTCCTGTCAATTATGAGCGCAGATGCGTCATGGTGCCGTTATGCGCCTAAAAAAGTTAGGCCCAGCAAGTCCGACTTCGGCTGGAGGGAATCTTTTTTTTCATTATTTCTTGAAAAAAAGGCAGAAGAATGGACTGGTAAGGCCTTTTGCTTACTGTCATCTACTATCTGAGTCAAAGAGAGACAGATTAGAGGAAGTTACAAGCACAGAACTTCCAGAAGGTGGGGGAACTATTTCTACAAAAGACCTCCCGGTATCCCCACAGGGAAATCTGCACTCATATGACAGGAAACGGTCAAAGCGATTGATGAAGAAGAAAAAAGAAGGTCAAGGCAGCAAGAAGTCCTTTTTGGTTTGAAAAATGAAAAACATGGCAGTAGCCACAAAGTACAGTTGTGACGTACACCCGATCTTACAAAAATGAGAAAACAAAATCAATACAGTTTGTTTGAAAAAAAGCAATGTTAAACTGAAAAAGCTGAGAAACAGTAATTAAGCCCTTGACTGCCATATAACATCATGTACTGACTTGATGACATCACTGATGATGTCATCAGATGAAGAGGAATAACTCTGATATGCTGGCTTTTGCTCTAACAGTCAAGAGAGTTATATCCCCAGAGACCATTTTGCCAGACTGGCCCTATCAGTTTCATGGTATGATTTGCACAATGAATTTTTCTTTAATTTTCTCTGGCAGTCAAGTGGTTAACCCTTTCGCCGCCAGCCATTTTTAAGCCAAAAAATACCATTAAACTTAACTGGGTAGAGAAAATAAAATATCTAATATTGCAAATTTCTCTGTGACAAGTATAACATTAGGCCTATCCTTACCTCCCCAAATTAAGAAAATTGGGTCTTCAGATAACGGATCCTGATTTGATGCCTTTTAGTGACATGGGAGTTAAACCCTTTCATCGCCACTGTCGCCTCTTGGCACCACAATGTTTTAACACTCATGTCACTGAAAGGCATCAAATGAGGGTCTGGTATCCAGTGACCTTATATGTTCTTAATCTTGGGAGGTAAGGACAGGCCCTATGTTATGCATGTCACAGAGGAATCCCCGATATTGCAGACATTTCTACCCGGGTAAGTTTAATAGTTAATTTTGGCAGAAGAATGGCTTGCATTGAAAGGGTTAAACCATTGTGGTGCTAAAATGCGACATTGGCAGTGAAAGGGTTAACAGTCAAAGAACTGAACAAATCACTGTATATAATAATGAATGCTAGACAGGATCCTGCTGGTCTCGGATTCTGCGACTTGAACAAACCGGGGTGTAGCTGCGATTTGGGATTCGGAACGAGCGGCGTGGGAGCAACGCCACTGTACGGCCCAGAAGATGGGACAGAAAAAAACAAAACAAAAATGCTAGACAGGATCTACTCACCGACAGATTTATTGATGAAGGTGGTGGAGAGACCCGTCTGTCCACAGCGCCCTGTTCGTCCAATCCTGTGCACTGTTACAAACCACCATGGGCCAATCAGCCAAACAGCATAACCATAACAAGCCTGTCAATGGTCGACCTATGGCGATTATTTAACCGCCAGGGGGCAGTCAAACCACTAGGGGCTTATCACGCTATATTCTTAGTTGGGCGTAGTGACAGAGAGAGAGAGGGTTGGACTCATCCCTATCACTCTCTCTCTCTTTATCCCCAACTAAGAATATAGAGAGGATTAGCCCCACTCGAGCGCTATGCCACCTGGCGGGCAAATAATCGCTATAGTATAAGTCGCTCATTAATCAATGTACCAAGTTCCAAGGACTTTAAGCTGCAACAGTGAACAATAAATCGGAGTCCTCATTTTTTTGTTTTTTTTGCTAAGTGAGCATGTTGTATTAGGTATTAGGTACTTTATATTCACAGAGGCGTCTCTCTGAAATTCGGGCTGCTCCGACCTGGAGAGCGCATCGCAGCCAGAGGCGCGCCACCCAATTTAATTTTTTTCAAATTTCTTACATGCAATTTTTGTGTGACTGATGAGGAAGGTGGGATAAATTTTGACCAAATTACAACTTTTTCGTTGCCACTGGGTTTAAGCGCACAGGACCTCGGTTTATCGTCTCATCCGAAAGACTCCATGTTCAAACCGTAAGGCCTAGTGCAAAGTCAGAGAAAAAATCCCCTGTACTCAGGTTCGAACTCGGGTTTGCATGACACGAGGCGAACGCGCTACCACTGTGCCACTCTACACTTGTGCTGTTGTGTTTGTAGCATGTTGCTTTTGAAGGTGGTGACACTATAAAGAAAGAATGAACATACATTATAGATTTAGCAAAGGTACATAAAAGTTGCAAAATGATTGCATAAAACGTTTACGCAAACTAGAAACAAAAAATCGTTCAAACACAGCTGAAGAATTCAAGTCTATCATCATTACTTAGTACAGTGGAACCTCCCTTATAAGACCTCCCATTATAAGACTCCCTCCCATTTAAGACCTACTTCTCTGATACACTGCCCTTCTTTGTAAGTATTAACATCACCTCCCTTATAAGACCCCTCCCTTATAAGACCTAATTTTGGGTGATTTGTGCAGGTCTTATAAGAGTTTCATTAAACCCAAGCATATTTTATCATCTAATTATTTAGTTAACCCAGTTGGTCCATTCTCTCAATTCACTTTAATTTTCAGTCTCACCAGGCTTATCATAGTTAATTACATATTGAAGTCATGGGAAGTCCAGATTTATTAAACAAATTTCGGGGGGGGGGGGGGCAATTTTTCCCTATCAGCATTCTCGAAACAAGCCACTGACTTGCCATAGTTTTCAATTTAGCTTTGCTTTGGTCAACAACATGTTGAATGGCAGGAAAGTCTAGATGCCTCTCCAGCATACTGTGTGTTTGTGTTGTGTGTGTGATGTGTTTATGTATATGACTGTATGTATGCATGGTGTGTACATGCGTTCATGTGAGTGGGGTGGGGTGTGTGTGTGTGTGGGGGGGTGTTGCTTGTGTGCATATGTTGTGAATAGATACTTTATGCTTGCAAATTGTGTGGCAATGCATACTTGTATTAGGCCTATTATAAGTAGTAGTCGTAGTCATAGTAGTAGTAGTAGTAGTGGTGGTAGTGGTAGTAGTAGTAGTAGTAGTGGTGGTGGTAGTAGTAGTAGTAGTAGTAGTAGTAGTAGTAGTAGTAGTAGTAGTAGTAGTAGTAGTAGTAGTAGTAGTAGTAGTAGTAGTAGTAGTAGTAGTAGTAGTAGTAGTCGTCACAGCAGTTGTTGTTGTTGCTGATTGTTATGTGTATTTTCTGCTCATGTCATTGGATTTTCGTTTCACGTTTTCATTCCATTTCTATTATCTGTAAAGCGCCCTGTAGCCTACATAGTAGGATGGGCGCTATATACATTTTCCTCATTATTATGATTATTATTATTAATACATCACTCTTTTACCATACTTTTTGATATCACACAAAAGACATACCATATTTTACTGACTATAAGGCGATACTTTTCTCAGACCCCTGTGCCTCAAAATTTGACTCGTAATATAGTAATAATAACGTATAGTAAAATCTGAATTTTGTGTAAAATCTGAGTGGTGCCCCTTATAGTCCAAAGAACATAGCACTATATGAACGTTTTTATGTCTACGTTTCTTCTTAGAATTTTCATATTGTAACTATTTTATTCTTGTATAATTGTGTGCGTGTGTATGTGTGCATGCGTGCGTTCATGTTTGTGTGTGTGTTTGTGTATGTATGTTGTGTGCCTGCGTGCATGCAGGTGTGCACGCGTATATGTGTGTGCGCGCGCACACATGTGCATGCGTATGTGTGTGCGTGCATGTGTGCGTGCATGCGTGCGTACGCGCACGTGTGTGTGTCTGAGGAAGTAAGAGAACGTTGCGTGCAATCATCGTGTTTATTTCACTTTCTAATGATTCATTATTTATTTAATGAGCTCATGTGAGAAAGAGCGCTATATAAATTCCCATTATCAGTATTAATACAGTGGAACCTCCCTTATAAGACCTCCCAGTATAAGACTCCCTCGCATATAAGACCTACTTCTCCGAGACATTGCCCTTCTTTGTAAGTATTAAAATTACCTCCCTTATAAGACCCCTCCCTTATAAGACCTCATTTTGGATGATTTTTGAAGGTCTTATAAGGGAGGTTCCACTGTAACACAGTAAAGACATGCTACTGGCTGACCATAGTTTTCAATGTCGTCGGGCATGTCGTAGTTGATGATGTGCTGGATGGCGGGGAAGTCCAGGCCCTTGGAGGCCACGTCGGTGGCGATCAGCACGTCCTTCTCTCCGTTCCTGAACTGCTCCACCGACCTGATCCGGTCATCCTGATCTGCAACCACGCAACTGGTTTACCGCCGAGTTCTTCTCCTCTCTTCTTATTGGCTAGAATTCTCGCACCTTGGCTTAAAACCCTTTCATCGCCACTGTCGCCGCTTGGCACCACAACGATTTAACACCCATGTCACTGAAAGGCATCAAATGAGGGTCTGGTATCCAGTGACCTTATGCTCTTAATTTTGGGAGGCAAGGACAGGCCCTATTGCATGCATGTCACAAAGGAATCCCCAATATTGCAGACAAAATCGTTTCTCTACCCAGGTAAGTTTAATGGAAAGTTTTGGCTGAAAAATGGCTGGCGTTGAAAGGGTTAAGGCTGTGTCACACCACGCGTGCCTGCGACCTTGAATTTCACTGAGTTGAAATTAGAGAGTTGAATTAGAGAGGTCACAGGAACTCGGGCAAAACAAGCGCAGGCCATTTAGTAGTCTTGTATAGAGTACGAAAACTTGCGGCAAATGTCCTATTGACATAGGCTAGAACACCAAGGCTACATCAAAATGTTGTTATGCTATGCATGGTTATGCTAGGGATTGTCTTTAGCCGTGACAAGCTCCTAGCATAACATCATCAGTCTCCAAAATCCCCCGAAGACAGAGTGTGGCTGCCCACCTGGCGGGGTAATTAAAAACGGTCACACACGGAATGTTCTCACCCGTAGCTGATGCACGTGTACCACAGTGTTCAAGTGCTTCCGCTGTTGGGATGATCCCTGGAGTCTTTTAGCCAGGGTAAGCCAACAACAACATCATTAGCTAGAATTCTGAGGTCAAGATGATTTTTGTTGTTGATTTTTGTTGTATAGCACTTAGGCTTTTTCCCTTCAGGCTTCCTCCTCCAAATTTCACTCATTCAAGTCGTTCCGGCCATATATGTCCGGAATTAATAGATAGCTGTCAATTTGATGCACATGCTTCAAGGGAAGTAAATATGTGTGCACACCATACCTTGGTCACTTCCAAACTCGCT
Organism: Phymorhynchus buccinoides; assembly: GCA_017654935.2. Taxonomy (NCBI): domain Eukaryota; kingdom Metazoa; phylum Mollusca; class Gastropoda; order Neogastropoda; family Raphitomidae; genus Phymorhynchus; species Phymorhynchus buccinoides. Next base: position 20,936,138 of record CM065683.1, read on the forward strand.
TCACTCCCTTAGCCACAATTTTGCCCCTGACTTTGCTTTTGTAGTGTTGTGGGGAAACTAATCGATGTAGAGAGTTTTTCTATATAAAGTCTATATATAAAAAAAGTCTGATCTACCACTTCCCTATGCCTAAACCTGAAGTAAAAACCTGTAATCTTCTTTCATTTCTCCTTTTCTTTATGTATGTTTTGTTTGTGTTCATGGCTGGAGTGATTTGTGAGTTTTTTTAACAAATCAAAATCTTTGCGCTGCGAATGAGTTAAGAGATCTGCTTCTCTAAGCAGCGACAAGTTCGAACTGACAAAATTGAGAATTCAGCAACAGTAAAACTTTGAGGTATCAATGACATGCTTGCGACAATTTTACGATAAACTACCACCATTTTTAATCTTAACAACTGCCCACAATCCCCCAGCCCACAACGGCCAATTCTTTGCACAACACAGAAAGAGAATTCAACATGTGTTTTGCTCAAGTAAAACCAGACATACAGAGAAGAAGAGCTTTGCTGAAAAGACAGTGGAGAGTGTGTGGTGCTGTAAAAACAGACCAATTCAGCGGCAGATGACTGACCCCCCCCCCCGTGGGGATACCGGGGGGTCTTTTGTATAAATAGTTCCCCCACCTTCCAGAAGTTCTGTGCTTGTAACTTCCTCTAGTCTGTCACTCTTTGACTCTGCCTTTTCCCTTTGCTTACTGTTATCTACTATCTTTCTGCCTTACCGGTCCATTCTCCTGCCTTTTTTCAAGAAACACTTTCAAAAACATTTCCTCCAGCCGAAGTTGGACTTGCTGGGCCTAACTATTTCTTAGTTAGGCGCGTAACGGCAGCATGACGCATCTGCGCTCATAATTGACAGGAAACTGTCTGAGCGATCGAAGAAGAAGAAGAAGTGGCAGATGACTAACTAGAGCGTTAAGAGGCTAGATCACCAGCCGCGCGGCAGTATTTTCAGCTGCAGTGCTTCGTCTAGCAGCTGGTAACGAACCTTTAAGATATCACAATGTCAATGCAAGCCCAAATGCTCAGCAGCATTTTCGGCTCCTGAGACATTGAACTTTGACCTATGACCTTCACTTTGCAAACCAGGCCTAGATATCCAAAGTACCTATCTGCATGCAAAATGTGAGCGTCCTAGGTCCCTCCGTTCAAGCGTTATCATGCCAGGTACTCAGCAGCATTTTCGGCTCCAGTGACCTTGACCTTTATTTTTTTCAAAATTGGCCCCAATATCCTAAGTACCTATCCGCATGCAAAATGTGAGCGTCCTAGGTCCCTCCGTTCAAACGCCATCGTGGGAACACACATACATAAAGATAGCCACAGACAGCAGTGAAAACATTACCAGCTTCGTTCGCGGCTAGTAACAGAGAGACATGCAGGCAGGAAAGACAAACAGATGGACAGACAGACAGATGAACAGACAGGCAGGAAAGTACAGTAGGTATTCAGATGGTCAGACAGACAGAAAGACAGAAAAGACAGACAAACACACAGACAGAGGGATTGACCTCCCCCCCCCCCAGTAGGTATTCATGTATGACCAGACCCCCCCCCTTTCCCCCCGTGAACAGTAGGTATTCATGTATGACAGACAGACAGGAAAGACAGACAGGAAAGACAGACAAACACACAGACAGAGGGATTGACCTTCCCCCCCGTGAACAGTAGGTATTCATGTATGACAGACAGACAGGAAAGACAGACAGGAAAGACAGACAGACACACAGACAGAGGGATTGACCTTTCCCCCCGTGAACAGTAGGTATTCATGTATGACAGACAGACAGGAAAGACAGACAGGAAAGACAGACAGACACACAGACAGAGGATTGACCTTTCCCCCCGTGAACAGTAGGTATTCATGTATGACAGACAGACAGGAAAGACAGACAGACAGACACACAGACAGAGGGATTGACCTTCCCCCCCGTGAACAGTAGGTATTCATGTATGACAGACCCTTGACCCTCCCCCCCGTGAACAGTAGGTATTCATGTATGACAGACAGACAGGAAAGACAGACAGACAGACAGACACACAGGATTGACCTTTCCCCCCGTGAACAGTAGGTATTCATGTATGACAGACAGACAGGAAAGACAGACAGGAAAGACAGACAGACAGAGGGATTGACCTTTCCCCCCGTGAACAGTAGGTATTCATGTATGACAGACAGACAGGAAAGACAGACAGACACACAGACAGAGGGATTGACCTTTCCCCCCGTGAACAGTAGGTATTCATGTATGACAGACAGACAGGAAAGACAGACAAACACACAGACAGACCTTTGCCCCCGTGTATAGCCACAGACTCCACCCCCTTCAGCAGCAGGTACTCGTGGATCATGTCCACGTCATGCTTCTTCTCCGCAAAGATCACCGACTGCACAACCACAACCACAAGGAAAAACACAGGGTGACTAAACGGCTGATGAATAAGACACCTTCCCCTCCCCCGTGGGGATACCGGGGGGTGTCTTTTGTATAAATAGTTCCCCCACCTTCAGGAAGTTCTGTGCTTGTAACTTTCTCTAATCTGTCACTCTCTTCGACTCTGCCTTTTGGTTTAAACAAATCTTTAATATTTCCAAACACACATATAACAGAAAGCAAAAGAGAGCATCAACAAGCTAGCGCTTATAGCGTGCTCCTGAAATATTTCATGAAAAATACTTTCCCTTTGCTTACTTGTCATCTACTATCTTTCTGCCTTACCGGTCCATTCTCCTGCCTTTTCCCTTTGCTTACTTGTCATCTACTATCTTTCTGCCTTACCGGTCCATTCTCCTGCCTTTTCCCTTTGCTTACTTGTCATCTACTATCTTTCTGCCTTACCGGTCCATTCTCCTGCCTTTTTTTTCCCAAGTAGCACTTTCTTGAAAAAAGATTTCCTCCAGCCAAAATCGGACTTGCTGGCCCTAACTATGTCTTCGTGAAGCGCATAACAGCAACATGACGCATCTGCGCTCATAATTGACGGGAAACTGTCTGAGCGATCGAAGAAGAAGAAGAAGAAGACACACATACACAAAATATGAACACATCACTATCCTTTATTCTGGCCCATCTTCTCAACCCCACGGTGCCACTGCCCTCTCAGCGATCGTTCCAAGTCCCAACCCACAGCTACACCCCAGTATGTCAGGTCGTAGAATCCTTTCTTTCTTTCTTTGTTGATCGCTCTGACAGTTTCCTGTCATGTGTGCGCAGACGCGTCATGCTGCCGTTATGAGCCCAATTGAGAAATAGTTAGGCCCAGCATGTCTGGCTTTGGCTGGAGAAAATGTTTGTACGACTTTCTAGAACAGAGGCAGGAGAAAGGACCAGTAAGGCAGAAAGATAGTAGATGACAGTAAGCAAAGGGAAAAGGCAGAGTCAAAGAGAGTGACAGATTAGAGGAAGTTACAAGTACAGGACTTCCAGAAGGTGAGAAACTATTTGTACAAAATACCCCCTGGTATCCCCACCGGTGAAGTAAAATATTAAAAAAACAGGAATCCAAGAGGAGCAAATCTATGTTAAGATGTCAAGAGGCAACTACCTCAGAGGTTCAGATTGTTTTCAGACTTCATGGGTCATATGACCCATGGCTACAGAAAATGAGGGGTCAATTTTCAAAATGATGGATCAGTTATGTGGTGTAATGATTTTTGTGTGTGCACACATGAAAATAAAGACACTTAAAGACCCACTAGATCACGTGTCAAAATGACGGGTTTCACGTCTTTTCCCTCTTATAGCTGGTAAAAAATCTTGTTTTGACCAGGTTTGACTCCCATACAAATGCCCCCAAATTCAAAACAAAATTTTTTAAGCAGCCTCAATTTGAAGTTGGGGGCATTTGCATGTGGGTCACAGCTACCCAGAAAAAAAACAAGGGACTTAATCGTGGTGGGTCAGTGTGTCTTTAAGACACAAGGAAAACGACCAGAGGTTAGCAAAATACTTTGTAAAAAACAAAAACGGACAGCTTTTCAAGTTTAACACTTTTCTCTCTTGTCTCATGGAATGGAACACGCCTGTTGACATGCGCCATTATTAAAAAGAACGGGTCGAAGACGCTGGTGCACCGACAATCTGAAGCTCTGCTACCTGAGCAGGCACTGCACTGATGCTGAGTCCTTCAGTGGAGCACATCAGAACTTGCTGAAGACGGGACTTAAACTAAAAATAACACAGTGGTGGGATACCTTTTGACACAAACATTGTTTTCATATGCTGCAAAATACAAATACACATACAAAAAAATCAGTTACCTCAAAAATAAAATAGGGGAAAAGACTTGCTCTTAATACACGATTAACGATTCTTACTTTTTAAGTTGGACTGGCCGAATAACACTAAACAAATAATAAGAAGTTTGGGTAAAGGTCAAGATGTGCCATCCCCCCCTACCTATCTCGGTTAATTCTATTTTTCCGTTATTGCCTTTCTTACCATACATAAAGCTGTATTTTAGGAACATTTTTAGCTAATAACCTTTTTGGAATACTAACCCTATCCCTAACCCTATCCCTAAACCTAACCCTACCCTATAAGACGGAAAAACGCAACGAACCACAACTGTGACAAATCATGGTGTACTGCAGTACATAGTGGGGGGTAGGGTTAGGTTTAGGGCTAGGGTTAGGGCTAGGGTTAGTATTCCAAAAAGGTTATTAGCTGAAAATGTTCCTAAAATACAGCTTTATGTATGGTAAGAAAGGCAAAAACGGAAAAATAGAATTAACCGAGAAATGCAGGGGGGGTGGCACATCTTTACCTTTACCGAAGTTTGTTTCGAGGATTCAGCAATGCTGATACCAAAGCGTGAGCAATTAAGTGCCCAATGTACTCCTAAACTGACCACATACATGTTGGCATAAAAATCTTTCCGGGATTCTACTGCATAGACGGGAGGTGGCATTGGAAAGGAAGGTGGCAGAGTGGCTACGGCTTTCGCCTGCCAATTTCATGGTGTGACTGACCCGGGTTTGAATCCCAGCCTCTCCCTTTCTTTCTAGTTCGACGGGAAAATTGAAATGAACGTCGAGTCCTTGAGATGGGGACTTAAAGCTAGTCTGATCCGTGCGCTTTACGCACGTAAAAATCCAACGGCAGTTAAAAGTCGATAAGAGCAGGGAGAAATCCCACTGCCTGGTATGACCAAATTGATAGATAGGTTTTCCAAGTGTGCCCCCCCCCCCTCCTCACCCTGTGCCCCCCCCCCCCCCCCAATAAAAAAGGTGGCGCTGCGCTTGCGACAACACGCTCTCCAGGTGGGAGCAGCCCAATTTTCAGAGATAAGTCTCTGTGATTAGAATGTACCAAATACCATATACATGGGTGCTCCAAGGAAATGTTAAAAAATCCTGCAAGCCCGGCAGAGTGCAAGGGCAGCGCACACACACACATTTACTGCTCTTTTTTCACCCCTCTAGACTAGTACAAGTGCTACATTCCTTTGAATATAATAGCAAATGCTTATATAAGCCCTTTATATTGTACAAGTTAGTGTGTGTGTGTGTAAGAAAATCGTTGTTTCTCAAATTCTCATAATCCGGTGACGCCGGCTCTAGGCAATTTGTTGTTGTTGTCTTACCCTGGCTTAAAGACTCCAGGGATCACCCCAACAACCGAAACACTTGAACTCTATGGTACAAATGCACCAGCCAGGGATGAGAACATTACGTGTGTGACCGTTTTTGATTACCCCGCCACGTGGCCAGCCACACTCCGACTTCGAAGGACTAGGCAATTTTAAAATCCTGCAATTCAGGACATGCTGCAAGAAGGAGCATCCATGCAATTTACGTACCGGGGGCGGGGTCTTCTGCAGGCACTCGAGGATGAAGACCATCTTGGCCTCTTCCTTGACGTACTCCACTCGCTGCACCACATCCAGGTTAGCCGCCCCTGCCCGGCCCACGTTCACCGTCACTGGCTGCACCAGCGCGCTGCACGCAAAGTTCTGGATCTTCTTGGGCATCGTGGCCGAGAATAGCAGAGTCTGGCGCTGACCCTGCGATACGAAATCGTCAATATTAATATCGTCGTCGTCGTCTTCATTGTCGTCAACATTATCGTCGCCGTCATCTTCACCAGGGCAGACCGCACAAGGTTCTGGATCTCCTTCATCATTTGGCGCTAACCCTGCGATACAAAATCATCATCATCATCTTCATTGTCATCAACATTATCGTCCCATCTTCATTGTCGTCAACATTATCGTCGTCATCATGGGCTTCATGACAGCAGAGCATTCAAAGCTGTAGATCATCTTCAGCATTGGGTTACCGAGAATAAGAGAGTTTTGCCCCGACCCTGTTTAAAGATGCTGGCATTAGAAACCAGTTCTAAAAGATCTCTAGCGAACATAATGATCATGGTGATATGAAACCTTCAGTAAAAGATTTAACACAGCTCAGTATCCTTGCTTAAAGACTGAGCACTATCATGGCAATACAAAACACAAGCTCACAGCAGTACAAAACCGATAGGCAACCGAATCGGGGCTTTTTCTTCTGACCCTGTTTTCAGGCCATTTGGGGAGGTAAGGATGTGTCTAATGTTATAGTTGTCACAGAGGTCTCCCCGCTGCATTCAGCCGACACATTCCGATGCCCAAAGGAGAACATTATTTGAAAGTTTTGGGAAAAATAATGGGGTAAAGTCAGAAAATCGCAGATGATCATGTAATAGAAAACAAAAGGCACAGCAGTAAGAAAGTGATAGATTACCGGAACTTGCTTTTTCAGAACTTCCAGAAGGTGGGGCAACTGATTGCCAGGTGTTGCCAGGTACAGCAACAAGCCCTCCATAATGTCAGTTACTCCACAGGACACATCAGCTTCAGGTCATGATAAAAATTTGAAGTGATTCTGTGTAGCGGTTCACAGGGCATCAGAACGTACCCTGAAGAAGGAGAAGATGGTGCGCACGTCCTCCTCGAAGCCCATGTCGATCATGCGGTCAGCCTCGTCCAGACACAGGTAGCGACACACCTCCAACGTCACCATGACGCGGTCCAGCATCAGCATCAGTCGGCCAGGGGTCGCCACCACTAGTGAACAGAACTGTGACAAAAGGTGGGACCATTGTGATTGCTACAGGTATAGCCAGGTCCAACGCAACAAGCCGCTCCATAACTATGTCAGTTACTCCACAGGACACATCAGCTTCAGGTCATGATAAAAATTTCTAAGTGGCATTCTGTGGTCCGGTTCACCACTAATCAGAACGTACCTGTGACAAAAGGACACAGATGGTGACACACGTACACCTCGATAGCGACACACCGATCATGCGGTCAGCCTCGGTCCAGACACAGGTAGCGACACCACTGTGACAAAAGTCACACCATGTGACACGGTCCACGCATCGACACACCTCAACGTCGGCCAGCCGCGGTCCAACATCACCACTATGTGCACACCACTGTGACAAAAGGACACACCATTGTGACACACTACACGCTATAGCGACACACCTCTAACGTCGGCATGCCGCGGTCCAACATCACCACTAATTGAACACCACTGTGACAAAAGGACACACCATTGTGACACACTACACGCTATAGCGACACACCTCTAACGTCGGCATGCCGCGGTCCAACATCACCACTAATTGAACACCACTGTGACAAAAGGACACATCATTGTGACACACTACACGCAATAGCGACACACCTCCAGCGTCGGCATGCTGCGGTCCAACATCACCACTATGTGCACACCACTGTGACAAAAGGACACATCATTGTGACACACTACACGCAATAGCGACACACCTCCAGCGTCGGCATGCTGCGGTCCAGCATCAGCACTATGTGCACACCACTGTGACAAAAGGACACATCATTGACACACTACACGCAATAGCGACACACCTCTAACATGAGCATGCCGCGAACCAACATCACCACTGTGTGCACACCACTGTGACAAAAGGACACATCATTGTGACACACTACACGCTATGGCGACACACCTCTAATGTCGGCATGCCGCGGTCCAACATCACCACTATGTGCACACCACTGTGACAAAAGGACACAATCATTGTGACACACACCAATAGGGCATTTGCCATGAGCGTTTGTACTCTATACTAGACAAATAAATTGCCCGCGCTTATTTTGCCCAAGTTCCCGTGACCTCTCTAAAAAAATTGTTGTTTTTTTGGTACTTCATAGTCACAGAGGCGTCTCTGTGAAATTCGGGTTGCTCTCACCTCTAATTTCAACTCGGTGAATTTCAAGGTGGTCGGCACGCGGCAAATGCCCTGTTACACACTACAGCGACATACTTCTAACGTCAGCATGCCGCGATCCAACATGAGCATCAATCGACCGGGGTGTCGCCACCACTATGTGCACACACCACTGCCACAAAACAAGACATTATTGCGCACATAGAACTAAGGCACTCTACACACTATCGAACACACAACACACTGTGAATCTTTAGCCCGTTTGTTTGACATAAGTGTGACATTATTGTAAAGCGCCTAGAGCCCTTTTGTAAGAGAATAGGCGCTATATAAATTAGCATAATAATTATCATTATTATTATTATTATTATTATCAAAACTTTGTCTCTGATGTCCAAACAGAGCCTGTCTTTTGAAGAACCCTTTCATCTTGATCGTCCAACTATCTCCCACCTTTTAATGACCTCCATCTGCTCCTTCATCTCCACTCCACCAATCAGCAGGCAGGAGCGTAAGGGGGGACAACCGGCGTCCGTCAGGTGTTGGACGTAGTACTGGATGATTCCGTGCGTCTGCCTCGCCAGCTCTCTCTGAGAACACACACAGAGTGATGAAACATCAACTTCAACATTTCTGGGCTATCATGCGTTTTAGACCCCCCCACCCTCCTCAAATATTTGCTTAGAAATTAAATTTTCACTGAGAAGCAACATTCTGCCATTTTTTAGAAAGGGATAGGGATAGGATCAGCCTAGGTTTATTTTTATAAAACTGAAAGAAGCAGACTTTGAGATTGAGGGTCGTAAACATGAGGGGGGTGACTACAGTACATATTTGCCGATTTCTGTTTAACGGTGGAACGTGTGTTAAAATTTCAAGAAATATTGTTCAGCAGATCACAAACCGCGTCTTGGAAGTCCGTCAGCATGTAACGCACGAGTTGAATTCACACAAAGTAAATTATTCATTCTTAGAAAACATTATGAAAGATAAGACGAAGCTGCTAGCGCAGAACTTCTAGAAACGACGCGGCGGAACTGAAAAACATAACCCTACCGGGTATCCCTTTGGGGGAAGTTCCATGAATTTGGGGAATCCCTTTGGTATCCCTTTGGGAAGTTCCATGAATTTGGGTATCCCTTTAGGGGAAGTTCCATGAATTTGGGTATCCCTTTAGGGAAAGTTCCATGAATTTGGGTATCCCTTTAGGGGTTCCATGAATTTGGGTATCCCTTTAGGGGAAGTTCCATGAATTTGGGTATCCCTTTAGGGGAAGTTCCATGAATTTGGGTATCCCTTTGGGGGAAGTTCCATGAATTTGGGTATCCCTTTAGGGAAAGTTCCATGGGGAAGTTCCATGAATTTGGGTATCCCTTTGGGGGAAGTTCCATGAATTTGGGTATCCCTTTGGGGGAAGTTCCATGAATTTGGGTATCCCTTTAGGGGAAGTTCCATGATCCCTTTAGGGGACGTTCCATGAATTTGGGTATCCCTTTGGGGGACGTTGGGTATCCCTTTAGGGGACGTTCCATGAATTTGGGTATCCCTTTGGGGGAAGTTGGGTATCCCTTTAGGGGAAGTTCCATGAATTTGGGTATCCCTTTGGGGGAAGTTCCATGAATTTGGGTATCCCTTTAGGGGAAGTTCCATGAATTTGGGTATCCCTTTAGGGGAAGTTCCATGAATTTGGGTATCCCTTTAGGGGAAGTTCCATGAATTTGGGTATCCCTTTAGGGGAAGTTCCATGAATTTGAGGACGTTTCACATGAAACATACATACACAGAGTCAAAGGAACACAGACACACTGACCACAGACAATAGTGCACTGCCCTGAACTGACCGAGGGGCATACGATGAGGCCGTAGGGTCCCTCGTGGTTGATGAAGGGCATGCGCACCTCCTGCTCCAGACAGAACATGATGATGGGCAGGGTGAACACCAGCGTCTTCCCCGACCCCGTGAAGGCGATGCCGATGATGTCGCGCCCTGACAGCCTGGGAATAGAAAAAACACACAGACATGAACTCACAGGCATCCACACACAGCTCGCATACATACACACACACACACACATGCTTGTACAACAAGCAAACAAACACACACACCAGGCATGAGATTGAAGAATCGTGAAAAGAGCTGAAAAGCGGGTGTCTGGGGGCAACCCCCCTCCAACCTGAAGGTGAAGCTCTTTTTGTAATCTAAGCCTTAAAAACAGCATTAGAAATAGAACTGATATATTTAGTTCATTTTGCATTCGCTCACAAGAAGTAATTCTAACTCGGCTGGTTTCTTTAAAATGTTCTCTTGGGCCATCAGAAAGGCTGAAATCAGCCCAAAGGCTGAAAATTCCCATGCCTGGCATATACACACACACACTCTCTCTCTCTTTCTCTCTGTTTTTCTCTGTCTCTTGTACACAGCAGGAATTCCCTGGATCCGTATGGGTGTAGGTTTCTTGATGCCATTTTCTTCATGGCCTCCAGCATGGGACAAAGCATACGCTCTCTTTCTCTATCTCTGTCCGTCTTTATGCATCCCTTTCTTGAACAGCAGAAATGCCCTGTATGAGTATGGGCATCGTCTTCTTGATGCCCTTCTTCCTCATGGCCTCAATAATGAGTGGGGGCAACACCACACACACACACAGATACTCACACAGCAGGGATGCTCTGTATCTGTATAGGTGTAGGTTTCTCGATGCCCTTTTTTCTCATGGCCTCAATGATGGGGGGTGGCAGCCTCACACACACACAACCACAGTATTAGTGTCATCGTTACACAGCGCACACAGACACATACACAGCAGGGATGCCCTGTATTTGTATGGGCGTGGGTTTCTCGATGCCTTTCTTCCTCATGGCCTCAATGATGGGGGGAGGCAGCCTCTCACACACACACACTACTACTAGTGTTATCGTTACACAGCGCACACAAAACACATACACAGCAGGGATGCCCTGTATCTGTATGGGCGTGGGTTTCTCGATGCCTTTCTTCCTCATGGCCTCAATGATGGGGGGAGGCAGCCTCTCTTCCTCACACACAATGATTGGGGGAGTTAGCGTTCTCACAGCGCACACACAGATTAGTGTCATCGTTACACAGCGCACACAAAGGGATGCCCTGTATCTGTATGGGCGTGGGTTTCTCGATGCCTTTCTTCCTCATGGCCTCAATGATGGGGGGAGGCAGCCTCTCTCACACACACACACACACACACTACTACTACTAGTGTCATCGTTACACAGCGCACACAAAACACATACACAGCAGGGATGCCCTGTATCTGTATGGGCGTGGGTTTCTCGATGCCTTTCTTCCTCATGGCCTCGATGATGGGGGGAGGCAGCCTCTCACACACACACACTACACACACACACTACTAAATAGTACTATTAGTGTTATCGTTACACAGCACACACAAGACACATACAGAGCAGGGATGCCCTGTATCTGTATGGACGTGGGTTTCTCGATGCCTTTCTTTCTCATGGCCTCAATGATGGGGGGAGGCAGCCTCTCACACACACACACTACTGCTACTAGTGTTATCGTTACACAGCGCACACAAGACACATACACAGCAGGGATGCCCTGTATCTGTATAGGTGTGGGTTTCTCAATGCCCTTTTTTCTCATGGCCTCAATGATGGGGGGAGGCAGCCTCTCACACACACACACTACTGCTACTAGTGTTATCGTTACACAGCGCACACAAGACACATACACAGCAGGGATGCCCTGTATCTGTATGGGCGTGGGTTTCTCAATGCCCTTTTTTCTCATGGCCTCAATGATGGGGGGAGGCAGCCTCTCACACACACACACACACACTACTACTATTAGTGTTATCGTTACACAGCGCACACAAGACACATACACAGCAGGGATGCCCTGTATCTGTATGGGCGTGGGTTTCTCGATGCCTTTCTTCCTCATGGCCTCGATGATGGGGGGAGGCAGCCTCATCTCCGGGAAGGTCCTGAGAGGCGGGGGCAGGTTCTTGCCCTCCACCAGGATGTTGCACTTCGTGCGGATCCTCTCGTTGTCCTCCTCGCTGCGGAGAAGGATGTAGCCCGGCGGACGCCACCTAGGATACAACAGTAGTCAAGAGGCTATTGGCTATTGCAAAAAACACCTTTTGCAAGAGTGAATGCCCTTGGTGGGTAGGGGAAGATGGTTGAGCAATGACCAAACAAGGGAATAACTCTCGCCAATAACCATATTTGATGCCTTTGAATGGCTGCCATTTGCAAGAGTGAATGCCCTTGTCAGCACTGACCTACAAAGGCTTCACTCTCACTGTCAAGGGCGTTAATAACCCTAGTTGCAGAGGCCAATAAAGTGCTTACAGCTTAGTCTGATACAGACTTGTTTACTCTACTCTTTTTGAGTAGTTTTCTACTCAATTTGGATCTCTACTACTCTTCAAAATTGAAAATGGTGCTCTGTAATTCTTGATTGCTACTCATTTTAAGTGAATATTATTTGATGGTTTAATGAATAAAAGTACACATTTTGCACCCAACTACTCATTTCATCTATCCAGACTACTCAAGACTTGTGTAGGGGGTAAACAGGTCTGCTGATATTCTTTCTTCTTTTTCTTTGCGTTCCCAGGTCATATGGCCATAATGGGTGAGGTATGTATGTGTACGTTTTTCAGTTTTCACTGGTCTCCCTACATGCATTCAGCCGACACATTCCGATTTCGGAGGGAAACTGTGTACTGAAAGAAACAGGCATGAAAACTGATGTTAAAAAAAGAGGATATTTTCCAACCGAGAAATCCTTCCACACGAACTTTCCCCTATCGTCGGTATTTTTGTTGACCAGGGGGAGGCACACGCACACTACATCTTACCGTCGAAAACAAACATCTACATCTTTTTGTTGAGCGGGTGAGGGGGGGGCAGGTACTCATTTTATGGCCTGACTTGCCTCCAAACACTCACAAACACCATTCGCGGGGCGCCTCGTCGGTCACGACGCGAAAGCGTAACTCAACCAAATACGAATCACACCGTTTGAGAATAACATTTGCGCTCGCATTTTTGGCGAAGAAAATTATATTTTCGGCGGAGATTCCTTCAATTACGAAAATTTTTAGGCGGAAACGGCGGAGCTGTTTTCATGCCTGAAGAAAGATATATTATAGGTTATTGATTACTGTATTTTTCGGACTATAAGGCACACCTTTGTATAAGGCGCACCCAATTTTGTAAAGATTTTTTTGTTATATTTTCTTACTATTTTATTAGTCATATTATAAGGCGCAGAGGTCTAAGTCTGGGGAAAAAGTATCGCCTTATAGTCCGTAGAATACGGTACTTCAAACTATATTAAAACATTTGTGGACGACATTTCGGGGTGGTCCTATAATACAACACTTTTACAACACTTCAAGACGACAAAAGGGAATAGTTATAGAGGATTCTCTCACTCACTCACTCAATCCTCTCTGTGCCGTCTGGCCCTTGAGGTGACGGCAAAGGATCGCCATCTTCACTCTGCTGCTACGTTGTTTCTAAAGACAGTCCGTTGCCCCTCAGCTCTTTTAATAGAGGATTCGTGTTATGAAACAATTTTCAAAAAATTTCTACTCACCCTACCCTGACGGGTTCAGTGTAGACAATGTTATGAGCCAGCTCTGCCACACCCTTTAGCGCTGAAAAGAAAGAACAGATAAATTATGCTTTATAGACAGACAGACAGACAGACAGAGAGAGAGAGAGAGAGAGAGAGAGAGAGAGAGAGAGAGAGAGAGAGAGAGAGAGAGAGAGAGAGAGAGAGAGAGAGGGGGGGGGGGGGGAGGCGCATGAAATGTTGGGAACGGGAAGGGACCCAAAATATGTGAAAGCTTGGGGTGACTTGGAGAGGGTGGGGGTAGGGTGGGGGTGAATAAATGAATGTGAGGATAGAAATGGTGGGAAAGAGGGAAAGAGTCGCTTGTATCGACCCTAACTATGTCCAACTTCTTGCGAAGCATGATTTGTTGTCCATTTTTCCTTAGTTTTGTTTCCATTTTTAATGCATGCAAATGTGTTTCCTTGCTTGTATTGTGCTTGTACGAGACCACACTGCAATTTCACCTAACATGATAATAAAGTATTTTTGACTTTGACTTTGACTTCGATATCCGATACTTTAAAAAAATAAACAACTACATAATTCTCAAGTGGGCAGTTGCATTTCCTTTTCGCAAGCAAATAAAAAAGAAACCACTCTCCAGACAAGAAAGCTTTCTTTCTGACTTTGGTGTTATATTTTTAAGGATGGTTGAGGAACCAAATTTCAACAAGAAATATAAAGAAAAACAGTATTTGGAAATGATACATGAAATGCAAAGTTTCAACAATCATTTAATTCCATGTGTTTCAGAGTTTCGAGATTCTTTTAAAAGCCTTCACAAACTCGCACGCCACATGCAAAAGCACACACACACACACATACAAATGCACACACACACACATACAAATGCACACACACACACACATACAAATGCACACACATACAAAAGCACACACACAAACACATTCTTTCTTTCTCTCACACACGCATGCACACCCCACTTTCCTTTCTTCTTCTTCGATCGCTCAGACAGTTTCCTGTCAATTATGAGGGCAGTTGCGTCATGCTGCCGTGATGCGATGCGCCTAACTAAGAAATACATGTAGCTAGGCCCAGCAAGTCTGACTTCGGCTGGAGGAAATCTTTTTTAAAGTGTTTCTTTCAGAAGAATGGACCGGAAAGGCAGAAATATAGTAGATGACAGAAAGCAAAGGGAAAAGGCAGAGTCAAAGAGAGTGACAGATTAAAGGAAGCTAAATCCTCCGAAGTCGGAGTGTGGCTGCCCACATGGCGGGGTAATCAAAAACGGTCACACACGCAATGTTCTCATCTGTAGCTGGTGCATTTGTACCGTAGTGTTCAAGTGCTTCGGCTGTTGGATCCCTGGAGTCTTTAAGCCAGGGTATGACAAACAAGCTACAAGCACAGAACTTCCAGAAAGGCGGGGGAACTACTTATACAAAAGACCCCCCTAGTATCCCCACGGGGGGGCTCTTTCCTTTAACACCCACCTTTATTTTCGGTGACACTCTCCAGAATCTCCTGTTCCTCTTTCAGCATTTTCTCTTTGGTTGTCTCTTTGCGGACTGTAGGACAACACAAACATTTTCATTAATAAACGTAGTTTTAAATGCCAACCTACAGTAAGGCATCTTCTAACCGCAAGCATTTTCCTCGTCCTGTGGAGAGAAAAAACACTACAATTTGTCAACCTTTTGTATTTTGAGGCAAATCCATATTCTCATTGGGAGAGAAGAAGAGTGTTCCACTCTTGTCAAATTTATATGGAGTCCTGCAGCCAACTGGACCAATAGACGATTTTCTGAGAAAAAAAATAGGGGAGAGCACTTCGTGAAAATTAGAGTTGTTTACCTCCATTACTCGGTCAAATACCATAGCAACAATGGCGTCGAAGCTTGAAACCGCAGGATGCGAGTCAGCAACTTGCAAACATTTTTTTAGAAAAATGACGGGTGGCCAATGGCCACAAACTGATAAAACTTGCAAAATGTGACGTAAAAATATTAATTACATAAATTTTTAGATCACTCCCACTGGGATGTGTGGTCATGAGGCTTTGTTCTCAGGTGTGAAGTGTGTTTTGAGTGTCTCAGAGTGAAGGGTCGTGTCATTGTCAACTAAATATAAATGTCACCAAATGTGTCACATTTTATGGTTAACATTGTAAAACACCACACTGGCATGCAGTTTATTCATGCACATGCACGTTAGTTTGGTAAAAGTGAAAGCCGAAGCCTACCAGACCTGGTAGGTTCTCTGTCCCTCGCTTCAGCTCATACTGCTAATCCAGTTAGTGTCACAGAAAATTGTCAACTGTCACCAATAAAACCTATATTGAAGTCGTTCAAACCACAACTGTACATGGTTTGTATATACACTTTCCCACACTATAATACACTTTATATACACACACACAATCCCCCAGAGCTGTACAGTGTGTACCACCACTAACTGTCATTGCGTCATTGAAGTCACCCCATCACACAGGTGTGCACCACCACCCCTCCCACTACCCTCCAGCCTGAACACATTCTGTGTCATGGTTATCATGGAAACATTATTCTTGCTATGAATAAGAGCTACATGACAGAAGAAGACAAACATGTAGGCTAAAGGCAGACAGACTGGGTTGTCGCTTGATGCACAATAATAAAGGCAACACGTAGGCCTAGGCCTAGACATTTTCATCGTGTGTGACCTTTTTCCAAAGTGGGTCAAGTGAGCCTTTGTTTACTTGCTTTTGTATTGCGTATCTCTTTGTTTCATCTGCTGCTGCTTTGAAGAATGTGAGGGGTCAAAACAAAAAGAATGATCGAGAGGGACTGCAGTGTTTGGAAGTGCGTGTTGGGGCCAGAACATTGTTGAAACGCATGCCGTCCTGCACGCCATTAGTGGTCACCATTTTGTTTGAAGCGATCGCTATCGTTTTGCTCTAAATTACCACCTAAATCCACACCTGACTCCTATTCTTACTCTTAATTGGTAGATTTTTCCATTTCCTTGATAATATTATCCTACTCCTCTTCCGAAAGTCCGAGAAATCCTCACAATCACACGCCGTAGCACATCTAGCAGATGACAAATTCATTCTTTCGCTCTCGTACTTCCATTCGCAAGTTCCACGCAGGGTTTTTTGCCTTTCTTTCAGAATACACACTGAACTACACCCCATAATAATAGAAGGACGTTCATTGGTCTATACCTAACGTGCTGCCGACTTCTATTACCCTTCCATGCTCTTTCATGCTGTGTGCACGTGATGGAAAAGTACAGACCACATGGATACGTCAAACTACATTCTGAAAACATCGGGCAGTTAAGGGAAATCCCGTTTACATCCGCTGTGAATGCGAGAGGGCTAAACATCCACCCAGACCACTCACCTTCCTCCTTTTTCTTCAGCTCGGTGTGCTGCTCCAGCAGGCTGACCAGGGCCCGGGGCCCCGCCTCCTCCGGCTCCTCCTCAGACGAGGTGTCCTCAAAGTCCACGTCGTCCCCCTCCAGGCGCGCGTTCTCCTCCGAGTGTTTCTGAACCCTCTTCCTCAGCTGGTGCACCTGGTTTCCCCATCGCACAGTGAAAAAAACCCAGTAACAGTATTATAAAAGAACCACCACCCGCCACCACCACCACCACCCCACTTCCCAATTCGTCGACTCTCTGTTATTCACTGTTGTTTAGCTCTTCCAGACACAGTGAAAAAAACCACTCTTGCAACAGACAGTCTTTCATAAAAGAACCACCACCATCCACGCCCCACTTCCCAATTCGTCGACTCTCTGTCATTCACTGTTGTTTAGCTCTCCCAGACACAGTGAAAAAAACACTCTTGTAACAGACAGTCTTCATAAAAGAACCACCACCACCACCACCCACCATCCATGCCCCACTTCCCAGTTC
The DNA here is from genome assembly GCA_017654935.2 of Phymorhynchus buccinoides. Taxonomy (NCBI): domain Eukaryota; kingdom Metazoa; phylum Mollusca; class Gastropoda; order Neogastropoda; family Raphitomidae; genus Phymorhynchus; species Phymorhynchus buccinoides. Next base: position 20,953,828 of record CM065683.1, read on the forward strand.
GTTGACTCTCTGTTATTCACTGTTGCTTAGCTCTCCCAGACAGTGAAAAAAACACTCATGTAACAGACAGTCTTTAATAAAAGAACCACCACCACCATCCACGCCCCACTCCTCAATTCGTCGATTATCTGTTATTCACTGTTGCTTAGCTCTCCCAGACAGTGAAAAAAACACTCTTGTAACAGACAGTCTTTAATAAAAGAACCACCACCACCATCCACGCCCCACTTCTCAATTCGTCGATTCTGTTATTCACTGTTGCTTAGCTCTCCCAGACAGTGAAAAAAACACTCTTGTAACAGTCTTTCATAAAAGACCCACCACCACCCACCACCCACTTCCCAATTCATCGACTCTCTGTCATTCACTGTTGTTTAGCTTTCCCAGACACAGTGAAAAAAACACTCTTGTAACAGACAGTCTTTCATAAGAGAACCACCACCACCCACCCCCCACTTCGTTGACTCTCTGTTATTCACTGTTGCTTAGCTCTCCCAAAAATGTCTTTCCGCTTGGGGCATTGCAAATCATTTCATGGCTTAGGAATGATATCTTAGCATCTTTGCTTATTTAAGGTAAAGTGTAGTGCACAATCAATAGATTTAAAGATTAAGATTTAACCTAAAATTAAAAAAAAAAAATTATCTACAGTTTATCAGGGATTTGGTAACACACACATACCAGGTTCTTAAATACTTGGCTGATCGACATTTCACGGTCTGGATTTTTTTCTTAAACACAAGCATGCGCACAAACACACACAGTGCCCATACACGCAGTCACACAAATACACACACACACAAATGAACATTCACACATGCACACATATATGCATTCACACAAATACACACACGCACACAAATAAACACACACACACACACACACAGATACACACATATATGTGCACATACAGAAAAGTTTAACCCTCTCACCGCCAAAGTCACATTTTTGCACCACAATGATTTAACACCCAAGTCATTAAAACTCTTGAAATCAGGGTCTGTTATTCAATGATATTGTGTTCCTTAATTTGGGCAGTAACGAATGACCCTATTCTTCACAGACAAATCCCACAATATTGCAGACAAAATCTTTTCTGTAGCCATGCAAGTTTAATGGAGATTTTTGGCTCAAAAATGGATGGCGGTGAAAGGGTTAAAACTATGAGCAAATTTACCCTTTTGGTAAGTTTCTCACCACATATCATGCTATTCAATTCATGGCTCACAGCACTTTGTTTTCCATCACAGTGTGTGTGTGTGTGTATGTGTGTGTGTGTGTTGTGTGTGTGTGTGAGCATGAATGTGTACATACATGTGTGCTTGTGTGTGTTTTGGTTTTGTGGGTTGTGTGTGCACGCATGTGTGTGTGTGTGTGTGTGTGTGTGTGTGTGTGTATGTGTGTGTGTGTGTTGTGTGTGTGTGTGAGCATGAATGTGTACATACATGTGTGCTTGTGTGTGTTTTGGTTTTGTGGGTTGTGTGTGCACGCATGTGTGTGTGTGTGTGTGTGTGTGTGTGTGTGTTGTGTGTGTGTGTGAGCATGAATGTGTACATACATGTGTGCTTGTGTGTGTTTTGGTTTTGTGGGTTGTGTGTGCACGCATGTGTGTGTGTGTGTGTGTGTGTGTGTGTGTGTGTGTGTGTGTGTGTGAGCATGAATGTGTGCATACATGTGTGCTTGTGTGTGTTTTGGTTTTGTGGGTTGTGTGTGCACGCATGTGTGTGTGTGTGTGTGTGTGTGTGTGTTGTGTGTGTGTGTGAGCATGAATGTGTACATACATGTGTGCTTGTGTGTGTTTTGGTTTTGTGGGTTGTGTGTGCACGCATGTGTGTGTGTGTGTGTGTGTGTGTGTGTGTGTGTGTGTGTGTGTGTGAGCATGAATGTGTGCATACATGTGTGCTTGTGTGTGTTTTGGTTTTGTGGGTTGTGTGTGCACGCATGTGTGTGTGTGTGTGTGTGTGTGTGTGTGTTGTGTGTGTGTGTGAGCATGAATGTGTACATACATGTGTGCTTGTGTGTGTTTTGGTTTTGTGGGTTGTGTGTGCACGCATGTGTGTGTGTGTGTGTGTGTGTGTGTGTGTGTGTGTGTCTGTGTTTGTGTGCGTGTCTGTGTGTCTGTCTGCGTGCGTACGTTTTTGTGTGAGGGTGTTTGTGTATCTGTGTTGGTGTATGTGGTCAGTCCATGCAGCTCGGTTGCTGTGGCTTGCCGAATGGGGTATGAACGAGTTGGCTTCGATAAATGTGTGTGTTTATGTGTGTGCGTGTGCGTGTGTTAGAGAGAGAGAGAGAGAGAGAGAGTTGCTTTGTATATGCGCTGTTGCTGGTTGGTGTCACTCTTGAATGCTGTTTTTGTTGTCTGTTGATGAATCATTGATTGTAAAGCGCTTTGGGCTCATCTGAGGTAAAGCGCTATATAAATGTACAATTATTATTATTATTATTATAAACAGAGAATCAATAGTCTTAGAATATAGTTTTAATACTAGTTTTTTAAGCAAAATTTCAAATCCAAATTCTTAATGATAGGTATTGAGAGCATATGTCGCCTTCCTAGCATATATATATAATATCAAAGTTGTGGCTTTGTGACTTTAATCACCTTTAGGCCCAGTACAGTAAAAGGGAGAAGAGGAAGAATGACTGAAAACTTTGTGCACATTATTCGAAGCAACACAATTTTCTAAATCATTTGCTTGGCAGCAAAGACGACATTTACCTCCATTTTCCTCCTCTTTCTGACAGGAACGTAAGGAACAAAGTCGTCGTCAGAGTCATTTTCTTTTCTCTGGAAGATAACCAAACAAACAATACACGTAAAAGCATGCATGAAACAAATGAGATTATTAGTTCCAAAAATGCTCTATTTGTCATTGAGAACATTTCATGCGCCTAGTTGTACTATTTCCTATAGAGATTTGAAAAAAAAAGGGGAACAAAATTTTTTGGATTGCATTTGATTTCTCCAGTTTGAGAAAATGAAATACATACCATTTTTTCGGACTATAGGTGCACCTTATTATAAGGCGCAGCCCTCAAATTTTACACAAAATTTAGATTTTGTAATTACACTTTTTTTTAACTATTTTGTTAGTCATATTTTAAGGCACATAGGTCTCAGTCTGAGAGAAAAAGCATCACATTATAGTCATAGTCCGTAAAATACGGTATTTGTCTATAAATCTCTTATTTATTTAAGTAATATCTGTTTTTTCCAAAAACACCATTTGTTTGCACAAGTTTTTGTGTCATTGTTAAGATTTTGCCAAAGTATACCTCAAATTGAAAAAGAAACACCACTGGTGGAAGATCCAAACAATCCGACAGTGCTCAAAGCAACAACAACAACAAAAGTGTTTAAAAATTACAATATAAACACTGACACAAATTGTATACAAACAAAGAAACTTGGGCAAAGTTCTATTTTAGGCGGATGAAAGTTCAGTTTAACGTCGCGTATCGGCTTTCGCCATGTACGACGGCCTGAACAAACCAACCACGGTATAAACAAAAATGTATGTTCCTGAATCACTGTCTTAGCCAAAAGGCCGAGAAGCGATCAGTATTCAATCTCAAAAGTATTTTAGGCACCCCCCTTCATGTTTATATACAACCCTCAATCTCAAAGTTTGCTTCGCGTGTTTGTGTTATGTGTGTGTGTGATGCGTTTATGTAGGCCCCTATTGGCTACTGCAAAGAACACCTTTTGCAAGAATGAATGCCTTTGGTGGGTGGGGGAAGATGGTTGAGTACTGACCAAACAAGGGAATAACTCTCGCCATTATATATTTTTTTTTTTCCAAACTAACTCAAAAACCGGAGATTACATTTTTTAGTCATCTCAAAACTGGAAATCAGGCATATACTGGAAAATTACCACCCCTGCGCCAATAACCCTATTTGATGCCACTTAATGGCTGCCTTTTGCTAGAGTGAATGCCCTTTTGGATACTGATCAACAAGGGCTTAACTCTTGACGTCCAGGGCGTTAATAACCCTAGTAACAGTGGCCAATATGTGTGTATGTATGCATCATGTTGGTGCGTGTGTGTGTGTGAACATTGAACATTGGTTTATTGCCATGAAACCTAAACAAAGGCTTATAAGGCACAGGTTAAGATTACTAACATGTGTGTGTGTGTGTGTGCATGTGTGTGCTGTTTGTGTGTGTGTGTGTGTTATTTGTGTGTGTATATTGTCGTGAATATATACTTTTATTTCATGCTTGCGAATCGTGTGACAATGCTTACTTGTATTAGGCCTATTATAAATAGTAGTAGTAGTAGTAGTAGTAGTAGTAGTAGTAGTAGTACATGTAGTAGTAGTCACAGCAGTTGTTGTTGCTGATCGTTATGTGCATTTTTACCGGCCAGACGAATTCTGACTGGTATTGTTTTGTCTGCTCATGTTATTGGATTTTTGTTTCATGCTTTTATTCCATTTCAATTATATGTAAAACGCCCTGTAGCCTACATATTATTAGTAGGATGGACGCTACATAAATTTTCTTTATTATTATTTTTCTTTCCATTTTATGAAAATAACTCTAGGCTGATCCTAGGGTTAGATGTATGAATCACCCATCCATTTTCCCGAGAACAGCAGAATGCCACTTCTCGCTGACAATTTTCCATGCAGAAATTTCAGGGGAAGGGAGGGGGGGTGCATAAAGTACAACTTTGCCGAAACTTGACCGTTATTCCAATTCAACGCGCTTCCGTTCTGGTAGTAAAAACAAGAGGCAAAGCCTTCAAGGCTCACTCGAAGAGGAACATGTGGGACAACAACAAAGATTGAAGGGAGGGGGGGTCTAAAGTACAAGATTGCCCATAAAATGTTAAAGTACAAATGAAACTATCGTTAATGGATACAACTAAAAAAAAAATTTTTTTTAAAGTGCTCGTGCCGAGAATCGGACCCGGAACCATTGGCATGACAGACACTCTACCAATGAGCTATCGAGGCTTCCAGTGTTGATGAGTTTCTGAACTCATGTTGCCTGCTGAATACTCTCTAACCCACTAATCTAAAATGTTATCTATTTGTTATCTGTTTACAGTGTTGCTTTAAGTATTTAATTATTCAAATCATTATTGTCTGAAAGCTTGCATAGACATGTGTGCAAAGTTTGAACAATGTATGCCTTCTATTTCCCGAGAAAATGCTGACGCTAAAGTTTGGAGATCAGACCACGGATGCAGCACACACACACACACATACACAACCGAGCAACTATCACACTATAGACTCACTTCATGCTAACACGAAGTGAGCCAAAAATGAGAAGACGTTTTGTGATTAAAGTGCAGGGCTCCCAATCGCCCCGCAAAACAAGGGGTCCCAGGGACTCATTCACTTACAGCATAGAGGGTCCTAGAGGCAGAATAGAGGGTCCTAGAGGCAGGATAAAGGGTCCCAGTGGCATAGTGAATGCTAAAAAGAATTTTTGTAGTGCATCCCTGGGACCCCCTGCACATTCTTTTAGAGGGTACTGCAGAATTTTAGTGCTTCATAGACCCCCAAAATGGGGGTCCCTGGGAGCCCTGAAAGTGTGTAGCATGTTCACCTTCTTGTCCCCGCTGTCGTCTGCCTGGGTCTCTTCAGAAGGGGGCTGGTCGCCGCCAGGGTTCTGCCGCTGCATGAACTGACGTATGCCTGTGGCAAGCGCTGCCGCCGCCGCTGCAAATGGGAATTTTTCGGAAATAATTAAGGGGGAGTAATTTCATGGGGTGTGTGGGAGTGATCTCGCCTAATTCAATCGGTCAAACCGGGGAAGTTACTCTACCATCAGGGAAATCCCCAGCCCTCGCTTTGTGTGCTTGAGGAGACACACAGCATGTAGAACGCAGTGCGTCACTTCTAAAATTGATGTAATTTATATTTTTACATCACAGTTTGCAAGTTCTATCACTTTGTAGCCACTGGCCACCCCTTATTTTTCTAAAAGAAAATGTTTGCAAGTCGCTGACTCGCATCCTGCGGTTTCAAGCTTCGACGCCATTGTTGTATTGTTGCTATGGTATTTGACCGAGTAATGGAGGTAAGCAACTCTAATTTTCACGAAGTGCTCTCCCCTATTTTTTTCTTCAGAAAATCGTCTATTACAACATTGAAGAACATTTCAAACTGTTCCAAAGCTGACACGAAAACTTGTTGGGGTGAAATTTTAATAGTTGTTTGACCATACATACATCTCATCAAGCTAAATTGCTAAAAAAAAATCAATAAATATTTAACCAGTACATTATTTTAATTCTTCTAGCGCCATGGGCGAATACATTCGCCCAGCACATCACTCTACACTCCCACCAAATGCAAAGACATTCACTGCCAAGCGCCCTGTGTCTGTCTATTTTCAGAGCTTATGTCACTGTATTTATTCTGCTAAAGCAACGCATGCACCCCCGAGAAAATACTTACTCCCCTCTTGTCGGTTGAGATGAAACGGACAACCAAGAACGTTAAAAATAATACATACAGAAGAGTTTAAAAAGATCACTCATAGTCATACCGAGCATCAAAACGTTTCACACACATATATGTAGGCAAAATGAAAACAGCACAAACCTCTCTTGTTCAACTCATAACCTACGCAGTGATGTCCCGAGGCCCCGGTCATAGGCCATTGACCTATTAAAATTGAAAATGTCCTATTGTGTTCTTCCATGTCAGGACAAATGTCTGATTGAATTTTTAACACTGGCACGCTTAGTCTTACTGATTTCTGCAAGAGCCAGGACATTGTCCTATTGATTTCTCTTGTCTCAGGACAGTTTGTCCTATCACTTTTTGATCCTCGGTACATCACTGCCTAAGTACAGGCAGAGAAGAAACGAACAGAATCTGATACATCAGACTGAGCAGAATCAAAGTTCCATAGCTGAAATGCTTCTTACCTTCTGAAACAATAGACTCCCCACCATGTCTCCATTACCACAAGACATGCTTAGCTCTTTCCCACAAAAACCACTTAGGAGGCTGCAGTTTTTCTTTTCTCCGCTACACGTGACAAAATGGCAAACTATATCCACAATAAAAAATCTGTAAGAAAAAAAGACATTTCCTGGAGTTGAATCAGTATACCACCGCACCCACCAACTTGAGCGAAGCTCTCACTCTCAGCGCCGGTGAAGGGAGAGTCTGGAAGAGGGGGGATTACTCCACACCCGACAGCAACAACGCGCAACAAGGATTCAACCTGTCCTCAAACCGTACACGGCACACGCACCTCCGCACCATCTACACACTGTCAACCGCATCGTTTACTCGCATCGTTCACTCACACCCACACTAGAATTCATGCGCTCTCGTGTGTTCCCAGCAACTCACGTATTCAGACATTCGTTCACACACTCACTCTTCGGGAGACAGTTCATTCTCTCTTCCAACCCCTGTCGTACGCCAATCATTCGCACACGTACAAACCCATACGCGTACTCACGCATACCACACACAAAACACACTCATGCGCATGCGTACACAGGCACACAGAAAACCGTAAAAGTGCAATGCTTGCATTCACTAATGCACACCACAGAACATCAATCATGTGAGTGTTGATTTCACCACTGCTTTGAGCATTTCCCACACCAGAGCTCATCTGATGATCCATTTCCACGGCCACAGGCCACTTAGTGATTAGGGGATTCTTTTAAAGAAACCGTTACTCAGCCATACACAATCACATTTCATAAACTTAGTCACCTATACACATAAGCCACACAACACGGAACATATGTAAAATGCAATAATTTTCTCTTTACTCCAAATTTAGAAAAAAAAGGGTTGTATCTGTTCAACTTCAAGTTGACTAAATTCTAATTAAACGGAATTTCTTTTATTTTTCTTCTTAAATGACACAACGACATGACAAACTGATACGACCAGACTAACCTTGAGTTCCATACCTACCAATCTTAGTCTGGGTTATCCGTTTCGGGATGGGGAGTACAAACATCAAAATACAGACGCCTTACAACAAATTTATCATGCAAAATTGACGAATAATTTTAAAAAAGAAGGAAAAAAAAAAGAAGTAGAATTCGTACAAAGACAATAGGATTCTCCTCTATAAATAAGAGAGGTGAATCCTAAGATTTTCCTATATAAGAGTCCTCCTAATTAAAAAGATCAGCATTAAAACGACCAAGTCGAGGAGTAAACCAGCAGTCCAGCCTACCTTCCATGAAGGCCCCCGGGAAGTTCAAGTTGAAGCGCGGGGGCAACATGGGTCGGGGCTGGTTGGGTCTGGGGGGCAGACGCTGCAGAATTTTCTGCACGGCAGGGTTGTTTATCCCCCCTGGGGGGCCGCAGCCCTGTTTGACCCCGGCTGTAAAACGCAGTCAACCGTTCATCAATGCAAGAATAATATGTGTGGTGTTTTGGGTGGGTTTTTTTTTCCCGTACCCTGGCTAAATGACTCCAGGGATCATCCCAACAGCCCAAGCACTTGAACACTATGATACAAGTAAGTGTGTGTAGGGGGGGGGGGATGAAGGGTGGTGTTTGTGTGTTCGTGTGTGAGCGCATGCATGCATTTGTGTGTATCTGTGTGTGAAGTATGTGTTCAGTCACTGCAATCAAATGGCAGAATCCTTTCAGTCAAAACCAGAGAACATTGCAGTGTCAGTTAACTTTAGCCCTACTCAGTGAGTAACTAACTAATCACATTTCACTTCAAGCAGTTCTCTCTCTCTCTCATTTCACTTCAAGCAATTCTCTCTCTCTCTCTCTCTCTCTCTCTCTCTCTCTCTCTCTCTCTCTCTCTCTCCCCAACCCCATAAATATGTGGCTAAAGCTAATATTAGAAAGAAAGCGTTAATGCATGAAGATGGTACAGCAGTGGGATAAAAGAGAAAGTATGCTAACTGATGTCTATCTAAAATTAATAATGACTGTTACTATTTGGATGGTCATTCACTTTGTCAATTGGTTAACAATGTGTGTGTGTGCGTGTGTGTGTGTATGTGTGCGTTGATAATATGCTTAGTTCTAAATCTTTGTTCCTGATCATTATTTTTGTGTATGCTTAACTTGTTTCGCAAAAAAACGTTGCACGAAATGATGGTGCTGTTGTACTAACCCCCATGACACGAAAGCTGTATCTGGCTAATGTCATTAAACCATCAAAGTGTTAAAGTGTCACCCCCATCCCCAGCCCCCCCCCCCCCCCCCCCACATACCAGGCAAGGGGCCCTGCATCAGACCAGGATTCACCCCCGACGGCGCCCCACCACCACCACCACCACCACCCGGCTGGAATCGATTCATCAGCGACATGGCGGCGTTGAGCATCATGGGAAGGCCCGCAGGACCCGAAAGGGCGTTGGTACCACCACCACCCATGGAATTAGGGAGATTCATGTGAGGGGCGCTGCCGAGAAGCCCTGGCATGTTGGCGGCTGCAGCGTTAAAAGGCGGGGCTTTGCCCAACAGGCTGCTCTGGTTGAAGAAAGGGCTGTTGTTGTTGTTGTTGCTGAAATTCAGCAGCGGCGCATTGCCCAGCAGACCATTTTGGTGCTGCAGAGGGTTCAGGTTGCCCGACGCTAACGCAGCCAGGGCTGCCGCTATGGGGTTGTTTGGGGGCATGGCAGGGGAGGGGTTGGGTGTGCATGTGACTGAGGATGTGGGAGGGGTAGAGAGGGAGGTGGGGATGACGACGGTTGGAGGACCCAGCACAGGGGCTCCTGGGGCTCCCTGTGAAAATGCAAACACAAAAATGCAAGTTCAAAATTGCTTCCTTTTTAAAAAAAATTGAATTAATCGACTGAATTAGTACATCAGTTCTAAGAGAATTCTCCCATCACACATCATTATTTATTAATAAACACATAAAGTAATAAACAATATAATGTCTCAAATATCAATGTTGCAGTCATACATACACATGATAGGTGCTTCTTCCTATTTTTCTTGTACCACAGTGACAGTGGCCCCAAACTTTTATTTACAAAAGTAAATGCATGCACTCGGGGTGACTGCGAGTCTGAGACCATAGAAAAAGGAAAAAAGAAGAAACAGAAAAAATCCCTTGAACTTATACTGTTATTTTTCAGTGTTATAGGATTCAATAGAACAAAATTTCCTTGTTACTAATGTTAGTGATGTTGACAGTCTTGTTCATTGGTGACCCAAGTCTACATACAGTTCTCAAAAAAAGAAAGAAAATGTAAAACATTATTAATGTATGCATATTATGCATGATACATGTCCATCAGTATGTATGGATGCACAAGTTCTTATTGCTTACAGGTGGAACAGGGTCCTGCCATCGGCTGACTCGCTTTGTCTCTGGCATCTTTCTTCTGGCAGTTCCGGCAGGTATTTCCGCAAACTGTGCAGGTTACTTAGTCTATCTTCACTGTCTCTACAAAATAGAAAACAAAAAGATCTTGTTATCAACTTGTGCAATCAACTCAACACATACATCTGAGCTACAGCTAGCATAGACTGTGACAAGAGTATGGGTGCAATAATAAAAAGAGTAATGAGTACTGATACACATGATAGTAACTTAGTAAGCGACTAAGAAATGGAGCAAAATTATGCTCCTTCTTGATCTTGATGAAGATATGTCGGCAGGATCCAATTTTGGATACATGTAAATGCCAACGGTTGAAAAACTAGGGAGAGCACTCAAACCTATTGATCCCTAACCAAAACAAAATATAAAGTAAAAACAAAGTGGGGGGGTGATGATCGAAGGCTACATTTCATTTTTTTGGATTAGCCGATCACCAGCACCATCTAGTATGGTAACTGGGGCCTCCTCCTAGAATTCAGTATGGTGGTTGTTGGCTGTGCCTGAGACCAGACACAGCCGTCCTGAATTGGCTGGCCGACAACAGGGTGACAATATCGTTGGGCAGGCTGTTCCACTCAGGTGTTGTCCGTGGAAAGAATGAGTTTTGAAACACAGTGACTGTGTTGGATCTTTCAACCACAAAGCATGATTCCCAATCGTAAGAAAAGTGATGGGGGTGGTCTGAGAGGAAGGGGACAGGGTAGAGGGAATTGAAGGAGGAAAAGGGGGAGGGGCGGGGGAGAGTTTAAACTGCCTCAGATGGAAGAGAGTTCCACTTGGCACTTGCACACAGCTGGAAAAGATCCCAAGACTGAAAACTAAGCAGGGCTCCCAATCGTCCCACAATTTTTTAACAAGGGGTCCCAGGGACTCCTTCACTAAGTTACAGTATAGAGGGTCCTAGAGGAGGGATAGAGGGTCCCAATGACAGTGTGAATGCTAAAAAGATTTTTTATAGTGCATTCCTGGGACCCCCTGCACATCCTTTTAGAGGGTCCCTTAGAATTCTAGTACTTCATAGACCCCCAAATGGGGGTCCCTCCTAAGATAATAATTAAATAATATTAATAATCATTGTTATTTAACCTTTTCCGTGCTTACGACGTATATATACGTCGTCCTTAGTGCATCAGTACTTGCCGACGACGTATATATACGTCAACGTTCATTCATGATTTCTCCTATCCATATATGGGGGGAAGTGACACTCAAATTATGGCCAATCAGAAAGCTTAGTCTCTAGATTAATTGTTCATGAGATAAAGCATCCAATGATGCTTAGTTTGAGAACAAGAGGGGGGTTGCTACGAGTACCCCTCGTGCCGTTGCAGACGACGCTTCCAAAATGGCGGACCAGCAACCAGAACCAGGTCCCAGTGCCACAAAACGAACGCGAACTGCGACTGATTTTAGTTCCTACGTCACACAGGATGTTGACGAAGTTATAAGAATGATTGAAGATGACGATTTTGGGGGATGGTACGATGGAAACATCTCAGAGGATTCGTTAGATGAAGAAGAAGACGACGAAGGAGAGAACTTGCAGAGAGGGGGTGACGTGGTGGAGGCTGACATTGCACACATTGTTAGGAGACAAGCAGAAAGGCAAGAGCGTGCAGAGCAAGAGGCTGAATATAACTCAGACCTTGACCCGGAATTTAGTGCAAGTGACCCCCATCTAGTGATTCTGCTACAGAGGGGGTAGTGATGATGAGGGGGGAAGTGCAAGGACGAGTGGTGAGACGGAAAATTTTGGCACTCCACTTGCACGTGATACAACACATTTGCAGACAAGGGGCTCAGCAAATGTCAGAGGTCAAGGTATGAACTTTTCCCCTTTAGTTAGTGTGTGTACCTGATGAATGGGGTGTGAATGTGTTGACTGGCTGCATAGGAATGGAGTGTAACTGGAATCAGTGATTTAGGAAAGGGGGCGAGGCAGAGGGGGTGTGGCAGTGTGTTTGCATGTTGTAGTGGAAGTGGCTGGTGATAGTGGTTGTATTAGTAGTGTGTGTGTGTGTGTGTGTGTGTGTGTGTGTGTGTGTGTGTGTGTGTGTGTGTGTGTGTGTGTGTGTGTGTGTGTGTGTGTGTGTGTGTGTGTGTGTGTGTGTGTGTGTGTTTCTTTCAGTGTGTGTGTGTGTGGATGTGTGTGATCTTTTTCTTTTGTGTGTGTGTGTGTGTGTCTGTTTGTTTGTGTTTAAATTATTATGTATACATGTAAAGTAGCTTTATAATTTGTTTTTTATTCCTCTTCCAGGCAGAGGCAGAGGGAGTACAAGGGGCTGTGGGTGTGGCAGAGGGGGGGGTCCAGCAGCAGGGCAGAGGACGAGGGGTGATCCTAGAACGTCTTCAAAAAGCACAGGCAGAGCAAACTGGATTTCCTCACATTCCAGTGTCAGGTGATCAACGACCTTCTGTATGGAGACAATTCGCCAATGCCACCTGACACATCCTGCGTTGAAGATGTCACTCGCCTGCAGGGGAGACACTTTCCGGAGTGTGTCCCACAGCTGACCGGCAAGAGGGCCACCAGTAAGAAGTGTAAGGTGTGCACCAAGCATGGGATCAGGAAGGAGACCGTCCTCCAGTGCATGCAGTGCCCTTCCCATCCTGGTCTCTGTGGATCACCCTGCTTCATGCGCTACCACACCAGCAAGTACTACTGACACCTGACAGCGCCACAAAGGATGTGACTGTTTTATTGTGCCCTTTTTATTTGTTTAGAAAGTGTATATAGTGTAATGTGGGTTCTAATTCATACTTGAATAGTTTGGTGTCTTTTTTTTCTCTTTTCAAGGAATTATAAACAACACTTGTGCCACTGAAAATGTGCTTTGCGTGACAAAATATATACACTGATGCTAGAATGAAAATGTGCATAGTACCAAAATATTGGAGTATTATTGGGAATTCTGTGTGTGCATAAGTTAATACAAGGTAAGAAAACACATTTATTTTATATTTTGACTTCTTTTCTCATATTATTTCACCTGCTTGTACTAACTTCTTCCAACATGTAACCTAATATTCATGAAAAAACATTATCTCAACTTTATGGCTTATTAACTCATAACCACTTTACTAAATCATTCAATCAACTTTAAATGCTCATAAATAGATAGTCTGTTCAATTTCCTTTAAGAAAAGTATAGGTTTTATACTTACTTGCAATAGTTTAGATGCTAGAATTTTTTTCAATTGATGCTGCTGAATTTGGCCTGGCAAATAGGAGTCACGGACCAAAATAATACTAGGCACTGAAGTCAGTGATGAGTGAAGAGTGAAGCCGAAGGGGTTCAAATAATGCCGATTAATGGTCTGCAGTTTCAGTTTTTCGTGCCTTGTGATTCATTTGCCATAATGCATATCTGCAAATAGACGTGATCATGGGTGGACTAATTTGTCACTATTTTCTTTTCTGATAGCATGACGGCCAAATATAAAGAAACAAATCAAATGTTAGCATACCATCTGTGACAGACAAATTGTTCCATTTTGACAACGATTCACTTCCTGTTAGGGTGGTAGGGACTTCGAAGTACAGCCCCTTTGTTGTTAGTAAAGCTTCCGCGTGTGGGGGCCAAACCACAGACACATCCGTGGGGCCAAACTTTTGGAAAGTTTGTGCGTGATCATTTGTGGTGCTAAATAGGTTTGTAAATATAGTTTTCAGCGTTCAAAATCCAGCCAACATGAATGCAGTGATAACAGGAAACGTCACTGTAAAGGTGCAAGGCGTTCTGAAGGTACCCATTAATGGCATGATTATTGACATTATTATTGATCTGTTTCAGTGACAGTGTTTGTTTCATTCACTGCCACTGCTGCACTGGAAACTAGTGGAAAGATTAACTCTTAAAATCAGTGAATGACTCACTTCTAGATTTGTTGTAACGGCACTGTTGTAGTGTTACATTGTTCAGCCTGGGCAACTTTTGCAGTCATAATATGACTCATATACTGATATAGTGAAGGACCTAGACATTAGGCGTGGCACATTCACTTAAGTGCAGGAGCAAGTGCTTTTTGTTGCTTTGTCAGTTTGTGTGTGTGTGTGACTCTCTCTCTCAGGTCAGGTCAGGTCAGGTAGTTAGGACATTAGGCCTCGCGGCCTCTTCACTGTCCTGCAGACCTGCCACTTGTTCCGATTTCAGAGGAGCAGCTCAGATATGTTGAGCATTGCTCCTAGCTCCTCTTGCAACCTCCCCAGCTCCTATATTTTAAAATCTGTCTTGTATACATTTTCCACTCAATTTCACAACAAAGAGCATGCATTCAAAGCACCAGCTAATGGACATCTAAGGGTCAGCATGAGACAGTGAGGGGCTACACGAAGCATAGGCCTATCAGGCTAAATGACCAACAAATATTGGTCAATATTTCTTTCTCTAAAATGGATCTCAAATTGACAATGGTCAATATTTCTTACTCTGAAATGGATCTCAAACTGACAAAAACGACTGCATGTTTGAAGAACAAAAGAGAGGGACGCACATTTCGAAGTGGCAATGGATTTTACTGGGGGGCCAGTGCCAGCCCCTAGATTCTCGCTCCTCTTTTTTATTCTCAGAATGTGGCAGGTCTGGTCCTGTCATTTTTGTTTGAACTTTTGCACAGCTGAGAGGTTTTTATATTTTGTTTTCGGCAAATCTGCCTTTTAGTCATGCTTCTTTCTTTCTTTGTCGAACGCTAGATGGCCACACCAGTTGCCCTGACGAATGCTGCCGTCCTGCAGAGGTCCCCGAGGTCCCCGTGCAGCTTCTGCCTCAGCGATGTGGAGTTTGGCCACGTGGCTTGCCTGAGTGCGGCGTGGTCCGGGCAGTCTTGGAGGAGGTGTTCGCTGGTCATAGGGGCAGTGCCACATGGACATCTGTCCGTCTGGCCAACTTTCATTTTCTGATACATGTGGGCATGCATTCTGTTGTGTCCTGTACGGAGTCTGAACAGGATGACCTGGTCAGCTCTGCCCAGACTGTAGTAGCTGTCATCCTTGCAGAAGTTTGGGTGTTGCTGCTGCCACTTATTATGATACAGGGCCTTGATAATGGTCTTCTCCTCACTGTGAGAGACCTGCCTGTCTTCCTGGTATTGCTGTCCACCCTCCCTTGCAAGTCTGTCAGCCATCTCGTTTCCATAGACTCCACAGTGGGCAGGAATCCACTGAAGTGTTACCTTCGCTTGTGTGGCCAGTTCAGACAGAGTGAGGGCAAGCTCATTCAGGTCTTTTCGTCGGGGGTCCTGAAGTGCACCCAATACAGAAAGGGCATCGGTGAAGATGACAACCTGCTTGTGTGCCTTGTCTTGATGTTCCCTGACGTGGGCCGCTGCAGTTCTAATGGCCTCTGCTTCTGCCCTGAAGTTGGTGGAGTACTTGCCAGTCGCAATGGGAATGTGGGTCTCCTCGTCTGCGTACCTTATGTACACACCGCCTCCTCCATTCCTTGTTGCTTCCATGGCGGAGCCGTCTGTGTAGACGTGAGTCCATTTCTCCCCAGGGTAGGCGGACTGAATGAGCTCTAGGGTCAGTGATTTCCTCTCTTGGTCCAACTGTGTTCCTTTCTTCCCAATGCCTGGTATGTCTGTGCATATAGCTGGGAAGTTCCGTCGGTCCCATGAGAGAACAGATGCTGTGGATGGTATTGGTGTAGGCATGTGGTCCAACATTTCTGGCTCTCTTCTTTCGAGCATCCTGCTTTGATGGATGAAACTCGATCTCTTGAGTCTCCCTTTCGTTGGCTTGCTCAGTCTGTGATGCATGGGATGGTTCTCCAGCCTTTTGAATTTGGCAGATTGCGTCAGTACCTTGACGTTTCTTCTGTCTTCCAGTGGTGCGAGGCCTGTTGTCGTCTCCAGTGATTTGATAGGGGTACTGCGCATGGCTCCTGTCATCATTCTCATGGCTTGGTTCTGGAGTCTGTCCAACTTCTCCGTGTTGGTTTTGGCGGCTGTTGTAGTTGCTGCCATGCCATACTCCAGAACAGGTCGAATCCTTCCCACATAGAACCTCTTCAGGACAGCCTGGTCTGCACCCCATTCTGTTCCCGACAGTTTCTTCATTAGGGCCATCCTGATCTTTGCTCTCGCCTGGTTCTTGTGCAGCTGATTCTTCCAGGTCAGTCTGCGATCCAGAGTGACCCCAAGGTAAGTGGGTGTGTCTTCGGCCTGGAGCTCCTGGGAGTTGATCTGCAGCTTCACCTTTTGGAGTTTAGTAGACAGGGTGAAGATGGTGTAGGTGGTCTTCCTCTCATTTAAACTCATAAGCCATGACTTGGTCCATGCCTCTATCAGCCGGACAGCTTGCTGCAGTCTGTAGTTTGCTGTCGAGATGTTTTCCTCGCTGCACCAAAGAGCTAGGTCATCGGCATAGATGGCACCTCGTACGTTCCTTGGCAAACTCTGTGTTATTTCCTTGATGAATACAAGGAAGAGTGTTGGGGAGAGCACTCCTCCTTGTGGGACTCCCTCCCTCAGCAACCTCTTCTTGCTGGTGTGCTCCCTGACTCTGGCTCTGGCTCTTCTGTTGTGCAGGTATTGGACGATCCATTTGTACATTCGTCCAGCAACACCGCACTGGCGTAGTTTCAGTTTGAGGCCGTCTTTCCATACCTTGTCGAATGCCTTTTCCAGGTCAATCCAAACAGCAAGGGTGTGCTTCTTTTCTTGGAAGGCATCTTCTATGGCTTGCGAGATGTATGTGATTTGGTCCTCTGTAGACCGGTTCTGCCTGAAGGCTGCCTGATCTGGGCTGATGTGCTCTTTTTCTTCTAGGTGCCACATGAGTCTGGTGTTGATGAGACGCTCTTGCAGCTTTCCTATGCAGCTTGTGAGGCTTATGGGACGATAGCTTTCAGCCTTCGTTTTGTCTTTGCCTTTCTTGTGCACTGGGATCATTGTAGCTTCCCTCCAGATCTGTGGCACAGTCCCTGATCTCCAACTGTCATTGAACAGCTGTAGTAGTTTCTTCTTGAATTTGGGGCCAAGGTGCAGCAACATTTCGTTTGTTATCTTAGTCATGCTCATATTGTAGTTTTGATATGTTGGTGTATCCACCAAGGAGGTTTTTGAATTGTGTTAGATTCTGTGCTCATTTAATATGTGACTGACTCTCTCTCTCTCTCTCTCTCTCTCTCTCTCTCTCTCTCTCTCTCTCTCTCTCTCTCTCTCTCTCTCTCTCTCTCTCTCTCTCTCTCTCTCTCTCTCTCTCTCTCTCTCTCTCTCTCTCTCTCTCTCTCTCTCTCTCTCTCTCTCTCTCTCTCTCTCTCTCTCTCTCTCTCTCTCTCTCTCTCTCTCTCCCTCTCTCTCAGTCTGTGTGTGTGTGAGTGATCATGCTAGGAGTTTTGAAAACTAGTCCCATCAGTGACAAAAGTGTGTGCATTTACTTAGAACTATGAAAAGAAGCTGGCCACCACCACAGAAGAAGAATCAATGTCCCCCAACAACCGGTGTCAAAACCAGTCCCAGGGAAACAAAAACCAGTGAAAACCACAATATCAAAGCCTGTTAAATTATTTATCAGTCCTAGCAAAAATGTATCAGTTCCTGGGACTGACGGGTCAAATTTTTTTCTCAGTATTTTGATTTTGCAATCAGTATTTGGGTGATAATTACCAGTAAACGCGATCACTATGTGTGTGTGTTTGCGTTTGCATATATAATATATCCACTTGCTTCAAAACATTGCTGCTCAGTGTTTCCCATTACTGGAAAAATTCCAGAGGGACTCACATTTCAGCTCTGTGTAGGACGGGACGCACACATTTTTCACAGACCAAGACAGTTTAATCTCTTACTCAGGTCAGGTCAGGTAGTTAGGACATTAGGCCTCGCGGCCTCTTCACTGTCCTGTCATTTTTCTTTGAACTTTTGCACAGCTGAGAGGTTTTTATATTTTGTTTTTGGCAAATCTGCCTTTTACTTTTAGTCATGCTCATATTGTAGTTTTGATATGTTGGTGTATTAATTTGTCAAGGAGTTTTGTTTACTCTGGTCAATGAGGCCGCTAACCAGAGAGGTCTCAGTGTTATCCAGTAGAGCAGATGGCACTGAAAGTGAAACTGAAAGCAAACGATAACTTAACTAACAAGCATGCGTTACCAGAGAGTTTGGTGTTACCATCTATCTATATATAGACAAAATGTTTGTTTCATAGATTGCTGTCATATAACCTGTACAGTGGAACCTCCCTTATAAGACCTTCAAAATCTTCCAAAATGAGGTCTTAAATTGGGAGGGAGTTGTATAAGGGAGGTAGTTTTAATACTTACAAAGAAGGGCAATGTCTCAGAGAAGATGGTCTTAAAAGGGAGGGAGTCTTATAATGGGGGGTCTTATAAGGGAGGTTCCACTGTATTTTGTTGGTCAGTTTGTGGTTTGTGGTTAGACGGTTTTGCGCTTGGGTTTAATTTTTCTTTCTTTCTTTCTTTCTTCTTTCTTTCTTTTCTTCTTCTTCTTTTTATTTTTTTTAACGAATAGCAAAGTATGTTCTTATTAAGAGCAAGTGAATGTGAAGTTCATACTTTTCTTTGAACATGTGTATGGAAAAACATGACAATAAACAGTGACACTTAAAGCTAGCAAATCACTGATATTCAGAGTAAAAGAAGTGTTATGCATGACAAGCGTGTATGTAGCATGTTTGTTTAGCATGTTTGTTTAGCATATTTGTTTTCATGAAAGCATTTTTTCATGTAATTACTATGGGGACTCTTAAAAATTTGAAAGGAACACTTAAAATTTTACACAGGGTGTCCCCAGGACTCTCCCATTTCACCCTTATGGGAAACACTGCTGTTATATATATGTGCACAGATGGATTGTCAATATCGTCAGTGAAATTCAAAAACCTCGTATCTCGATTTTTGGGTTAGATACATGGTCATGGTCAGCTTTCTAATTTTTCCCGCCACCTTCCACCAAAAGCTCGTATCTCTAACAACTTTCTATCTGGGGTAAATGAGGTTGTCAAAACAGAAAAAAACAACGTAAGTCCCAAATTCAGATCTCATATCTTCATTCTTTTCAAGTCTAATTTTTTTAATTTTAATTTAAGCAATCATATAATACAAAGGCAAGTGTGTGTCTGTGTGTGTGTCTGAAACACAAATCGGGCCTTATAACTCCGCCGTTTTTTGACCGAATCGCTTCAAATTTGCTGTCAGGCTTGCTGTGGTCGGGGCAAAGCCTGGCAGCAAATTTGAAGACAATCGGGAGAGCGCGTCACTCTCAGAGCAGCGCCAATGGGAAACGGGACCTTATAACTCCGCCGTTTCTTAACCGAATCGCTTCAAATTTGCTGTACTCAGCGTTACCAGTACTTGGCATTAAAGTTACTGGGCGTTACCGTTACTCGGGAGAGCGCGTCACTCTCAGAGCAGCATCAACGGGAAACGGGGCCTTATAAGTCCGCCGTTTCTTAACCGAATCGCTTCAAATTTGCTGTACTCAGCTTTACCAGTACTTGGCGTTACCATTACTAGGCGTTACCGTTTCTAGGGAGAGGGCGTCACTCTCAGAGCAGCACCAACGGGAAACGGGGCCTTATAACTCCACCGTTTCTTAACCAAATCGCTTCAAATTTGCTGTCAGGCTTGCTGTGGCCGGGGCAAAGCCTGATAGCAAATTTGAAGAGAATCGGGAGAGCGCATCACTCTCAGAGCAGCGCCAACGGGAAATGGGGCCTTATAACTCCGCCGTTTCTTAACCGAATCGCTTCATATTTGCTGTACTCAGCGTTACCAGTACTTGGCGTTACCGTTACTAGGCGTTACCGTTACTAGGCGTTACCGTTACTAGGCGTTACCGGTACTCGGCGTTGCGCTAGTTCTAACAAAATGCAGGACTAATTTCGCAATGTCTTGAACAACATAAAACATTCATCATAGTTAATCAATTGTGGTCAATGCGGTTAATTTTTAAAACAAGTTTTTTTTCATTTTGCTCAAAACTACCAAAAGTGAGATACGAGGTTTTTGAATTTCACCGACGATATGCTGATTAGTCAGACAAAATAGCAACATTATTAACCACCAAAGAGGACACACACCCAAAGGTCACTGCACCCTGCACCTGTCTGGAGCTGAACAGTAAAACAGTGGGCAAAGGTGGACTTTACCAACACCCCTAATTTGATCAAATACTGTAAAAAATCGCTTAACTCTCTCAACACTAATATACGCTATAGGTACATGCCACGCACAAGCGTTCCACACTAGGCAGGTTTGCATCATTCAGGCATGGTAGACCTCCTGTTGTCCTGTTCATTTATGCAAGAGCCCTGACATTGTCCTGGTGATTTTTGTTTGCTTCAGAACTGTTTGTTCTGTTACTGTTTACTGCATTATGCCTGCTAGTGTGAGAGTTTTTTTGGTTGGCTCTGCACTAAGTTGGAGAAATTTGAAAGTTTTAAACTTGAAGAAGTAATTATTCATGGTGATAAAAATGGATGGTTCCCCTGGTTGTTGTTTTTTTCTTTAAATACAGTTAGCAATATTTACCATCCGTGAGTGAAGCTGGTAATGTTTTCAGAGCAGTCTGTTCCTGGCTGACTATCTATCTATGTGGGTGACTATGTTAGCACGATAACGTTTGAACGGAGTACCACCCAGGAGGCTAAACTTTTTGCATGCAGAAGGGTACTAAGGATATCTAGACCAGGTTCGAAAATGAAGGTCATAGGTCAAGGTCACTGGAGCCAAAATGTGGCCGGGCACCTGGGCCTGCTCTCTCTCTCCTTCTCTCTCTCTCTCCTCTCTCTCTTTTTTACCCTTGTGAAATAAAGGTTCGTTACCAGCTGCGAGGCGAAGCACTGCAGCCAAAAATACTGCCGCGCGGCTGGTGATCAAGCGTCTTAGCGCTCTAGTAACATTCTGTGATCGACATTTACATTGAATGTGACAAAGAAACCTTCACTCTGCTAAACCGGATATTCCTCTTCTTTTTTTTTTATTTACTCTTTCAGCAAAGACAGTTGCCAGGAAATTGGGCAGCATTATACGATGGAAGTGCCAAAAATAACCGACCGCGCATCGAACTCTTTGCCGGCAGCCAGTCTTCAGAACCCTGCCTTCACACCATTACGCTGGAAAACCTCAAGTTTGCAGAGAAAAGCTACCGACTGGGAGAGACGTTTTTCATACTGTCCATCAAGAAGGAGAAGCACCATTTCCAGTGCCAGAGTGAGGAGGAGAAGGAAGACTGGGTGCAGTCCCTTTGTCACGTTTCGTCGGAGCTGTGGAAGCAACGGGCGAGCGATCGGGAATCCTCGGAGGTGGAGAGTGACAGTATGACAGACATGAGCTACAACGTCCTCTACGACTCCTGTGATAAAGGTGAGTTACAGAGTTTGTTTGGTTTATTTTCTTATTTATTTCAAATGAATAACAGTTCTTAAGAGGATGAAAATTTGAATGAAATGTGGGGTGCCCTTTGAGTTTGTGAGAAAGGGTCATTTATAAATAATTAAGTTTTTATAAACAGAAGTAAAAGTGGCCAAACTGATGTTTCTTTACCTATACAGTATACTATAGTTGATCCAAAACTGTGCCGGAGTGTAAAGTAATGTAACTTCAAAAACATAATATATGGTAGTCTAACACAAAATAAATTAATCCCTTTGCCACCGGCCATCTTCAAAAAATTAAGAATATAGGGTCATTGAAAATGAAAAACAAACCCTGATTTGACGCTTTTAAGTGACATGGGTGATAAATCACTGTGGTGCCAAAAGTCAGCTTTAGCAATGAAAGGGTTAAATTGAAAAGTGATACTGTAGCAGACCTGTTTACTCTACTCTTTTCGAGTAGTATTCTACTCAATTTGGACCTCTACTACTCTTCAAAATTGAAAAAAATGCTCTAATTACTCATTTTCAGTGAACACTGTTTGATGGTTTCATGAATAAAACTACACATTTTGAGCCAAAACTACTCATTTCAGCTATCCAGACTACTCAAAACTTGTGTAGGGGGTAAACAGGTCTGCTGTAGCTGCTTGTAAGTGCGAATAGAATGTGTTGTGTTGTCTGTGAGCAGTGCAGCAGTTCAAGGTGAGTGTGAACCCCAACAAGGCATCGGAGGCCAACAGTCTGCAGGGCCACTACCTGCTGAACCCCACCCGGGACTCCCTGCGCCTGCTGCACCTGGACACGGGCAAGAGCATCCACGACTGGCCCTACCGCCAGATCCGCAAGTATGGCTGCACCCGCAAAATCTTCAAGATCGAGGTGGGCCGCCGGTGCTCCACAGGGGCTGGGGAGTTTGAGTTCTTCGCCCTGGACGGACAGAGCCTGGCCGAGACGATTTCGGCGTATACCAAACAGATGTTTTACCAGGAGCAGAGACAACCTCAGTGGGAGGGGGCGTCTTCAACTGGGAAAGGTGATGGTGCGGAGCATGCAGCAGTTGATCCGAGAAATTCAGACCCGGCGCCTCAAGAAGACCCGCCCCCTCCTACACCCCAGCGCATGTCAGAGAGTCTGAAAGAGTCCAAGAGTGATGCCAGATCTTCGCAGGGAAGCTCCAACTCTTCATTGGAGTCCAAGCGAGACGTTCCCATACCGGTTCCTCGAGCCAGTATCAACCGTTCAAAAAAAGAGAGCAGCTCTGCCGGCAGAGACAGTAATGGCTCTGCCGTGCAGGTTTCTGACGACACCAAGATCTACGAAACAGCCAGCGGGTTGACAGCGCCGCTGAACTTGCAGCTCAAACACGAGCTGCAGTCCAAGCTTCAAGTTCCAGAGTCTGCTCATGAAGACACCACGCATGATTCTGTATCAGCTAACACTGGAAACAGTGCGGCTGAAAGGGGTTCCACTGAAAGTGTAAAAGGCAAGAAAATGTCGGAAAAAGATAAGAAGAAGCTTGAAAAAGAGCAGAAAGCTGCGGAAGCGAAACGTAAGAAACAGCTTGAAAAAGAACAGAGAGAAAAAGAAAAGCAGCTCAAAGAACAACGAGAGAAAGAAGCCAAAGAAGAGAAAGAGCGACAGAAAAAGCTGAAAAAAGAGACCAAGGGTCATGAAAAACTGAAGAGCAAGAAGTCACTGGAAACTCCCGCCCCATGCCCTATGCCCGCCAGTTTCTCAGATGGACATATCTACGACGAGCCAGGAGAGCTGCTGAAGGGAGGCAACCCCGCCCCTCCAACGCCAATCGACTCTGGTTACTGCGATGCCAGCGACTTTGTCCCCAATCTCCCCCGACCTTCCAGTGCCCCTGACGCTGAAGGTGCCACGAGCGATGTGTACACTCTTCCTCAGAAACCGAAGAACTCGTGGAAAATCCACGCCCGCCCAGAGGCTGAGGACGACCACCAGGAAGACTACAACATCCAGCGAGCCTCGCAGTCTGCAACCAACCCTCAGCGCCCCCCTGTCCCTCCACACCTCCCACCTTCCCATGGTCCTGACAATGGCGAGGACACTTACAACCACCTCGGGGATTTCAAACCTCTGCTGCCTGCTTCCGAAAGCGTCTATGGCTTGGCATCTGCCAAAGAAACAGTACATTCCTCGATTCCGCCTGTTGAAGATGTCTACGAAGACGCTAACTCGGTCTACGACAGCTCGAATTCCGATCAAAGGGGCAGAGAACCAGAGGCTGACTATGACGAAGCAGAACTGCCCCCCAGCGCCACCATTCGTATTGACAATGCTTATGAAGAAGTCTCGCAGTCGTGAGTATGAGTGGTACCGTCCGTTTTCTGGAACAGAGTGCTGATATGTTGTCCTGGGGATTTTGTGTATGTGTGTGTGTTCTTTCTTTGTGTTCCAACCAACATAACCTTGTCTGCTGAAGATTTTCGATATTTTAACTTTCAAAGCATGGTGGTACTTCATGATTAAGCTTAGTTCTGCCTTAGGAAATGTTTCTGTTGTGTGTGTGTGTTTCTTCTAAACAGTTACTGGATATATTGGAGAACATAACTGAAGAGCATGTGAAGTAATCAAGTATCTTTGCATTTTCTTGTAATTTGGTTAAATTAATCCAGCGACAAACACAGATAATGTTTGGTCACTAAAATCATAAGAATTTACTATTTGTGTACAGAATTGCGTTTGTTTCAAAAGTCCCTAGATCTGCTGATCTTGTATGTTCATACATAGATAAATTGTATTTTTTGTATATATTGTTTTCAGAATCATTCATAAAACTGTGATAACAAAGGAAAATGTAGTATATAGTTATCAGTGCATAATACTTTTTTAAAAAGTTAATAGCTCAACTGATTCTTTGCTGGCAATATTTCTAAAATGTTATGTTTACGCTCCTGTTTCTTAAAAAAGGAATAGCTTGTCTCGGAAGAGAGGCTTGTGTATTCATCTCTTTTTCATGTCAAGTCAAGTCAAAATGATCTTTATTGACGATAAAGGAATAAGCTAGACAAAGCTTTTTTTTTTACATCCTGTCGTTGTCAATTAATAATAAAAACTTTTTTTTAAGCAAATAAGATGAAAAACGAAAACTGAAGAAAAATCAAACCACTATCAATAAATATGGGAAAAGAATACAGATATGTATTAGATTTATTTATTTATTAGGTACTTTATAGTCACAGAGGCATCTCTGTGAAAATTGGGTTGCTCCCAAATTGTGTTGCTCTTTTTTTTTGGCATGCGATTTTGTGTGTGTGAGTGATGAGGAAGGAAAGGGGGGGATTGATGGGGAAAGGGGGGGGGGGGGTAAATTTTGACCAAATGACAACTTTTTCGTTGCCACTAGGTTTAACGTGTGCTAAGTGCATGGGCACACGGGACCTCGGTTTATCGTCTCATCCGAAAGATATGTCATATAAGCACAATACATTGAATCAGGCAATGATTATGTACAAAATATGGAAGTAAACCAAAAAAAAACATGGGAATACTGGAGGGCCGGATGTCTTTATACAAATAGTTCCCACACCTTCTGGAAGTATCTGTTCTTATAACTTCCTCTAACCTGTCACTATCTTTGACTCTGCCTTTTTTCGTTTACTTACTGTCATCTACTGTCTTTCTGCCTTACTGGTCCATTCTCCTGCCTTTTTTTTTTTTCAAGAAACACTTTCAAAAAGATTTCCTCCAGCCGAAGTCGGACTTGCTGGGCCCCACTAATTCTTAGTTAGGCGCATAACGGCAGCATGACGGATCTGCGCTCATAATTGACAGGAAACTGTCTGAGCAATCGAAGAAGAAGAAATTAAAAAGAAAAACTTTTTTAAGCAAATAAGATGAAAAACGAAAACTGAAGAAAAATCAAACCACACTCAATAAATATGGGAAAAGAATACAGCTATGTCATACAAGCACAATACGTTGATTATGCACAAAATATAGAAGTAAACAAAAATACCCCCATGGGAATACTGGAGGGCCGGGGGGTGGGGTGGGGATGTCTTTATACAAATAGTTTACCCCACCTTCTGGAAGTATCTGTTCTTATAACTTCCTCTAACCTGTCACTATCTTTGACTCTGCCTTTTTCCTTTACTTACTGTCATCTCCTATCTTTCTGCCTTACTGGTCCATTTTCTTGCCTTTGTTCTAGAAACTCTCAAAGGTTTTCTCCAGCCGAAGACGGACATGCTGGGCCTATTTCTTAGTTAGACGCATAACAGCAGCATGACGCATCTGCGTTCATAAACTGAGCGACCGACAAAGAAGACGAAGTAAACCAAAATGTGTTCCAGTCTCCTCAGCTAAAACTTCTGGACTGATTATGGTCAAATTTAGCAGGAAGGTTTCTTGTGTTGAAGATGTCCATTAATTTAGATTACTCAGGGATTTGATATTAACAGCTTTATTGACTCAAAAGAAAAGAAAAAGGTGAATGCACGTAAAAATAATGGACAATCCAAACCTTGCTGAATGAATGGATAGTATCTCTGACACCTTTCACATAACACACACAGATTTAAGGTCTTTCCATGTCAACCTTTTTGTTAAGACTCTTAACATGAAATTTGATTTTGGATTTCTGACGATTTGTACTCTTTTTTTTTTTTTACTTCTTTTTTAAAAAAACTAAAAAACGAAGGTGCAGATGTTGATTTGATTTATTTCACTATTTTTTTTTATTGGAAATTATTCCCTTGTTGCATTGATTGAGTGAAGAAGAAGTTACTTCCACAATATGTATGATAATTGTATTCCTAGTACTTAAGCTAAATTGTGATTGTAGAAATGTGATTGAAAGATGACATTTTTTCAAGGAAGCTGGTATGGTTAAGACCATTTGTGTATGTGCACATTTTATTTGTCTGTCTCTTTTCTTTTTGTTTTGTTTTGTTTTTAATAATAAAAATATATTTTGGGGGGATGAAAAATATTAAAAAACAATTTTATCATATTCAAATGTTACTTCTTCTTCTTTGATCGCTCAGACAGTTTCCTGTCAATTATGAGTGCAGATGCATCATGCTGCCGTTATGCACCTAACTAAAAAATAGTTAGGCCCAGCAAGTCCGACTTCGGCTGGAGGAAATCTTTTTGTAAGTGTTTCTTAAAAAAAGGCAGCAGAATGGACCGGTAAGGCAGAAAGATAGTAGATGACAGTAAGCAAAGGGAAAGGCAGAGTCAAAGAGAGTGACAGATTAGAGGAAGTTACAAGCACAGAACTTCCAGAAGGTGAGGGAACTATTTATGCAAAAGACCCCCCGGTATCCCGGGGGGGGGGGGTCTCCAGAAATTTAATAAAATTCAGGGGGTGAAGCTTACACAACGGTGTGCTTTGTAGACCGGAAAATATGATAGGTGACCACTATCATTGTATCAATTAAAACCTGCATGTAAACAGACACTCTCAAAAGAATACATCCAAAGAATTTATTAAAAAAATGTGTTGTTCACAGCTGTTCCGGGAAGTACTTTTAGTTCATCTATATCTTCAGAAGGTTTTTTTCAAGCCAACTTTAGTTTCCCATTAGTAACTTTTCATAAATAACAGTCAATAATATGTTGTAGTATGTAAGAAAATTAGTTGTATTCATGGGACTCTGATAGATTTTCACTCTTGAGCAATTTTGTTTATGTTTTCGATAATAAGTGTATTACTTAAGAACATTTTCTACTAAATAATTAAATTGCATGGTACTGTTGAACAAAAACATTTTTTTACCATACATTGGATGGAATAAATATATTAAAAATACTACGAAGAACATAAAGCCAAAATATTTTTAGGAAGACATGCTTGGTGTAGTTTTTATCTAATAAGATTTCTAGATTCAGTCTTTTAACTAAACAGCTCAACTTTGTGTGCAAAGGAGCAGCTACTAGTAAGAATTGTTTTCTTTTCCAGAATCTCTAGTACCAAAATATACAATGCCTTTAACACAACCTTAGAAGAAAAATGGTGTTTTACGTCCTCTCGGTCATAGACACATATGGGACATTTGTAAATACAAAGATGGTGGGAACAATACTGGCTGCAATGCCCGGAGGCAGTGCAACACCAGTAAAGTCCCGAGTTTTTATCAATATAGATATGTGTAGCGGTAACCACACCTCGGATAAACCTCATCGGCTATGGGTCTGCCACAATGGGATAATGATAATCAATCCTTTTAACACAACCTTTGACATCAAATAATGATAAAACATGCACATTCTTGCCTAATTTTTGGCTGTCCTTTTTTATTTATGTATACATGTATTTATAAATTTTTGTCTTGGACATTTTGGGCTATTTTATATAGCGGCAGGTGTGGTTGGTTTTGTAACTGACTATGAAAGGGTTAAGTTCTAAAGTCTTAACTGAATGGGGAAGAAGTGTTTTGGGTTGTTTGTTTTTTTAATCAAGGATTCAATAATTGATAACATTTGCTGTGCACATCTCTCATATTTGCTTAATAAGTCTCCCCCCCCCCCCCCTCCTCACCCTGTCCCCCCCCCCCCCCCCCCCCCCCCCTCCAAATAATGTTTTTATAAAAAAAATTGGGTAGGCGCTGCCCTTGCGATTACGCACTCTCCAGGGGAGAGCAGCCCGAATTTCACAGAGATAATTCTCTGTGACTTGAATATACCAAATACAACAAAAATAAAATCATAGTTTATGATTGTAAAAGCATAATCTTTCAGTAAATTGCTTGGGGTAAATAACGCTTTAAATAAATCTTCCGGGTTGTATATGAAATCCATTCCAGTCATAAGCGTCCATTAGTTGGAGTCGTGTTTCTTCTTCTTCGATCGCTCATGCAGTTTCTTGTCAATTATGAGCGCAGATGCGTCATGCTGCCATTATGCGCCTAACTGAGAAATAGGCCCAGCAAGTCCGACTTCGGCTGGAAGAAATGTTTTTAAAAGTGTTTCGTGAAAAAAGGCAGGAGAATGGACCGGTAAGGCAGAAAGATAGTAGATGACAGTAAGCAAAGGGAAAAGGCAGAGTCAAAGAAAGTGACAGACATGAGGACGTTACAAGCACAGAACTTGCAGAAGGTGGGGGAACTATTTATACAAAAAGACCCCCGGTATCCCGTGGGGGTGGGGATGTTACTTTATGATGTTGTTTTCCTTCAAAAATCATTTAACACCTTTTCTTTATCATTGTTTATGATTGTAAAGGCATAATCCTTCAGTAAATTGCTTGATGTAAATAACACTTTAAATAAATCTTCAGGGTTGTATATGAAATCCATTACAGTCATAAGCATCCATTAGTTGGAGTCATGTTTTGCTTTCATTATTTTTCCCCCAAGATTAACTCCTCATAAGTCCCCCGAAGACGGAGTGTGGCTGTCCACGTGGCGGGGTAATCAAAAACAGTCACACACGTAATGTTCTCATCCCTAGCTGATGCATTTGCACGGTGGTGTTCAAGTGCTTCGGCTGTTGGGATGATCCCTGGAGTGTTTTAGCCAGGTATGTTAACAACAACACTTCATAAACATCATTATCAAGATAATCAAACTTGTTATTTATTATTGTTATTATACCTCTTGGCATTATATTGTTATTAATATAGTTGCTTCTTGATTTTCTTCTCTTTGAGTATGACTTTTGTTATACACACACGCACGCACGCGCGCACGCATGCGCACGCGCCCTCATATATGCTCACAGACAGACAAACACACATACAAACACATACACATTCACACACACACCATGTGCGCGCGCACACGCACACACACACACACTCACACAGATGTACTTTTTCATAGTTTTTGTCATAATTGTAAATCATGGAAAATTGTATATCTTCCCATTTCATTTGTTAAACTTTCTCCATATTATGGGCTTGTTGGCTGTAAATACTGTAACATAATGTAAAAATAGTAAATGACAATGTTTGTTATATGATACATGTTACATAAGAAAAATATTATAAATAAACTGCCTTTATTTTATTTTATTTTTTAATTCAAAAATTGAAGAAAGCTTTTGTGTGTCACAATTAGTATCATTGCATTTTGTAATACATTTTAATAAAATGCTTATATCCGTATTACATACATGTCTTTCTTTTTCATTTTTTTTGCCATGTACATATCAATATTTCTATTTTTCGTTGAATATGTATCGAGCAAAAGAGTTTTCAGTATATAAATAATGTGCTTCAAACATAATCATTCCAGTTATCTTTTCATATTACAGAATTATTGTGATAGATAATGTATATAATAATCCAGCAGCTATACTGTTCCTGAATCAACTTTCATACCCATCCATTCCAGATTTTTGGATGACATAATTATTGATTACAACACATTTTCTTACGGCAATTCTCTTTATTCTGAATTGATTACAGGGGCACAGATAATTGAAAGTGACGAAAAATAGAGCGGAATGGCTTACGTTTCTAGCATTGTTTAGAATTATGTGGTATAGGGTACAATGATGAAGGTGTCATGTAATAAATTGTTTTGCGTTTTTGTAATTTTTTCAGGTTGTTTGTAAAGTAAATACATGTGGGATGTTGTCGACGTGTTTGATGTTTACTGTGGTGACAGTCCTGAGAAAACCTTTGCTGTTCACAGGACTATAAGCAATGTTTAAAAAAAAAAAATAATAATTTAAAGTATGTCCAGGAAGTAGATTGTTGTAGAACTGTGCAGTAGTTGTTTTGTTTTTCTGAGAAATGCTTTACAGTTGGCACAGTATAGTAGATTAGCTTTGAGAAGTTAGATAACATTTCTATGCAAATACCGCTAATTTGCATTTCGTCCCTTTGTTGTTTGAATGCTTTATGTACGTAGGACTGCATTTTACTCTTTTCTTCTTCTCTGTCTTCTTCTTTTCCTTCTGAACTGTAGATTGTATGTTTATGTTGGCTTTTTTGTTTGTGGCTCAAGCCACAAACCTATAACTCACTTTGTCGATCTGTCGGTCCAAAATTGTCGCACATTTTGACAAAATTGTCGCACTTCAAATCGAGGCTACACTTCTGGCCGCTCTTTAAAATGATGTATTTTAAAAGCGTACAAAATAATAAACATATGTAATACAGACACTACAACAGACACGACGAGTATGCGGTGCTTCTTTTGATGAGTATAAGTAGGATACATAGTTTTAAATGTTTTCCAAAAGATATAAAAAGTTACGAAATGGTGCAGAGATAACATTCTGGTTTACAGATTAAAATTATTGAAAAGCCAGGGGAGGTGACTCATGATTGGAGTGGTAAAAATAGACCGCGTGCCACAAACTATTGCGATTTCGCGCTTGTTTTTTTCTTCAGTACTTTTTGTTTCCTTCTGTTGTTGCTCTTTTAAAATGTTATTTTATTCCCTGTATATCTGTGATTCAGTTTAACCTGTCTGTCTGTTTGTTTGTCTGTCTGTTCGCTCTGTCTCCCTTTCTGTCTGTCTCTCTCTCTCTCTCTCACTGTCACCCTCACATAAACGTGGAAAATTAATGGCTATGACAATGTATGAACTGTAATAGATATTAAAGTTGTGTTTGAATGACCAAATTTTAAATTTCTTTCTTTTTTTGTGTGCTTTTTATTCTTTTATTGTTTTGGCATGTCATAGTTTAACAATGATTTCATTTTTGGTGATGTGATATGAAAATTAAGAGATGATGAAGTTATTTAGTAGAATGCATGAAAGAACAAGTTCTGCATTTATTTTTTAAACAACCCTCTTTATTTGCATAAAGTGTATTCGTTTTAGAAAAGAGTATTTATAATGGGTCATGAAATTATCAGTAAAAAAAAAAAGAATATTGTTAAATTTCAACAGCATTAAAAGAAACAAGTGCAACGCCGGGCGGCTGCAAAGTCCCCTCGCAGCATCGCCGAGCTACTCCGAAATCGGAATGTGTCGGCTATACACATACATAAAAACGCATCAAAACAGCATGTAACTACATAAAAACGCATGAAAACAGCACGTAAATGAATAGTTTTTTATATATAGCCTTGGGGTTCGGACCCGTGATTTGAGCGCGCGCGATCATGCGCACACGCGCGCACAGAAATTCATGACAACTGTGTTATAGACCATTCATCAAGAAATGTTGTGGAAAAAACCGCATTAAAATGCATGCAAAACTTCGCGAGATATTAGCGATTATGTGTTTCGGGGGGTTTGAACCCCGTAACTGGCGCGACCTTGACCTTAATGTACAACTAAATACATCAGTGGATAGCTTGCATCTTGGCAAACTAGTATACCAAATTTGATGATGATAGACTGAATAGTTTTTTAGAAAAACGGACGAATGGACGGATGGAGGCACGCCGGATGGACGGACACCGGACGGACGGACCAGACAAAAACAATAGCTCCCCAAACCTTCGGCTCGGGGACTAAAAATAGATAATAAGATTGTATTGATACATGTATATGAAATGTACCTAGTATGTACATACATACATGTATGTACATGTATGGGGGGGGGGGGGGGGTGCGCCTCTATGGGCAGTGTGTGTGAGGTTATATCCAACAGAACAGCACTAACAAGAATTAATTTATTCCATCATGATTTCGATATTAACTTTATAACCTTGTGTTAAGATTCACATCTTTATATTTTTTTTCGCATTTCAATTCAAGCCTGTCCCATGTTACCTGTACTTTGTCTTTTGAACCACATGCTTTCAGGATGTCCTGAAGTTCAGGATTTTTTTATTGCCTGGAGCCGGCGTCGCCGGATTATAAGAATTTGAGAAGATGCATTTTGCTGGTTATAGAGGTCATGAAGTTAAACCAGAAGTGAAAGTGCAACGAGAGCCTGTCAGTTACATTGGAAGTTGTTGTTTCCCTTCAGCTTCCAGGGGAACCCCCAGGTGAGGCGCTGGGGGTCACTGGACCTCTGCCTTGCAAGATTTTTGAAATTTCCCAGGAGCACATTGAGTACATGAGTACATTGAAATTGCGAAAGAATCTTTTGCAGGTGTTTTTTTCCCCCTCAAAGTGTACTGCCATCAAATCCGCCTTTGTTTCCAAGACATAAGACTGTTTATTGTCCATAATACAAAGTATGCATGCAAAAGTGGTTTCCACCGTGCGTAAGCAAAAAGTAAAAATCAAGAAATCATATTATTAAACGCCAACTGTGTGTGTGTGTGTCCGTGTGTGTGGAACACAGAACGGGCCTTATAACTCCGCCGTTTTTGACTGAATTGCTTCAAATTTGCTATCAGCCCTATCAGAACTTGCAATGCATTCATTCGCACACTTCCACAATACGTTAGATTTTTTGTTAAATGTTTAAACAAACACACACACACACGCACACAAGATTTATACAAGAGATAATAAAGTATTCTTGACTTGACTTCACACACACACACTCACACACATACACACACACACACACACACACACACACACACACACATGTGTAAAAACAAAAAACTCACTTTTTCAATCTTTCATGCATTAAACCTTCACAAACCTGAAAAATCAAAATAATTGCATGATTATTTATATTTTTTGGAGAACAAATTAATGGTCTTTTTTTAATTCAAGGATGGGTTAGGGGGTGGGGGCATTAGTCACCCTGTACATTGCTTATAGCTTGTAACTAAAGTGTACTGACACACTGCAAGCCTCTGACAGAGGATAAAAACTCATGCAAGAATCATAAAATCATGTTCAGGGGGGTTGTTTTGCATTTTGATCGATTTCTCCACACTTGCCAAACTTTTTAATCATGGGTAACCTCAGAACAAATTATGGAGAACAAATTTGTTTTGTTTTTGTGTTTTTTGGGGGAGGGTGTATTTTGTTAATCAGTCTTTTTAAAAATAAAGTACTGGTACCTCTTTTTATATATACAGTTTATTTGTTTACGACATTGAAATGTTTGGTTTCAATTTCTAGTGTAAATAAAATTGCAACAAACAAAATTTATAGATTTGTTTTCTGTATGAAATATGAAAAGAAATAAACTGGTAATCTGTGGGTAGCACCTTTGAGTTTAAGAAAAAATGTACCTCATTACAATAAGGCATGGGTATAACCTGATTTTTTTGGGTAAAATTGTATGCATTTGTTTGATTATTTTTTTTAATGGCCTTGTTAATGATCAAATGAAAATCCGTTTAACGTCCTCCGGTCTGGAACAGACACATATGGGACATTAGTAGATGTAAGGATGGTGGGAACGATCATGGAGGCAATGCCCGGAGGCAGTGCAACACCAGTAAAGTCCCAATTTTTTAACAATACAGATATGTATATGTGTGTTTTGAATGAAAATCCGTTTAATGTCCTCCGGTCTGGAACAGACTCATATGGGACATTAGTAGATATAGAGATGGTGGGAACAATCCTGGAGGCAATGCCCGGAGGCAGTGCAACACCAGTAAAGTCCCAATTTGTTAACAATACAGATATGTATATAAGAGTGTTGTTAATGATCAGACTAAATTAATCTCACCGTAAAAACTGGACTATGGTATAAGACGCACATGTATAAGCCGCATCCCTTAACCCTTTCACTTTCACCGCCAATGTCTCATTTTAGCACCACAATGGTTTAACACCCATGTCACTAAAAGGCATCAAATCAGGACCTGTTATCCGAAGACCCTATTTTCTTAATTTTGGAAGGTAAGGATAGAACTAATGTTATATATGTCACAGAGGAATTCGCAATATTGCAGATATTTTATTTTCTCTACCCAGTTAAGTTTAATAGTATTTTTTGGGCTGAAAAATGGCTGGCGGCAAAAGAATATTAGGTATTTATTCACATGCAAGGGCCTCATTATATTTTGCAATGTGGAGAACTGTTTGTGTACACCCTCCTTCTCGCTAGTCCAGATTTTAGAGGTTTCCCTAACTAGAACACACACACTTTGATATTCTTTCAAACCAAACAGTTATGGCACCAGTCCATGTCGACTGGGGTATGTAAAAAATAGTGCCCTCAGCAAACTCTCGAGCATCTTCAACTTTCTACATTTGCTCCCCCCTTCGCCAAAGCTTCACATAAAATAATAGGAAAAAGTCACAGGGAGCTAATTCGGAAACTAGGAGGAGACCAACTGAACTCTGCAAAAGTCTGTTTTCTGGCAAAATGTCCTGAGTAGCTGGAGCAGTGTGCTCACTTGCATTGTCAGAGTAAAATAGGGGAATTGGGTATCAGTGCTTGGTCGGCAAATCAAAAAGGTCTTTGGGGAAAAGACCGCTTGTTTTTCAATCTGCAGTGATAGCTCTTCTCTATAGGAAAGGAACTGAGACCCTGGAACCAGCTTTTCAGTAAAAATTCAAGGTGACTATTTTGGGGGGGAAATTTTGCTACTGAAATTTTTGAGAAACTTTGCTTCTGTGGAGATTTACTAATTGTTTCTCGTCCAGAACAAACAAACGGCTGTTTATTGCTTATTTTTTAATCATACTGACTCATAAATATTTCATCATCAGTCACAATGTCCTAGATGCCAGCTGACTTCTTGCCATCAAATAGTTTGTGTAATTTGGGTGCTTTATTTAACCATACCTCTTCGATAAATAGAGCGGAATGGCTTACATTTCCAGCACTGTCTGGAATTATGTGCTATAGGGTACAATGAGGGAAGTGTCATGTTATGATTTGTAGTATATTTTTTATGTTTTCAGGTTTTGTACGTTGTTAAGATTCATGGATTTGTGTTTTGCTATACGTGGTCGAACTTTACGCTGTGACAGTCCTGAGATAACCATAGCTGTTGACGGTACTATAATAGACTAACTAACTAACTAACTCTCTGCTCTTATGTAAACTAGTGGGGCACTCAACGGTTATAACGTTTCCACAAAACCCAAGTGTTCTAGCAAGATTTTATTAAGGCTTCCTGATAAAATGCTCATGTTTTCCATCTCATCAGCACTTATCCAGAAATCATTTCCTACAAGAGGCTTTGCACTGGCTATGGTTTTAACAGTCACAGCAGTCACTTGATGATTGTAACGGTCACTTTTTTCTAACGTTCATCTGCTTATTTGAAAGTTCTTGAGCCTGTTGTAAACTTTCAAATCTGACCATGCAAGGTCTCAAAAAACAATTCATAAACAACTAATACCTTTGTTTGAATGTCTGTCCTTGAGCATAAATGCACACATTTATAGATAGAAAATCTCAGCATTAAAGAGAATTTCAAAGCTTGAGATTAGCGTCACCTTGGTGGACATTTTGCTTTGCTCAACGGCTATGACAAGGCAGAAAATAATGAAAATTTGCAACATAGCTATTCAGATAATGGCCTGCCTCATGACACTATTTACATTTTTGTGACATCAGAATCTTCACATTGCAAAATATAATGAGAGACCCTCATATAAGCCGCACCAGTTTGTAAGCCACATGAAGAATTATACACACAAAATGTTGTCAAAATTAAAACATAAAACAGTAGATTTTGTCTGCCTTATCACAGAAAATGTTCCACATGTTTATAAAAGCAACACAAAAATAGAAACTCTCCTATTACTAGAACATAAGTATTTAATGCTCTCAAACACTTTAAGCATGAGGTTTTAATCTATTATCAAAACCAGTTTTGAGAGCTCTAAAGAAACTCAAAATAGGCTGAAGAATGTTTCCAGAAACAGATAAGCCGCATCAGTCTATAAACCGCATGGGCCAAAGTTGTGGGGGAAAGTAGCGGCTTGTAGTCCACAGTCTATAAGCTGCATGGGCCAAAGTTGAGGGGGAAAGTAGCGGCTTGTAGTCCGCAGTCTATAAGCCGCATGGGCCAAAGTTGAGGGGGAAAGTAGCGGCTTGTAGTCCGCAGTCTATAAGCTGCATGGGCCAAAGTTGAGGGGGAAAGTAGCGGCTTGTAGTCCGCAGTCTATAAGCCGCATGGGCCAAAGTTGTGGGGGAAAGTAGCGGCTTGTAGTCCACAGTCTATAAGCTGCATGGGCCAAAGTTGAGGGGGAAAGTAGCGGCTTGTAGTCCGCAGTCTATAAGCCGCATGGGCCAAAGTTGAGGGGGAAAGTAGCGGCTTGTAGTCCGCAGTCTATAAGCCGCATGGGCCAAAGTTGAGGGGGAAAGTAGCGGCTTGTAGTCCGCAGTCTATAAGCCGCATGGGCCAAAGTTGAGGGGGAAAGTAGCGGCTTGTAGTCCGCAGTCTATAAGCCGCATGGGCCAAAGTTGAGGGGGAAAGTAGCGGCTTGTAGTCCGCAGTCTATAAGCCGCATGGGCCAAAGTTGAGGGGGAAAGTAGCGGCTTGTAGTCCGCAGTCTATAAGCCGCATGGGCCAAAGTTGAGGGGGAAAGTAGCGGCTTGTAGTCCGCAGTCTATAAGCCGCATGGGCCAAAGTTGAGGGGGAAAGTAGCGGCTTGTAGTCCGCAGTCTATAAGCCGCATGGGCCAAAGTTGAGGGGGAAAGTAGCGGCTTGTAGTCCGCAGTCTATAAGCTGCATGGGCCAAAGTTGAGGGGGAAAGTAGCGGCTTGCAGTCCGCATTTTACGGTATGATTTTTTTTTCTTGCTCAAAGCTAATAAAGTAATAGTACAGTAATAGAAGAATTAAATGAACTATCCAAATGATGTACTCAAGCTGATTTCAGACTCATAATTTTTCATCAGTTTACTGTGGCTTGTGGGGAGAAAAAATTGGGCGGTTTGTTGTTTTGTTTTGTTTTGTATGTTTTTAACTGAAAATTAAAATATCTTCCATCCTTGCTATATTTTGAAACTTGCTATCAATGCATTTGTAGATATGCAATATTAAAGAAATATTAATGAAGTTATGGCTTTTTTTCTTTGGGACACATGGAATGTGAGAATGTTTCATCTCTCTGTCTCCCTCTCTCTCTCTCTCTCTCTCTCTCTCTCTCTCTCTCTCTCTCTCTCATCCTGTCTGCTTCTCTTTCTATCTATATATCTATCTATCTATCCCTCTCTATCTCTTCTGCTTCTTCTGTGGTGGTGGCCAACTTCTTTTTACACACTTTAGGGGGTGACCAAAGAAAAAGAAGCAGAAGAGGAGAGGAAATTTTAAAAAATAATGATTAAAAAAATCAGCGAATATACACACTATCATTAGATTTGCTTGAGTTTGATTGAAAAACAATCATATGAAGCAACAAAATAAAATTCCTAGTTCCAGGCTGGTATGGGGGAAACTACAGGGAGCTGCCGGCAGCTACTAATTTTCACGTTCGCCCCCAGCAAGACACTCCAGAAGGCAATGCCCAGGCCCCAACCAAAAGATGAACAAAGACAGAACAAACAGATCCCTAACTACAGGGGTAAGAACAATTTGGATGAAGGGAATGGGGTGGGGGCGTTTGTTTAGGGTTTCAGTGCTGGGATGGGGCTGAGAGTTCCGCTGACGCTGTCTCTCTTCCAGGGTCTGGGACGTTGGTCTACTTCAGGTGGAGTTGAAGGATGCCTGGGACGGTGCAGTGACAATGTTCTCCGGGAGGCAGTTCCACTCTGGGATCGTGCGAGGGAAAAAGGTTCCCTGACAGTACTGTGTCCTACACGATCTGATGTACGCCTGCGTGTTGGTCTGGGGCATCCGGTTTTCTTCTGGCAGTTGGTTGTTGGCGCATGTTTGTTCTCAATTTTCAGGAGTCTGTTCTTATGTTTGTAGAGGGTGGTGAGTCACGCCTTTTTTCTCCTCTCCTGCAGCGAAGGCCAGGCAAGTTCTTGCAGCATGCTGTCAACACTGGAGGTTTGCTTGTAGTCCTGCATGGTCCACCTTGCTGCACGCCTCTGGACTTTATTAATGGAGTCTATGCAGGTCGTTGTGGTGGGGTCCCATACAGGGCTAGCATACTTCAAGACTGGTCAGACAAGGGCCTTGTATGCTGTCTCCTTTGCCTTGCAACTGCAAACCTTCAAGTTCCTCCTGACAAAGCCCAGGATCTTGTTCGCTTTGTTGGTGATGCTCGTATTATTCACATGAAGGTCTGATTTCAATGAGTTGGTCAGAGTCACTCCTAAAATACTTGGCACTTGAGACACACTTCGGCATGTGTCCATGGAGGGAGTAGTCTCTGGCTAGTATCTTCCTGCGCCTTGTCATGTGCTGTGTCGTACACTTCTCCGGGTGGAACGACATTTTCCAACGTACCTCCCATTGCGCAAGAGTGTTGAGATCCTGATGGACAAGGAGCTGGTCTTCTGTGCTAGAGACGCCTTTATGGCAGGCTGTGTCGTCGGCAAATAGGTGTGCAGTGGAAACCAGGTTGGTGGGCAAATCGTTGATGTAGAGAGGGAAGAGGCTGGGTCCAAGAACAGAACCTTGTGGGACACCAGATTCCACCGGGGCAAATTCCGATCTCGTTCCTCCTACACCCCCCCTCCACCGTGGGGGATACTGCAATACACACTCCCCCCGTGAGGATATAGGGTGTCTATTCTATAAATAGTTCCTCCACCTTCTGGAAGTTTAAGTTGTAACTTCCTCTAATCTGTCACTCTTTGACTCTGTCTTTTCCCTTTGCTTACTGTCATTCTGCCTTACCGGTCCATTCTCCTGTCTTTTTTCAAGAAACACTTTAAAAAAGATTTCCTCCAGCTGAAGTCGGACTTAATGGGCCTATAACTATAACTAATGGGCCTATAACTATTTCTTAGTTAGGCACATAATGGCAGCATGACACATCTGCACTCATAATTGACAGGAAACTGAGCGATCGAAGATGAAGTTCCTCCTACAACAACCGACAATCTTTTTCTTCTTATACTTTCATAAAACAAGGCCACTATCATCTTTTTGATGGTTCTGTTGCGGGGGACTTCAGTCAAGCAGAAAAACTTCAGAGAATGATGCCGCCCGGATGACCGGCATTGATATGGTTGGGAAAAGGGGATGGAAATGTGGTCGGGGTAGTGGATGATGGGAAGGTAGTCTTACAGAGGGGGGGGGGGGGGGGTCAAGGAGGGAGGAGTCAGGAGGGAGTAGGAGGGATGAGCGGCGGCGGGTGGGGGGAGGGGGGAGGGTTGAAGGGAGGGGCCGTGCATTGTTCAGCTCAGATCCGGGACTATATTTTTTTTCTTCTGTCTGTGTTTGTCATTCTTGGCTATGTCTCTTCTATTTCCTCAGTCTGTCTATCTCTCTCTTCTTCTTCTTCTTTCATGGCTTGTACCCACGTGTCGTCATATCCGGCCACAAGGAGCGTGCCATATTATGGGAGACCGCCATCTTAGTCAGTAACTTTGTTTGAAAAATGTCAGATCGATGCTGTTTACACACAAATCTGACTAAGATGGCGACACTTCCGTTGGAAGGGTCGAGATGCGCACGCAGGTGGGGGGGGGGGGGGGAGCCATAGCTAGAGCAACCACCCACCATCATCTTCAAATATATTAGTCACACCGTCTAAGAAGACTATAACTTATAGTATAAGAAAAGATAAAAAAGTATATTTACGCCTATCTCGATCAGTTATGTGTGTGTGCGTGTGTGTGTGTGAAGATACATATTTATGGACCATAGACCTTTGTTTCGCAGTATCCAGGCAAAACCAATCCGGCTACCGTAGCGGTCCCCGGGGGCAAGCCCCGACCGGCACAGCTCCTGCCCTTCATTAACCGCTACTTTGGTCTATGGCCCCCCTAACCCTATCTTGAATTTTAAAATGACATGTTGTTGAGCTCCCTCTTGAATGATACCAAAGAGGGAGCCTCAGCTGCTGCAGCCGGGAGAGAATTCCACACAGGAATGATCCTGTACTTGAGTGTGTTTGACCTTGTTGGAATTTAAGGGAGTGCATGTCGCAGCCAAAAAAGTCGCTCAGTCAAATAAATCGCCCGGCTACTATGAGAGTGTGTATTTGCGACATTTTGCGACATTGTGCATGAACCACAAATTTCACTTTTGTCTAGGGTTAGGGATAGGGTTAGGATTAGGTAAATGGTTCAAGTACAGAAAAAGTGAAATTTCTGGTTGTCGCAAATACACACTCATAGTAGCGGGAGATTTATTTGACTGAGCGACTTTTTTGACTGTGACACATTTTGTGCGGGTATTTCCTGGAAGGAGGTATTTCTCGGCCGGGATATCAACAAGGGCGTTCGCGATCTTATACATCATCGATGGTCTGATGTTTGGTGCGCCTTGATTCAACAAAATGCAAGTTCTTTTTTTCATATATGTAGGTCCTCGTAACTCTAGCCTCTGCCTTAATTAAAAAGTGAAAGTAAGTACGTAGATTATAAACATACAGTAGGTTGCGTCCCTTGTACATCTATGGCTTATTCACTATAAGGTGCTTAGACTAACTCTTTTACAGCAGAAGCCTCCATAGCTCAGTGGTTAGAGCACTGGTCTTGTAAACCAGGGGTCGGGAGTTCGATCCTCCCTGGGGGCTGATTCTGTTAGGTGGTTTTTTTTTTCTTTCTCCTCTTAGTCTTAGGAAAAACAACCATACTGGAAAATAGTTAATACTATTGCCCAATATTTATTACACACACACACAACTAGTTTATTTTTCTTTCTTTCTTTTAATAGTCTAATATCAAACAGACTACCATAGTGTGAACAGACTCTAAATCAATCAGTGTACTGAAGGCGGATTTATCTATAGATCTATCTTACCTATATCCATATGTCTATCTATCTACACACAACTTAATTAATTTGGACAAAAAAGAAAAAAACAAGCAGACGCAGTTTTCCCAATAGTTCATTGTTTACTCATCTTCCTCAGGGGACACTGGTCTAATGGGCTGTATCTATCTATCTATCTATCTATCTATCTACCTATATCTATCTATCTATCTATCTATCTATCTATCTATCTATCTATCTATCAGAACATTAAAAAAGAAAACACAACAAGTAGAAATAACTGTAAAAAGAACATTTAATAAAAGCAGATATTTCGAGCTTTGTCCATGCTACATGTAGTCTCCAAATGCCAGTACAAAGTCACATATGTAGGCCTACTAAGAATTACAACAATGATTAAAATTCAGAGAAGAAATAAAAATATTTAAAAGATTCACATATCTATCTATCTATCTATCTATCTATCTATCTCTATCTATCTAGTAGGCCTATCTATATAACACACTTGCTCAGGCACACACTATCTATATCTATCTTAATCTCTTCTTCTTGACTGTGCGTGGCCACAATCAACACTTTGATTATTTTGCCACGGAGCCGGGGAGGTTCAATACCACTTTTGCTGGAAGAAAGGCTCAAGGCCTCAGACGAAATAATGTAACAGTGAGAGCACAGATACAAGAACTAGGAAACTGTTGATCCGTTGGGTTGTTGGAAGAGGGGAGGAGGGGGTGGGGGAAGAGGGGGACCACAGGGGGGATGAGAGAGGAGGGGGGGGGGAAAAGGGGTGGGGGGGCTGTTGGTGCTTGTTAGTCTGACGACCCCAGAGTGGGGCCATCAGCCGTGGCGGCTGCAGCAGGAGGTTTTCCAGTCAGATGCTCCCAGACTCTATATATAGTCGCGAAGCTCTCTGGAGTTCTGGCCTCAACTGCTGCTGAAGGTAGGATGTTCCACTCCCGGATGGTACGTGGGAAAAAGGAACTCTGTCGGTATTGTGTTCGACGTTGGGGGACAAGGAATTGCAGTGTGTGTCCTCTGCGCTGCCCCTCTGGTTGGGGGACAAGTCTGTTCTTATTGACGCTCAACATGTCATTTTGTATTTTATACAACATATAGTGAATCTTGTCACCTGGCGGCGTTGCTGCAGGGAGCTCCAGTCAAGCCTCTGGAGCATTGCTGTGACGCTGTATGGCT
Source organism: Phymorhynchus buccinoides (assembly GCA_017654935.2). Classification (NCBI taxonomy): domain Eukaryota; kingdom Metazoa; phylum Mollusca; class Gastropoda; order Neogastropoda; family Raphitomidae; genus Phymorhynchus; species Phymorhynchus buccinoides. The sequence goes on from CM065683.1 coordinate 20,996,201, forward strand.
GTCCTGCGGTATTGATTGAGGACGAATCTTGCTGCTCTCCGTTGGATCAGCTCCACTCTGTCGATGTTTTTTTCCGAGTGGAGGGGTCCCACACTGAGCAGGCGTATTCAAGAAGCGGCCTTACAAAGGCAATGTAGGCTGAGGCTTTTGCTCTCAGCTCAGTGGAGGCGATCTTGAGGTTGCGACGGATAAAGCCGAGCGTCTGACTGGCTTTAGCTGTGATGGCACTCAGATGGATGTCCCAGCTGCCATTGTGCCTGGAGGGTGACGTCCAGGTACTTTGCAGAATGCACCGTGTCCAGGGTGTGACCATGAAGTTGGTAGGGGAAATGTGAGGGCTTCCTGCTTCGCGTGACGGGCAAGGTTTGACATTTCCCAGGATGAAACTGCGTGTCCCATTTCTTCTCCCATTCCTCGAGGCGCTGGAGGTCTTGCTGTAAATGGGCATGGTCTTCCCCTGAGAAGATGAGTCGGTAGACTGCAGTATACCCCCCAAATCTCACTGATAATTGACATCCGCTCATGGTTTGTCCTCACCCGAACCAAGTCTCCTACGCCTGGTTCCCTTCCACGGTGAGCTACTGAAGCCAGGATCGAGTAGCTTTCTGATGGGACGAACACCTCAACACACTTTTTGAAGAGTTAAAAACTGTCATCATCAATGAAATAGACGATTTTCGGGGGTAAAAACTAGGGGAGAGCACTTCGTGAAAATTAGAATTGCTTATGGCCTCTATTACTCGGTCAAATACCATAGCGAGTGTAACAATGGCGTTGAAGCTTGAAACCGCAGGATGCGAGTCAGCGACTGTGACATTTTGTAGAAAAATAAAGGGCATCAATTTCAGAATGATGCACTGCGTTCTAAACGTGTGTCTGCTCAAACACAAGAAGCGAGGGTTCAGTGGGGATTTACCTGATGGCAGAGTAACTTCCCCTGTTTGACCGATTGAATTAGGCAAGATAACTCCTATGCACCATGAAATTACTCCCCTTCACTATTTCCGAACAATTTCTATTGAACAAGGTGTTCAGATCTTTGATGTGCAACGCCCACCATGCCTCGCCACAGACTGGTCCAAGACGGGCATCAGCTTCTGGTTGCTCCCAAAACACTGTTCTTGTTCTAGAACCTATTTGCTGCAAAACTGGCTGGAAAGTGACACTGGCTGCAAAATGACATGAAGACAAAATCATTCACATATCTTACCTCACCACCAGCAGACCATCATCTCCAGGCTTCGTACTGGACACTGCCGACTCCGCTCCCATCTGAACCGCCTTGGCCTGTACGTCGCACAGACTGTCCATGTCAAGCAGACCCACAAACCCCCGAGCATACCCTCCAGTCCAGCCCCCTACACCAGGGATCCAGGATCCAGTTCTGGCCCGAGGGTACCACAATGGAAGAGAAGCTGTGGGGGCCCAAAGAACAACTCACCACAGCCCACCATCATTAAAATTGCCACCAACACAACCGTCTGACGCACATCCCAGAAACGCAGAAGAAGAACCTGATCCTCATGTGTGTGTGTGTGTGTGTGTGTGTGCGTGTGTGTGTGTGTGTGCGTGTGTGTGTGTGTGTGTGTGTGTGTGTGTGTGTGTGTGTGTGAGAGAGAGAGAGAGAGAGAGAGAGAGAGAGAGAGAGAGAGAGAGAGAGAGAGAGAGAGAGAGAGAAATATATATAGAGAGAGTCAAAGTTGATGAGAGAGAGAGAGAGAGAGAGAGAGAGAGAGAGAGAGAGAGAGAGAGTCAAAGTTGATGAGAGAGAGAGAGAGATTGTGTGTATGTGTGCGTGTGTGTGTGTTTCTGTGTGTGCCAGTCAGTAGTGTCCGACTATGACTCCCAGATAGCAGAGGCACTGGAGCCAAAAATCATGCTGCCGCGCCACTGGTTAATATAGCGTCTTCACGCTCTTGTTTCTATTTTTGTTTGCATTTTAATTCTTGGCTCGTCCCCTCGATAATCCTTATCCAACTATAATTTGGTCAGGTCAGGTAGATTAAGACGACTAGGCCTCGCGGCCTCTCAAGCGTCTTTTTTTGTGTTTTGAGTTGGCACAGCTGTGACGGTTTTGGTAGACTATTACTATTAGTCATACTGGTATTTTAATTTACTAAGGTTTGGGTCTTTGTCCAGGAGGTTTTTGAATTTGTTAGTATCAGGTGCAAGTTTTGTCTGAGCAGGAAGTGCGTTCCAATAGTTATAGTCACTCTGTTACTGAAAAAGTGTCTCCTGATATTAGTTCTCCACTATACTGTGTTAGTATTTTTAATCCATGATTTCTAGTCTTTGAAGAAATCTGGAACAAACTTTTGTTGGTATTGTCAGGACCATTCAAAATTTTATATACATTGATTAGGTCAACACGAAGTCTTCTGTATTTCAAGGATGGTAAATCAAGTTTGTGTAGCCTTTCACTATAATCAAAATTTTTAAGAACTTTCATTAATTTAGTAGCTCTCCTCTGTACATGCTCAATTGAAACTGATTGTCGTTTAAGATATGGATTCCAAATTTGCACCCAACCCCACCTTCCTCCTCCCCTCCCCTCTCACCATCACTACCCACCTTCTCCGATGAGAGAGAGAGAGAGAGAGAGCATTGACTTCACGGGAACTGAGAGTGACCTCCCCTGGCCTACGTCTGCATCATCTTCATAAAAGTTGATAATGTATTCTAATTTCCTGTTTCTCTCGCAATACGTCGCAAGCCTCTCGAAACGGATTGTTTGTGATGCTACATCGCTGTGTTTCGGCCATGATGGCTGTGTATATTGGTAAGGTGAATGGTAAATGACTGTCAGGACTGAAAATCGAGGTTCAAACGCAATCGGAGAGCGGGGACGGGGGCACTTTTGACTTGCTCAGCACATCCCTACAGCTGGTTACCAAAACAGTGCATTTGTGTCTTCTGCTGCCTACACTACAGACCCCCGCCCCGGAGCCATGACGAGATAGAGTTGAGCTGTGGGGTTCAGCCACGTTTCTTACAGATCATACCTTCGTACGTTCCTGCTTGCTTTGACTGTTTGAGGATAATGGATTATTTTAGTTTTAGAGAAATAAATGAGATGAGGCATTGAAAATAATCATACATTTTATATTTCTTTGCCGAATTATTATTGATCTTGATCGTAGTCAAAATCACCACTGCATTATATCGACGAACCTAGGCTAGGGAGAGCACATCTTAAAAACAAAACCCTAATTTGAGTGACCTGGCCAACCAGCGCTGGCTTTTAAAAAAATATATATTTATAAAATAAAAATCAATGTCATGGTGAATTGTGGTCTTCAGATCATGTGCATACTTGATGTTGTGGATGTGGTACGCGGCTGAGGGTACTCATGTATTAGGAGTTTAATATGTGTCTTTATTGTACATGTAATACTTTTTTGTTTGTTTACAGTTTCAAAGATCACATCTGACTGAATTTCTTAATCACTGGAAAAACAACTGTAATTGTGCTGAGTGCACATACACCAGTGATAGCATACTGGATTTTGTTAGACCTGTGTGAGGTGTTTGTATATGAACTGCACAATTGCAATGCTATCACTGGTATTACTAATCACACAGACACAATAATACTTGACACAACTCTATGTACCGCTTCATTACCTGGGATGACGACCCGGTCAAACTCCAAGAGGATCTCAGGAAGTTGGAAGATTGGGAAAGAGAATGGGATCATCCTGCCAAATGCAACCAGCTGCTTTTGACGAGAGGCAAGAAGCCGCTGAACGCCTCCACCAGCTACAGTCTCCACGACCACACCCTCGAAAGAGTGCCCTCAACAAAGTACCTTGGGGTCACACTGCAATCCGACCTTGCATAGGGAGCCCACATCACAGCCACCTGCGCCAAGGCTAACAGAGCTCTAGGCTTCTTAAGAAGAAACCTGAAGGTGTGCTCCACAGCTACCTAGGAGCTAACCTACAATGCCATGGTCAGGCCCATTCTTGAATATATATATATGCAAGCGCAGTATATGACCCGCACACAGATAGGCAGATCTCTGACCTAGAGAAAATCCAACTCAGGGCGGCAAGATATGTGATAAATAGACACAGAAATACATCCAGTGTCAGCACCATGCTCCACCAGCTACAAGTACAATGGCCATCTCTGGCCGGGCATCGCATCGCTTCCAGGCTATCCATGATCTACAACTACAAGATCACAAATGGACTCAAACCTCTGCCCCCCAGCCCCCGAATCATCCACGACTGGAACTCCCTACCATTCATCTCGAAGGTGCTGAAGCACACTACCCCCTTAAAGCACACTACCCCCTTTTTTTTCCTCTTTTTTTTGTGTGTGCGGTTGGGTGTTCTCGGACTAGCCAGGGGTGCCCGGCTATGCACGCCCTCTTATCTGTCTAGGTTTATTTTTATTTTTGTTTTTCCCGAAGAAGAAGAATTTTAGATTTAACGTCCTCTCGACCTGGAAAGGCACATATGGGACATTTGTATTAGATTTGTATGGGGGACAGGACAAGACATAGAGAACAATACAGGTACGTGGACATACATAGAAAAAATTGAGGGGACTCTTTAAAAAGCGCAAGTCTACAGTTATTCTGACGAGGTATTAGGATTTATAAAGTAGTTGTTTGTGTCGAATGACACTTGTTAAAATTTGACAAAGTTAATTTAAAATTTCACTTTTATTAAAATTCTTTTAATATTTAGTTTATGTTACCCAACCGAACACCCCCTCCCCCCCCCCCCCCCCCCCCCCCCCCCCCCCCCCCCCCCCCCCCCCCCCCCCGGATTAAAATTTAAGGGCTACAAATGTTAAAAGAAGTTCAAACTCCTATTTTATTCATAAAAAAACAATGTTGGCCCTTATTTAGTTTTAAAAGTGTATATATGTACAAATATTTATTCACTATCTACAAAACATAATAGATCAACAAATATATTACAAAAGATGTAACAAAATCTATGATTAGTGTCCTACCGGGGGAAGATACATCTGCCCCCGGGACTTCCCTGTAAGATATGGGTTTGTTTTTCCTGCGCTGCATAATTCTTTGAACTATGTCAGTAATTGCCGGTTACGTCAGGTGGACATTATTGGCAGAAGAAGAAGAAGAAGACATTTATTTGGGGGATCCTATTGATGCAATGCATGATTAGCATTGTGATGAACTAAAATCAAGTCGAAATGAGACAGATTTAAAAAAATAAACTGTTTAGTTATATTAGCCCAAAATAGGAATTGTTCGGAAATAATTAAGGGGAGTAATTTCATGGTGTGTGGGAGTGATCTTGCTTAATTCAGTTGGTCAAACAGGGGGGGTTACTCTACCTTCCGGTAGATCCCCAGCTCTTGGCTCGCGTGTTTGATTAGACTTACATCAGTTAGAACACTGTATGTCATTTATATTTTTATGTCACATTTTGCAAGTTCTCCCAGTTTGTGAATACTGGCCGCCCCTCTTTTTTTTATAAAAAAATGTTTGCAAGTCGCTGACTCGCATCCTGCGGTTTCAAGCTTCGACGCCATTGTTGCATTGTTGCTATGGAATTTGACCGAGTAATGGAGGTAAACAATTCTAATTTTCATGAAGTGCTCTCCCCTAGTTTTTTTTGAAAATCATCTACTGACGAGTAATCTCCCGTGGGGCAGCAAGAAGGGCTTATTCAAATGTCAGCAGTGCAGTGACTCGGTGAGATGCTGGTAGACAGGAACAACAACTCCAACCAACAGCCTGAGGAATGCCTTTTTCACTGTAGCAGCAATAACTTTCTCGTCTTACTTAGTCATTAATCATTAAGGTTGAAATACACATTGTTAGTTTTCACTCTTTCCCCATGACAACACAGTGATATATGCAAGTAATATAATTACTAGAGTATCACTGTGTTGTCAATGTCATGGAGGAAAAGTAAAAACTAATGACGTGTATTTCGACCTTTACCTAATGTCATGAGAATTATTGTAGACAACAGAGCAAGACATTGTAACTGTAGCAATGTAAGAGCTTTGCACAACAGTATTTCTTTTCTTTTTTTCAAATCCGACCTAAACATTAATTTTTAAATATTATTTTGTGTGTGTATATATAGTAAAATATAGTAAAAACCCGGGTCACTCACGCATTGAAATTGGCAGACCTGTGAACGTCTTAACCACTCTGCTACCTTCTTTCTTTTTATGACATGATGAACAAAGGGTAAATTTTGGAATGATGCACCACAGTCTGTTGATAATTCTGTTTCATTCCAGGGCAGTCCTAGGAGCATGATCACTGCCTGTTGTGGTGAACTTGCTAATGTATTTAATGGCACTGCCAACACTGTTTTATTCCAGGGTCTTGGTATGAGCATGACTGTTGGCTGCTATTGATGTTAATTAATAAGTCGCTATTTTCTTTAATAACGATGCTGCCACCATTCTGTACCATTCCAGGGCCTTGGTAGGAGCATGACTGTTGGCTGCTTTGATGTTAATTAATAAGTTGCTATTTTCTTTAATAACGATGCTACAACCATTCTGTACCATTCCAGGGCCTTGGTAGGAGCATGACTGTTGGCTGCTTTGATGTTAATTAATAAGTTGCTATTTTCTTTAATAACGATGCTGCCACCATTCTGTACCATTCCAGGGCCTTGGTAGGAGCATGAATGTTGGCTGCTGTTGATGTTGATTAATAAGTTGCTATTTTCTTTAATAACGATGCTACAACCATTCTGTACCATTCCAGGGCCTTGGTAGGAGCATGACTGTTGGCTGCTGTTGATGTTGATTAATAAGTTGCTATTTTCTTTAATAACGATGCTACAACCATTCTGTACCATTCCAGGGCCTTGGTAGGAGCATGAATGTTGGCTGCTGTTGATGTTGATTAATAAGTTGCTATTTTCTTTAACGATGCTGCCACCATGGGTGCTACTCTTTCAGTTTTACACTGATTTCAGTATTTTTCATTTTACCTGAAGCTGAACTTCAATTTTTTTAATTCATCAAAAAAAAGAAAATTTGACCACAAGCGATTTGGGGCGTTTTGAACTTGAAACTTTGCAAAGGCAATGTAATAATTTTACAAGTCTTATCAGACTCAAACTGTCTCTGTCTATCATTTTAACTGTCAGTCTGTCTCGTTATCTCTCTCTCTTAAGTTGCCCCTCCCCCTCCCCGATTGTCCGACAGGGCTCTGCCCCTATGCCATGCCGGGGCCATGGGTCCCTGCCTTTCATTTTTTTTTCATTTTGGGTAGTTGCACCCATGTACCACCATTCTGTGCCATTCCAGGGCCTTGGTAGGAGCATGATCATTGGCTGCTGTTGATGTTAATTAATAAGTCGCTATTTTCTTTGATAACGATGCTCCCACCATTCTGTACCATTCCAGAGCCTTGGTTGGAGCATGATGGTTGGCTGCTCAGGGCTCCCAATCGTCCCGCAAAACAAGGGGTTCCAGGGACTCCTTCACTTACAGTAAAGAGGGTCCTAGAGGAGGGATAGAGGGTCCCAGTAGCATTGCGAATGCTAAAAAGAATTGTTCTAGTGCTTCCCTGGGACCCCCAGCACATTCTGTTAGAGGGTCCTTTAGAATTCTAGTGCTTCATAGACCCCCAAATGGGGGTCCCTGGGAGTCCTGGCTGCTGTTGATGTTAATTAATAAGTCGCTATTTTCTTTAATAATGATACTACAACCATTCTGTACCATTCCAGAGCCTTGGTAGGAGCATGAATGTTGGCTGCTGTTGATGTTGATTAATAAGTCGCTATTTTCTTTAATAACGATGCTACCACCATTCTGTACCATTCCAGGGCCTTGGTAGGAGCATGAATGTTGGCTGCTGTTGATGTTGATTAATAAGTCGCTATTTTCTTTAATAACGATGCTACCACCATTCTGTACCATTCCAGGGCCTTGGTAGGAGCATGAGCGTTGGCTGCTGTTGATGTTGATTAATAAGTCGCTATTTTCTTTAATAACGATGCTACCACCATTCTGTACCATTCCAGGGCCTTGGTAGGAGCATGAGCGTTGGCTGCTGTTGATGTTGATTAATAAGTCGCTATTTTCTTTAATAACGATGCTACAACCATTCTGTACCATTCCAGGGCCTTGGTAGGAGCATGACTGTTGGCTGTTGTTGATATTAATTAATAAGCCTCTATTTTCTTTATTAACGATGCTACCTCCATTCTGTACCATTCCAGGGTCTTGGTAGGAGCATGAGCGTTGGCTGCTGTTGATGTTAATTAATAAGTCGGTAAAGGTAAAGATGTGCCACCCCCCCCTGCATTTCTCGGTTAATTGTATTTTTCCGTTTTTGCCTTTCTTACCATACATAAAGCTGTATTTTAGGAACATTTTTAGCTAATAACCTTTTTGGAATACTAACCCTATCCCTAACCCTAGCCCTAAACCTAACCCTACCCCCCACTATGTACTGCAGTACACCGCGATTTGTCACAGTTGTGGTTCGTTGCGTTTTTCCGTCTTATAGGGTGGGGGGTAGAGTTAGGGCTAGGGTTAGGGATAGGGTTAGTATTCCAAAAAGGTTAGTAGCTAAAAATGTTCCTAAAATACAGCTTTATGTATGGTAAGAAAGGCAATAACGGAAAAATACAATTAACCGAGAAATGTAGGGGGGGGGCACATCTTGACCTTTACCAATAAGTCGCTATTTTCTTTAATAACGATGCTACCTCCATTCTGTACCATTCCAGAGCCTTGGTTGGAGCATGAGCATTGGCTGCTGTTGAAGTTAATTAATAAGTCGCTATTTTCTTAATTAGCGATGCTACCACCATTCTGTACCATTCCAGAGCCTTGGTTAGAGCATGATGGTTGGCTGCAGCCTGCTGTTGATATTAATTAATAAGTTGCTATTTTCTTTAATAATGATGCTACCACCATTCTGTACCATTCCAGAGCCTTGGTAGGAGCATGATGGTTGGCTGCTTTGATGTTAATTAATAAGTTGCTATTTTCTTTATTAACGATGCTACCTCCATTCTGTACCATTCCAGAGCCTTGGTAGGAGCATGAGCATTGGCTGCTGTTGATGTTGCCTTCACGAGGGTCGCAGGGAGCAGCAGCGGCCCAGGTCGGTGACAGCGCGGAACTCTCGCCCACAGCGGTCACCAACGGGCGGTCGGAGACCCAGTGCTTCAGTGTGTTCACTGTACCCTGCTCAGCCCCCGACCCCGCCACACTCATGTTGCTCAGGTGAGAGAGAGAGACACTTTCATGGCTGAAAGTACCTTCAAGTAGTTAAGGAGTGCTTCTGAAATCAGGATTGGAAAAATTGAAAGGGTCCTCAGGATTGGATATCTTGTCATCCGGGTCCAAGGTCTTTAACCCTTTCATCACCACTGTCGCCTCTTGGCACCACAATGATTTCACACCCATGTCACTAAAAAGCATCGAATGAGGGTCTGTTCCTATGTTCTTAATTTTGGGAGGTAAGGATAGGTCCTATTTTATGCATGACACAGAGGAATCCTCAGTGTTGCAGACGAAATCTTTTCTCTTCCTAGGTAAAGTTTGTGGAAGTTTTGGCTGAAAAATGGCTGGTGTTGAAAGGGTTAAATGGTCTTATAGAATGAAACATTTCTGTCAACATTGATAATAATAATAATAATAAATAACATTTATAGAGCGCCCTTTCTCTCTTGAGCTCACGGCGCTTCACAATTGTTTAAATAAATACATAAATCATAAATAAGCTACTACAATATCAACTATCACAAACATGCACACAGCCACAACACTCACGCACGCACACGCCCACACCCACATACGCGCGCGCACCCACCCACCCACAATGTGGGGGACATCATTTTAAGGCAGGAAACAGGACAAGGAAGAAATCAGAGGTATTGCCGGAAGAGGTGAGTTTTAAGAGCGGTTTTGAAAGACTGGAAAGATTTAGCAGAACGAAGTTCATATGGTAGGGTGTTCCAGACAGAAGGGGTGCTGAAAGAAAATGATCGTTCACCATTTGTTTTAGTGTTAGTATGAGGAATAGAAAGGATAAGTTTGTCAGAAGAGGAACGGAGAGACCAGGGACGGTATTCATGTCGAGATAGCATGAGACTTAGCATGATGCTAACTTAGAAGCTCTTCCAATGTCCTATAGGATTTAATAGGACTTTTGGAAGAGCTTCTAAGTTAGCATCATGCTAAGTCTCATGCTATCTCGACATGAATACCGTCCCTGGAGGGTGAGTACAGGTGAACGAGATCAGAGAGGTAGGCAGGACTAGATGAATGGACAGCATTGAAACAGAGGCAAGCAATTTTATACTTTATTCTTGCCTCGACTGGAAGCCAGTGTAAGGTCTTTGAGGTGGGGTTTGATGTGGTCTGTACGAGGGACTTTAAGGATCAACCGAGCTGCATTGTTCTGAACTTTCTGAAGTTTGTTGAGGAGGGTTTGAGGACAGCCTACAAGTAGGGAATTGCAATAATCGATGCGAGACAGTACAAAAGCTGATACTAGAGTCTTGATGGCTTCAACTGTGAGATAGTGACGAATGGCACTAATACGACGGAGTTCAAAGTTCACATTACGAATCAGAGTCATGACATGAGTGATCATAGTTAGTTGACAATCGAGGGTTACACCAAGATTTTTAGCTGATTGACAGAAAGGGACGGTAGCGTCGCCAATGACAAGAGAGTCAGGAAACTGAACAGAGGTGGAAGTTCTCTGAGTGGAAACAATCATTGCCTCAGTCTTATCTTCATTGAGTTTTAATTTATTGGAGGTCATCCAGGACTTGACATCTGAAAATCTGATGGCAGATTAAAACAAGATGCAGGTAGACATACAATTCTCACTGCACCCCCCCCCCCCACCCCATCCTGTAAACACAGAAATACACCCGTACATTGGAAATTATTTTTTAATGTGGTCACCACTTCAGGAATAGGAAGATTCAGAGAACATTGAAATGTGTCATTTCAGGATTGAGGGAATGCTTTACTTTCATCCAGAAAGGTGGCAGAGTGGTTAAGACGTTCGCCTGCCAAATGTAATGCATGACTGCAGCGTGAGTGACCCGGGTTCGAATCCCGGCCTCGCCCTTTCTTTCTAGTTTGACAGGAAAATCGAATTGAACGTCCAGTCCTTCGGATGGGGACTTAAAGCTAGTCTGACCCATGCACTTTGCGCACGTAAAAATCCCACGGCAGTTGAAAGTCGGTAAGAGCAGGGAGAAATCCTGCTGCCTGGTATGGCCAAATTCATAGATAGGTTTTCCAAGTGTGCCCACACCCCCTCCTCACCCTGTGGCCCCCCCCCCCCCACACAATTTTTTTTTAATAGAAATTGGGTAGACATTGCACTTGCAGCTCTCCGGGGAAGAGCAGCCCAAGTTTCACAGAGATAAGTCTGTGTGACTAGAATATACCAAATACCAATACCAATACCAATGTTAATATAAGATTTACAATTATACAGAGAAAAACGTTTTGAGGTAAGAGAGAGAGAGGAGAGTGGGGGAGAAAAAGAAATAAACTTATAAAGAGACTATTTAGTGTGCAGTGCTCCTCCCCTGACCCTGCTGCACTCATGTTGCTTTGGTGAGAGAGAGAGAGAGAGAGAGAGAGAAAAAAGGAAGGAGAGAGAGGGGGGTAGTGGCACAGGGAGAGAGGGGAGTGTGTGTCTTTTCAGTGTGCCCTGCTCTTCCCCTGACCCATCTACACTTGTGTTGCTCAGGTGTTTGTGTTATGTGTGTGTTTGTGTGTACATGTGTGTGTGTGTGTGTTCATGCCTGTGTGTGTGTGTTCATGCCTGTGTGTGTGTGTGTGTGTACCTGCGTGTCACTGTGACTGTGTATGTGTGCATGCATGTGTATGTGTGTGTATGTATCATGTATGCACATGCAAACTTGTGTGTGTGTGTGACAATGAGCGACTTACACTTAGCTGGCTCTTTTGCCCACCAGGTGGCATAACGCTCGAGTGGGGCTAATCCTATCTATATTCTTAGTTGGGGATAAAGAGAGAGAGAGAGAAGATAGGGAAGAGTCCAACCCTCTCTCTCTCTCTCACTACGCCCAACTAAGAATATAGCGTGATAAGCCCCTAGTGGTTTGACTGCCCCCTGGCGGTCAAATAATGGCCATAAGTCGACCATTATGTTCCACCTGATCACCATCAGCATGGTCCTCATTTCCCAGGAACCAGATGGCGGGGCTGGAGTTCTACGACGCGGTGCTCAACAATGAGCTGCAGCAGCTCAAGCGCCTGGTGGCCCAGTACAAGCTGGACCTCAACGCCAAGTTCCAGCAGGTCAGCCACAGGCAAAGAGTTCCCCACCTTCTGGAAGTGATACGCTTGTAACTTCTGGTCTCTTGGACTGCTTTTTCCCCTTTGCTTACTGTCATCTACTGTCTTTCTGCCTTACATAGAGAGTTACCTTTCCTTACTTCACTATTATCCTCTCTCCTTGCCTCACTGTTATCTATCTTTAATATGCCAATAGCTTGTAACAGTGTCATGCTGTAAGTAAATACTCATTGAATTTTTACAGAAATTGAGGTCATTTATCGGATAAGGATTTTGTTTGATGGTGGATGGCTTATCATCCCCTTTCATAAATGCAAGACTAGCTTGAAATATTTGCTTAAGAGGAAAGATTTTTAGGAACATTTTGCAGTATTCTAATTGCCTTGAACTAGCCTGAGATGCATCCCTAATGCCAATTTGCCCTGTGTCAGTAGTCGGGTAGCACTTTTTAGGAAAGGTAAACTGCTTCAACTTTGCGTGTTAGAAGCTGACATCCTAGCTGGATGCATCAGTGAGATGCTAGTAAGTGCTTTTGTAAAGATATCCTTTTACTCCATTAAAACACTCTTTCAGAGTCACATTTTAAAGGATTTCTGGCAGTTATAGAGTAATAGTGAGATTAGCTTATCTGTATACTGGTAAATGTCTGTATTGTTAAAAAGTCGGGACTTTACTGGTGTTGCACTGCCTCCGGGCATTGCCTCCAGAATCGTTCCCACCATCTTTATATCTATTAGTGTCCCATATGTGTCTTCCAGACCGGAGGAGGACGTTAAACAGATTTTCACCGTAGTTGTGAGAATAGCTAAAACAAGACATGAAGACTGTTGTTGCTAAAGTTGTGTTGCTGTGCTGTGCAGGTGCGGAAGAAGAACCACGCGGACCTGTGCCCCATCCACCTGGCGGCATACCGCGGCTACCACGACGTGCTGCACTTCCTCATCGAGTCCAAGTGCGACGTGAACTTCACCACCACCACCCTGCGCCGCACGGCCCTGCACTTCGCCGTGCTGCGCCACAAGATCGCCTGCATGCTGCTCCTCATCCGCGCAGGGGCCAAGCTCGACGCGAAGGACACCTTCGGCAACACCCCCTGCCACTACGCCGCGGACGACGGCTACTGCCAGATCTTGGACGTGCTGATCCGGAAAGGCGTCAACGTGAACACGCAGGACATCACATCCAAAACGCCGCTGATGAAAGCGGTGAGGAACAACAAAACGGACGCGGTGCTGCGCCTGTTGCGGGCGCAGGCGGATTTAAACATCACGGACCGCAACAGCGACATGGCGTTGCACTACGCCGCGCGCAACGGCTGCCGGGACATCATCGATATTGTCCTGTCCGGGGGGAGTCTGATCGACGTGCAGAACTACTGGGGCCGCAGCCCGCTGATGGAGGCGGTGTGCTACAACCACAGGGAGAGTGTGGTGCGCCTCATCGACGCCAACTGCGACCTGAACCGGCGCGAGTTCAAGACGGGCGACACGGCGCTGCACATCGCCATCAAGAGGAACTATGTGTGCGTGGTGCGCGTGCTGCTGGAAGCCGGCACCCGCCACGACATCTACAACCACCAGGGGGAGACGGCCTTCTACGATGCCGTGGTGGGCAACAAGAGGGACGTCCTGAAGCTCATGGTCGGCTTCAACTGCCGGCTGGACGTGCCCCCCAAGTACTTCCCCAATGGCGTGTACAAGTCCCTGTTCCAGCTGGCCGCGGAAAAGGGCCACCTGGAGACGTGCTGCATGCTGGCCAAACTCGGCTACATCGACTACTCGGCCAGGGTGTACTTCTACGCCAGCTACGTGCCCTCGCGGCCCAGCGAGAACGACGCCACGCTGGCCTGGCTGCGGGCGGCCATGCAGCGGGTGGTGCCCCTGCAGCAGCTGTGCCGCAAGGTGATACGCCGCTACGCCGGCCACGACCTGCCCACTAAGGTCGAGGCCCTGCCCACGCCCCGCGCCCTCAAGGACTACGTCCTCATGAAGGAGATGGTGTAAACGCCGGGGGGGGGGGGGGAACCGCTTCCACAGTTGGTCAAGGAAGTGGTGCGAACGCCAGGGACAACAGGTGATCAAGGAGATGGTGTAAACTGCGACAAAAAGTACACAGTTTATCTACAAACCAGTCTGGGAAAAAGAGTTTTCCTGGCTGGAGTTTGATGAAACATCACAGTCAATGAAGTGCAGCGCGTGCGTAAAAATGTTATGAATGTAATGTTAATCGCCGAATTTGAGGTATGTGTAATAAGTGTATTTGTACATGTTTATAGACATGTTTCTTGATGTGGTACAGGGGACCCACTGAAGTTAGCCTGGGACTCGTTTTAAATCTGATGAAGGGGTCCCTGGGACCCTAAGAAACATCAGCTTATCAGAAGCCCTGAGAAAAAAGAAATTACTTAAAATATTTTTATGTAAGTATGTTTAATAAATTGTGAATTTAGCAGATAAAGCTTTATGAACTTTATTGGTACATGGCAATTTACATAATAATTTATCATTTAAAGACCCACTGACCCACCATGATTAAGTCCCTTGGTTTTTTTCTGGGTAGCTGTGACCCACATACAAATTCACCCAACTTCAAATTGAGGCTGCTCTTTAAAATGATGTTATTACAAAACTTTCCCTTTCCCATGTTCGTTTTGAATTTGGGGGCATTTGTATGGGAGTCAAACCTGGTCAAAACAAGATTTCTTACCAGATATAAGAGAAAACCACGTGAAACCCGTGATTTTAACACGTGATCTGGTGGGTCATTAAGATTTTGTAACTTGGCTATGTAGATTATGCACATTTGCTTACAGGTGCATGGATAACATTGACGGCTTTTTTATTTGTGAATATTATAAAACTATGATCTTCACCCTGTTGCACAGTTTAAGCTTTAAAAAAAAATCATTTGAAAAGAACATTTAAATATTATAAGTGATATATTTCGTGTGTGTGTGTGTGTACATACACGCATAAGTGCTTACATTTGATGATGTTGAATTTTGAACACATTTTTTTTTCAGCTTTGAAGTTTTATTATGTTTGAAATTTTGTTTTTCTCATTAAACCACTCTTTTTCCTTCTTCTTCTTTCACAGAACATCCTCCGTCATCGTTCTGACGATTCGGATGTATAAATTAACCCTTTAGCCGCCAACCATTTTTCAGCCAAAAAATAGCATTTAACTTATCTGGGTAGAGAAAATGTTCTATCTGCAATATTGGGAATTCCTCTGTGACATGCATAACATTAGGCCTATCCTTACCTCCCAAAATTAAGAAAACAGGGTCTTTGGATAACAGGCCCTGATTTGATGCCTTTAAGTGACATGGGTGTTAAACCATTGTGGTGCATAAATGCGACATTGGCGATGAAAGGGTTAAAGTGGGGTGACCGGAATAACGTCGAATGTATGGTTGCGCCTAAGGTCGAAACAAAATGGCATGACTGACAAGTGTGCCTAATGTCGAAAATTTCATGTAAGTTTTACGTTTGAGCCTAAGGTCGAATGCACAGTTGAGCCCAACGTCGAATTTCAAAGTTGTGCCTAAGGTCGAATGTAAGGTTGAGCCTAAGGTCGAATGCACAGTTGAGCCCAACGTCGAATTTCAAAGTTGTGCCTAAGGTCGAATGTAAGGTTGAGCCTAAGGTCGAATGCATCGTTGAGCCTAAGGTCGAATGCACAGTTGAGCCCAACGTCGAATTTCAAAGTTGTGCCTAAGGTCGAATGTAAGGTTGAGCCTAAGGTCGAATGCATCGTTGAGCCTAAGGTCGAATGCACAGTTGAGCCCAACGTCGAATTTCAAAGTTGTGCCTAAGGTTGAATGTTTAGTTGAGCCAAACATCTTTGCAATTCGACCTTAGGCTCAACTTTGCATTCGACCTTAGGCTGAACTTTGCATTCGACCTTAGGCTGAACCATACATTCGACCTTGGGCGCAACTTTGCAATTCGACGTTAGGCTCAACTTTGCATTCGACCTTAGGCTCAACCGTATATTCGACGTTAGGCACAGCTCTGAAATTCGACATTAGGCTGAAGTGTGCATTTACTTATTTTCGACCTTAAGCACACACCTTAGGCGCAACCGTACTTTCGACCTTATTCCGGATTCCCTTAAAGTGTTATGTGACTAAATATGAAAAAGGACATAGTTTTGAATTCCAACTTGGGACCACAACTTTGGAATAGACGACTTTCAGAAACATAGAAGGAGTCTTTTTAACCACATAATAGAATTGTCCCCTGTGAAAAAGTCGGACAAACATATTACAAGTGTGATGTATTACAGGACAGGTTATGAGCAGAAAATAAATTAATCCAAGCCTTTTATCCCTTTTGCCGCCAGCCATTTTGTAGCCAAACATTTCTGTCAATCTTACCAGGGTAAAGAAAAGTTGGCGTCTGCAATACTGTGAATCCCCCTGTGACATGTGTCAAATAAGGCCTTTCCTTATATTCCAAAATTAACAACGTAAAGTCATTGGATAACAGATCCTAATTCAGTGTTTCCCATAACGCACATATGTGCGTCCCTGAAGCACAAAAATCACGGAGGGACTCTTTGATTTCAGCTCTGGGCGTCCCATGGGACGCACACTTTTTTCAACAGGGTTCATTCTTGGCGTCGGTCATAGGTCATTGACTCATCCTTCGATTTTGACGGATAGTTTTAGCAGCCAGGCGGTCATCTGATTTTTCGTCAAAGCAGTCAACAACTTCAAGGATTCTGTCGTCTGCTAAACGTAGAAGACTAGGTCACGCTGGAACTTTATTTGGTCTTCAAAAAGTTGGATCGGAAAAACTTTACCGAATGTGCAATGCCGCCATTTCTTCGTTTCAGCGTTCGTTTCGCCAGATACAACTTTTTAGTTCTGATTATGGTCCGAGGCCGCGGAAGACCCCCCCCCTCCCCTCTCTCTCTCTCTCTCTCTGTAGTCAGCCTATTCCATTTCCAGGGGTTATGCACATGTATGTGTTTGCCTGTGTGTTCACTGTATGTAGCATGTGTGTTTAGCATGTATTTGCTTTTGTTAAAGCATTTTTTTTATCATATACTTAGGGGACTCTTAAAAATATGAAAAGGACTCTTAAACGTTTGCACAGGGAGTCCCTGGGACTCTCACATTTCACCCCTATGGGAAACACTGCTAATTTCACGCCTTTTAGTGACATGGGTGTTCAATCAGTGTGGTGCAGAAATGCGACATCGGCGACGAAAGGGTTAAAAGAATGTGGAAGATTCTTAATAACCAAAATCTCCCTTCACACCTATTTCAAAAATAGAATTGCTGTAGAAATCTGTAAAGTGCGTAAAACACGTGGTCTTTACTTCCTTGTTTGACCTACCATTGGTAGTACCAATGAATGAAAGGTCACTCGCGCATACCGCACAATTATGTCCCTTGCCTATTTGTGAACATTTCCAATTGTCAGGCACCCTCAAATTTCATTGTTACTGACTTTGTTAGTCCCCGAGCCGCTCGGCGTTGCACTTGTTACAGTTTGTAAGGACTTGGAAAGATGACCATATTATAATAATGTAAACAATCATGTTTGACCCTAACTTTGTTTTTCTTACACACTTAACATGTTTGATTCTAATTTCAATTACAAAAGAAAAAAGTATTTTTTTAAAATGAAAATAAAAAATAGATGACACATGGTTGACAACAAGATTGTTTTTCTCTCCCTTCTGTTTGTTTGTTTGTTTTTCCAAAAAGGAATTTTTTTTGCTAAATACAAGTACTGTATTATATAGTGTATAATGGGTAAGCTGTTCTATGAACTCAAAAGTACATAGATTAAAACTTTTATTTTTTAACGTTTGCCAGCAGAGCAGAAGAATGAGGCTTTGTACTGAAAATTCTCCGCCCCTGTATCGTGCACTGAGATGCCACAGAAAATTATCTACCCCTGACTGGTCACAAGGTGGCATGGTCAGTTCAGTCCTGAAATTATTGCCCTTTCGTGTCGCCAAGAAGTAGTATAAAGCCCCATTGAATAAAGCAATCTATTCTGGTCCAATCTGTAACATTATTTTTAAACAACACATACCCAAATGCATGCATGCAGACCTGTGCATATAATGTGCATGCGCGCATACACTGACTCACACTCACACACACACACACACTCTCTCTCTCTCTCTGTCTGAGAGAAACTGGGCTGGTGTTTGCAAACGTAAAACGTTAATCAAATATTTTTTTTAAACAACTTCAAGAAAAGTCTTATTCAGTTATTGTTATGACTTATGTTTATTATGTTCAACCATGCATTAAATATTTTTTGATACATTTATTAGATTCGGTGAGTTATGAAAGTTATTATTCCTAATCTGCTATGTAAATAATATATAACAAGGGTTGATCACATTTTTCTATAAAGACAATCTCTTTTTCATTTTACAAGTACAAGGGCAATGCTCTAAATTAAGTTATATTCTTATCGCTGTATTCTTATGATATAATCATTATACAAAGTGTTTGAATTTTCTTCTCTTTTTTAAAAAATTGAGAGAATGCAGAATAAAGGTTGATAGGGGTTGCTCAAAGGCAATCTTGTGCTTAAGTCCCCCCCCCCCCCCCCCTCATGTTTACGACCCTCAATCTCAAAGTCACTTCGTTCAGTTTGTATGAAAGCATTCCTAGTCTGATCCTAACCCTATCCCTGTCTCAACAATGGCAGAATGTTCTTCTCATTGCAAGTTTTCAATGCGAAAGCTTGAAGGGGTGTGTGACTAAAGTAGAAGATAGCCTGGGTTGATTGTTTTATGGGGGGAAAAAAGCATTTGAGTGGTATATGTGACCTAGCACCACGAAAGGGACATTAACACTTGTAACCCCGATTAAAATGACGACTCTACTCCCTGTAACCACCAAATTAATGTTGGTAAACTGGGCCCGAAATGGGGTACTTTGTTAAACAAATTGTTAAAAAATAACTACTTGATGAATTGACTTCAAATGTTCAGGGTTTGTGTATAAATGAAACATGTTTAACTTGCAATGTTTTTTTTGTTATGTGATATTTTTTATTTTTTCATATTGCAATTTTAACTCTAAAATACATAACGAAGTGGGTGTACGGGGGCGGTTTTAGACGGCTTGGTAGGAGAAAGTAATGGATGTCATGGGCGGAATCAGGCTATAAGGGGCTTAAAAAGTTAAGTGTCCAAATGACCATTCTGAGATAATGGTACAGCTAGAAACTTCAGACAATTCTCTCTTAAATGATATAAGAACCATTCTTGTAACATTTTCCATTTTAGAGTTATGAGCATTTACAGTTGGTAGGGTGACTGTCTGCCATTTTGAGAAATCAGTCTAAAGTTTAGCCTAGCTGAAAAAAATGCATCAACCTACTCATTTTAAAGCACTTTTTGGAGTATTTAGAGACCATAACAAGGATTGTCCTTTATAGATATGAAAGATGAGACACTAGAGAGCATGAAAATACCCATTTAACTCAAAATTGCTATAAAAAAAAAAGATTTTTGGCTTTGCAAGCCTGTTGTGAGAAACTAGCCCAGCGACTTAATGTCCCTTTCGTGTGCTTTTGATTGACTCTATATGATTTTGTGTGTGTGATATATTGATACATTTTTATAAAATCAATGTGATAATTACTTGAAGAAGCTATTTATAAGTAACCTGTAACGCCATATTCCTTTATTTTTTATTTGTATAATATTTTTTGAATCATTGCTATTATTAGCGATGGCATTCTAAGAGAGGAGATAATCATTGGTTTATATCAACTGGAGATTTTTTTATTTATTGCGTCAAATATATAACTTGTAAAAATAGAATACTGACTCGTGTATAATAAAACTAACAAGAAAATCTCAAGATTTTATTGACCAGAATAATGAAAATATGTAGGAAATGATTTCTACTTTGTACAGTGGAACCTCCCTTATCCAAGACATCCCATTATTAGACTCCCTCCCACATAAGACCTACCTCTCTGAGACATTGCCCTTCTTTGTAAGTATTAAAATTACCTCCCTTAGAAGACCCCTCCCTTAGAAGACCCCTCCCTTAGAAGACCCCTCCCTTAGAAGACCCCTCCCTTAGAAGACCCCTCCCTTATAAGACCTCATTTTGGATGATTTTTGAAGGTCTTATAAGGGGAGGGTTCCACTGTACTAGATTTAATGTTCACATCAACATGTGCATACTCATATATATTTTGTTATGCTTCTGTGATCTAAAATGTTCTTTACATTGTCTATGTTTAAGTCAAAGTGTGACGCGTCACGCTTGGAGTGTGTCAGAATGTTTATTCTACTGTTATAGTGAGAGAGAAATAAAACGTAGTAGTTTACAATGGAGAACTGATAACTCAAAAACACTGGATAACTCACAATAATTTTTGGGTCCCAGTATAATAATCTCTATGTTAAAAAGTCTTTTTAACTCAAAATATTGGCTATCTCAGAATAAAATTTCAGTCCCTTCAATTTTGACCCTTTCATCGCCACTGTCGCCTCTTGGCACCACAATGATTTAACACCCATCTCACTAAAAGGCATCAAATGAGGGTCTGGTATATAGTGACCTTATGTTCTTCATTTTGGGAGCTAAGGACAGGCCCTATTTTAAGCATGTCACAGAGAAATCCCTAATATTGCAGACAAAATCTATTCTCTACCTGGGTAAGTTTAATGGTAAATGTTGGCTGACGAATGGCAAGCGTTGAAAGGGTTAAGCGATTTTTACTGTATGTGCAAGAATACTCAATGACTTGCTTGAAGTCTTTCAGATTGATGCTTTACTATGATTCATCTAATATTTATATATAATTTTTTTTTTTAAACAAAAAAAAAGAATCCTCAACAAAACACCATGGCAAAACACAATTATTTTTTTTTAAACTCCAAAAAATATTTTTTTAATAAAAATTATATATAATTAAATAAGATTATTATTTTTAGCTTCACGGGGCAAGACAAAGAACTGACACGTGAGTGGTATTGACACACTTGCCTAAATTCGTTTCAGCATGATTTTGGACAAATCAGCTGTTGATGAAAGAAAATGAAAGAGATTCAGTAACAAAGCAAGCAAAGGCTTTCTTTTTCAAACCAAGGTTAACATGGCTTCTGTATGCGTTTAAAAAAAAAATCGCTTTGTTACTTTTTTGTTACCGTAATTCACGGACTATTGGATAAGCTGCAACTTTTTTTTTACCCCCCCCCCTCCCCTCTGCGGCTAGTACAGTGCCGCGGCCTAAACGTTACCGAAAGTGAAAGTAAACTCAACTCAGTGGCATCCTTGATTCAGACCTTTGATCTGTGGCCTTGTTCACGGTTGATGACAAAAAAATCACCTTGATTTCGGTATATTTTTCACAAAATGATGATCTGTTTCGCGGTCCGACACTTTCGTTTTGGCAGTCAACACACCCGCGATCAACTCTAGACTCAACTCGAAGCGGACATCGTGCATCGCCACGCTTCCGCGGCTTATGCTTCGACGCGGCTTATGCGTTACTTTTTTCAATTTTTTGTTTAAAAGTAGGGGGTGCGGCTTATATTACAAAGCTGCTTGTAGTCTGTACATCATATAGTAAAAAGCCAACTGTCCGTGTGTGTGTGTGTGTGTGTGTCTGAAACACGAAACGGGCCTTATAACTCCGCCGTTTTTCGACCGAATCGCTTCAAATTTGCTGTGAGCCCTAACGGGCCGATGGCAACGGCAACCGAGGCGGCCGTGTCATTTGCGCGGTTCGGCAAATGCGTGAAACGCGCATCCGCCGGCCTCTCGGCGCCCGTATCTCCGGTGTTTCTGGACCGATTGCCTTCCAATTGGGCAGGAAGATCACCGGGGACGGGGACTATCCGTGTACCAACCCGGAAGCGAATCGGTTCAGAAACGCGCGCGCTATACAACTCAGCCGTTTCCTAACCGAATCGCTTCAAATTTGCTGTACTCAGCGTTACCAGTACTTCGCGTTACCGTTACTAGGCGTTACCGTTACTAGGCGTTACTGGGACTCGGCGTTGCGCTAGTTTTTTTATGATTTTTTTTAGTGCACACAGAAGACAAGTATGACCAGTTCTTGCTGTTAATAAAATATTAACATAAAGAAACATGGATGGGAAAAGTGCATTAACTACAACAACAAAACATTGATAACAACTAAACAAGCGCGAAATTGCAATAGTTTGTGGCACGCGGTCTATTTTTACCACTCCAATCATGAGTTACCTCCCCTGGATTTTCAATAATTTTAATCTGTAAACCAGAATGTTATCTCTGCACCATTTCGTAACTTTTTATATCTTTTGGAAAACATTTAAAACTATGTATCCTACTGAAGCACCGCATACTCTTGTCGTGTCTGTTGTAAAATCTGTATTACATATGTTTATTATTTTGTACGCTTTTAAAATACATCATTTTAAAGAGCGGCCAGAAGTGTAGCCTCGATTTGAAGAGTGACAATTTTGGAACGAACTACAACACCGACAAAACAGTGAGTTATAGGTTTGTGGCTTGAGCCACAAACAACAAAGTCAACATTGTGGTTAATAACTTGAGCATTGTTTATTTGATCACAGGCATGTGATGAAAGAAGAACAGGTTTACTACTATACATTCATGTAAAGCTTTTATTATTATTATTATTTTACTTAGGGATTGATTGAGAGAAAGTGTGGTTGAGTTTTTTTGTATAGTTTCGATGAATATTTTATCAAATCGCTTCGGATATTGCACGAGTGAGTCATGGTAAGTATGTTTATTAAACGTAATTTTAGAATAAAAATTTCCTTTTTGTCACGCATGAATTTTAATCATATATCATGTGATGCTCATGATGATGATGTTTGTACATAGGAAGTGATCCATTGAACCTGCTTTTATTAATTAATTCATATCTTATTATGAGAATGAAGCTTTGATTTGAGAGAAACAAAAAAATACGAAACAACTCCACGTGAAAGTAACACAATACGGGTGTCTTGATCTTCTATTGTTATGATGATGATGATGATCAGATTGTTTCTTTCTCTGTACGTGTGTCCTGATGAATATGTCCTTGTTTACCTTAAAAACTGGACTCTGTGTCTGTTTTTTGTTGTTTGTTTGCCTTTTTGTTGGTGTGGGTGATGGTGGGGTCTATTTGTTCTAACTGGTGTCCTTTACCAATGCTTTTTTTTTTTTTTTTTTTTTTTTCCCCTCTCTCTCCACTACCCCTCCCCCCCTCATTTTTTGACCTGCCTTCCAGTTTTATAAATTCAATATGATTTGATGTATAGAAGCTGCTATATTCAGTGAAAACATTACCAAATGTTATAGCAATTTTGAAGTTATTGAGAATTTATAAGTTCAGCATATTTTCTTGATTTACTTGAACACGGAGCTCAAATGCTGGCAGTAAGACTAAGAGTTAAATACAATTGTACATGTATAGACGTGGTCCTATAGGACTAGTTGTGCTTAACATGGGACTCTCTGAAACTAAAAGGTTAAATTGGTTTTTTTGGAGGATGAAAAGCTAATGCTGCCTTGAATATGGAACTAAAGTTATCCCCCCATAGGGATCTTTTGTATAAATAGTTCCCACACCTTCTGGAAGTTCTGTGTTTGTAACTTCCTCTAATCTGTCACTCTTTAACTCTGCCTTTTCCCTTTGCTTACTGTCATCTACTATCTTTCTGCTTTACTGGTCCATTCTCCTGCCTTTTTTCAAGAAACACTTTCTAAAAGATTTCCTCCAGCCGAAGGCGGACATGCTGGGCCTAATTATTTCTTAGTTAGGCGCATAACAGCAGCATGAAGCATCTGCACTCATTATTTGACAGGAAACTGTCTGAGCGATCCAAGAAGAAGAAGAACTAAAGTTATGCAGATAAGTCATGCACATTATGATTAGCTTTGCCTAAGGTGAAGGAAGGTTTATTTGTTTTTGGTGGTTGTTTTTTTAGGATGAAAGCATAATGCTGCTTATTTAGTATCACACGAATAAGTGGGGGGGTTTTTCTTTATAAGATACAAACATGATGGTTATGGTGCACCATAGCCATTTACCAATCAGGATTATGTTTATTGATTATATTCATTAAACATAATTGAAAGGCATAATTATATCTGGAAGAACGAATTTCAAAGAAACAATGATCTGTGAGAATTTGTTAAAAAAAAAAGACACCAAAAAAACCGCCTAAACTTTCTTCAACAAACATATGAAAAGCTGTTTTACTTGGAAATCAAAACGAGAAAGTAAAGAAATCAGAGAATGGTATGGACACAGATGATGATGCTGGGTTTTGATTTGATTTCTATCACGATTCAGTGCCGTATAAATACCATATGTGTCTGACTATAAGGCACACCTGATTATAAGGCGCACCCGCCAAATTTTACACAAAATTCAGATCGTGTTATCATATTTTCTTACTATTTTAGTAGTCACATTATAAGGTGCAGGGGTCTCAGTCTGGGGAAAAAAGTAATCGCCTTATGGCTCCCGCCCACCTGCGTGCGCATCTCGACCCTTCCAACAAAAGTGTCGCCATCTTAGTCAGATTTGTGTGTAAACAGGATGGAAGTTCAGTTTAACGTCGCGTATCGGCTTTCGCCATGTACGACGGGCTGAACAAACCAACCAGGGTATAAACAACAATTTATGTTCCTGAATCACTGTCTTAGCCAAAAGGCAGAGAAGCGATCAGAATTTAAACGTGTAAACAGCATCGATCGGGCATTTTTCAAACAAAGTTACTGACTAAGATGGCGGTCTCCCATACTATGGAGCGCTCCTTGTGGCCGGATATGACGACACGTGGGTACAAGCCATAGTCTGAAAAATACGGTACTATATGTTGTTGTTTTCAGTAGGTCCATCATCACGGTTGAGTTGTGTCTGGGTTTTTAAACAAATTTTTGTTATTAACCCTTTCGCCGCCAATGTCGCATTTTTGCACCACAAGGATGTAACACCCATGTCATTAAAACTCTTGATTTCAGGGTGTATTATTCAATGATATTGTGTTCCTAAATTTGGGTAGTAAGGATTGACCCTATTCTAAATGTGTCACAGAGAAATCCCACAATATTGCAGATGAAATCTTTTCTGTACCCAAGTAAGTTTAATGGAATTGTTTTGCTCAAAGATGGCTGGCGGTGAAAGGGTTAAAGTGCTTCACTTTGGTTAGGTTGTGAATTGTTTTTCTTTGTTTTTGATTTTTGAAGCGCAATGCATTGTTTGTGTTCTAATTGTTGACGTCCAAGTTACATGTACTATTTACGGAATTTTCGGAATAAGAAACAAAAAAACTAAAAAAACTAAAAGGGGCTTGGTGCAATCGGTTATGAATTGTTAAGCTCACACTGAGAGGGAAAAAAGTGTGGGGAAAAAAATGTGATTAATGAGCAGTACTCTGTGACCAACCTTTTCTAAATGCCTTTCTCGTCTTTGTGAAAGTGCGAAGGAAAAAGTGCCGATCTGTTCTGTGTTTTAACTTTTAATTAAATAGATCATTAATGGGAATACGTAACAGAAAAAGTGCCGTTTGATTATGTTCTTGGTCATAATGGTTAAAAAGTGTCAATTGTGTGTTGTTGTTGTCATAATCTCACATGTGAATACATGTTGGAAAAAGTGCTGTGATGTTGCGTGTTCTAAGTAGGTCATACTGTTAATATGTAACGGGGAAAACGTGCCGTTTGTTTGAGTTCTTGGTCAATTATGTGAATACAGTGGAACCTTCCTTATAAGACCTTCAAAGATCATCCCAAATGAGGTCTTATAAGGGAGGGGTCTTATAAGGGAGGGGTCTTATAAGGGAGGTAATTTTAATGCTTACAAAGAAGGGCAATGTCTCAGAGAAGTAGGTCTTATGTGGGAGAGAGTCTTATAATGGGAGGTCTTAATAGAGAGGTTCCACTGTATGTCATTTGTTTGTGTGTTCTTAAGTGTCATGTGTGAATATAATATGGTAGATAAAGTGCTGTTTTGTTGCATGTTCTAAGTACTGTAGGTCATACTGTGAATATGTAACAAACAAAAAAGTGCCGTTTGTTTGTGTTCTTAGTCAATGATGCGAGTATGTGGTTGAAAAGTGCTGTTTGTGCGTTCTTAGTCATATGCGAGTATGTGCTGTAGGTCATACTGTGAATATGTAACAAACAAAAAAGTGCCGTTTGTTTGTGTTCTTAGTCCATGATGCGAGTATGTGGTTGAAAAGTGCTCTTTGTGTGTTCTTAGTAATAATAATAATAAAAGCTAATTTTAAATAATAAAAATAACAAAAAAACTAACCACAATCACATATATAAACCCTATACTACGCACATACACACATTCCTGTGCGCGCACACACACTCACAAACCCACAGAAAAAACATTCTTACCCATTGGCTGCTTTCCATGCAAGCAGGATTAAACAGGGTGCGGTGCAATTAGGGGTAAGACAGAGAGAAGAGGTGAGTTTTGAGCTGAGACTTAAAAGAGGACAGAGTTTGCGCATGACGGACAGAGAAAGGTAGGCTGTTGCAGATCACAGGGCCGATGTAAGCAAACGCACGGCCTCCCTGGAACGTTTTGCGGTATTGTGGAACACAAAATATTCTTGTGTCGGCAGAGGAGCGGAGAGACCTGGAGGGAGTGTATAACTCAAGGAGTTGGCAGATGAGAGCTTAGTCAATGACAATGATGTAAGTGGTTGAAAAGTGCTGTTTGTGTGTTCTTAGTCAATGATGTATGTGGTTGAAAAGTGCTGTTTGTGTGTTCTTAGTCAATGATGTATGTGGTTGAAAAGTGCTGTTTGTGTGTTCTTACTAGTCAATGATGTATGTGGTTGAAAAGTGCTGTTTGTGTGTTCTTACTAGTCAATGATGTATGTGGTTGAAAAGTGCTGTTTGTGTGTTCTTAGTCAATGCTGTTTGTGTGTTCTTAGTGTATGTGGTTGAAAAGTGCTGTTTGTGTGTTCTTAGTCAATGATGTATGTGGTTGAAAAGTGCTGTTTGTGTGTTCTTAGTCAATGATGTATGTGGTTGAAAAGTGCTGTTTGTGTGTTCTTAGTCAATGATGTATGTGGTGTGAAAAGTGCCGTTTGTGTGTTCTTAGTCAATGGTGTATGTGGTTGAAAAGTGCCGTTTGTGTGTTCTAGTCAATGGTGTATGTGGTTGAAAAGTGCCGTTTGTGTGTTCTTACTAGTCAATGATGTATGTGGTTGAAAAGTGCCGTTTGTGTGTTCTTAGTCAATGGTGTATGTGGTTGAAAAGTGCCGTTTGTGTGTTCTTAGTCAATGGTGTATGTGGTTGAAAAGTGCTGTTTGTGTGTTCTTAGTCAATGATGTATGTGGTTGAAAAGTGCTGTTTGTGTGTTCTTAGTCAATGATGTATGTGGTTGAAAAGTGCTGTTTGTGTGTTCTTACTAGTCAATGATGTATGTGGTTGAAAAGTGCTGTTTGTGTGTTCTTAGTGAATGATGCGAGTATGTGGTTGAAAAGTGCTGTTTGTGTGTTCTTAGTGAATGATGTATGTGGTTGAAAAGTGCTGTTTGTGTGTTCTTAGTCAATGATGTATGTGGTTGAAAAGTGCTGTTTGTGTGTTCTTAGTGAATGATGCGAGTATGTGGTTGAAAAGTGCTGTTTGTGTGTTCTTAGTCAATGATGTATGTGGTTGAAAAGTGCTGTTTGTGTGTTCTTAGTCATATGTGAGTATGTGGTTGAAAAGTGCTGTTTGTGTGTTCTTAGTCAATGATGTATGTGGTTGAAAAGTGCTGTTTGTGTGTTCTTAGTCAATGATGTATGTGGTTGAAAAGTGCTGTTTGTGTGTTCTTAGTCAATGATGTATGTGGTTGAAAAGTGCTGTTTGTGTGTTCTTAGTCAATGGTGTATGTGGTTGAAAAGTGCTGTTTGTGTGTTCTTAGTCAATGATGTATGTGGTTGAAAAGTGCTGTTTGTGTGTTCTTAGTCAATGGTGTATGTGGTTGAAAAGTGCTGTTTGTGTGTTCTTAGTCAATGATGTATGTGGTTGAAAAGTGCTGTTTGTGTGTTCTTAGTCAATGGTGTATGTGGTTGAAAAGTGCTGTTTGTGTGTTCTTAGTCAATGATGTATGTGGTTGAAAAGTGCTGTTTGTGTGTTCTAGTCAATGGTGTATGTGGTTGAAAAGTGCTGTTTGTGTGTTCTTAGTCATATGTGAGTATGTGGTTGAAAAGTGCTGTTTGAGTGTTCTTAGTCAATGATGTGTGTTTTTGGTCATGTGAACATGTGGTGAAAACATTCTGTTATGCTTGTGTCTTCTTAGTCGATACGTGGTGGGAAAAGTGCAATTTTGTTTTTGTTTTAATATAAAAATCATGTTTTAAGAATGTCTTGTGGTTTAAAAACAAAAGTGCCGTCTGCTTGTAATTGAATGTGATATGTGCTTCATACGACTGTGTTAACTTCTTTACTGGACCCTATACAGTACTATACTGCATGCGTCTGCTTCTTTGCAAAGAAAGGGGAAAGTGTATTGAATGTATTTGTTGTGGTTGGTTGGTTATTGCAATGAAATGAGTGTGTGTGCTTTGTGCCAATGTTTTTTTCTTTGAAAAGAAAAATGTGAGTTTTTGAATGAATTGAAATCTTGAATTGGTTTTTTTTGGGGGGATCAGAATATAGCTTTTCTCTTACTGTTTTTTGTTTGGGTTTTTTTACGAAAGAAATGTGTGCATCTGCTTTGACTGAATCTTTCGTTTGTTTGTTTGAAATAAATTGGTGTACTCTAAGGGACTTTTTCTTTTGTATGTACCATCTCTTTCTTTGCAAAGAATGGGTGAATGTGCATAAATTTGTCCGTTTCTTTTTCTTGGCAAAGACTGTGCGCATTTGCATGGTGTCTATAAATTTCTGTCATTGCAAACGAATGGGTGAATGTACATTGTGTGTTTCTCTTTCTTTGCAAGGAAACGAGTGAATGCGCATTGTACAAGAACAGGCAAAAGAACATCGCACAAATCTTGTTTTTGTTTCCGTGAAATTGGTGAATGTTTACGCAAGGATGAATATAATTATGTACTGCATGAATCTCTTTGGAAACTAATGGGTGAATAGTCGATGCTGCATTGTGTATATATATATCTCTTTCTTTGCAAGAAAACTGATTCTTCTTTTTCTTCGTTCCCTCAGACAGTTTCCTGTCACATGAGCGTGGATGCGTCATGCTGCCGTTATGCGCCTAACTAAGAAATAGTTAGGCCCAGCATGTCCGACTTCGGCTGGAGGAAATCTTTGTAAGAATTTATAGAGAGAAAAAAGCAGAATGGACTTGTAAGGTAGAAAGATAGCAGATGACAGTAAGCACAGGGAAAAGGCAGAGTCAAAGAGAATGACAGAATTAGAGGAAGTTACAAGCACAGAACTTCCAGAAGGTGGGGGAACTATTTGTACAAAAGACCCCCCGGTATCCCCACGGGGGGGGGGGGGGGGAGAAAACTGATTGAACATAACGTATTGTATGAATGGCTTTCGTTGCAAAAAAACACAAAAACAACCAACAAAGAAAACTGGTGGATGATATTGGAACTTTTTGTTTTGCGTGTGCAAAAAAAAGAAAGAATGATTGTGTCCCCCTAGACTTTCTTCTTTCCCCATTGTGATTTAAAAAGAGGATGGCTATTAACAAATTTGTGTTTAAAGGAGCAGGAAAGACACCAGTGGAACAGTGCACATGTACCAACTCTTTTCTCAAGGAGGCACATGTACCAACATGCTCTTTCTTTGAAGAGACCTGGGTCGAGTTTCAGTAGAAGACGGTCGTCGTGCGAATAACTGTTACGCCAAAAGGGGTCTAAGAAACGCTTTAGAAAATGTATGCGGAAAAATATAATAACCTCTTGTCTGATTGGTAAAAAAAAGTGTTATTTTAACCAAACTTTAATGGACCAATCAACAAGAGGAAATGTATTCACCCCATGCAAGTCACGTGATAGTTCGCCGAGAGATACTTTGGGAGGCAGGCTCAGAGCGCTTCGTGAACTATCGGCAAGCGAAGGGCGTTTCTTAGACCGTTTTTTGCCAATTTGAGCTAACGCTACGAAACGTTAGCCCTTGTGAAACGGCACCCTGTACCAATCGTGCGCTACTCTCCCTTACTGGAGGTAACATTGCACATCCCTCTTTTTCTAGGATTGGTTTTGATGGATTGACGCACAAACTTACCATGAAGCGGTTGTGCAATGCTTTAGTGTAATAGTACAAAAGAGATTTTGTACACAATCCTCACATTTTGCTACAGGTGAAGCACAAAATTGTGTGTAACTGTCATACTGGGTGGGAATCGTGCACACAAGTTCATTTTTCATGAATGCTTCTTCTTCGTCGTCGATCGCTCAGACATTGTCCTGTTATATAAGCGCAGATGCATCATGCTGCCATTATGCGCCAAACTTAGAAATAGTTTGACCCAGCATGTCAGTCCTCAGCTGGAGAAAATCTTTGTTAAGAGTTTCTAGAACAAAGGCAGGAGTAAAGGACCCGACCCGTAAGGCAGAAAGATAGTAGATGAAAGTAAGCAAAGGGAAATGGCAGAGTCACAAAAAAAGAGAGCGACAGATAAGAGTTACAAGCATAGAATTCCCAGGTGGGGGAACTATTTGTACAAACGACCCCCCCCCCCCCCCCCCCCTATATACCAAGGGGAGAGATTTCTATTACTGATTCATAATTAATGCATAATTAATCTACAACTGGACATGGTACGAGTTACTTTGAGGGAGAAGTGAAAATAGCCGAATGAAATGGTGCAACCGAGAAGTATCAGAAATGTGTGCAGGTGCAATATTCTGTTTAACCGAGAAGTATCAGAAATGTGTGCAGGTGCAATATTCTGTTTAGCCGAGAAGTATCAGAAATGTGTGCAGGTGCAATATTCTGTTTAACCGAGAAGTATCAGAAATGTGTGCAAGTGCAATATTGTTTAACCGAGAAGTATCAGAAAAGTGCGCAGTGTTCCTGGCAGGGCTGAACCTGGTCCTTTGGCTCCCAGAGGTGTCCATCGTTTTTATGCATAATGCATACGGTTAATTTCATGTCACCCCAGGTTGACCGAACCTGCTCCTTTGGTTCCCAGAGGTGTCCATCGTTTTTATGCATAATGCATACGGCTAATTCCATGTCACCCAGGTTGACCGAAGATTGTGGATCGAAATAAACATTGTTTTAAAAAAAAAATTGTTTGCTTGGTGAAAAAAGGATTCTCTTTTGAGTGTGTCTCTGAATGTGATGAGTGTATGCGCAATGTTTAGTATGATGATGAATGTGTGTGTATGTGCACATGCGGGTGTGCATGCGGGCGAGAGATTGTGTTCGGCTAGAGAGAGGGGGGGGGGGGGGAGTGTGTGCGAGTATGTGAGTGTGAGTACACGTGTTTTGTGTATGTGAGTGCGCGCGTGTGTTTGTGTGTGTGTGTGTGTGCGTGTTTGTACAAGTGTATGTTTGAGTAAGTTTGTGTGCGTTTCAGTGAGAATGTGTTTTCTGTGTGTTTGATGAAATGTGTGTGTGTGTCTGTGTGCAAGAACGCGTTCACTCTCGTGCGTGCATGTGTGTGCGCGTTTCAATGCTGATTGTAAAGCACTTTGTGCTCAATAAAAAGCGCCATATAAATGTCCGTTTATTATTATTATTATATGCATGTTATGTACGAGTTTATGTACATGTTTATATAGCCAAAGGGATGGGTTGGTCTTTGGGGACCTTCCGCAACGCCATCTGTCTTCAAATCCCTTTGGCCGAGAGAGTGGGGATGTACCCTGGGGAAGGCATCTCCACAAAAAACAAATTCTAGCCCAGCTCGTCGTAATTACCAATAGCATCTGCCCCCTCTGCTATCTGGCAGTCATGGTTGTAAACGACCGACCAAAAAATAATGTACTTGTTAAAGACCCACCAGATCATGTGTCAAAATCACGGGTTTCACGGGTTTTCCCTCTTATAGCTGGTAAGAAATCTTGTTTTGACCAGGTTTGACTCCCATACAAATGTCCCAAAATTGAAAACGAAACATTTTAAAGAGCAGCCTCAATTTGAAGTTGGGGACATTTGTATGTGGGTCACAGCTACCCAGAAAAAAACCAAGGGACTTACCCGGTAATCATGGTGCATCAGTGTATCTCTAATATCAAATATTGAAAAGGATATGTGGAAGGGCAATGATGTTCATCCTTCAACCCAATGCTGGCTAGGGCTGTATTCTACTAGTCTGCTATGCATCAAATCTCGGACTGTCTTGCACTTTTCTCTCTCAGAAATTCCAATTCAAGTCATTATGTCCGGAATTAATAGATAACTGTCAATTTGATGCATTTGCTTCAAGGGAAGTAAATATGTGTGCACACAATACCTTGGTCACTTCTAAACTCGCTTTGCTCCCTTAGACCACAATTTTGCCTCTGACTTTGCTTTTGTAGTGGTTTGTTGTGGGGAAACCAATTGGTGCAGAGTTTTTCTATATAAAGTCTATATAGTAAAAAAAAGTCTGATCTACCACTTCCCTATGTCTAAACCTGAAGTAAAAACCTGTAATCTTTCATTTCTCCTTTTGTTTATGTATCAGTATGTTTTGTTTGTGTGTATGGCTGGAGTGATTTGCAAGTTTTTTTAATACAGACAAACCCCTATTTTACGACCCTCTGTTAAGCGACCACCTCTCATTTGAGACTGGATTTGTTGGCACGGATGCATTTTACTATGTAAACAACCTCTCTTAAACGACTTCCTCTAAAACGTGACTTACGACCGCCATTTTGTTGGTTTTTACGACCGTTGTTGTCGTCTGCATAGACTTCGAGCAAAGGGAAACAACCACGGTCAAGGGCCTGAAAGCGGAGTCGCTTCCCTTGTAGAAAAGATGGCGGAAAGCGTGGGAAAAGCACGAAAACCACTGACTTTGAACAAGAAAACCACTGACTTTGAAAAAGAAAACCACTGACTTTGGACAAGAGTGGAGGTGATTAACAGAAGTCGGCGAAGTGAAACTGTAATACATCGATTGCACAATCCTATGGAGTTGGAAAGACCCAAATCCAGTTTTAATATGTCATTGTATGTGTGCATGAAGAAGAGAGTATGAACTGTGCTGAACTTTTTCTTTCTACGGCTGCCAGTGAAAACCTCCGTCATACGACCCCTCCAATTTACGACCGATTTTTCCGGACATTTTGGAAGTCTTAAAATAGAGGTTTGTCTGTAATTCAAAATTGTTGCGATGCGAATGAGTTCATGATTGTAGGTCTCTAACATGCATACTAAAAGGAGACAAAATGGTGCCCTCTGTTCATTTTATTTCATCAAATCATATATGGCAAAAATTACATTCTGGTGGCTTTTCCCATAACATGTATAATATAGACGAAACATTTCCACTATAAGTAAATTCTAGCCCAGCCCGCCGGAATAGCATCTGCCCCCTCTGCTATCTGGCAGTTATGGTCGGATACGACTGACTGGCATATATACATATTGTATGTTTTCATTATTATTTTTTTTATTCCCCAAGAAAAATTAAAAACAGAGTGGACTAAAACCTTTCTTCCCTAAAAAACAAAACAAAAGGACTTTTAGAATTGTCTTTGTGTTATTATTTTTTCAACAGAAATCGCTAAAATATACCTTTTTTGTTTACTAAAAGAAACAAAGTTTTAAAGCACATTTTCTTCCTTTGCTTAGAAAAAAAAGAAAAGCACGCAAACTATGGCAGTAATGTGCCTGAACAGTTCTTTTATTGTTAACACTTACCACACTCGGATCAAATAACATGACAAACAATCTTAAATTTGTTGATTTACCCATCGACACAGTTTAAGAAAGCTGCTAAAACTTCACTTAACCCTTTCACCACCAATGTTGCATTTATGCACCACAATGGTTTAACCCTTTCACCGCCAAAGTCGCATTTTAGCACCACAGTGATTTAAAACCTATGTCACTAAAAGGCGTCAAGTTGGGGTCTATTATCCAAAGACCCTATTGTCTTAGTTTTGGGAAGTAAGGATATACCTTATTTCATATATGTCACAGAAGAATCCCCAATACTGCAGATGGATTTTGTTCTCTACCCAGGTAAATGTAATGGCAATGTTTGTCTGAAATATGGCTGGCGGTGAAAGGGTTAACACCCATGTCACTAAAAGGCATCAAACCAGGGCCTGTTATTCGAAGACCCTATTTTCTTTATTTTGGGAGGTAAAGATAGGCCTAATGCTAGACATGTCACAGAGGAAGTCCCAATATTGCAGATATTTTTCTCCTCCCAGTTAGGTTTAATGGCATTTTGGGGCTAAAAAAAATCGCTGGCGGCGAAAGGGTTAATTAAAACTTGAACTCTTCTAGCATCATGTATTTTTTTTACGTTCTTCTTGGTTGTCCGTTGCATCTCAACCGACAAGAGGGAGGTAACTATTTGTTTCATATGCATTGCTTTAACGGAAGAATTGCTTAAGCTCTAAAAGTAGACAAACACATGACAGAGTACTTGGCAGTGAATGTCTTTGCATTTGGTGGGAGTGTATAGTGATGTACTGGGCGAATGCACATTTTGCTCATGGTGCTAGAAGAACTAAACAGGTTGTTCTGTTTCTATTCTAATCACAAGACTAAAACATTCACACACACACACACAGAAATATAAACCCTTCCACTATTTTTTTCTAACAGGAAGGCACAAATCAACATTGATGAAAACAAATAATAGAACATTTTCTTTCTGAAATAAAATGTATGTACAAAATGAGAGTGCCTAAAACATTCTCCGAGACCAAAGAAATGTTTGAATATCGTTGACCAATATTACTGCATGAAATGGCAAAAATCATAGATCTTCACATGGTAACTAAACGCCACTGCCTGAAAATCTAAACATGAGTAAAGTACAAAACTTAACATACTGACTGGAAAAAAAAAATGAAATGAACACTGAAAACAAAATTTAACATATTAATTACCTGACTATTGTATGTAGTACTTCACGAAATGAAAATGAGCGGGCATAGCCACTAGTTCTAAGTAAACAGAGCTGCCGAAAGAAAGTTATAAATT
Organism: Phymorhynchus buccinoides; assembly: GCA_017654935.2. Taxonomy (NCBI): domain Eukaryota; kingdom Metazoa; phylum Mollusca; class Gastropoda; order Neogastropoda; family Raphitomidae; genus Phymorhynchus; species Phymorhynchus buccinoides. Next base: position 21,031,500 of record CM065683.1, read on the forward strand.
GAATAAAGTGCGTAAATGTTGAAGCAGAAACAAGTTGATACCTCATCTTAAGATGGGTGCCACAATAAAACCTGAGGAAAACAGGATAACTCTGCGTGCATGTATGTGTGTCTGTCTGTGTCTCTGTGTGTGTGTGTGTGTGTGTGTGGACTAGGTATAAGCTTTCAACTGTTGGTCGGCACTCTCGCTGTTTCAGGACCGACCTCCTGGAACAAACTTCCTCTCCCTCCGTCAGTGACCGACCCTCTCTATTTTCAAATCGAACCTCAAAACCCACCTGTTCCCCCTTCATTGAAGCTCACTCTCTCTTTCTCTCCTCTCTCTCTTGCCTTTAGGTCTATTTCTGTCGTTTTCTATTATGACAAAACACATGTGTTATTTTCTTGTTCGTCTTTGTATAGCATTTTTTTTTGGAATGCGCTATGAATGTTAACATGTATGCGTGTTTCTATTTTATTTCTATCAAGATTAAGCGCTGTATACTGTATGTTGTTGGTTGGTTGGCTGATGTTAAGTGCACACCTTCATGTGTGTGCGTGCGTTTCTTTATGTGCGCAATCGTGACTTGCTTTATCCTTTGGGTCCTCGGCACACATTTCTGATTTAATTTATCTTCACCAAGTCTTGCAAATGCTAAAATGCACAACACTGACTCACATTCATTCTTCTTCTTCTTCTTCTGCGTTCCCAGGCCATATGGCCAAGGTACGTATGTGTCCGTTTTTCAGTTTTCACTGGTCTCCCCGCTGCGTACAGCCGACACATTCCGATTTCAGAGGAGCTCAATGGAGAAAAAAATATTTGTAAGATTTTTTTGAAAAAAGGCAGGAGAATGGGCCAATAAGTCAGAACGATAGTAGATGATAGAAAACAAAGGGAAAAGGCAGAGTCAAAGAGAGTGACAGATTAGAGGAAGTTACAAGCACAGAACTTCCAGAAGGTGGGGGAACTATTATACAAAAGACCCCCCGGTATCCCCACGGGGGGGTTACATTCATTCAAAATCAATGATATGAACAAAAGAACGTACCACTAAAACGCAAAGGCCTCTCTCTCTCTCAAACCAACACATCAAGAATGGATAACAAATTACATGTGTCACACGAGAATAGAACTGCCCTTTCCCCTTGCACGTTTAATTTTGCTTATCTTGGATGAGTTCACAGTAATACGCGCTAAAGTAAAGGAAGTGAACAATGCATCAATAGACAATAGTTCATGAGCTTGGTCAATGGTACATTGCTATGCAGTTAAGTGACTTCAACGCATGAAATGATGGATGAAGATGGCTGCTGTGAGGATTATGTGGTCAGCCCGAATCTCTCTGCACGCTGCTTCTTCTTGGCCTGAAACAAACAAACACGGTTAAAATCTTACTACCTAAAACCAGCATGCAAACAAGAGAGTTAAGACCTATATCACCAGTCAGGTGGCACGTTTTCACCTCCAAAATGACACATTTTACATTTTCGGTTCCAGTGACCTTGACCTTTGACCAATGACCTTCAATTTCGAACCTGGCCTGGGTAACCTAACTACCTATGCGCATGCACAATTTGAGCCTCCTAGGTCCCTCCGTTCAAACGTCATTGTGGTAAAAAAACAAACGTAACCAGCCAGCCAGGAACAGTCAAACGTCACTGAAAACATTACCTGCGCGTCTGGTAAAATGTCGCAGCCACACGTCCACACAAACATTAAACAAAAAGAAGCCAAGCAGATCACACAGAAGAGGTCCTCCGAAGTCGGAGTGTGGCTGCCAGCGTGGCGGGGTAACCAAAACGGTCACACACGTAATGTTCTCATCCCTAGCTGGTGCATTTGTACCATGCACGGATGAAACCACATGGCAGGAAAAAAAGCAGGAATCCTGATTTTGGCTTTGCTATTTTTTCAGGAAAATCCTGAATTTGCAACACTTTACTGAAGAATAATTACTTTGGAATGGGGAAAAAAACACGTGTTATTGTTTAACCCTTTCATCGCCACTGTTGCCTCTTGGCACAATGATTTAACACCCATGTCACTGAAATGCATCAAACGAGGGTCTGGTATCCAGTGACCTTATGTTCTTAATTTTGGGAGGTAAGGGATAGGCCACTGTTGCCTCTTGGCACCACTGCAAGGCATCAAATGAGGGTCTGGTATCCAGTGACCTTATGTTCTTAATTTTGGGAGGTAAGGGATAGGCCATGTTTCATGCATGTCACAGATGAATCCCCAATATTGCAGACAGAATCTTCTCTTCCCAGGTAAGTTTAATGGAAAGTTTTAGCTGAAAAGTGGCTGGCGTTGAAAGGGTTAAAAAAAACATGAAAGCTGTCTCTAAATGCTCTGATTTTATAAGTAAAGTGTACAACAACAACAAAAAACTTCAGCTTCTGGGGCTCTGCGCCCCGGGCCCTGACCCTTGCAAACGACTCAACCCTTCGGCCCTACCAAGGCTAGAACCCAGGACTTCCTGCTTTTTAATATGTCCAGGTTTCACCCTTGACCATGGTGGTCAAGTGCTTCGGCCGTTGGGATGATCCCTGGAGTCCTTAAGCCAGGGCACGACAACAACACCACAGAAGAGGCCAACATCAGGGCATCGTACCTCCAGATCGCTGTCTGTGGAGTTCAGTTTGATTTTCTTCGCCTCCCCAGCAGGGGTTGAAGAGGACAACGGCCCAAAACGCTCAAGGCGCTTCCGCTTCTTCTCGTCATCCACCTGAAACAACCACCAGAAGGCAAATGAAGTTCCCACGTGGGGATACCGGGGGGTCTTTTGTACAAATAGTTCCCTCACCATCTGGAAGTTCTGTGCTTGTAACTTCCTCTAATTCACCTATGTGCATCAAGATTAACACTTGCGTCATAATGACTGCATTCCCATTTCACTTTCTGATAAAATCAAGGACATCATTTTTCATGACATGGAGTGACTTTCTTACCTTACTGAGTGAGTTGGAGACGACAGCTCCAAACCGGTCTGCTCTTTTCTTCAGTTTGTTTATGTCTGCTACCTAGTAAAATGAACAAAGGAAAAAATAAAATAAATTGAAACAAACAAAAGCTTGATAAAGACACATACGGTAGACGCAATTCCTTTTGATATTAACTTTCAAATTACAAACATTTCAACACATAAAGAGAGAACATACGCACACACACACACACAAAAAATAACACAAACAAATCACACACATTCTTTTAAAGCAATTCGCCACCCCCCGTGGGGATACCGGGGGTCTTTTGTATAAATAGTTCCACCACCTTCTGGAAGTTCTGTGCTTGTAACTTCCTCTAATCTGTCACTCTCTTTGACTCTGCCTTTTCCCTTTGCTTACTGTCATCTACTGTCTTTCTGCCTTACCAGTCCATTCTGCCTTTTTTCAAGAAACACTTTGAAAAAGATTTCCTCCAGCCAAAGTCGAACTTGCTGGGCCTAACTATTTCTTAGATAGGCGCATAACGGCAGCATGACGCATCTGAGTTAATAATTGACAGGACACTGTGAGCGATCGAAGAAGAAAGCAATATGCCATCTGTTCGGAAAATCTTTTTATTTAACCCAAAAAATGATGTATGCAAACATTAATAAGCCGAAATATTGAAAAGCCAGAGGTAAGCCCAGTAATGTAATATGCAAAGATAAGAGCATAGGGCAATTTGAAATCAGTAAAGACTAATTAAGGCTATATATTACAATAGGCTCGCCTGGCTAGTAGTAAAGCAACACACACACACAACTGGGGGGAAATAATAACAGCTGAAAAGAGCCGTTATAACAGGAAAGGGACATTGATGAAGCACTCAAATCGCAAACTATCAAGAAGCGCGACAACACATGTCAGGGACTAAATGTACACACATTACACATCACAAAAAAGGAAGCTAGGAAGCAACATGAGAATAGAGAAACCAGTTCACGTGACAGGTAGGGCTAGGGGAAGTAACCCATAGCGAGTCACAAGGAGTGGTCCTCCCCTTAGTAGTTTCGTTTTTATGCTGTGGCATGTGTGGTTTCCAGTTGATTGGTGTTTATGCAATTGTTTTGAGTGTTGTTGGTGAGTATGGTTAGTATAGATCTTGTCTTTTGTATAAATAGTTCCCCCACCTTCTGTGCTTGTAACTTCCTCTAATCTGTCACACTCTTTCACTCTGCCTTTTCCCTTTGCTTACTGTCATCTACTATCTTTGAGATTAGAGAAACTTATTGGTCCATTCTCCTGCCTTTTTTTCACGAAACACTTTCAAAAACATTTCCTCCAGCCGAAGTCGGACTTGCTGCCCAGGCCTAACTATTTTTTAGTTAGGCGCATAACGGCATCTGCGCTCATAATTGACAGGAAACTATCTGAGTGATCGGAGAAGAAGAATCAAAAAGGCCAAATATTATTTTAGGTTCAATGTTCAGACAATTTTGACATTTTATGAATTAAACCACCATGAATGCAATTTGCAAATTGTAAATAATTGGAACACTTTTGCAAATACAAACATTAATTAAATGATGTTAAATGACAGTGCGTGCAGAAAACAGTGATTATTTCACCTTTCTGTCATTTCCTTAAAAAAAGATACACGAACGCACTCACCTCCACTGCTGGCGCTGCCTTGGTGCTGTTTGTTGAAGAGACTTCAATCCCAAACCTGCGAACAGCCCAACACCAGTGTTAATAGATGATTTTCGGAGAAAAAAACCTAGGAGAGAGCACTTCGTGAAAATTAGAGTTGTTTACCTCCATTACTCCGTCAATACCATAGCAACAATGGCGTCGAAGCTTGAAACCGCAGGATGCGAGTCAGCGACTTGCAAACATTTTTTTTTTTTAAACTACGGGTGGCCAGAAACTGATAAAACTTGCAAAATGTGACATAAAAATATAAATAACATAAATTTTTAGAATGACGCAGTGTTCTAAGTGCTGTATTCTGCTCGAACACACGAGTCGATAGGCTACGAGAGCTGATGGTAGAGTGACTTCCCCTGTTTGACCGATTGAATTAGGCAAGATAACTCCCTCACACCATGAAATTACTCCCCTTAATTATTTCCAAACAATTCCTATTCTTATCCGCATACGTGCGTCTAGGACTCGGAGGAGGTGTGTGAATAAAACATTAAACTTCAACCAGGTCTATGATTGGGTGGTAGGCTACTTTCATATTCAGGAACGATGTCATCATTTCCTATTTCGACTCCAGTCAAAGTCGCGCTAAGCAGACAAAATTTTCTAAATTTCTGAGCATCGGGGAACCAATGGGTGTGGAGAGTTTTTGTAAAGTCTATAGATAAACAAGCGCGAAATCGCAATAGTTTGTGGCACGCGGTCTATTTTTACCACTCCAATCATGAGTCACCTCCCCTGGCTTTTCAATAATTTTAATCTGTAAACGAGAATGTTATCTCTGCACCATTTCGTAACTTTTTATATCTTTTGGAAAACATTTAAAACTATGTATCCTACTTATACTCATCGAAAGAAGCACCGCATACTCGTCGTGTCTGTTGTAGTGTCTGTATTACATATGTTTATTATTTTGTACGCTTTTAAAATACATCATTTTAAAGAGCGGCCAGAAGTGTAGCCTCGATTTGAAGTGCGACAATTTGTTCAAAATGTGTGACAATTTTGGAACGACAGACCGACCGACAGACCGACCGACCGACAAAGTGAGTTATAGGTTTGTGGCTTGAGCCACAAACAAAAAGTCTGATCTACCACTTCCCTATGTCTAAACCTGAAGCAAAAACCTGTAATCTTTTCATTTCTCCTTTTGTTTATGTATGTTTTGTTTGTTCTGTCACTGCGTGTCCAGTGTTGCCTCTATCTTCTACATCAGGGAGTCAGAATCAGCACATGGAATATGCCTCTAGATTGTTAATTCATTCGTATCGCAACGATTTTGAATTATTAAAAAAACTCTCAAGTCACTCCAGCCATACACACAAACAAAACATACATAAACAAAAGGAGAAATGAAAGAAGATTACAGGTTTTTACTTCAGGTTTAGACATAGGGAAGTGCTAGATCAGACTTTTTTATATATAGACTTTACAAAAACTCTCAACACCCATTGGTTCCCCCACAACGAACCACTACAAAAGCAAAGTCAGAGGCAAAATTGTGGTCTAAGGGAGCGAAGCAAGTTTATACGTGACCAAGGTATGGTGTACACCCAGATTTACTTCCCTTGAAGCAAATGCATCAAATTGACAGCTATCTATTAATTCTGGACATATATGTCCGGAACGACTTAAACAGAAACATATTTCACACAGTATGCGCACCCACCTCTCTGCTCTCATCTGCTTCTTGGCCGAGTCGGAGACGTTGGCTCCAAACTTCTCTGCCCTGGCCTTCAGCTTCTGAGCACCACACAATGCAAGCACAGATCTTAGGAATGGTCGCAATACACGTTGCTATTTTTCGCTCTTTCCTCATGCCAACACAGTGATAATATCAGTGCTCCCAGGGACCCCCATTTGGGCGTCTAAGAAGCACTAAAATTCTAAAGGACCCTCTAAAGGAATGTGCAGGGGGTCCCAGGGATGCACTAGAAAAATGTTTTAGCATTCGCAATGCCACTGGGACCCTCTATCCCGCCTCTATACCGTAAGTGAAGGAGTCCCTGGGACCCCTTGTTTTGCAGGACGATTGGGAGCCCTGTAATAAAAAAAACTAATATGCAAGTCATATTATTGCTAGCGTATCACTGTGTTGCAATGGGGAAAGAGCGAAAAATAGCAATATGTATTTTGACCATCAGCCACATCAAATAAAGTTCTACATCTTCTTTTTCTTCTTCTTTGATCGCTCAGACATTTTCCTGTCAATTATGAGCGCAGATGCGTCATGCTGCCATTATGCGCCTAACTACGAAATAGTTAGGCCCAGCAAGTCCGACTTCGGCTGGAGGAAATGTTTTTGAAAGCGTTTTTTTGTGAAAAAATGGCAGGAGAATGGACCCAGTAAAGGCAGACAGATAGTAGATGACAGTAAGCAAAGGGAAAAGGCAGAGTCAAAGAGAGTGGATGACTTTTTGTCTTTTGGCAATTGCTCCAAATTGGAAGAGATAACTCATTCGTAGTGGAACGGTAAGATGATAGAATATATTGACAGATTAGAGGAAGTTACAAGCACAGAACTTCCACAAGGTGGGGGAACTGTTTATACAAAAGACCCCCCGGCATCCCCACGGGGGGAAGTTCTACATAGTCCCACACACAGTGAACACCAAAGGGCCAGCCACACTGCATACGATTCGATCCCAATGCGATCCGACTGTGGCATTGTGAGGCACGATTCTGGTGAAATTCTACATAGTTCCACACACAGTGAACACCAAAGGGCCAGCCACACTGCATACGATCCGATCCCAATGCGATGCGACTGTGGCATTGTGAGGCACGATTCTGGTGAAATTCTACTGTCAAAATAAATCTGATGAAATCCTACTAGTCATGTTCACTATTTCCCCGTGGGGATACCGGGGGGTCTTTTGTAAAAATAGTTCCCCCACCTTCTGGAAGTTCTGTGCTTTTGTAACTTAATCTAATCTGCCACTCTCTTTGACTCTGCCCTTACCCTTTGCTTTCTATCATCTACTATCTTTCTGACTTACTGGCCCATTCTCCTGCCTTTTTTCAAAAAATATCTTTCAAATAATTGTTCTCCTTTGAGCTCCTCCAAAATCGGAATGTGTCGGCTGTACACAGCGGGGAGACCAGTGGAAACTGAAAAGCGGACACATACGTATCTTATCCATTATAATAATAATAATAAAGAATATTTATATAGCGCGCATTCTAGGTGTACTACTCATGGCGCTTTACAAAAACTAAGAATCGCCCCACATACAAAATTACAGACATATCAAACATACTCAGACGCGCTCACATACCCACCCTCACCCTCACGCTGTGACATATTCATAGACATAAAAACATGCATCTTCGCATAGCACACAAACGGGTCCACACACACACGTACGCGCGCGCACGCACACATTATGGCCATATGGCCTGGGAACGCAGAAGAAGAAGAAGAAGAATGTTCACTATATATGTATCTGTAGTCCCCCGTACATGAATCTGATAAAATATCTGTATTTGTGTATCAGACATTTTACTTGATACGTGTATTGAGGTCTACATGAGCATAGTGAGCGAAAACAGCAGAATTGTTTTTCAGACGGAAGTATTTCACGTCAATCATGACTCACAGACATTGTCACAATCGCATCGCATTGTGATCGAATTGTATACAGTGTGGCTGGCCCTTAAGCTGGTCGATATTATTACAATTGTATTTTTAACCCTTTCACCGCCAACATCGCATTTATGCACCACAATGGTTTAACACCCATGTCACTAAAAGGCATCAAATCAGGGCCTGCTATTCGAAGACTCTATTGTCTTCATTTTGGGAGTTAAAGATAGGCCTAATACTAAACATGTCACAGAGGAATTCCCAATATTGCAGGGGGTTTTTCTCTTCCCAGTTAAGTTTAATGGTATTTTTTGGCTAAAAAATGGCTGGCAGCGAAAGGGTTAAAGCGTTTTGGTCATAGCATGTTGGGAATTAAGGAACAGGTTTTCACCTGACTTGTTCTCCTAGTCTTAGCATGAAAAAATTAAACTGTTAACCACCCCCTCCATCCCACTCACCCCCCCCCCCCCCCCCCCCTCTGCCCATGCACTTAGCATACGTTAAACCCAGTGGCAATGAAAAAGTTGTCATTTGGTAAAAATTTACCCCCCCTCCCTCATCAGTGACAAAAATCGCATGCAAAAAAAAAAAAAAAAAAAAAAAAAAAAAATTGGCTGGCGCGCCTCTGGCTGCGACGCGCTCTCCAGGTGGGAGCAGCCCGAATTTCACAGAGACGCCTCTGTGACTATAAAGTACCTAATACCTAACCTAATACTCACTGTGCCCTATTCACCTTTCCCTTCTCTTCATCCATGTTTTCCCTGTTAATTACTTTTTTCCCCTTTTAAAAAAACCACATTGGCACTGCAGTTGGTGAAAAACCAAAAGTACTCGTGAAGAAACTCACCTCAGCATCAGATAATTCTTTTAAAGACACCACCTTCTTTTCTGGTTCCGAATTTTCTCTGAATTAACAAAAACAATCAAATTAACGATTTAATCAATTCCTGCAGAAATGATCATTAATTTTGTTTACAAATTGCAAAAAAAAACCACATGAGTGTGCAAATGAGAAAGTCAAATCAACGATTTAATCAATTCCTGCAGAAATGATCATCAATTTTTTTTACAAATTGAAAAAAAACCCACATGAGTGCACAAATGAGAAAGTCAAATCAACGATTTAATCAATTCCTGCAGAAATGATCATACATTTTTTTTACACATTGCAAAGAAACATGAGTGCGCAAAATGAGAGAATTGTGATAAAGAGTTTAAAAACTGTATAAACACGGGGCAAGAGAGGAAAAACTCAGGAACCCTGAACAAGGAACACGACAAAGTTCTCACATTTTGGGAATGTTCTCTTTGGAGGTGACCTGCACTTCAGGAGCTACTGCTTGTACCGGGGGCTCGGCTGGCGGGGCAGTGTCCCCCTGCGAAACAAATAATAATAATAAAAAGTGCATTTATATAGTGCTTTACTTCAAAAGAGTCAAACATACGTATTACAAGCCTTGGCTTGTTGTACTCGAGTACTATATTAGTATATATGTACATTTTTAAGGCTGCTAACGTTTGAATAAAATTTTGTTCAAACCGAAAGTTCTCAAAGCGCTTTACAGATAGTGTTCATTCAACAGGAACGCAACAAATGACAGCAATCAAAGCGAAGAAAACTGGACAACCATCCACGCATCCAGTATACATTTATCAAAACAAAGAGTTCTACAACCATTCATTTAAAATTTGCATTTTATGCTAAACCAATAGCAAAAACAGTTAACATAGAACAAATAATGTTGCCTCAGAGTTTATACAACCATTTATTTTTTAACTTGTAGAGTAGAAAGGGGGGTTGCGTACTCCTTAAAATGATGCAAACAATGACGCAAGCATGACATGTTTCTCTACAATCTCTACTATTTCAAGGGGGGTTACACGCGTACCCCACCAACGCGCAGACTTGTCGCTACTCAAAATTTTATTAAAAATCAACTGGGAAAAAACAACACTGGAACCTCCCTATCAAGACCTTGAAAAATCATACAAAATAAGGACTAAAGTGGGATGGAGTTGTAATAGGGAGGTAATTTTAATACTTACAAAGAAGGGCAATGTCTCAGAGAAGTAAGTCTTAAGTGGGAAGGAGTCTTAATAGGGAAGGTCTTAATACAGAGGTTCCACTGTCTGCAACATGAACAGATATTGTGCATGGATGAACTGACCACCAGCTAATAATAACAAAAATAACAATCAGGGCTCCCAGGGACCTCCATTTGAGGGTCTATGAAGCACTAAAATTCTACAGGACCCTCTAAAAGAATGTGCAGGGTGGTCCCAAGGATGCATTAACAAAATTCTTTTTAGCATTCCCTATGCCACTGGGACTCTCTATCCTGCCTCTAGGACCCTCTATACTATGAGTTAAGGAGTCCATGGGACCCCTTATTTTGTGGACAATTGGGAGCCCTGATTACAATGAAATAAAAGCCAAAAAATACTGACCACCAGCTGGTCAATGGTCTTCTCCACATTGTCCACATCGGTGACGTCAGGGGACACAACTGTGCTAACCTCTGCCGGCACCGCTGCAACACAACATGCGTCTCACAATACCGTGATTCACCTTGGCTGTTTTAGAACAAATTGACATATAAAGCTAGAACACCAAGGCTACATCAAAATGTTGTTTTGTTCTGCATAGTTATACGGGGAATGTTTTCAGCCACGGCAAGCTCCTAGCATAACATTGTCAGTCCAAAATCCGCCGAAGTCGGAGTGTGGCTGCCCACGTGGTGGGGTAATCAAAAATGGTCACACACGTAATGTTCTCATCCCTAGCTGGTGCATTTGTACCATGGTGTTCAAGTGCTTCAGCTGTTGGGATGATCCCTGGAGTCTTTAAGCCAAGGTATGACAACAACAATACCGTGATTTACAGGCTGTAGTAACGTAATAGGGCATTTGCCAGGAGTGTTCGTTCTCTATGCTAGACAACTAATTTGCCCGCACTCATTCTGCCGGAGTTACGCTGACCTTTCTAATTCAACTGTCTAAATTCAACTCAGTGAATTTCAAGGTCGTCCTCACGTGGCAAATGCCCTATTCAGTAAGGCAGATCATAATCATTATATGGCGCACCTCTCAAATTTACACAAAATCTAATTTTGCAATTAGTTTCTTAATATACTCATATTTATAACGTGGAAGGGCGTCAGCCTAGAAAGAAGTGCTATTCACAAGGCTGGCCTTAAATTCGTTTACAGTGGAAATAACTTGCTCAGTCAGGGCACATCCCTGCTCTCTCAGCCAAAACGACGACTCAAGGACAGCCGGCTGGCTGTTGGGGAAGGTCCCCAAATGCCAGCTAATCCTTTCGGCTGCAGCACCAAGACTAGTTGAAAATTGTAACAACGACAATGACGACTCACGTGCTCCAGTGACGGTGGCCTGCAGCCTCTCCAGCAGGACGTCCTTGGTGCCCGACACGGGCAGACCCCGGTCCTTGAGCTCCTTCTTCAGGTCGTTGACCTGGTGCACAGTAACGCATCAATCACTTCGTATGTACCATTACTCTCAGAAATTTACCGTCAGTGTTAATTCTGTCTTCGAAATCTGGAGGGCAGAATGAGCGTGCTTTAGAAATGTGTGTCTGGATGCTTAGGGGGGTCATTTTGAATAATTATGGGAATCTCCCTTAACCCTTTCACCGCCAAAGTCGCATTTTCGCACCACAGTGATTTAACACCTATGTCACTAGAAGGCATCAAATTGGGGTCTATCATCCAAAGACCCTATTGTCTTAGTTTTGGGAAGTAAGGATAGACCTTGTTTTAGATATGTCACAGAAGAACCCCCAATATTGCAGATGGATTTTATTCTCTACCCAGGTAAATTTAATGGACATTTGTGGCTGAAATATGGCTGGCGGTGAAAGGGTTAATATTTGCTCAGGATGACTTTAAAACACAAACACCCATCATATCGCCCTTGCAATTTTGTTTCCTTTCTTATAATATTGCAATATTGTTTCAATTTTTTGGGTTATGAACAGGGCTTTGTTTAAATAATATTATTTTATGTATATTTGATTTGATTGTAGTGAGTCTTATGTGTATAATGACTTATTTGTGTTTTATTGTCTATGTAAAGTGCTTTGAGCTCCTTGCAAAAGGAGTAAAGCGCAATATAAATGTTCAGTATTATTATTATATCATTTGTGGCAAATTTTCAAGTGAATTGCTCACTTTTCATCAGGCCATATCTATGGTTGTGACACAAAAATATTTATTAATATTTGTTTAGGGGATATTTTGTCTAAAAAAAAAGAAACCCACAACAATAATAACTACTGTGCAACATGTCAAAATTATTCCTTTTTAGTAGATCTACACTACAGGAAGTTCTCATTCTTTCCCAGAGCAATGTGCGAATGGAACAGCCTTCCACCTGAGGCAATCTCATCAGCCTTGGTGGAAGTCTTCAAAGCCCAGATATAAACTTCCCGACCCCACCTTCCCCCTTCCCTGCTTCCACTGTTCCAGCTCCCCAATGACCCTTAAGTTAGATACCCGCTGACCCTCTCCCCATCTTTCCCTTTGGAGCTGAACATCTGGGCAGCTACTTCTCCCCACAGTACTACAGTTTATACCGGAAGCCCCAGTTCTATACATATCAGAATCATCAGCATGCTGATGGAGGATATCAACAGCAAATTCCTCTCTTCATATCATTTAAATAATTATCATTCTAAACAACAAACGCTTACCTGATATTTAATATGATCTATCTGAACTTATAAAATACCTAGCCAAATTCCCCTCTTCATATCTTTTAACTATAATTCTAAACAACAAACGCTTACCTGATATTTAATATGATCTATCTGAACTTATAATAATTTATATACCTAACCAAATTCCCCTCTTCATCTATAATACTCTAAAGGAGTGAGCGCTAATTGCCTTTTAAACGCACTATCAGCCTTCCTCCAGGGTTCATTTTGTGACAGTACGTTCAGGCAGCCAAGTATTCTGTCCAAGAACTATGTTCATACTACTACATGGCTTTGCACTGTGCACACAGGTCAGGTAGTAAGGACATTACGATGGCTTGGAGTCAAAGTGGACTATCTTTAGATAGTCCATTGACATATCATTGAACTTATTACGAAAACTAATAACTTGTATAAAAAATAGACTGCTGAAATATAAAAAGCAAAACCCCCTTTTTATATTTCTGCAGTCATTGTTTGATACAAGTTATTAGTTTTTGTAGTAAATGCAATAATACGTCAATGGACTATCTAAAGATATTCCGTTTTGACTCCAAGCCATCGATTAGGCCTCGCAGCTTCTTCACTGTCCTTTCATTTTTGTTTGAACTTTTGCACAGCTGAGAGGTTTTTATATTTTGTTTTGGGCAAATCTGCATTTTAGTCATGCTCATATTGCAGTTTTGAGATGTTGGTGTATTTATCAAGGAGGTTTGTGAATTGTGTTAGATTTTGTGCTCATTTAAATGTGCAGGAAGAGTATTCCAAAACTTTGTTACTCTGTTAGAAAAAAAAACGTCTTCTAATATTTGAATTATTTATTATTATCTTTAAATTTAAATTTAGTTCGGCTCTATACTGGGTTAGTATTTTTAAATCATTGTTACGGGTTCTTGGGTCAGTTGTTAGCTGGAACAAACCTTTATTAGTATTGTTATCACTGTGAAAATTTTTGTATGACATATTTTGATATTATTGGCAAAAGTCCTGTCATCTGGTAATTTCATGTTTCTTGGATACATATAGCATTATTGTCGATAAATTCAGTTACGAACATCAGGCATTGGACAAACTGTATCACTATCTCAGTATCAGCTTTCCAAAGCCATTGTTGAAGCCACCCCAAGCAGACGAAAGTTCAGACCAATCAGACCAGTGGCAGTGCATCACATGACTCTAGAGACGAACGCTCAGACAAGTGGCAGTGCTTTGCGTAACAGTGACAAGTTGGACTGTCTACTTGAGCTAGACCCGAGTTAGTAGGTGGTTGGCATAGTAGAAACATTAATGGAGTAGATCACACATAGAGTAGACAGACGTGTGTGTGTGCGCTTGTGCACACACGCGAATAGACCATGTGCATGTGTATGTGTGTGCACACACATACGCGCACGCACACATGAACATGCACGAACACATACGAACGAATGCGCGCAAACACACGATTGCGTGCATGAACGCAAGCGCACACACGCGCTTGATGTAAACACACACATACGCGCACACACACACATATGCATGCACGCATACACAAGCGCGAAAACATGCGCACAGATTTGTTAATCACTTAATCTCACTCTCACTGTCTCAGGGAAAGGATAGTACTTAAGTAGTATAGCATAGTAATAATAATAGTATAGCATAGTATGATAGTATAGTATAGTATAGTATAGTATAGTATAGTTGTGCAGCGTATAGGCCGCCAGGCCTGTTGCTGATCTTTTGATCAGAAAACTAACTAGCTTAACTTTGGGCTATAACCTAGCAATCTTTTGATTACTCTTATTTCTATGACTGTTCACACGGGCGGTCTGCAGCAGACACACTGGCTGTGGCACGCAGCGGGTGACTCACGTTGCTACAATACATATAGTCCTCGAGGATCTATTCTGTTCTTGAAGCTGCTTAGTGACCCAGCATTCACAATAGCACCATCAAGATTGTTCCATGTGTCCACTGCTCTGAGCATTGTGAAGAAGCTCTGTTGCAGGCTTGTGTTGCAAGACTTTTTCCTGAAACGTGAAGAGATTGTGTAGTTTTTGCAAATCCTGGTGCAGATATGCCAATGGGGTTTCTTCTTCTTCTTTCTTTGAACATTCACCAACCACCATCATCTTTTTTATGGTTCTGTTGTTGTACTTGTAGTAAAGGGGGACTTCTGTCAGGCAGAAAGACTGCAGGCAAAAATGTAACCGCCCGGATGGTCGGCTTGAAGGGGGAAAAGCCATTTTGAGTCTTTTCAATTGAAGATCACAGGGGAAGAAATGTGAATATTATCGGTGACACTCTGAGAAATACATAGAGTAAAAAACAAAGCAGCATAAAGCCGATTATAGCCTGTACCTTCATTTTCTTCATATCCTCCACGCTAATGCTCGCCATTTTGAGTCGGAAACGGAAACGTCTTGTTACCCAAACATTCACAAAACAATCGTTTCTTAGCACAACTTCTTCTCTTTTCTGTGGTCAGCAAGAAAGTGAGATTATCGTCCAATTGGTCATCGACCCTTATGGACGTTCTTCATGAAGACTGCAATGTCTTCTCGGGTGTGGTGGTGGTCAGCTTCTTTTCATAGAAGTAAATGCACACGCTTTTGGGGGTGACCATAGAAAAAGGAGCAGAAGAGAGAGCGAGAAAAAAAGCAAAGACAAAAATCAGCTATCACACATGTCTACTTGAATTTACTTGGGTCCAGTAGAAAAATATAAGATGCAGCAAACAAAATAAAAATTTCCTATTTCTGGACTGGGATGGGGATATCTACAGGGAGCTGCCGGCAGCTACTAATTTTCACGTTCGCCCCCAGGAAGCTGGGAACTAGCCGACCCTAGACACTCCATAAGGCATTTCCCAGGCCCCAACTAAAAGGACAGACAAACAAATCCCTAACTACTGGGGTAAAAAAGACAATTGGGGATGGGGATGAAAGGACGGGGCGTTTGTTCAGACTTCAAACTTCTCACAATAGCACCCCCAGTTCTTCTGTCTCAGTGTGTTTATGAAAACCGGTCTCAATCGCACTTCACTTTTTTTTAATCATGTAATTCAGTCCTGGTATTGCAGTACCTCCAGGATCTGCTCTGAGCTTTGGATGATGGCTGGTTGATGGTTCATCCCATATATATGTGCTGGCACAGCAGTGCCAATCTGATATTGCAGTACCTCCAGGATCTGCTCTGAGCTTTGGATGATGGTTGGTTGATGGTTCATCCCATATATATGTGCTGGCACAGCAGTGCCAATCTGATTAATGAACAAAACCACAATAACAAACAATCAAAAGATAGGGCACATCAAGAGGCCGCGAGGCCTGGCTGCCCTGAAGATCTAACCTGACCTGTTTTGCAGCCAAGTGGACGTAAAACCTAACTTTCATTCATTTCATTTTTTTTTCTCTATGGCTGAAAACAACTGTTGTTATTTTTTTTCCAGAAGTAATGGTCAACTTAGGACGCACATTTCACCACTAGAGGGCAATCAAACCAGTCGGGGCTTAGTGTGAATCCCTCCCTCTCTCTCTCACTACCCCCAACTAAGAATATCACGCGCTAAACGGCCCCTACTGGTTTGATTGCCACCTGGCGGTGAAATGTGCATCCTTAGCTGGTCATTGTGAACTTTTAAAAGAGAACAACATTGTTTAAGTAGTAGTAGTAGTACTAGATAGGGACAAAATAAGCCGTCAAGCTTTTTCAATAGTCCCGTCTTTTTATAATCAGTGTTACATACAAGTAATGGTCAAGGTTTAAGTATTAGAGTAAACTTATATCCCTTTTCAGCATTAAATGTTTTAAGCTAGAAAAAAAAAGATTGCCTTGCCACTTTCTCCAAATACCACCTGGGAGATATAGTCATTAACCGCTCCTCTAGAGGCCAGTTTTGCTGCCCACACTCAACACATCTCATGCATGCCGAGTCTTACCAGCTGCCAGCCTGCAGGACTCTGTACCAACAGCAGTCCTTCTTCCCTCAGACATTGCCCAATGGAATGCTCTTCCATCATTGGCAGCGACATCAGCCATGGTGGAAGCCTTCAAAAATCAGATTTACCCCCCCCCCCTCCCTGCTAGTTCTTCCCCCTCGCCATTCCCTATGATGACCCCCTCCCTTCCACCCCTTCACCAGTTTCCCTTGCCTAGAACCAAGACAAATCCAACCTCTGACTGACTGTACCCCTACGTTTGAAAATGATGAAAGTAAAGGGAGATGAAGGAGAAAGTGTCTGCTGAAGCTTTAGAACATGAATTCCGAGACTGCATGCACTGCTAATAACAGCTTTTATCCAGAAAATGCAGTTTTGCTCCAGTTCATTTCTGCATTTTGGGTTAAAAAGTTACCACAGATAGTGCTGTGATACGATCAAAGCCTTCTTTTTCTGCGTTTCCAGGCCATATATCCATAATGGGCAAGGTACGTATGTGTCCGGTTTTTACTGGTCTTCCCGCTGCGCACAGCTGACACATTCGATTTCGGAGGAGCTCAAACGAGAAAACTTATTTGGAAGATTTGTTTTCAAAAAGGCAGGAGAATGGGCCAATAAGTCAGAAAGATAGTAGATCGTAGAAAGCAAAGGGAAAAGGCAGAGTCAAAAAGAGTGGCAGATTAGAGGAAGCTACAACCACAGAACTTCCAGAAAGTGGGGGAACTATTTGTACAAAAGACCCCCCGGTATTCCCATGGGGAGAGACTTGGGGGCGTGGTCGTCCAGCTCCCCATATGGAGGCACGAGGCATCCACCCACTGTCCCCGGATCGAAGCCTTCAAGAACCGCTTCTCATCTCAATTAACCAGCAAGTCATTCATTTTTTTCTTCACATATTTATACATTTTTTCTTCTTCTTCTTTATGTGCTCTCCTCAAAGTCTTCCATCTGTATTATATATATGCCAGAATTGGTTTCTGTCGATGTACCCTGATGCAGATAGCAGAAATGTCTGAAGGTCTTCTTCTTTGACGTTGATCGCTCAAGACTGTTTCCTGTCATACGAGTGCTGATGTGTCATGCTGCCATTATGCGCCTAAGAACTAGTTAGGCCCAGCATGTCCATTTTCCGCTGAAGAAAATCTTTGTATGCGTTTCTCGAAAAAAAGGCAGGAAAATGGACCAATAAGGCAGAAAGATAGCAGATGACAGTAAGCAACTTAGGGAAAAGGCAGTCAAAGAGAGTGACAGATTAGAGGAAGTTACAAGCACAGAACTTCCAGAAGGTGGGGGAACTATTTATGCAAAAGACCCCCCAGTATCCTCAAGGGAGCGGGGGTTGCTCCTGTTGATTTCCGCATTTTGCGTTCAAAAGTTACCGCAGACAGTGCTGTGATAAGTTTCTGAGAAATGTCTGAACCGATCGTAACGAAACTTGGCTCCATGCTTCAAGGGCAATGCCCCTGGTCTCAGTTCACCTGAATATAGTTAATAACTGTAATAACCACAAGTAGTTTTGTTTCTTAATATTTGCCAAATCTGCTGAAGGTTATAACAAGGGATGTTTCTTTTTCCATGAAAGTAGTGTATTTGTATTTCGATGAATAAAAAGACAAACAAGAAAAAGTCCATTCCATATTTTTGTTAAATTTTATAGATTAGCTGTAAAAAGCAAGCCACCCTGAAACAAATCAAAGTCACTAACGAGAGAGGGTGTCAAACTAAAAGGGCCGTGAGGCCCACATCTAGCCCTAATTACTACTACTAGCGCAAGGCCTAGTACCGGCAACGCGTAGTACTGGCAACGCCTAGTACCGCCAAGTACTGGTAATGCTGAGTACCGCTTTTGCTGGGTCCGCAAAATATTATATTATTACTTTTGTTTGTGTCCCTCCTTCGATCTTCTTCTGTCATCCCGTTGAACCCCCCACCAACCCCAACCATCCCCCACCCCACCCTATACACAGACGATGATAATAGGGTTTTACGCCCTCTTCGGCCTTACAGCCATGTGGGGCATTTGTAAATACAAAGATGGTGGGAACAATACTGGAGGCAATGCGCGGAGGCAGTGCTAAACCAGTAAAGTCCCGATTTTTTAATAATACAGATATGTGTAGCAGTAACCACGCTTCTTCTCTCATCCTGTTGTATTTCCCACTGCCCCCCCCCCCCCCCAACCATCCCCCCCCCCCATCCCAAACCATCCCCCCCCCCCCCCCCAGTCCCGCCCCCCTACTCGTCACCCCCACCCCATACACACACACGCCCACGCGTTAAGCTGATACTGACACGCAAATAGGTGGAAGCCAATAGCCGTGTATAGTGGGCTGTTAGTACGTCGGCATAGTAATCTCTGCTCTTCAACTGTCTCGTTAGATGGTATAGGGTAGCAGCGAGCCGTTTGCGCGTCAAGTGTTGAGTGAAATTAGCGTCCGTTTTTGGTCCCCGCAAAATGTAAATCGGCTCATATCGCGCGCGTTTATGAACGGATGCTGTTGCACCAAGATAGTCATTATCCCTGGTCATGCCTGTTCCAAATTTCGAATCAATGTCGGGTCTGGTTACGCCGCGGTTTGTGAAAAGGTTAAACGGCGTATATCGCGCGCGTTTCTTAATCGATTCGCTTCGGGTTTGGTTAAACGGCGTATATCGCGCGCGTTTCTTAATCGATTCGCTTCCGGTTTGGCACACGGATAGTCACCGTCCCCGGTCATGTACCTACCAAATTCGAAGGCAATCCGTCCAGAAATACCGGAGATACGGGCACCGAGAGGCCGGTGGATACGCGTTTCGCGCATTTGCCAAACCGCGCAAATGACACGGCCGCCTCGGTTGCTGTTGCCATCGCCCCGTTAGGGCTCAAAGCAAATTTGAAGCGATTCGGTCGAAAAACGGCGGAGTTATAAGGCCCGTTTTGTGCTTCAGACACACACACACTTGCCTTTTTATTATATGACTACTACTACTTGTGTGACGGGGGGAGAGAAAGAGAGACATGAGAGAGAGAGTGAGAGAGAGAGAGAGAGAGAGAGAGAGAAAAATTTTGCAGGGAAAAATGACTCGAATGACTTTTAACTATTGCAAAGCTTGTCCTTGAGAACACAGTCATGAAAAGGAGATAAAACTCTTTTCACTTGTTCACTTGTAGTTGTACCTGGAAAGTTTTGTCTGTTGTCATTCGTTCCTGAAGAAGAAACCTTCATGTTTTGAAAGCTTGAATCATGGTGTTTATGTGGTTAGTTTGAGAAACAAAACTCTTTTATGACTTACTTTCCCCATGGTACCATAATAGTGGACTTACTTGACCCCTATGGTTTGTCATTGGAGGCGTGGTTTTATGAAAATTGCAAAAAAATATCAGAATGGGTCTTCTTCTTCTGTCAAAAAGATCCAAAATTGTTGCTGATGCAGTGTTCTAAACTTGTTAACAGTACTTTTTCTCAAATCTGAAAAATAGGTGAGACGAGCAAATATATGCAAAGAATCATGCTTGTACACACACACACAGATACCACCGTGCTCGTACACACACACACACACTTACGCTGAATGCATGCACACATATACGCAGATAAAAAACAAATTCATTTTCAGATGATTATTTTTTTCATATATCTAATTCATTCATAACACTGACAATGCTAACATTCAACATAATTATACATTCTGAAAACCTTTTGGTCACAAATCCATCATACATTCTTTAATCACCTTTCTAAAGCAACAACAAAGACAAGGTTTTGACAAACATAAATTCATCTCAGAATTTTTTTTATATAATAATGTTCATGTACATCAAACAATGTTCATTTTTGTTTCATTTACTGATTCATGATATAAATCGTTGAAGCAAGCACCAACTTTCCACATATAAGAATTTTTTAAATGTTGTCTAGAGTATCAGTGGAGTCAATATTAAAACAAGTACATGTAACGTATTTTTCGGACTATAAAGCAATACTTTTTCCCAGAGTGAGACCCCTGCGCCTTATAATATGACTACCGTATTTTTCGGCTCATTAGGCGCTATTGTGTATAAGGCGAATAGGGCAATTTTCAAGAAAATTCTGACAAAATCCAAGTAAAAGGTGCCCTCGTTTATTAAGCGATGCACACCTCGCAACAGAAAGTCGAAGTTTGAAGCCCGTACACGTCTTGTAAACGATTACTGACCGCGATTATTGTTGTTGTAAACGAGAGTTGGCTCACTTCTCAAATAATCGAAACTTCCGTTTTTGCGACTTCCGGTTGTTGTGTTTGGCCAATTCTTCGCGAAAACTCGTAGAATTATGGCATTTTAAGCTCTACAACGATGCTTTTTACATCCAATGAAGGGTTGTGGCATCTGTTGGACGGTATCTCGGACGATAACAGGGTTTTGAAGCATTTTAACGTGAGTATTCGTCGTATCGGCGACTCGTTACCACTTTCGATGTTGTGACTCACAGTAGACTGTACTGAGTACGGCAATCATTGCCTCTCTTCTCACGATTTTGTTCACTTATAGGGCGCCCTCATTTATTAGGCACATAGGTCGAAATTGGATGAAAAAATATATTGCCTTATAGTCCGAAAAATACGGTAATAAAACAGTAAGAAAATATAACAAAATCTGAATTTTGTGTAAACTTTGGGTGTGCGCATTATAATAAGGTGCGCCTTGAAGTCCGAAAAATACGGTTACCAAAAAAAAGGAAGATTTTCTTGAGAATAAAAAATGTTGGCAACTTTGACTTTGGGGAATTATGAATACATAATGTCAATAATGTACAAATGGGGACGAGGCTTAAGATAATTGATTCACCTCCTCTCTCTCTCTCTCTCACACACACACTGCACACAAACGTAACACACATCGTGCGGACACACACATTCTAAGCACACAATATCATAAATACGAAAACCATATTGTTACCCATGTACAAGGAAATAATATTTTCGACATTCACATGGGTGCAACTACACAAAATGAAAAAACCTGAAAGGCCGGGGTTCAGGGGTAATGTCCCCCTGCAGCTGAAGCAAAAATTAATTTATGAAGGTATTTTAGTTTGCTTTTATCTAAAATTTATACAAATGCTTATTTTAAAGTGTTTGAAAAATACAGTAGACACAAAGATCTTGTTTGACAATTTTAAAAAATAGGAACTTCCTTTTCTGGTAAAGTTCAAAAACAGGAAATCCTTGTACGCCAGCAAAAGTTGCACCCTTGTATTCAACCAGACTCGATGCATTTCAATTCTCTTCAAATTTCTTCTTCTTTCTCCTTTCACGTTCTAAAGATGGGTAATCACAGTAACATAAATGGAAGGTTGGAAGAAAAAGCATCCAAGATAGAAACGGACTAGAAAGTCACCCCAGCTTGAAGTGGGCTGACGGAAAAAACATGAAGTGCTAGCCCTTCTGGTGAAGAATGTCATCACTCAATAGATGTTGTTGGCTTACACTGGCTAAAAGACTCCAGGGATCATCCCAACAGCGGAGGCAGTTGAACACTATGTATTTGAGAATATTTCTTGTGATGCGTGAGTAAGAGTGTGAGAGAGCTACACAAAACAACAAGTTATTTTGTTCTATTTAATAAACAAAAGGGCTGAATTTAAATCCTTTTTTTTCCCTCCCTCTTTGCTCAGGTTTGTGTGGTTGCGGTTGGTGGTGAGAAAAAATGATGTGTGAACACGTGTACAAAGTCTTTGTTTGTTCTTTTAATTATAGAAATATTCTAAAACCAGCTGTACACAGCCGCCTGACAGTGGTCAAGTGCCCTCCCTGTCTTTGTGCAAGCTCCAAGTGTCTTTGGTTGGGGGGGAAAGCAAAGCGAAACACTAGGAAGAAGCAGCCTTGTCCATGTGCATGGAGTTGTTGCAGATGGCCTTGGCGGCCACGGTTCGGCCGGGCAGCGTGGACAGGTCGCAGATCTTGAGCACCTGGCGGTTGGTGAACGTCCCAGGCACCGTCTTCATCAGCTGCTGCAGCTGTAAGCCACACAGAAACCAGGGGGTGGAATAGGCATTATTATTACAGTGGAACCTCCCTTATAAGACCTCCCATTATAAGACTCCCTCCCATATAAGACCTATTTCTCTGAGACATTGCCCTTCTTTGTAAGTATTAAAATTGCCTCCCTTATAAGACCCCTCCCTTATAAGACCTCATTTTGGATGATTTTTGAAGGTCTTATAAGGGAGGTTCCACTGTATTAGGTATTTTATAGTCACAGAGGCGTCTGTGAAATTCGGGTTGCTCCCACCTGGAAAGTGCGTCGCAGCCAGAGGCGCGCCAGCCAATTTTTTTCGTTGCATGCGATTTTTGTGTGAAACAACAACTGACTTACTCCCCTCTTTGTAGATTGAGATGCAACAGACAACCAAGGACATCCAAAAAATACATGGCGCTAGAAGAGTTAAACTCATTCAAGTCGTTCCGGTCATATTTGTCCGGAATTAATAGATAGCTATCAATTTGATGCATTTGCTTCAAGGGAAGTAAATCTGTGTGCACACCATACCTTGGTCACTTCTAAACTCGCTTCGCTCCCTTAGACCACACTTTTGTCTCTTACTATGCTTCTGTAGTGGTTTGAAGTGGGGATAGCTAATTGCTATAGAGTTTTGCTTATAAAGTTTATATATAAAAAAAGTCTGATCTACCACTTCCCTATGTCTAAACCTGAAGTAAAAACCCGTGATCTTCTTTCATTTCTCCTTGTGTTTATATATGTATGTTTTGTTTGTGTGTATGGCTGGAGTGATTTGCGAGTTTTAAAATAAATAAATTCAAAATCGTTGCGATGCAAATGAGTTAAAAGCACTGACCATCTTGGGCGGCATGAACTGCAGGATGAAGCGCGAGTACTGGCCGCCGCACTTGATGGCCTGCTCAATGAAGTCCATGATGAACGTGGTGCGTGCCGTCAGCGACGGGTCACCCACGATCGAGTTCATCAGGCAAAACAGGTTGACTGCGCACGCACAAAATAAAACATACAGATAATTAAACACACACACACACAGTGTGGGTGGAGGGTCATAAAGGCGAACTTGGCACATTCTTTTATGAGAATGATGCTTTGTTTGTCTCACTTTGGTTCTGACCCACGCACTGCTAGGTGATTGGCATCGTAATCAACTTTGGTGGAGGGGAGTTAATTAGAAAGAGAGTATTCACCCTTTGTTCAATTTCGTTATCTCCTCTCTTGGCCTCACTATTTCATTCTTTGACACACACACACACATATATAATAATAATAATAACAATAATAATAATAATAGTACATTTATATTACCTCAAATGAGCCCAAAGCAGCTTTACAATCGAATATATGCATCAACAAGTAGACAACAAAAATAGTGTTTAGGAATGACACAAACCAGCAACAACACATATATACAAAGCAACTCTCTCAGACATGCCTACCCCCAAATTTGCTTAATACATATATACTATTGATTTACTTGTGGCGGTGAGAGAGGGAGGCGGGAAAGGTTTAACCGAGGCGTGGCTACCGCTACACCTACCTGCATTGCTAAAAAATAGGGACTTTACTGGTGTTGTACTGCCTCCGGGCATTGCCTCCAGTATCGTTCCCACCATCTTTGTATCTACAAATGTCCCATATGTGTCTGTTACAGACCGAGAGGACATAAAACACCATTTTTCATTCATTCCCCAAATTTGCTTTTCAGGAACACCCACACTCAAAATCAGTAACAGAGCATGATTTTCAGGAACATAGCTTCCGTCCAGCATCCATCTTCATGGAATTCGCGCACTCCGACGCTTGAAGCTGCCAAGCGCATAGCCGGTCAAATTTTGGCTCGACCTTGGTGAAAGACGATTGGTTGAAAAGCTCTCTCGGAAAACTTTGGGGCTGACTTTCGTAAGCTTTCGGTATTGCTTTCCCGCCTCTCTCTCTCTCTCTCTCGCAGACGCTAAACCACCAGCCGGCATCGTAATTTGTTGTTGTTGATGTTTTTATTTTTCCCGTAACATGCCCCTGTTTTCCGTATTTTCGGAACACACTGCCAAAATCAATACATTTCCGTAACAAATACGGATACCGTATTTTACGGACTACAAGGCGCACCTGATTATAAGGCGCACCCCCTAACATTTTACACAAAATTATATGTTGTTATTATATTGTCTTACTATATTATCAGTCACATTATAAGGCGCAGGGGTCTCAGTCTAGGAAAAAAGTATCGCCTTATAGTCCGTAAAATACGGTAACCTGTGATGGTAGGCATGTCTGCTCTCTCTCTCTCTCTCTCTCACACACACACGTATCGACACCGACTCATTATTCATCTTTCATTCAGTAAGCCATAGCAACTGAGTTGCACGGACTGACCACATACACCAACACACATACACAAACGTTAGAGGATACACATACAAATATACTCACACACAATGTACCCAGCAGACAGACACACACACACATGCATACAGACACACACATATAAATACATGCATACAGACACACAGGCATAAAAATATACTTCTATTAAACACACACACAGATATAAACCACAAGCACAGACACACAGGCATAAAAATATACTTCTATTTTCACCACAATCGACTCGGAATGAGCGGCGTGGGAGCAACACCACTGCATGGCCCAGAAAAAAAAGTCACTCCAATCATGAACCCCTTCAAGAAAGCAGGCATCATCATAGCTCTGAAGCCAGCCAAGAAGCACAGATGAAGTGCCACAGTGCTTTCAACCGACACAGAAATTGATGCAGAAAGAACCACCACGAGCTTTGCCTCTGCAGCCATGTTGGATGTGTCAAATCTTCAGCTAAGCAATTCGGAGGATTTAGATTACTCTGGTTTCTCCAACTCATCAGAAGAAATGGGTGACTGAAAATTAGATGGAACATGCGACTTGATTTGATGCTTTGATATGTTGTTTAATTGCATGAAATCATACACTTACACACACACAGACTCACACACACACAACAACAACAACATACAGTATTTATACGGCGCTGAATCTTGATAGAAATCAAATCAAAGCGCACACACACGTTAGCATTCATAACGCATTCAAACAAAAATGCAATACAAAGCGAACACACACGTTTGACATAAATGGTATACAGCAGAAACAGACCTAAAGGCAAGAGAGAGAAGAGAAAGAGAGTGGAGCCTCAATCACAGGGGAACATGGTTTTGAGGTTAGATTTTAAGGCTGAGAGGGTCGGTCGCTGACGGAGGGAAAGAGGAAGTTTGTTCCAAGATGTCGGTCCTGAGACAGCAAAAGAGCGCCGACCAACAGTTGAAAGCTTATACCTAGGGATCTGGAGAGACACACACAGACACACACACGCACAGTAACTCAAAATAACAGACACACACTTACTGAGTGCCTTGTTGAGTGGATCTTTGGTGTCGAAGTTAGGAGACGTTTCCCCATCCTCTTTTGTGGCAAAATCGTCTGCACACAACACAATCACCTAGCAAATCACAGGGTACTGTTTGCTTGAGTAAGCATCAGATTAACTCATTCAAGTCGTTCCGGCCATATATGTCCGGAATTAATAGATAACTGTCAATTTGATGCATTTGCTTCAAGGGAAGTAAATCTGTGTGCACACAATACCTTGGTCACTTCTAAACTCGCTTCACTCCCTTAGACCACAATTTTGCCTCTGACTTTGCTTATGTAGTGGTTTGTTGTGGGGTAACCAATTGGTGTGGAGTTTTTCTATATAAAGTCTATATATAAAAAAAAGTCTGATCAACCACTTCCCTATGTCTAAACCTGAAGTAAAAACCCATAATCTTCTTTCATTTCTCCTTTTGTTTATGTATGTTTTGTTTGCGTGTATGGCTGGAGTGATTTGTGAGGTTTTTTTAATAATTCAAAATCGCTGCGATGCGAATGAGTTAACCGAAGGGAATTTTTTAAAATCTAATTATAACCATGCGGCTTACAAAAATATTTCTTGTTTCTTCTTTTCTTTGAAATGATTTGTTTTTTCATGTTTTTCCATGTTGAAAAAAAGAGAAATGGTGTGAAAAGAGAAAGTGAGACAGAAACAGAGGGAGAGGAAAAGAATCGGAGGGGGGGGGGGGGGGGGAAAGGAAAGAGGAGAGGGGGACAGAAATACAGGAAAAACAGAGAGAGAGATAGAGAGGCAGAGAGAAAGGAAAAAAACACAAAGACAAAACCAAAGGCAAACTTTTTTTTTAATTGACATAGGTCAACAGCCCAAACCATCCCCCGAAGACGGAGTGTGGCTGCTCACGTGGCGGGGTATTCAAAAACGGTCACACACGTAATATTCTCATCCCTAGCTGATGCATTTGTACCTTAGTATTCAAGAGCTTCTCGCTGTTGGGATGATCCCTGGAGTCTTTTAGCCAGGGTGAGCCAACCACCCACCAACAGCCCAAACCAACGGATAGACATAAGTCACGACATTGCAACATGTATGAACATAAAATGATGACACAACATTGCTGAACAAAATGATTACAGAAAGAGAGAGAGAGAGACTTCAGACACTTTATTTTACAAGGATAAGAATTTAGGCTGGGCCTAGTCTTCCATTCTGTCCTTGATTCTAAGCATGCAGAGAGAGAGAGAGAGAGAGAGAGAGAGAGAGAGAGAGAGAGAGAGAGAGAGAGAGAAAGAGAGAGAGAGAGAGAGAGAGAGAGAGAGAGAGAGAGAGAGAGAGAGAGAGAGAGAGAGAGAGAGAGAGAGAGAGAGAGAGAGAGAGAGAGAAAGAGGCTGGCAGATACACAGAAAGACGTTCTCCTCACAACACTGACGGCAGAATGGACTCACCCAGGTCAAACCCTTCCAGGTTCAGGGTGAGCTGTGTCTGAGACTCGTGCACTTTGCGCATTTTGCCCGGCCGCACATCAGAGTCCTCCAAATCCTGCATCACCAGAAACAGCGACACATTCAACGCATTGGACACGCTGATTGTACACAATCAAATTAGCTTCTATTTCAAATCTCACTCCCCCCCACCTTCTGGAAGTTCTGTGCTTGTAACTTCCTCTAATCTGTCACTCTCTTTGACTCTGCCTTTTCCCTTTGCTTACTGTCATCTACTATCTTTCTGCCTTCACCTGGTCCATTCTCCTGCCCTTTTTTCAAGAAACTTTCAAAAAGATTTCCTCCAAGCCGAAGTCAGACTTGCTGGGCCTAATTATTTCTTTGTAGGCGCCATAACGGCAGCATGATGCATCTGCGCTCATTCTTGAACCAGGAAACTGTCTGAGTGATCAAATAATAATAATAAATCTCACTTCTGCGGTCAACATTTCACTGAGCGCAAAGCAATGTCATTTACAAGAAACCGACCCCTTAAATTTGCAATATTTGGAGAGAGAAAAAGGGACAAAGTCCACCATTTTTTTCTTTATACACCTATCAAAACTTGATTTGTGAAAGTTTCTATGACAAAAAAAGACCTAAGATCTGAAGGAATTTAACTTCTTATTTATTTTCCTTAATCTGTTATTGTTAATATGGCATCAGAATGTGATATGCAACTGATTTGCAAAAATAAAGTTTCTACGACTAAAACAATCACAGAAGGTAAACACCCGAACGCCCGCTTTGAAACTAAAATAATGTGACGATTTAAAGAAATGTTACTTCTTACTTACTTTCCTTGATCTATTAGCATTGAAATGCGATGTGTACAGAAAGAAATTCTGAAGCAAATTAGTCATTCTAGACTCTTATCGCTAAATGCAAAATCGTGCACGGTCTAAAAATAACAAACATACTGTACTGCTCACACAACCAGAACGTTTTAGCAAGTGTCTCATTCTGCATTATGTCCCTTTTTTCTTAACTCACTCGGGACTGGCCGAATTATTCCCCCTTGTTCTGTGGGGACTGGGCATTTGACTAGGTTCGTAAAATAATCACCAAAACCAAGTTATGAAGAGTTAGGCATCAATATTTTCAGAAAAGATTAGCAACACCATGCACTAAACGATCGTAAAATATCAGATTCCTTACCTTCGTCGTTTGTCTCCTATTGACGAAAACAGCTAACACATAGAAAGAAGGAAACATTTTCACATTCCGATCTTTGACCCCCCTCTACAACCAAAGCTGAATGTAAAGTCTGCAATGATTGGTTGATTTCAAGATAGGCAAGGTCAAAGCAAACTGAAAATAGGTTATGACTTCGCACCGGAAAGCTGGTTACACGCCAGAAATCAAAACCTCTTGAAAACTCTTATGAGCCGGATCCGGGCCATTCGTCCTAAACGGTTGTGCGAGCCATGAGCCGGATCCGGCTCATTCGCCCCGAGTGACCTAATTAATAAAACGCATAAAACATAACAGTCTTGATTTTTTTAAAAATTGTTTCAGTTTTGCTTTATATTCCATTTCATCATTTTGCCAAGCACAATTACCTCCAAATCGGCATCAATTCTGGATCTCTTTCGACTGCGGCGGATGTAAGGCTCTGTAACAACACAGGCCAAGACAAGTTAGAGTAACTAAACAGGGTGGGTATGTGTCCGGCAAAGACATCAACATACTAACAAATAAAAATACTGGAAACAAGAAGAATCAAGTTCAAGTTCAAGTATACTTTAACATCTCCAAAACAGAAATTCAGGTTAGGTGCAACAACATGACTGAGATACAACATAACTGAAAGAATATTAATCAAACGCGTGAAACAAAATTATACCAACCAAATAATTATCATTAAAATTCATTACATCAACTTACAAACGTGCACATTTAAAAGAGAGAGAGAGAGAGAGAGAGAGAGAGAGAGAGAGAGAGAGAGAGAGAGAGAGAGAGAGAGAGAGAGAGAGAGAGAGAGAGAGAGAGAGAGAGAGAGAGAGAGAGAGAGAGAGAGAGAAGATTAATAAGCATTATTAACATATACCAGTCAATTAAATAACATATCAGTAGTCCAATCTTGGAGGTGTGGGTGTGCATGTGACACAAAACACACACAGCTGGGCCAGGCTGAAGCATTTGGGGGTCAGTCCCCACCCACCCCCACATTACTTTTCTGTCCTGTCTTGGTTTAACCGCCAGCCATCTTTGAGCCAAAATTTTCCATTAAACTACTTGGCTACAGAAAAGATTTTGTTTGCAATATTGTGGGATTTCTCTGTGACACATTTAGAATAGTATCAATCCTCACTGCTCAAATTTAGGAACACAATATAATTGAATAACAGACCCTGATTTCAAGAGCTTTAATGACAGGGGTGATAAATCATTATGGTGCCAAAATGCGACATTGGCGGTGAAAGGGTTAAGTCTGTGTGCCTGTGACACACACCACACACAAGCAAGCTACAAGCATCACCACATATCACATGTGCATGTAAGGACACACACACACACACACAGCCAACCCCTTCAACACCCCTTCCCCCCTCACTTCGCTTCCTGCCCCACCCACCTTTCTGTCCGGTCTTTTAAGTCTGCGTCCCAGTAACACACAGCATGCACAGTGAATCCATGTGGGTCAGTCACACACACACATACACACACACCACACACACAATTGATCAGTCATGAGAACACAGACTCACTTTGTTAGCACGAGTAAGCCCCAAACCCCCCTTACCTTTTTGCCTAATCTTGGATGTCTGCATCCCTGTAACTTGGCCAGTGTGAAGCCACGAGGGTTGGTCTTATGCACGCACGCACACAAACACACACACCGCTCCTTCCCCCCAAAAAAGAAGGTGAACACTTAACGACAAAAATATGTACCTTTCTGCCCGATCTTTGAAGTCTGCGTCCCAGTGACGCACGACACACACAGCTTCGCCAGTGTGAAGCCATGAGGGTTGGTCTCACGCACACGCACCGCTCCTCCTCAACAACAAAAAATGGTGAACACTAAACGACAAAAAAATATGTACCTTTCTGCCCGATCTTTGAAGTCTGCGTCCCAGTGACGCACAGCACACACAGCTTTGCCAGGGTGAAGCCATGAGGGTCGGTCAGCACGTGGGAGTGGACGGTGGACAGCAGGAGGCGGGGCATGAGGGTCAGCAGCAGGGAGTGGGTCAGGCGCTCCAGGTCCATGTGGAAAATGGCCAGCACCAAGCTCAACGCCTGGCTCAGCTCCTCCGCACGACTCCACTCCAGCATTTGCTGCCGTGACAACAACAACAACAGCAACGACATCAATATAGCACAAGATTCCTCTCCAGCATTTGCTGCAAGGACAATAACATGGGTGCAACTCCCCAAAATGAAAAAAAAATGAAAGGCAGGGGTCCAGGGACCCATGACCCTGGCAGGGTACAGGGGCAGAGCCCCGTCGGACGATTCAGGGGGGCAAGTTGAGAGAGAGAGAGATAACAAGATACAGTTAAAATGATAGACAGAGACAGTTTGAATGCGATAAGCCTTGTAAAATTATTACATTGCCTTTGTAAACTTCCAAGATAGAACCAAGATAAAAATGCCCCAAATCGCTTGTGGTCAATTTTTTTTGTGTATGTGATAAAAATAAGTTGTTTCTGGTAAAGTTAAAAATACTAAAATCAGTGTAAAAATGAAAAAGTAGCACCCATGCAGTAACAACAACAGCAACATCATTATAGCACAAGATTCCACTCCAGCATTTGCTGCGAGGACAACAACAGCAAGGAGCAAAGGGCTTGGAAATAAGTGGAGAAAGAGAGAAAGAAGGGGGGGAAAAGGATTCTTTTTATTGTTCTGTGACATAACGGTAGTTATGTGTCTGGTCTTCAGTTTCCTTCCTGTAGTCATTCAGCCGACACATATCTTTGTATGACTTATTGAATGAGAGATGATGAATGAGTCTAGTGCGTGCATGCGTGTGTGTGTTTTGCTTTGTACATGTGTTGTTGCTGGTTTCTGTCATTCTTAAATTCTATTTTTGTTGTCTACTTGTTGATGAGCATTTGATTGTAAAGCGCTTTGGGCTCATTACAGTTCCTTAACCCCCTGCCTGCCATAGTTTATTTAATTACCCCCTGCCTGCCATAGTACAGTTCCTTAACCCCCTGCCTGCCATAATACAGTTCCTTAACCCCCTGCCTGCCATAGTACAGTTCCTTAACCCCCTGCCTGCCATAGTACAGTTCCTTAACCCCCTGCCTGCCATAATACAGTTCCTTAACCCCCTGCCTGCCATAGTACAGTTCCTTAACCCCCTGCCTGCCATAGTACAGTTCCTTAACCCCCTGCCTGCCATAGTACAGTTCCTTAACCCCCTGCCTGCCATAGTACAGTTCCTTAACCCCCTGCCTGCCATAGTACAGTTCCTTAACCCCCTGCCTGCCACAGTACATTTCCTTAACCCCCTGCCTGCCATAGTACAGTTCCTTAACCCCCTGCCTGCCAACCCCCTGCCTGCCATAGTACAGTTCCTTAACCCCCTGCCTGCCATAGTACATTTCCTTAACCCCCTGCCTGCCATAGTACAGTTCCTTAACCCCCTGCCTGCCACAGTACATTTCCTTAACCCCCTGCCTGCCATAGTACAGTTCCTTAACCCCCTGCCTGCCACAGTACATTTCCTTAACCCCCTGCCTGCCATAGTACAGTTCCTTAACCCCCTGCCTGCCACAGTACATTTCCTTAACCCCCTGCCTGCCATAGTACAGTTCCTTAACCCCCTGCCTGCCATAGTACATTTCCTTAACCCCCTGCCTGCCATAGTACATTTCCTTAACCCCCTGCCTGCCACAGTACATTTCCTTAACCCCCTTCCTGCCATAGTACAGTTCCTTAACCCACTGCCTGCCACAGTACATTTCCTTAACCCCCTTCCTGCCATCGTACATTTCCTTAACCCCCTGTACAAAATACAAAAATAATGCAAGGTGAACGAAGTTCGTGGCATGCAATCTTTAAGAAAAAAAGTGCTTTTGGTGATGGTCATGCATATTATGCACCCACACCATAAAACAACATGCAGACGAAAGTAAGTTATAAAAACAAGAAACAGACTAGCAAATAAGTATGTCCTGCATTTTTGACATGCAAATTTGCATCATCCATTGCATGCTTCTTCTTCTTTTGCGTTCCCAGGCTGAAAGGCATTACGGGTCTCTCAGTGATGTACCGAGGATCAAAAAGTGATAGGACAAACTGTCCTGAGACGAGATAAATAAATAGGACAATGTCCTGGCTCTTGCAGAAATCAATAAGACAAAGCGTGCCAGCGTTAAACATTTAATCAGACATTTGTCCTGACAGGGTAGAACACAATATGACATTTTGAATGTCAATAGGTCAATGGCCTATGACCTAGGCCTCGGGACATCACTGGTCTCTCTGCTGTTTTCAGCCAACACATTCCGATTTCGGAGGAGCTCAAAAGAAAAGTTTAAGATTTTTTTTTTACCCCCCCCCCCCAAAAAAAAAAAGCCAGGAGAATGACTCCATGAAATATAGTAGATGACAGAGAGCAAAGGGAAAAGGCAGAGTCAAAGAAGGTGACAGATTAGAGGAAGTTACAAGCACAGAACTTTCAGAAGGTGGGGGAACTATTTGTACAAAAGACATCCCCACGGGGAGGGGGTGGGGTCATCCAGCTCCCCGTAACGAGGCATCCACCCACTTGCAAGCAATATTAGTAAATGTATCATGCATTACAGGTGGACCCTGACAGATGAGTTTTTGCAAGAAACACGTCGAGATCACCAGAAAGACAGCCTTTTCAAGGACCAGAACACTTCCTTTGCTCTGGTTTCCTAGAAATTAAACCGTCAAAACGGTGATTCCTTCTTGGCGGAGATGCCAGAGAGAGTAGCTATTTTGGATGGGGTGGGTGGAGGTCACTCATTGTGGTTGAAGCGTTTTCTTTTTTTGTAGTGCAGTAAAAAAAAAAAAAGGGAGCTGTTTCCTTTGTTGTGAGCGAAACTCCTTAAGATAATCTGTATAAAATTTAGAAAAAAAGAAGAAAAAAAGGCTTGTATTGCGAACATTTTGTGC
This sequence comes from Phymorhynchus buccinoides, assembly GCA_017654935.2. Taxonomy (NCBI): domain Eukaryota; kingdom Metazoa; phylum Mollusca; class Gastropoda; order Neogastropoda; family Raphitomidae; genus Phymorhynchus; species Phymorhynchus buccinoides. Next base: position 21,065,284 of record CM065683.1, read on the forward strand.
AAACGATTTGGTCTAAACGCAGGCGGCCATTAGAAAAGAGACAGCACATGCCTTCTCTTTGGGTGAAATAATTTGATTTCCAGCACCTCCGCCAAGGAGGAATCGCCAATTTGACTTCTAGGAAACCAGAGCAAAGTGAGTGTTGCAATCTCTGTAAAGAGTGTTCTCTTGGTGATCTGGACGTGTTTCTTACAAAAACTCATCCGTCAGGGTGGCCATTTAAGGGCTTGATAGAGCACATAACAAATCTTTTACTGAGTTTCTTCAACTAAATCTGTGAAGACCTCTTAGGACCAATTATGACTGGTTTCCCTGAAATGTCCTGTGCCATGAAAGAGACAAATCGACTGAGATGTGAACATGTACACCGAGTCTTGAAGTAGAACACAAGATAAACACCAACAATGAACAGTATAACATAACCCGACACAAAAGAAGAGACTGTTTGTACACCGAGTCTTGAAGTAGAACACAACATAAACACCAACAACGAACAGTGTAACATAACCAGACACAAAAGAAGAGACTGTTTGTACACTGAGTCTTGAAGCAGAACACAAGATAAACACCAACAACGAACAGTGTAACATAACCAGACACAAAAGAAGAGACTGTTTGTACACTGAGTCTTGAAGTAGAACACAACATAAACACCAACAACGAACAGTGTAACATAACCCGACACAAAAGAAGAGACTGTTTGTACACTGAGTCTTGAAGTAGAACACAACATAAACACCAACAACGAACAGTGTAACATAACCCGACACAAAAGAAGAGACTGTTTGTACACTGAGTCTTGAAGCAGAATGCAAGATAAACAATAACAGTGTCTTTTTGTCGGGTTATGTTTTATACTGTGCACACTGATAAATCGTCAAATAGGGCATTTGCCGCATGCCGGCGACCTTGAATTTCACTGAGTTGAATTAGAAAGGTCAGCGTATCTCGGGCAGAACAAGCGCAGGCCATTTAGTAGTCTAGCATAAAGTATGAACACTCGTGGCAAATGCCCTATTCAGCAGAGTGCTCATACAGCACACAAAAAACAACAACACACACTTGTTACAGGGTAGATGACAAACAACAGGAGTAACCTGACATTTACAGACACACTGACACACCACGAAGTCCCTTGGTTTTTTTTCTGGGTAGCTGTGACCCACATACAAATGTCCCCAACTTCAAATTGAGGCTGCTCTTTAAAATCATTGTTTTCAATTTGGGGACATTTGTATGGGAGTCAAACCTGGTCAAAACAGAGAGGGAAAACATGTGAAACCCGTGATTTTGACACGTGACCTGGTGGGTCTTTAACATTCTTGAAATGGAAGGTTGTGTCTCTGGCTCAGTCTTCCATTAAAGCAACCCCCCCCCCCCCAAACCCTTCCAACGTCAATTTATTTTCATTAAATTTCAAATGGTGGTCAGAACTGTAGCCCTTTAGATGACACAATAATAATTTGAGGTCCAATGTGCCACATAAACAAAGTTTATGCATAACACACACAAAACACAATAGCCATAATGAGGCTTTATACTGAAAATTCTCTGCCCCTGTCTCTTGACCTGAGATGCGAACGCCCCCTACTTAAGATTATCGCCCTTGCGATACTCAGGAGCTAGTAGCATATAGCCACAGAAAATTATCTGCTCCTGACTCGTCACCAGGGGCATCAGCAGTTCGGGCCTAAAATTATCACACTTTCGTGTCGGCAAGGAGTAGTATAAAGCCTCATTATATCAACAACAACAACAAAAACTTGATCAAAATCTGGAGCCAAATTCCACTTGAATAGGAATACATACAGACGTACAAGCATGCAGGAGAGAAAGAGCCATGCTCATTGCTGCAACATTAGTTGGGGCCCTTTCCTAGGAAAACGACCCAGGACAATACAATACAACAAAATACAATACAATGCAATGCAGTACGATACAACACAAAAGAGAGTGTAAATACGAGTCTATTAATTTTAACATTAAAAACCTTACAGTCTTGTTGGTCACGAAAAATTTGAAGGCTTTTATAAAAAAATCTGTATTTTAATTTTTTAATTTATTTTTTGCTGTCCCATCTTCTGGTCTGTACAGTGGCGCTGCTCTCACGCCGCTCATTCTGAATCCCAACTCGCAGCCACACCTTGGCTTGTCAGGTCGCAGAATACGAAATCGGGCAGTCAAAGGGGAGTGAATAGGCCGTCAGGAGGCAACCAACCGAGGAAACACTGCACTACTGCTGAGTCACTTCGATGGAGTTCAGTGGAGCCTGTTCTGCTCTAACATATGCAGGACACCACCTACTAAGCCCCCTACTGACGACAATTATGTCTTAATCGCAGAGCCAGTGTGAGTGAGGTCCTCCTCCGAGAGCGCCACCATGACCGTCCACCGACAGCTCCCCAGAACATACTGATCGCCATGACTTTGACCCGAACGCACCAAGGCATAGACTGGATTGGAAATCGAAACTGAGGTCACCATGAGAGCAGGGCATGCAAAGCCACAGACTTTGAGACCTTTTGCTTTTTGATGATTGATGGAAATGAGGCAGATGACCATGATGGTGATGATGCTTTGGAGTTCCATATCAGTCTGAGAATAGGAATAAGAGGGCTGTACTCTACACTTTCATAATGATATCCCAGTGTTAACCAGGCCCGAGAACTACAAACACTTACAGTGTTGGTCATGAAATTAGAGCAACACTCTCAGAATCACATCCGTTAAGCGGATGAAGCTCGACTGCGTGGCTTCGGTCTTCCCATTGAGCCCATAGCCACTCACTCTCGGTAGGAATCGGCCCAGGACCGAGAAAAAAAACCTCGCCTCTGATGGGATTCAAACCTGAGACCTCCCAGCCAGTAGTTTGTGACGCTACCACTGTGCCACAGCGGCTGGTAAAATTTGAAGTTTTACTTTTTAAAGAAATTAATTAAATGATTAATTGATTCATTTTTGTGCGTGAGTGTGCACAGTTCAGATTTAGAGATTCACATGAGGTCAGCTAATGCGTCAAATTCAAGTACAGAAATTCTATGAGGTGCATTGCTACACAGCATTACGATATGTTTGTGTATCCTGATTCACCGCCATGACTTCTGGAACATGTGTTTGTGGAATGGCACAGGCCCCCCAGACAGACACCACTGATGGCTGTTTCGTTTTCATAAACAAGATAAAAATAATTACTGTATTTTTTCGGACTTTATAATCAAGGCGCTCCCCAAAATTTCATATTTTGGCATTATATTTTCTTACTATTTTAGTACTCATATTATAAGGCGCAGGGGTATGAGTCTGGGACAAAAATATCGCCTTATAGTCCGAAAAATACGGTAATATTAAAAAAACAAAAACAAAAAAACTTTCATGGATACGTGACAATGAATAAGCGCATCAGCAAAGCTAAACTTTTCCTTGAAATCAAAATTTTTCCCTTCATCTTAGGCGTTCGGAAATGACGTTTCTTAATAAAAAGGACAGCAGCAAATGTAATGTTCCAGGAGTCAAGAAAATGAAATAATTGATTAAAAAAAGATCTCTATGTGCAAGTTCTCACCACAGGCTCCTTAGGGTGGGTCCACTCCAACAATTGCTGAGAGCAGGACAAAACGAGCGGGGAAAAAATGAAAATGAATTTAAAAAAAAAAAAAGCAGGCGCAATCTCACGTTTTTAAACACACACAGGTATCTGTTTCTCTAATTAGCACATGCCCAACACAGGCTGAAAGGAAAGGAAAGGCACATGACAGCATCAAGAAAAGAATGACTAATTTTGTTGTTGCGAAAAGTAAAGAATGAATTAAAAAAACAAAATAGTGAAAATGAAAGAGCAAGCAGATAAATTGCAACACAAGCTATTTCCTTACATGCCAAGACCAACATATGCACAACAAAATCCACGTTAACCAAACTGATATAAGTAATCAACTCAGCACAAGAAAGAACATGCATGAAAATCTCCACACATTTAACCCCTTGACTGCCAGAGAAAATTAAAGAAAACATCATTGGGCAAATCATGCCATAAAAAAAAAGACAACTGATAAAGCCAATCTGGCAAAATGGTCTAGGGATATAACTCTCTTGACTGTTAGAGCAAAAGCCAGCATATCAGGGTTATTCCTCTTCATCTGATGACATCATCAGTGATGTCATCAGGTCAGTACGTAATATGTTGGTGGCAGTCAAGGGGTTAATAAAGTATACACATGAAAGGTTTTCTACCGCAGGCACATGATATTAACAAAATCTGAACGGTTTACCAAGATTGTTCTTACAGTACCTCCTCACACAGTCAAATTTTGCTGAATCAAAAACGTGCTGAAAGTTTTCCAAAAATCAAGCGTTGGATTGCCTGAACGAAAAGCTAGATAAAACTTTTGCCAGGTGAATGAAGTTGAAAAAAACCCTAGTGCAACAGCCACTTTCTCAATTTAATGCCAGCAAAGTTGTGGAATGGATCTAACATGTTTCTAAACCACAATTTGACCGTATTACCACCTCCACTTGCTGAGACACAAACACAGACCTGGTTACCCCCTACACAAGTCTTGAGTAGTCTGGATAGCTGAAATGAGTAGTTTTGGTGCAAAATGTGTCGTTTTATTCAATAAACTATTAAAAAAAATGGTTCACTGAAAATGAGTAGAATCTAGCATTATTTTCAATTTTGAAGAGTAGTAGAGATCCAAATTCAGTAGAATACTACTCGAAAAGAGCAGAGTAAACAGGTCTGCAGTCGGAAACACATACCTTCACTAAAGCTATATAACTTCAGATACGTGGTCGTGAATCAGAATAGATGTTGAATAAATTCAAAGATTTATTTTTGGCCGCTCTTCCGCAAAAACAACCTATCAAAACTGAAAATGTTCAAACTTCTCATGTTCAGCTTGCTTTTCCTCAACCAATTTTTACCGTCAGAGACAACGGTATTTTTTGAGATTTTTCCAACATGGATGACGAACAGTTATGACGTCCATTGACTGAGGAAAGCGATGAATAGTCGTATTTTTGTGAAAGATGGGACTTATGAGATCGCGAAATGATGAGTAAGGAGTGTACTCTGACCTATTTCGGCAGCGAGCTTGTTTTTGTTCGATCGATGCGAATTTTTGAAGTCGTGTTACTGACATCGGCATTTTCCCCGACTTTTACATCATGGATTATTACATCATCATTATTGCATCCACTGAGTGATGACAGCGACGAAAATTCCTCTTTTTGTGAAAGATAGGAATTATAAGATCCAGGCATGGTAGTGGGGGCAAAGTGGTTTTCAAGGAAAATGGCCGGGGGTCCAGGGGGCCGAAGAAAATTCAATAAAGGAGAGTGAAATTTTCACTTTTTCATGCCATTTCAATAATTTTGTTTCAAACTGTTTCGCGGATTTTCCGCGATTCGCGGAGGTCTACCATGCCTGAAGATTGTGAAGTGAAAGGGTAAGTGAATGATTTAGATCTACATTTCGATTTCAGTCGTCTTAGGCTTCACCAGTCTGGAATAAAGTAGGCAGCGATGATGCTCCACCCCCTCACCTACACCCCCTCACACACACACAAAAACCCTCACCATGACCACCTTCTCGCAGAACCAGTCCGATCCGCACAGCGCCAGCAGCTGCTCCAGGGTGTGGATGCACTTGAGGCTGAGCCAGCCGCGCTTGAAGGCCTCGGTGAGGGTGTTCTGGAGGGTGACGCCGGGCAGCACCTCCACAGGGACGTGCACTTGGGCGTAGGAGCGCTGCGGGTGGTTGGCGGGCAGGATGTCGTTCATGATGCGCTCCATCACCATGTTCATCAGGTGCGACCGGCTGCCAACCAACAAAGCTACCTTAATTTTCGGACTATAAGGCGCACCTTTTGTATAAGGCGCACCCCCCAAATTTTACCCAAATTTCAGATTTTGTTATGTATATTTTCTTACTATTTTATTAGTCATAATTATTATAAGGCGCAGGGGTCTCAGTCTGGGGAAAAAAGTATCGCCTTATAGTCCGAAAAATACGGTACTTACTTTCTCGTTTTCCTGAACCGCAGTTGGGCGCAAAACGTCTTAGAGCCTTGCATATATATATACAGTGGAACCTCCCTTATATAAGACCTCCCATTATAAGACTCCCTCCCATACAAGACCTACTTCTTTGAGACATTTCCCTTCTTTGTAAGTATTAAAATGACCTCCCTTATAAGACCCCTCCCTTATAAGACCTCATTTTGGATGTTTAAGGTCTTATTAGGGAGGTTCCACTGTATTATTATTAGGTATTAGGTACTTTATAGTCACAGAGGTGTCTCTGTGAAATTCGTGTTGCTCCCACCTGGAGAGCGTGTCGCAGCCAGAGGCGCGCCACCCAATTAAAAAATAAAATTGCGTATGCGATTTTTGTGTGACTGATGATGAGGAAGGGTGTGTGTGTGTGTGTGTGTTAAATTTTGACCAAATTAAATTTTTTCACTGGCACTGGGTTTAACCCTTTCACCGCCAGCCATATTTCAGTCAAAAATGTCCATTAAATTTACCTGGGTAGAGAACAAAATCCATCTGCAGTATTGGGGATTCTTCTGTGACGTATATAAAATAAGGTCTATCCTTACTTCCCAAAACTGAGACAATAGGGTCTTTGGATAATAGACCCCTATTTGATGCCTTTTAGTGACATAGGTGTTAAATCGCTGCGGTGCGAAAATGCGACTTTGGCGTGAAAGGGTTAACGTGTGCATGGGCACACAGGACCTCGGTTTATTGTCTCATCCGAAAGACTCCACGTTCAGACCGTAAAGCCTAGTGCATAGTGAGAGGAAAAATCCCCTATACCCAGGTTCGAACTCGGATTTACTTGACATGAGGCGAACACGCTACCACTGTGCCACTTTACACCGCCACATAGACACTATACAACGGCAAACTTTAAAGAAAACATGTCTTAGACAGGGTTTCTGATTTTTACCTTTTTCTAGGGGTACGTTCCCTCCCCCCCCCCCCCTGTTTTTTTAAGGGGTATTTTTTTTTTACCCCCAGTTTCAAATTTTAAAGGGCCAAGACTGAAATATGAGAGAAATTCTACCCCAATTCACACACACACACACACACACTCATCACTGCTTTTTTCTGTTTGTGGAACAACCTGTACCTTCTTTGTTTTCAAGTTTTCATTCACGCTTTCCAGACTGTGGCCAAGCTTTCAAAAAAGCAAAATATTGGGCCTCAAACTGCTAAAGCCTAAAATCAAGCATCTAAACTTTACTCTGAAAGACGTTGGGTTTTATGTTTTGCATGGACATTTACAAAATAAGTAATGGACATTTAAACGATTAATAAAGCATTGCATGCCGCGGTAATTTTTTTAAAAGATCTTCTTTTTCTTCTTCAGCGTTCAACTGGTTACGCATTAAAACTGACTGAGTGCTGCCACAAACCTGGATGTCCGGTGAAGGTCATCTGCCATCCCCCAGAGTTTGGCTCTGAGGTCTGTCCAGACCTGCCAACCCTGAGTTTTCACTTGGAGTACTTTTTCACGGAAATTGGTGTATTTGGGGAAAAAAAGGAGTACTCTGAGGACAACTCTAATATGCAAGTATGTAGGGATTAACTTGCATGGAACTACCTTTTTGTCACTGTCAATAAATAGCACGAACTGTGTCTTTTTCCCCGGCAGACAAAGTCTTCTTCGGCATAAATGCTTCTATGCACACTGAGCCTGCTGCAGCTTGCTTCATATTTTTGCAGTCTTGGTGCTTGTTCCTTCCGCAGTGCCGCTCAATGTCGAACTTTCCAGAACTGGCAATGGAGAAGTCCACTTTACACTGTTTACAGTAGCTGCAGTATGCGTGAGTGATTCCCAGCGTCGACTGTCTAATTCCAGGGATTCTTGTATATCGCTGAAGAAATTTTTGTGATCTTGCTGGCGCTACTGGCGGCTTCTTTGCTTCGCCTTCGTCAGGTGGATCGTCGATCTTTCGTTTCGACATCTTGAGGCTTCACTTCGGTGCATGTAAAACGGAGTTGATGAAACAACATGGCGCGCACACTTCTCGCGCCGCGAGATTTGGCCAATTGTGGCTCCACTCCAGCACTTCGCTGTTACGCTAGATCGTGCCGATTTCGATCGCTTAGCTGCATAAACACAAAAAAATGTTCACCAGGATTTTTTAATGTCGTATTTTTTATTCACCCGACGTACTGGTCGTATTTTTAGTAAATTGGCGTACAAAATATGCCCAAATCGTATGGGTTGGCAGGTCTGTCTGTCCCTCCAGGCCAGGTCTGTTGCCGCATCTCATCATACAGACGGCAGTCCTGGAGAACATGGGAAGGGGTCTGGTCAGCTTGTCCGCACTGGCATAGGGATGAATCTGCGACCCCAATCCTTCATAGGTGTGTGCAGAGGCTGTGCACAGGCGAAAGACGGTGGTTTGACCTCTCCTCTCCAGTGTCTGGATTGGATCCTTTTGTGCCCGTGGAGCCGGTCCATTTGAAACCAGCCGCGGATGAGAGTCTTGGCTTCCTCATACATAACAGAGACATCAGACTGGGTGAGCTGGCCACCTTCAGGCTCATTTCATTTCCCAAAAGGCTGACATGAGGCACCCACTGGAGAGTAGTTGAAGCCTTTTGGGTCAGGGTGGCAAGGGAGTCCTTGAGGAATTGTACAAGAGGGTCTGGATCAGCTGAGTGAAGGGCTTAGGGTGAACATTGAGTCCGTGAATATAGAGACGCTGCCAGGAGGTTTTTCACAGGTGAAGAGGAAGTCTGCTGCTGTTTTGATGGCCGCACAATACAATACTTTTACAATACTGCCTCTCAGCAGACGACGCTGACGAAGGGACCACGACGCCCCCGAAAGCTCCGAGGTGAGCCTAAACTTTAGTTGAGTGAAACTGTTTTAAAATCTGTTTTATCAATACTTTTATGGCTAATAGAGCAATTCATAATTAACAAGAGAAGATGACAGAAGAGTCCCGGTTCCCAGCATACATTATTTTGTTATCTCTCCGAAATTTGTTTCCCCTTGCTTTGGAAGTTGAGTTTTCCTACCCCCACCCTGCCTCACCTTTCTGTGGAGGTGGTCTGTTCCACCTTGACCCTGGTCAAGTGCTCCAGCATGAGGAGGGGCTTGGTGCGAGCCTCCCGCCCCACCACGTTCATGTAGCTGCACAACCACACGCAGGTCACCACCGACAGGCACCCCATGCGGTTCTTGATGTTATCCAGTACTGCCTATAACACACACACACACAACAATGTAGCTGTCACCACCGACAGGCACCCCATGTAGCTGTCACCACACACAACAATGTAGCTGTCACCACCGACAGTGGTTCACCCCATGTGGTTCTTGATGTTATCCAGTACGGCCTATAACACACACACAACAATGTAGCTGTCACCACCGACAGGCACCCCATGCGGTTCTTGATGTTATCCAGTACTGCCTATAACACACACACACACAAATGTAGCTGTCACCACCGACAGGCACCCCATGCGGTTCTTGATGTTATCCAGTACTGCCTATAACACACACACAATGTAGCTGTCACCACAAACAACACCCCATGTAGCTGTCACCACACACACAACAATGACAGGCACCCCATGTGGTTCTTGATGTTGTCCAGTACTGCCTATAACACACACACAACAATGTAGCTGTCACCACGAACAGACACCCCATGCGGTTCTTGATGTTGTCCTGCACTGCCTATAACACACACAACAATGTAGCCGTCACCACTGACAGGCACCCCATGCGGTTCTTGATGTTATCCAGTACTGCCTATAACACACACACACAACAACGTAGCTGTCACCACCGACAGGCACCCCATGCAGATCTTTTTTAAATTTATGTTATTATAAACATTTTTATTCGTTTCTCATATAATGTACATTTAAACCAAAGAAAACAAAAATAAACAATATAAAACCAACACACATATTACATACATACATAACATCATGAACAACAAAGCATAACATCAAATGGGGAAACATGTTATCCGACATCAAAAGGCACTTTTCATGTTATAAATATTAATGGGTACAGTTATCATAACTATTGGTAATGTGTGTACAAGTTAAGCGTTATCATGGAGTAATAAAGGCTGAGGCTCAAGCAATGTTAACCCTCCGAGACCCCCAAGCTACGGGAACCTTCCAAAAACCTTTCGTTGTCTGGTTCGCGTAACGCTCGATCGCGCCCGCTGAACAGCAGGTCTAGTAGTTTCACTTTCACTTTTGCCCTACCCACAATGCAATATACTAAGTTAGTGCTTCCTTTACCTGAGTCTCACTGATCCGTTTCTGTCTTTTACAGCAAGGGAAAGCACCCACTAGTCTTTTTGAACGGATTTTTCAAAGTGACATTTTTTTCTTCTTCTTTCCATGTGACGTGCGCAGTATTGACTCGGCGCGATGCTCGGAGTGCCATGATGGATTTTTTCCCCCCAATTCATGGTTTGTTGTGTGACAGTGTGTTAGCTTTCGAATGCAAATATCATCATTGCTATTCAATATGCATCTTTCAGAAATGAAATGTGAGTTAGACTTTATTCTGGGTGATTTTTTTAATGAAAAGATTTGGTGTACGTTCGGAGTTAATTCTCTTCTCTCTGGGGATTGGGATCGATTCTCGGTTCGAATGGTTGGGAGTCATTGGGTTAAACACACTTTTGTCTCACAAACACACACACTCAAAAACAGTGAACACGCTCTTTGGAAAGGGTTTAAGATACGCATCTACTGACGTTCTTAGAGAAATGGGGAGTGTGAAAAGTTGTGGTTTGCACCGAGGACGTAAAATATTAAACTTCAACCAGGTCTTTGATTGGGTGGTAGGTAGGCTACTTTCATATTCAGGAACAATGTCGTCATTTCCTATTTCGACTCATTTCCTAGTCGCTCTTAGCAAAAATTTGCTTCTAAATTTTTGAAAAAAAATTAAAAAAACAAAAAAACAAGACTAAATCGCCGTCCGCATGCAATACAGACGTAACTCAAAATTGGTCGTCTTCGGTGTGTTGGACTTACCAGTTGATTTAGACAAGCTGCATCATCTAACAAAGCTGTAAAACAACAATTTGCAAAGATAAAACACTGATGGTGACGCTAAAGGAACAACAAATGACGTTATGCGGCCTGAAATGATCAAAACGTTGAGTTTTCCATTCCTCATGTGAAGTGACGTCATTCGACTTACGTCTGTATTGCATGCGGGCGGCGAAATAATAAACCCCCAAAAATACCATTTGACTTCATTTTTTGGCAATCTGACTTTTTTTTCAAGTTCATCTAAACAACACAATACAAATTTGGTGTTATCTAAACATGTCTAAATTTCACTTTATGTACCCTTTAACTCATTCAAGTTGTTCCGGACATATATGTCCGGAATTAATATATAACTGTCAATTTGATGCATTTGCTTCAAGGGAAGTAAATCTGTGTGCACACAATACCTCGGTCACTTCTAAACTCGCTTCGCTCCCTTAGACCACAATTTTGCCTCTGACTTTGCTTTTGTAGTGGGTTGTTGTGGGGTAACCTATCAGTTGTAGAGAGTTTTTCTATTTAAAGTCTATATATAAAACAAAGTCTGATCTACCACTTCCCTATGTCTAAACCTGAAGTAAAAGCCCGTAATCTTTCATTTCTCCTTTTGTTTATGTATGTTTTGTGAGTATCTTGAATAATTCAAAATCGTTGCGATGTGATTGAGTTAAGTACCCACCTTCACTTTGTCGGGCGGCAGAGCCTGATGTTCCCAGGCAAACAGCACTTCTTGTATGGCAAAGGGGGTGTTGAGACATACCTCATGCCATCGCTGTAAACTGCAAATCATCATCAACACCATCACCATCATCATCAGGCAAACAGCACTTCTTGTATGGCAAAGGGGGTGTTGAGACATACGTCATGCCATTGCTGTAAACTGCAAATCATCATCAACACCATCACCATCATCATCATCAGGCAAACAGCACTTCTTGTATGGCAAAGGGGGTGTTGAGACATACCTCATGCCATCGCTGTAAACTGTAAATCATCATCAACACCATCACCATCACCATCATCAGGCAAACAGCACTTCTTGTATGGCAAAGGGGGTGTTGAGACATACCTCATGCCATCGCTGTAAACTGCAAATCATCATCAACACCATCACCATCACCATCATCAGGCAAACAGCACTTCTTGTATGGCAAAGGGGGTGTTGAGACATACCTCATGCCATCGCTGTAAACTGTAAATCATCATCAACACCACACATCACATCATCAGGCAAACAGCACTTCTTGTATGGCAAAGGGGGTGTTGAGACATACCTCATGCCATCGCTGTAAACTGCAAATCATCATCAACACCATCACCATCATCATCAGGCAAACAGCACTTCTTGTATGGCAAAGGGGGTGTTGAGACATACCTTATGCCATCGCTGTAAACTGTAAATCATCATCATCACCATCATCAGGCAAACAGCACTTCTTGTATGGCAAAGGGGGTGTTGAGACACACCTTATGCCATCGCTGTAAACTGTAAATCATCATCATCATCACTGTCATCATCATCATCATCATCATCAGGCAAAACACTTCTTATATTGGGGATGTATGAACGTGTGCATGCACACATGCATTTAACACGCATACAGTATAATATTCAAATTAGCTGTTGTAACCCCCTTCACTGCAAAGAAAAATTGAGAAATTTTTTTTTACTATTATAAAATTAAAAAGAGATCTGTTAGATTCAATCTAACAAAATGCTCTAGAGATATATCTTTCCTGACTGTTGTGCTAAAACAAAAACCAACATTCCAGAGTTATGTCACCAAAAGTTATGACATCATCGAAGAGATCACATTGCCAGCAGTAGATACGGGCCTGGCAGGGGTTAACATCCACATACATCTCCCCGTGGGGATACAGGGGGTCTTTTGCATAAATAGTTCCCCCACCTTCTGGAAGTTCTGTACTTGTAACTTCCTCTAATCTTTCACTCTCTTTGACTCTGCCTTTTCCCCTTGCTTACTGTCATCTACCGTCTTTCTGCCTTACTGGTCCATTCTCCTGCCTTTTTTCACTAACCACTTTGAAAAAGATTTCCTCCAGCCGAAGTCAGACATGCTGGGCATAACTATTTCTTTACTACGCATCTGCGCTCATAATTGACAAGGAAACTGTATGAACGATCGATGGAAGAAGAAGAATCCACATACATTTCTCAGCCAGTGAGAAAGCGTTAAACAATTTTCCCAGTCACCTGGTCCTGAGGTCCCCGCCGGCCATGAACTGCATGAGGAGGTTGTCCACCTTGGTCTGGTCGGCCGGCACGGCCGTGGTGTCCAGGCTGCGGTACTTGCTGTCCTCGGGCAGCCAGCGCTGGGCCCACTGGATGATGAACGAGTCGCACGCTTCCTTGTGCCCAGCCACAATCTGCACAACATTCACATCGATACACGACTCGCGATAAAACACTGATTTAAAAGGCATGCCGCCATGCGAAATTTTGAAGTCCACATTGCAGTACTAGCAGTGTGCATGCTCGTCTCCCAAACGCGAACTTGTTATTCCTGGCACTTTCAAATACTTTTCAGAAAACTTCTGCTTCACTTTTGGCTGTTTCACCCAATCACTGCTGTCGTTTGTCGAAGATTTCTGGCGCTTGCCGCCTGCAGTTGACTTGCCTGACGACATGTTTGGCGCAAAACTACAATCTCTGCCAACAAGAAATACTATCATTGGCTGAGGGGGGTCCAAGGACCAATGAAAAATCGCGTCTCAGAACTCCAAGGTTTCGGTCAACCCCTGCGTCTTTTCATACAAACAGAAACAAATAAAAGACGTTTTTTCAAAATCCCAGGATTTTCAGCGTTCTCCCGGAATTTTGCAAATTCCCGGGATAATTCCGGCAAAACCAGGAGGGTAAACAGGTCTGCGAGTCGCACACCTCCTTGTGCCCCTCCACAACGCCCACATAGGTTATTAACAGGACAAGAAGGCTCTTTTATCTATGTCCCATATTCGCTGTCCTCGGGGCAGCCACCGCTGGGCCCACTGGATGATGAACGAGTCGCTCACCTCCTTGTAATAATAATATTAAAGACATTTATAAAGCGCACATTCTAGACAAAGTACTCATGGCGCTTAACAAAACTAAAATTCACTCCACATGCAAGATTACATAATACATATCGAACATACTCAAAGACGCGCTCGCATTCCCACCGTCACCCCCATGCAAACACATACTCATAGATATACAAACATGCACAAGCATTTATACACATTAGTATACACAAACGCATCCTTCCCTCCCCACACACAAATACACTCACGATCAACTGACACAAACCTGCCACAGTGCCCCGCCACAATCTGCACAACGCACACATAGGTTATTCAATCTTCGCTAGCCATGGCCACTTCTTCAGCCACTCGTCTTGGAACCGGTGTTCCCTCGCACTAGTGCCGCTATCTTCGGGCTGCTTCTCCGAAACTGTTGATGCAGTAGCTGTTTCTGCAACATCTTCTGCACACTCGTTTGGCAGAGGATTTCTTTTTTCTTACTTTGCCACCACAAAAATCAAAGTCAAAGAACGTCGTTGTCCGCTTCATTTTGAAGAAAATTCAACATGGCGGGTAGAACTCTCGCAACTTCTTGTCGGTAAAACAAGATGAACGCGATTGGTTGATTTACACTAACATAGTAAAGGAACCAATGAAATGTCGAGAAATCTTTCATTTCTGCTCGATGCTTTCGGTTAATGCTCATGGCGTTGTTGCATGACTACAAACCTCCATCCCATGTAGCTGAATGATGTGGCACAGCATAAAAAAAGGTGATGTCAAACAGTAATCATATCATGTTAAGCACACAGTTAATGCTCATGGCGTTGTTGCATGACTACGCACCTCCATCCCATGCAGCTGAATGATGTGGCACAGCATCAGAAAGGTGATGTCAAACAGCTGTGCGCGAGTCGTCGCCGCTTTGCCCACCTCCACAGTCGTCTGACGAGCAAACTCGTTGCTCCTGGCAACCACAAATTGAACAGATAAGCATACACAGTTATGCTATTTTCTTTGTATCACAACATAAATATCAATTACATTAAGAATGCCTATAACGCACAGCCGGCATATATAAGGCATTCACGCGAGGCGCGCGTCATCATTTCAATCGCTGCTCGCGACAGAGACGGTTCAACCGTTCTTTTTTCCTTGTTGCCCGAGCCAGAACTTCGCAGCGACAAGCCTAGCAGTCTAGACCCGCTCCCTGGGATCGGTTGTTATGCCTTTAAGCTGCTCCTTCTACCATTCTAGGTGTGCGCTCTCTCTGTCTCAACAACTTTCTTTTGCTTATGAATGGCTGAAAGTAAAACATTCTCTCAATCCTAGAAAGACACATTTCTATGTTCTCTGAATCTTCCCAATCCTGAAGTGGTCACCACATTAAAAATAATTTCCAAAATGTGTGTGTGTGTCTGTGAATATATTAGGATGGGTGGAGATTGTATTAGAATTGCATGTCTATTATCTTGGTTTAATCTGTAGTTAATTTTGGCAGAAAAATGTTTTATTTTATAAGACCGTGGTTCCGGATGACAAGATGGCCAATCCTGAAGACTCGTTACTGTCAGCTTTTTTTTAATCCTGATTTCAGGATTATCCAAATCATCTTTATTATCTCATAACAGAGAAAATGCAGCCAGGTGCACATAAGAAAAGCCACAATAAACACATTTATCAACAACAAAGAATATGAACTAACAATTAATAACACTGCAATGTTGTAATAAACAAACCAGACAAATATGAACAAGTAGTCCAGTAAAAGCAGAACGCATTAAAAAAATGTTACGCCTGAACTACTTTCACCCATGCTTAGAAGGCAAAAATATCCACGGCTCCCAATCGTCCCGCAAAACAAGGGGTCCCAGGGACTCCTTCACTTAACAGAATAGAGGGTCCTAGAGTCGGGGTAGAGGGTCCCAGTGGCATTGCGAATGCTAGAAAGAAATTTTCTAGTGCATCCCTGGGATGCTCTGCACATTCTTTTAGAGGGTCCTTTAGAATGTTAGTACTTCATAGACCCCCAAATGGGGGTCCCAGGGAGCCCTGAATATCCTAAAAGAAACAACAACCATGGATGATGTTTCTACTTCATCCATGCGCAGTGTGCCCTGACCTGATGAGCTTGAAGGTGAAGTTCTTCAGCTCTCCCATGGAGGCCGCGGCAGAGGTGATGATCTCAAAGGACCGCCCCGACAGCATCTGGCTCAGCACGCCCACCAGGGGGTCCTGGTTCTTCTGGTGATCCGCGTCCAGCGTCTGCAGCGTTCATCATATTAATAACTATGGCAATGATAATATTAATTAGGGCGGGCGGTGGTGACGATCTCAAAAAAGCTCAGGTCCTGGGTTTTTCTGGTGATCCGCGTCCAGCGTTTGCAGTATTCAGCGGTGGTGACGATGCTCAGGTCCTGGGTTTTTCTGGTGATCCGCATCCAGCATTTGCAGTATTCATGATATTAATAATTATAATAATGATAATATTAATTAGGGTGGGCGGTGGTGACGATCTCTAAAAAGCTCAGGTCCTGGGTTTTTCTGGTGATCCGCATACAGCGTTTGCAGCCATCACAATAACAATAGTAAAGTGAAAGTTGTAAAATACATTATTTTACACGGTGATGGAAGCTTAGTCTTTTGTGGAAGACTATGACTCTCAAACTAGTAGCCATTTTGCACTGGCTCTAGTGCTGTAGCCAAAGGGATGGGTTGGCCTTTGGGGACCTTCCCCAACGGCAGCTGTCCTCAAATCCCTGTGGCCGAGAGAGGGGATGTACTCAGGGCAAGGCATCTCCACTATAAACAGATTCTAGCCCAGTCTCCAGAATAGCAGCTGCCCCCCTCTGCTATCTGGCAGTCGCAGTCAGGAAGGACTGACTGGCAAATTGATAATGACGATAATAAGTATAACAGTATAACACTGATCTACAAGAGAGGCAAAGAAGGCTGCCAAGAGTGTGATATAAAATCGTAACTTCACATAGCATTATTATCATTTGCGTATCATTATCGCAGTGTAAATGCACATGAGCAAAAGGTGTAAGAATACACTGTTGCCAGGAAACTTGACGTCACAGTTATATATCTTTTACATAGCAAAGCCTCATGGGATAAAAAATTGCGACCTCTCGAAAGAGAATAAAATGCAATATCAAACTGCAAAGTCATAATAACTGATAATACAGACATTTCTTCTTCTTCTTCTTCGATCGCTCAGACAGTTGCCTGTCAATTATGAGCGCAGATGCATCATGCTGCCGTTATGCGCCTAACTAAGAAATAGTCAGGCCCAGCAAGTCTGACTTCGGCTGGAGGAAATGTTTTTGAAAGTGTTTCATAAAAAAAGGCAGGAGAATGGAACCGGTAAGGCAGAAAGATAGTAGATGACAGCAAAGGGAAAAGCAAGAGTCAAAGAGAGTGACAGATTAGAGGAAGCTACAAGAACAGAACTTCCAGAAGGTGGGGGAACTATTTATACAAAATACTCCCCAGTATCCCCACGGGGGGATACAGACATTTCTAGAGGGCTTTATTCCATTCACAAGGAGCTCAAAGTGCTGTACATAAACACTGGATATAAATTACTAGGCATCGCGCACATTAGATACAGGACAACAATAAATCAGTAATCAATATAATAAGCGCCAAGAAATAAACATTACACGAGCCCTGCATATAACACTGCATAGACATACAAAACATAAGAATACAACAGCTAGTCAGAAAAGAATATTTTTGATTATAAAAGTTGAGCAAATCAAAATGCATGAACTTCATTCTCACGGCTGCATGTATAAGTACACACGCACGCACACACCATACACAATGACATACACACACACACACACAATGACATACACACACACACAGACATATATATACACAATGATACACACAGACACAAAAGTACCTACGATTTTCAACCACCAACATATCATCATATGTGATGCAGCACAGGAAAACAAGGCTAATGCCGTAAATGATCACTTTTGACTTATTCATATTTTCAGAAAGGCCAGAGACAACAGATTAACAGGCAAAAAACAGACTTCATCTATCTCTAATAGTTTATTTTTAACAATTTTTCAATCAATCAAATCTCTCTCTCTTTCTCTCTCTCTCTTGTGGCTGCCCGACTGTAGCCTCATTTTCCTGTGCTGCATCACATATGTCTGTGTAAGTCACAAAGTGAATCCAGGTAAGGGGGGAGGGGGGGGGGGATGGAAAGAAAAAGAGCGACAAAGATGTTCAATCTCCCAAAGCGCCTCAATTCAAGCAGAATGGAAAAGCAAGGAGAGTAAGGAAGAGAAGAGGAAGCAGAACACAAGTCAGCCCCGATCCACACATCAACCGCACATTTCAGGGTTCCCAGGGCTTTCAGCCATCCCCAAGTAAGAAGGACCTTGTAAGGACCTGTATGCCTAAGGATAATGTTCATCTTTTAGCCAACGATCTTGAAAGGAACACTTTCCCAGCATTGTGAACAATGTCTAAGCAGATACAAAAACTATGGCTGACACAGATATACAGGTTTTCTCGCAAAACGACACCAGGATAAAGAACGAGATTTCAGTCCAGTCTCTCTTGACAACTCGCGGTGCATCGTTTGTCTGCTAAGCGGTCAGTTGAAACGGGAAGGCGGGGGGAGGGGGGTAAGGTGGAGTAGGTGCTGAGCGATGTTTCTCAAGTGTAAAAGTGCTGCTTCTGCGATCTATTTTGAGTATGGTCTTGCTGCTCAGGGCAGTTTTTGGCAGCTGTCAGGACTTGTAAGGACCTTGAAGTGAATGCAAGCACTTGTAAGGCCTTACTTGGAGATTTCAATTGGTCAAGACTTATAAGGACTGGTAAGGCCCCTATGAACCCTGCGCAATGTTCTTATTCTCTGGGACACGTACAGGCCTACAGTGATGGTAGACATCTCTGGCCACGTCTGTTTGGGGCTGGTTAGTCATAGTGTAGTCCCTACATGATGCCTTCAGGTATTAGGTATTAGGTATTAGGTACTTTATAGTCACAGAGGCATCTCTGTGAAATTCGGGTTGCTCCCACCTGGAGAGCGCGTCGCAGCCAGAGGCGCGCCACCATTTTCTTTTCTTTTTTTGCATGCAATTTTGTGTGTGTGATTGATGAGGAAGGAAAGGGGAGAGGGGGTAAATTTGGACCAAATGACAACTTTTTCGTTGCCACTGGGTTTAACGTGTGCTAAGTACATGGGCACATGGGACCTCAGTTTATCGTCTCATCCGAAAGACTTTACATTCAGACCGTAAGGCCTAGTGGAAAGTGAGAGGAAGAATCCCCTGTACCCAGGTTCGAACTCGGGTTTACTTGACACGAAGCGAACGCGTTACCACTGTGCTACTCTACACCACGCTGAAGGCCTGGCTATGGCTCTGGTCATGAGGCGTTTTCTCTGGACAGGTAATCTGAAGGATCCCATGTTATGTGTGTGTGTGTGTGTGTGTGTGTGTGGGGGGGGGGGGGGGGGTCAAAGGTAAACTTACCATTTCTCCTCTACAGCAGCTATGGATAAACTTTGAGCTTATTATTGTCACAATAATATCTGTATTATTAAAAATTTGGGACTTTCCTGGTGTTGCACTGCCTCTGGGCATTGCCTCCAGGATCGTTCTTTGAACTTGTTCTACAAATTGTCAAGGTTTTAAAAATATACGGAAGAGGGCAGTCATATTCAGATATTTAACCCTTTCACCGCCAACATCGCATTTTTGCACCACAATGGCTTAATACCCATGTCACTAAAAGACATAAATCAAGGCCTGTTATCTAAAGACCCTATTTTCTTAATTTTGGGAGGTAAGGATAGGCCTAATGTTATATATGTCACAGAGGAAATCGCAATATTGCAGGTATTTTATTTTCTCTACCCAGTTAAGTTTAATGGTATTTTTTCGCTGAAAAATGGCTGGCGGCGAAAGGGTTAAAAAGCCAAAAGTTGGGTATCATTTGCTGACAAGAACAAGCGCATGTTGCTGCCTGTGAAATAGGCAAGGGAAAAGCAGCAGGCTGGAAGCACACAATTATTACTAAGCATTTGATTTTACAGGGGAGGTAACAGTGGTAAAGTGCCAGGAACGCACAATTATTTTGAAAGTTGAGTACAATGATTATGAGATTACAATTTCAAATGTTTATACGCCAAACGATCAACAACAAAAACCCCAGTGGAACCTCCCTTATAAGACTTCCCATTACAGTGGAACCTCACTTATAAGACCTCCCATTATAAGACTCCCTCCCATATAAGACCTACTTCTCTGAGACATTGCCCTTCTTTGTAAGTAATAAAATTACCTCCCTTATAAGACCCCTCCCTATTAAGACCTCATTTTGGATTATTTTTGAAGGTCTTATAAGGAGGTTCCACTGTATAATACTCCCTCCCACATAAGACATTGCCCTTCTTAGTAAGTATTAAAATTACCTCCCTTATAAGACCTCAATTTGGATGATTTTTGACGGTCTTATAATATAAGGGAGGTTCCACTGTACATTATTTTCAGAGGTCTGCAGGACGAGGTGGGTAAGTTGGGGGGAGGGAGGATAGCCGTTTGTGGACATTTTAATTGTGTTTTAGATAATTAATCAGAAGATACTGTATCGGGTTGGCCACATAACGAAACAGAAGTGAATTTAAATCTTCATTAGCACAATCACTGAATCAGGCTTAATAATAGACTCTTGGAGAGTTTTTCACACAGAGGAAAAGGAATACACATGGAACAGGTTTAACCCCTTCATTGCAAGACGTTTAGATTATTGCCTAATGGCGGAAGACTTGCACTGACTTTGGCAAACACCTGGTTGGTAAAAAAAGAAAAAGAAAAACGAATACAAGAACTGGAAGTAAATTTTGAAAGTAATGTTCCCAATAAGAAAGCAGACCTGGAACTGCTAAAAGCAAAAGCTAGAACTACTTGACTTAGCGAAGACAAAAGGCACCAGACCTGTTTACCCATATAATGAACAACCTGGAATTTGCCACAGAAAAACCCGGAATTTGAGAGAAATACAAGAACTAGAAGTAAATTTTGAAAGTAATGTTCCCAATAAGAAAGCAGACCTGGAACTGCTAAAAGCAAAGCATGAGCTAGAACTACTTGACTTAGCGAAGACAAAAGGCACCAGACCTGCTTACCCTTATAATGAACAACCTGGAATTTGCCACAGAAAAACCCGGAATTTGAGATAAAAAAAAAGAAAAAAAAAAAGTGAAATTTTGAAGTCCACGTTGCAGTACTTGCAGTGTGCATGCTCGTCTCCCAAACGCGAACTTGTTATTCCTGGCACTTTCAAATACTTTTGAGAAAACTTCTGCTTCACTTTTGGCCGTTTCACCCTATCACTGCTGTCGTTTGTCGAAGATTTCTGGCGCTTGCCGCCTGCGGTTGACTTGCCTGACGACATGTTTGGCGCAAAACTACAATCTCTGCCAACAAGAAATACTATTATTGGTTGAGGGGGGTCCACGGACCAATGAAAAATCGCTGTCTCAGAACTCCAAGATCTCGGTCAACCCTTGCATCTTTTCATACAAACGGAAACAAATAATAGACTTAATAGACAGTTTTTCGAAATCCCGGGATTTTCAGCGTTCACCTGGAATTTATTTTACCCAGAATTTTTGCAAATTCCCGGGATAATTCCGGCAAAACCAGGAGGGTAAACAGGTCTGAGGCACTCAAGTGAGATCCAAGGCTGAAATGGAATGAAGGGAAAAAGAGAAGCAAACCTTTTTTTTTAAGCTTAGAAAAGTCCAGGAGCAGAATAAAGATCATGACACGACTGTGCAAAGACATGATCTCTTCTCATTGTATGTCAACATATGTGCCCTTGTTTTCGTAAGCATTATATTATATTATTGTTTGGATGATTTCCCCCCTCAATATTTTGATTAATGTTTTTATGGAACTTTTGTGGTTTTCAGTTCTTATATCTTGGTTATCAGTTATTTCATATATTTTTATGTCAGTTAACTTTGACTCTGTGTGTGTGTGTGTGTGTGTGCATGCGCATGTGTGTGTGTGTTGTAGATGCAAATGTTCTGAAGTGGGTATGGCTTGTCTAAGAGTATTTGTTTCTCTTGTATGCTGTTAACCCTTTCACCGCCAGCCATCTTTGAGCCAAAAATTTCCATTAGATTTACTTGGCTACAGAAAAGATTTTGTCTGCAATATTGTGGGATTTCTCTGTGACACATTCAGAATGGGGTCAATCCTTACTGCCCAAATTAGGAACACAAAATCATTGAAAAACAAACCCTGATTTCAAGAGTTTTAGTGACATGGGTGTTAAATCATTGTGGTGTAAAAATGCGACATTGGCGGTGAAAGGGTTAATGTCTGTGTTACTTTATATGTGATATGTTTTTATCCCCACGCACAAGATGAATTTGTATTTGAAGCCAATAAACTATTGATTGATTGATGAGTAATCAGAAAGAGACAGGGTACTTAGAAAACAGGCTTTATTCTAAAAAAAAACAACACCCAACTAGCACTAAAGATGATGACGTCACTGAATTATTTAGAGGATTCATTGAAATTGAAGATCTCTTGAATTCTGACGTTCCGTATCTACTCTGCATTATTTTTGAGGCAGTAAAACACTCTTGATTTAAAATGCTGTAATTTTCTCTATGTGCTGTGTGCTGACTTGATTATTGGAATACTAATAAAGAAGTGGTTGAGGAAAGTTTCGATACAATGCAAAGTGCAGTTTGCTTCAAAATTCACCCATTGACTAATAAAGTCATATCGCGGATCACAAACAAAATAACTCATGGAAATATCATTAAGAATACTATGAAAGGCAACATTTTCTTCAAATTCAATCTAGTTGTCAAAATTGCAACCGCAGTTCGAATCAATGTCAGGATCGTCTTCACATAGAGTCACACTGACGCCATCTAACACACACCTCTACCCCCCTCTACACTGCACTAAGAGCTGATATCACTCATTCAGTCGATATCCGACCTAACAAAGCCTAAACACTAATTATCTAAGCAAGCATCAACAATAATTTCCAGTAGGCAAGCTCCACCAACACGAAAATCTGCCATGTTTGATAGGGAACTTGTCTTTCTGACCGAACAAAGCCTCGTTGTGAAGCGAAAATGAGGTGGTTTCCATTTTTAGTTACGGAAGTAATGTCTGCGAAAATCTGATTTTGAGTACCCCTCTGTGGGTGCATGAATTCGCCTGCAGATACAGGAAAGACTATCGGCTCCGCGACTGAATGCGCCTGCAGCGTGCTAAAGGTCAAAGCCGGGGAGGCTTTGAGAGAGATGAAGAATGGCTCGGCTCCTAGAAGTGACAGGATTAACATTGAATTCTTAAAGGTCCAGTAAATCTCCCCAATCGGTGAAAAACAGCTTCAAAATCGACTATCAGCACATAACGGCATTACTGTAGCTTAAAGAATAAATATGATTTACTCACCAATCTTATATATCTCACAATCTTTTTCATCTCCGAGTCCTGTAAGGGCGCAATCAAATGGATTTTTATAATTTGAAGCGGGAGTTTTTCAATGCGAGAAGAAAGCAAGAATAAAAAAGAAAATTGTGACGCAGAGTGCAGAAAAAAATCCATGGCGGGATGAACATGAGGATTTGTTTTTTTCAAACCTTACCATTTCGTACAACCACCTGGATTGCTTCTGTCAGAGGAAGAAGACAAGGAAGAGCAGAAACTACGACATTCACACAATCTAAGACAGTTAACATGACGTCACATTCATTGTCGCTCTTTGTCTCAAGTGTTTTTACAACCGTCGTCATTCTTTGGGGTTTTCTTTTGTTAGGCCGTGTACACACATAAGCGGATATTCCATGCGGAAACCTGTGCGCAATCCATGAATAAGTGAAACAAAGAAGGGAAAAGATTTGCGCAAGTGTCCGAATTTCCCCTATATGCGTAAACTTTTATCCTTCTTTCTTCCACTTATTTAGGGTTTTCCGTACGGAACTTACGCGTCTAATGTGAACTCAGCCTAAGAAAAAGAGAAATCTACGGTGGGTCGACTTGGACTTCATTTGTCAGTGTGTACAAAAGAAACAGCTGCGCAGCAGTTCAGAGATAGTAGGAAAGTTGCAGGGACTGCAAGAAAGATGGAGCTAAGTCAACTCAAATGTGAATGGACTTTGTTGATGTCATTTTCAACCATTTCTCTGTGGTAAGCCTACTTTCGCATCATTTTCTCTGTCAGGTTCGTCGTTTTCCCTTCTGTTCAAAGTCAAGCCCCTAGTCACCACAGTGTGTTAGTCCCTGGGGTCTTGTTGTCAAAAACAAAATGATAATGTTAGTAATGGTCAGCTACACTGCGTGGTGATTTTTATTGGAAGAAAATTAAAATAATAATGATGTTAGTAAAGGTCAAAAGAAAAAGAACGAGAAAAAGCAGAACAAAAAAACACACAAAATAAACCATTTAAGAATAAGAAACAACCAGAAAAAACCCAATCACATTAGCTACAAAGAAGGTCGTGATAAAGACAAAAAGGATTTAAAAATAATAATCCATAACCTTACACAGCCATGAGAACAGTGGACTGATGATTGCAATCAAACTACAGTGGAACCTCCTTTATAAGGCCTCCCATTATAAGACTCCCTCCCACATAAGACCTACTTCTCTGAGACATTGCCCTTCTTTGTAAGTATTAAAATCACCTCCCTTATCAGACGCCTCCCTTATAAGACCTCATTTTGGGTGATTTTTTAAGGTCTTATAAGGGAGGTTCCACTGTGATGGTCAAAAGAAAAAGAACAAGAAAAAGCAGAACAACCCCCCCAAAAAAACCCACCCAAACATTAAGAATAAGAAACCAGAGAAAAACAATCGCATTAGCTACAAAGAAGGTCGTGATAAAGACAAAAAGGATTTAAAAAATAATCCATAGCCTTATTACACACCCATGAGAACAGGGGACTTGATGATTGTAATCAAACTACGTTTCATTAACATCTTTTCTTCTGTACCCAAAAAAAAAAGAAGGAAAATAAAATAAAAGAAAGATAGAAACAGATGTGAGGCTCTGTAGCTCAGTTGTTAAGTCCGAGTCGCTAGCTCGTAATCCGTCAGGTTTGCGAGTGTGCGGGTTCGAGCCCAGATCGGCTCACAAAGTGGTGTGTCCTTGGGAAAAGGCACTTTACTCCTATTTTCCTCACTCCACCCAGGTGTAAATGGGTACCTGACGTCAGCTGGGGAAAAAGTCCTTCGGATGAGACTTCATAAACTGAGGTCCCGTGTGCGAACGCATGCACAATATCTTGCGCACACATTAAAGACCATCCCACTATTCGGTACGAGTAGGCCGTGTGTGCCGGTGGGATGGATGACACGAATTCTCATAGCACGCATCCTGTGCGCTATAAATGGTCTGAATGAAGACAGGTGAGCGTGGGGCAGGATAAACAGCCCCAAACTGGAAGAAGAAGAAGAAGAGGAGAGCTTGATCACCTTGAGGATGCTGATGACGGTGGTTTCGGCGCGGGCGATCAGTCCTGCACTGGTTGTGGAGCTAGTGGTCAGGTCTGCCGGCCGAAGCATTTCTCGCTGGGCCTGTCTGTAAAACGATAATAAATAGTCGCTGCCTATGCCAAAACCAGATATACCCCAAATTATTTTTGAGGTTTTGCTTTCATTAACCCTTTCACCGCCAAAGTCGCATTTTAGCACCACAGTGATTTAACACCTATGCCATCAAAAGGCATCAAATTGGGGTCTATTATCCAAAGACCCTATTGTCGTAGTTTTGGGAAGTAAGGATAGACCTTATTTTATATATGTCACCGAAGAATCCCCAATACTGCAGATGGATTTTGTTTTCTACCCAGGTACATTTAATGGACATTTTTGGCTGAAATATGGCTGGTGGTAAAAGGGTTAACTCATATGTATCGCAGCGATTTTGAATTATTAAAAAAACTCACAAATCACTCCAGCCATGCACACAAACAAAACATACATAAACAAAAAAGAGAAATGAAAGAAGATGACAGGTTTTTACTTCAGGTTTAGACAGAGGGAAGTGGTAGATCAGACTTTTTTTTATACATAGACTTTATATAGAAAAACTCTCTACAGCGATTGGTTTCCCCACAATAAAGTGGGCAAAGTGCTTGTTCCAGTCAAAAAGAACCTTCTTTTGTTCACTTTTGTTTAGAATCTAAACTCGCTTTCAGTGATTGAACTAAACAATAGCATATTCTCCAAAATCTACCTCTTCTGTTTGAGGGAGTTCATCTGTCCTTCAGAAATGATGTTGGCCTGCACGCACTCTTTGAGGAACTGACTCAAGCAATCCCAACTGAAACAGAGAAACAATAATAAAAAATAAAAACCCACCTTAATAATCAGGAAACACAGCGAATACCAACTGAAAAAACAAAATCTCCTGAAGGCTTTAAAAAAGGAATCTGCTTCAGATTAAAAATTATGACAGTTAACTTGACACAGAGAACATACAATTTTCTTTAAAGAGAGAAAATGGGAAGGATTGTGTAATATGTGCTAGAAATCAATTTTTTTCAGTTTATGTGGGATATACACCGATTGCCAGGTATTTATATGGCTCTTTCATCTACCATATTTTAAGGACTATAAGGCGATACTTTTTCCCCAGACTGAGATCCCTGTGCCTTATAATGTGACTGATAATATAGTAAGGAAATAGGTTAACAAATTCTGATTTTTTGGAGTCAAATTTGACTAATAATATGATGACTGAGAGAGAGAGAGAGAGAGAGAGAGAGAGAGAGAGAGAGAGAGAGAGAGAGAGAGAGAGAGAGAGAGAGAGAGAGAGAGAGAGAGAGAGGAGGGAGAGAGAGAGAGAGAGAGAGAGAGAGAGAGAGAGAGAGAGAGAGAGGGGGGGGGGAGAGAGAGAGAGAGAGAGAGAGAGAGAGAGGAGAGAGAGAGAGAGAGAGAGAGAGAGAGACAGAGAGAGAGAGAGAGGGGGAGAGAGAGAGAGAGAGAGAGAGAGAGAGAGAGAGAGAGAGAGAAGAGTTGCTTTGCATATGCGTTGTTGCTGGTTTGTGTCATTCTTGAATGCTGTTTTTGTTGTCTATTTGTTGATGAATAATTGATTGTAAATCGCTTTGGGCTCATCTGAGGTAAAGCGCTATATAAATGTACTATTATTATTATAATATAGTAAGGAAATAGAGCAGCACAATCTGAATTTTGAGTCAAATTTGTGGGGATGCACCTTATAATCAGGTACGCCTTATAGTCCGTAAAATACGGTATTCCATCCATATTTAGTACAGACAAACCCCTATTTTACGACCCTCTGTTAAGCGACCACCTCTCTTTGAGACCGGATTTGTTGGCACAGATGCATTTTATTATGTAAACGACCTCTCTTAAACGACTTCCTCTAAAACGCGACTTACGACCGCCATTTTGTTGGTTTTTACGACCGTTGCTGTCGTCTGCATAGACTTCGAGCAAAGGGAAACAACCACGGTCAAGGGCCTGAAAGCGGAGTCGCTTCCCTTGTTGTAGAAAAGATGGCGGAGAGCGTAGGAAAAGCACGAAAATCACCGACTTTGAAAAAGAAAACCACTGACTTTGGACGAGAGTGGAGGTGATTAACAGAAGTCGGCAAAGTGAAACTGTAATATCGATTGCACAATCCTATGGAGTTGGAAAGACCCAAATCCAGTTTTAATATGTCATTGTATGTGTGCATGAAGAAGAGAGTATGAACTGTGCTGAACTTTTTCTTTCTACGGCTGCCAGTGAAAACCGTCATACGACCCCTCCAATTTACGACCGATTTTTCCAGACATTTTGGAAGTCTTAAAATAGAGGTTTGTCTGTACCAGGCATCAGAATTGCCTGAAGACAAATCCTCCGAAAAGTACGATAAAAGGGTCATCAAGGACCCAGACTGTAGAAGGACAGCACAGAAATCAGTTCCCAAAATGACCTAAAAGCCACAATGCTGTTCCATGGGTGCAACTACACAAAATGAAAAACCTGAAAGGCCGGGGTCTAGGGGTAATGTCCCCCTGCAACTGAAGAAACAATTGATTTATGAAGGTATTTTAGTTTGCTTTAACCCTTTTGCCGCCAGCCATTTTTCAGCTAAAAACAATTCCATTAATGTTACCTTTGTAGAAAAATAAAATGGTCTGCAATATTTGGGATTCTTCTGTTACATGTATAAAGCAAGACATATCCCTACATCCCAAAATTTAAAAAAAAATGTCTGTATGGCAGGCCCTGATTTGATGTATTTTAGTGACATGGGTGTGAAATCATTGTGGTGCCAAAATGCGACATTGGCGGCGAAAGGGTTAACCACAATTTATACAAATGCTTGTTTTAAAGTATTTGAAAAATACAGTAGACACACAAAGATCGTGTTTGACAAATTTAAAAAAAAGGAAATTCCTTTTCTGGTAAAATTCAAAAACAGGAAATCCTTGTATACCAGGGCCTGTATTCACGTTGAGATAGCATGAGACTTAGCATCATGCTAACTTAGAAGCTCTTCCAATGTCCTATAGGATTTAATAGGACTTTTGGAAGAGCTTCTAAGTTAGCATGATGCTAAGTCTCATGCTATCTCAACATGAATACAGGTCCAGGAAAAGTTGCACCCTTGTTAAAAATGTTATTTGGCAGTGAAGATTATGCTCAGAAAGAAAAGCCAAACTTCTGACACTAGAAACAAATCTTCTGCCAGTTGTTGTTGTTGTCGTACCCTGGCTAAAAGACTCCAGGGATCATCTCATCCCAACAGCCGAAGCACTCGAACACTATGGTACAAATGCACCAGCTAGGGATGAGAACATTATGTGTGTGACCGTTTTTGATTACCCTGCCATGAGGGCAGCCACACTCTGACTTCGGAGGATTTTGAAGACTGATGATGTTATGCTAGGAGCTTAGCATGGCTAAAGACAACACCTGCATAACTATGCACAGCATAACAACATTTTGATGTAGCCTTGGTGTTCTAGCTTATGTCAATAGGACATTTGCTACGAGTGTTCGTTCTCTATACAGACTACTAATTTGCCCGCACTCATTCTGCCTGAGTTACGCTGACCTTTCTAATTCAACTATCTAAATTCAACTCAGTGAAATTCAAGGTCGCTGGCACGTGGCAAATGCTGTATTGGTCTGACACAGCCTTAAACCAAGGCCTTGAAGACTGATGATGTTATGCTAGGAGCTTGTCATGGCTAAAGACAACCCCTTGCATAACCATGCAGAGCATAATAACATTTTGATGTAGCCTTGGTGTTCCAGCCTATGTGAATTGATCTGACACAGCCTTAAAGACCCCCCACATCACGTGTCACATTCCCTCTTATGCTAGGAAGATTTCTTAAGATTTCTTACTAGCTATAAGAGGGAAAACACGTGAAAACCGTGATTTTGACACGTGACGTAGTGGGTCTTTAATGTTCAATCGTCTGAAATTTGCAAATCCTGTGACATTAGTCGGCCTGGTCCAGCAGGTGTCTGTACTGCACTCACAGCTCTATGCCACAGTTCACCACAATATAAACCACCCACCCAGAGGAGACACTGCAATGTAACTACCCACCTAGAGGAGACACTGCAATGTGTGCGCACTCACAGCTCGATGCCACAGTTCACCACAATATAAACCACCCACCCACAGGAGACACTGCAATGTAACTACCCACCTAGAGGAGACACTGCAATGTGTGCGCACTCACAGCTCGATGCCACAGTTCACCATAATATAAACCACCCACCCACAGGAGACACTGCAATGTAACTACCCACCTAGAGGAGACACTGCAATGTGTGTGCACTCACAGGTCTATGCCACAGTTCACCACAATATAAACCACCCACCCAGAGGAGACACTGCAATGTAACTACCCACCTAGAGGAGACACTGCAATGTGTGTGCACTCACAGCTCGATGCCACAGTTCACCACAATATAAACCACCCACCCAGAGGAGACACTGCAATGTAACTACCCACCTAGAGGAGACACTGCAATGTGTGTGCACTCACAGCTCTATGCCACAGTTCACCACAATATAAACCACCCACCCAGAGGAGACACTGCAATGTGTGTAACCACCCACCCAGAGGAGACACTGCAATATGTGTGCACTCACAGCTCTATGCTGCAGTTCACCACAATATATAAACCACCCACCCAGAGGAGACACTGCAAAGTGTGTGCACTCACAGCTCTATGCCGCAGTTCACCACAATATATAAACCACCCACCCAGAGGAGACACTGCAATGTGTGTGCATTCACAGCTCTATGCCACGGTTCACCACAATATAAACCACCCACCCAGAGGAGACACTGCAATGTGTGTAACCACCCACCCAGAGGAGACACTGCAATGTGTGTGCACTCACAGCTCTATGCCACAGTTCACCACAACTTAAACCACCCACCCAGAGGAGACACTGCAATGTGTGTAACCACCCACCCAGAGACACTGCAATGTGTGTGCACACACAGCTCTACGTCACAGCTCACAACTTAAACCACCCACCCAGAGGAGACACTGCAATGTGTGCAACTACCCACCTAGAGGAGACACTGCAATGTGTATGCACTCACAGCTCTATGCCGCAGTTCGCCACAATATATAAACCACCCACCCAGAGGAGACACTGCCATGTGTGTGCACTCACTGCTGCTTGATGTCGGCCTGGTCCAGCAGGTGCCTGTACTGCAGCAGCAGCTCGATGCCGCTCTCCACCTCGGCGCTGAAGTCGGTGCCGGCGGTCTGCTGCTGGATCTTGGTCATGATCTGGCGCATCTTCAGGAAGGTGAAGGTGGCCCACTTGAGCTCCTCAGAGCTGTTGTTGGCGTCCACCAGCCCCATGAAACACGCCCGCAGCATCTCCAGGAACAGCTGGGGGCGGCCCAGTTTCTGATCACATGAAATACATAGAACAAAATAGTACTTCCCCATTGGTTTTTTATCTTGTTGATTTTCTGCTCCTTTTGTTGCCTACTTTTTGTTCCTTTTGCTATGTTTGCTGTTTGTCTATGTTGATAAAGGCGCATTCGCCGAAATATCCCGTAGTTTTGTTTTGTCTCTTGTGAATAAAATAACGTCACTTTACACTTGTTGTGTAGTTGTTTGTTTGTTGCATATTCCAGTGACGTTTCAGTCTGTTCCAGTTTTTGGGGGGTTTTCACATGAAATACAGTGTGTATTCAGTTTAAAAGCTTTGCTCGTGATCAGAAAGAAGTCGTAGCAATCAAGGCTCCCACAAATGAAGAGTTACAATCCCTAAGCTTACAGTTTTCCCTACGATATTCAACCATAAAAGTGCAGAGAGTAGGCAGACGAGCACATCCTTTTTTGACTTTAAGCACTTGGCAACAGGGAGAACCTTGCCAATGAACTGGGCGGTACTTTGAACAAAAACCATACTCCAATAAAAACCAACCATCAATACCAGCAGTAAAGAGACAAGCACAGGTTGCCAACATTAGAACTTGATGGACAAAAGGCTGAACATCGCTGTTAGGGTTCAGCACAGCTTCCAATGCAACTAGAGCATTGACTGTCACACACACACAGATACTCTCAGTCTCGCACATGCACACAAACACACACATACACTCTCACACACACACACACAAACACTCTCAGTCTTGCACGCACACACACACTTTCCCCCCTCACTTTAAATTTTTTTTATAAAGTCTAATATCACCATTGTTGTGAATAGACTTTAAATTAAATCAATCAATCAAATCAACACACACACACACAAACGCAGGCACACACACTCACACAAACACACTCTCACCCCCCCCACACATACCATCAGCCTGGCTAACATGAGGACCTGGTCCACAAAGGGCTGCACATCGCTGTTGGGGTTGAGCACAGCTTCCAAAGCCACCAGAGCGTTGATCGTCACACACACACACAGATACACACACATACCATCAGCCTGGCTAACATGAGGACCTGGTCCACAAAGGGCTGCACATCGCTGTTGGGGTTGAGCACAGCTTCCAAAGCCACCAGAGCGTTGATGGTGGGATACACACTCACACATACACACTCTCACACCTACATACCATCAGCCTGACTAACATGAGGACCTGGTCCACAAATGGTTGCACATCGCTGTTGGGGTTGAGCACAGCTTCCAAAGCCACCAGAGCATTGATGGTCACACACACTCACCCACACACTCTCACACCCACATACCATCAGCCTGGCTAACATGAGGACCTGGTCCACAAAGGGCTGCACATCGCTGTTGGGGTTGAGCACAGCTTCCAAAGCCACCAGAGCGTTGATGGTGGGACACACAGGCAGGTGGGGGGTGTCCAGCACTGGATCCCCACTCACCGCCACATCCGGCAATCTGAAGGAAAAAACAACAAGATGGCACAATCATATAACTTGTACTCCCAAGTTACTGATGAAAGTCAAGGGAGATAGTTTTCGATTCCTGGGTTATTGTTTTTGTTTTATTTTGCTAAAAAAAGTGTCTTGAATCGGTATGCTAATACCCAGTAGTTTTATTATGTTACCACAATTTTTTTTCCCTCAGATGACACTTTTTCAGTAAACCAAGTTTGGTTGAAATCCATGCATTACCTTTAAAATAATCAGTCTTTGTAATATTCAAATCTGATTCACAGGGATTACATTGATATGGCTTGCCTTTTAGTAAATCTGATGCCACAGGCCGCATCTAGAGGGCCTAAGGAATCATTCTGCCAAGTTTCATTAAGATTGGTTCAGTAGGTTAGGCGCTATGAAGTGGAATAACTTTCTCACAGAAGTGGGAGTACAAAACACCTATGAAATGCACGAGAATTACTGGGGGCATTATAAATAAAAAAATTATTATTTTGTTATATCTATTACCCTCATATAGATGTAAGAGCAAATCCTTTCACACATCTCCATTACTCATTTTCTTTACCTTTTTTCTCATCTTCAAAATTTGATGTGATTCTTCCTTTGGCCTTTTTTTTGTTAATCAAAGATACATGTTAATAATAATCCACTAACGTTCCTCCTCCGGCTGTTTTGCTTCATAATGGACTGATGTCAAAGTAAAGAAAATCACTCCCACCCAGCTTTTTTTTTATATACTGCTTTTCCTATAATTGTAAATCAAGGATTAAGGCAAACCTAGACTTTCATGATTATGTCCATGCCTTGGCATGAGGCTGTGTCAGACCAGTTGACATAAGCTAGAACACCAAGGCTACATCGAAGCGTTGCTATGCTCTGAATGGCTGTGCGGGGATTGTCTTATGCCATGACAAGCTCCCAGCATAACATCATCAGTCTAAAATCCCCCGAAGTCGGAGTGTGGCTACCCACGTGGCGGGGTAATCAAAAACGGTCACACACGTAATGTTCTCATCCCTAGCTGGTGCCTTTGTACCAAAGTGTTCAAGTGCTTCGGCTGTTGGGATGATCCCAACAACATAATTTATGTCCCTTTATTTTTACTCTTTCACTCAATGTTCCTTTGTCACCAAAGATCAAAGCCGACCCTGTCACAAAAGTGGAGAAGATGAGGGAAAACCAAGCCCAAGGCAGACATGCTGAGCCTGAACTACAGGGTTCCCACAGATGTGACCAAACAAAATTCCATACTTTTTCTAGGGCTTTTCCTAACTTTTCCAGACCCCAAAATGTGTGTGTGTGCGCGTGCACCTCTGTGTGCGCATACCATGCGCCCCTACTCACAATCAATGTCAAAGCAAAAATAGGCCAGTGTATCAATCTTGTGCCCTTTGGATTTCTTTTTTATTTCAGTTTTCAATGTTTTTGTAAAGAAACTTAAAGTGAATTGGACATCAGAAGAAAGTTGGTACAGCTTTTAAAAAATTCCAGGACTTTTCCAGACCCATGGCCACAAAATAAAACATTTCAAGACTTTTCCAGCCCTGGAAATGACTTTTGCATTTTTCCATAGTTTTTCCAGACTTCCAGGACTCTCTACCAACCCTGTAACTATTCCTTAGTTAAGCATATAACAGCAGCATGACGCTTCTGCGCTCATATAAAAGGAAATGGGTTTGAGCGATCAACCAAGAAGAAAACAAGGTAAACATCACTCACTTGAAGCCAAAACGGAAGACAGATTTCTACACATGTAAAGGCATGGAAAGGAAAAACATATGACTCACTCTGCAGCCAGAGACAGAAGGGAAGACATGTTTTCCCGTGTGGCGTCAGGCAAAGCCCCCTGGGAAAGTTTGCTCAGCGTTCCCCGCAGGTTCACTTCCGTC
This sequence comes from Phymorhynchus buccinoides, assembly GCA_017654935.2. Taxonomy (NCBI): domain Eukaryota; kingdom Metazoa; phylum Mollusca; class Gastropoda; order Neogastropoda; family Raphitomidae; genus Phymorhynchus; species Phymorhynchus buccinoides. The sequence goes on from CM065683.1 coordinate 21,099,645, forward strand.
TGCTCAAATTCACGGTACGCATCTGAAAATGAGGGGGAGAACATTCAAAATCATTAACGGGGCAGTGGGTGGATGCCTCGTGCCTCCATACGGGGAGCTGGACGACCCCGACCCCTCCACGAGTCTCTCCCCGTGGGGATACCGGGGGGTCTTACAAAAAATAGTTCCCCCACCTTCTGGAAGTTCTATGCTTGTAACTTCCTCTAATCTGTCACTCTCTTTGGCTCTGCCCTCCCTTTGCTTTCTATCATCTCCTACCTTTCTGACTTATTGACCCATTCTCCTGCATTAAAAAACCAAAATCTTCCAAATAATTTTTTTCCTTTGAGCTCCTCCAAAATCGGAATGTGTCGGCTGTACGCAGCGGGGAGATCAGTGAAAACTGAAAAATGGACACATATGTACCTTACCCATTACAGCCATATGGCCAGGGAACGCAGAAGAAGAAGAAGAAAATCATCAAAAAACAAAAAGATACATCAAATCCATACTTCACCTCATGAGAACAATATAATTTTTGTCCACGCCTTTCTTTTATCGCTTCTCACCCACGCTTAACCGAATTTAGGCTATTAAATACTTTAGATTTGAAGCTCAGATACCCCCCCGTGGGAATACCGGGGGGTCTTTTGTATAAATAGTTCCCCCACCTTCTGGAAGTTCTGTGCTTGTAACTTCCTCTAATCTGTCACTCTTTTTAACACTGCCTTTTCCCTTTGCTTGCTGTCATATTACTATCTTTCTGCCTTACCAGGTCCATTCTCCTGCTTTTCACGAAACACTTTCAAAAAAGATTTCCTCCTCCAGCCGAAGTCGGACTTGCTGGGCCTAACTATTTCTTAGTTAGGCGCATAACGGCAGCATGACACATCTGCGCTCATAATTGACAGGAAACTGTCTGAGTGATCAGAGAAGAAGAAGAAGAAGCTCAGATGACAAAGCTGAGAATTTCAGTGATGCACTTTTTGAAAAGGCAATAAGCACACCCTAACACAAAAAGTAAAGACCAAAAAAAAAAAATCAAACAAGTGCAACGCCGGGCGGCTGCAAAGTCCCCTCGCAGCTTCGCCGAACTACTCCGAAATCGGAATGTGTCGGCTGTACACATACATAAAAACAGCACGTAACTACATAAAAACGCATCAAAACAGCACGTAACTGAATAGTTTTTGATATATAGCCTTGGGGTTCGGACCCGTGATTTGAGCGCGCGCGATCATGCACACACGCGTGCACAGAAAAATTCATGACAACTGTGTTATAGACCATTCATCAAGAAATGTTGTGAAAAAAATTGCTTTGAAATACATGCAAAACTTCGCGAGATATTAGCGATTATGTGTTTCGGGGTTTGAACCCCGTAACTGGCGCGACCTTGACCTTAATGTAAAACTAAAATCATCAGTGGATAGCTTGCATCTTGGCAAACTAGTATACCAAATTTGATGATGATAGACTGAATAGTTTTTGAGAAAAACGGACGAATAGCCGGACGGACGGAGGCATGCCGGACACCGGACGGACGGACCAGACAAAAACAATAGCTCCCCGAACCTTCGGCTCAGGGACTAACAAACAAAAAACCGACTGGCTATGTCAACATTTATCCCTGTAACTAGTGTAAGGCCACTAAGGGGAGCTAAATCTGCAGACTAAATGCTCACTGACTTGAGTCATAAGACAACAAAGAGAGCACTGACAGACTCTTCCCCCGGGGGGATGCCAGGGGATCTTTCAGTGCAAATAGTTCCCCCTCCCTTCTGAAGTTCTGTGCTAGCAACTTCCTATGTTCTATCACTATCTTTGACCCTGCCTTTTTTGGTTTGTGGCACAAGCCACAAACCTATAACTCACTTTGTCGGTCGGTCTGTCTGTCTGTCTGCCGGTCCAAAATTGTCGCACTTCAAATCGAGGCTACAAAATTGTCGCACTTCAAATCGAGACTGCACTTCAAATTGAGGCTGCTCTTTAAAATTATGTTTCGTTTTCAATTGTCGCACGCCACAAACTATTGCGAATCCGCGCTTGTTTTTATACTATCATCTACTATTTTCTTACTTATTGGCCCATTCTTCAGCCTTTTCTCCCCCCAAAACAAATGTTCCAAATAATTTTCTCTTTTTTAAGTTCCTCCGAAATCGGAATGTTTCGGCCGAATACAGCGGGGATACCAGTGAAAACCGGACCCATGCATACTTCACCCATTATGGCCATATGGCCTGGGAAAACGCAGAAGAAGAAGAAAATATATCTTCTTCTTCTTCTTCGATCGCTCAGACAGTTTCCTGTCAATTATGAGCGCAGATGCATCATGCTGCCGTCATGCGCCTAACTAAGAAATAGTTAGGCCCAGCAAGTCCGACTTCGGCCGGAGGAAATGTTTTTGAAAGCGTTTCGTGAAAAAAAGGGCAGGAGAATGGACCGGTAAGGCAGAAAGATAGTAGATGATAGTAAGCATACGGAAAAGGCAGAGTCAAAGAGAGTGGCAGATTAGAGGAAGTTACAAGCACAGAACTTCCAGAAGGTGGGGGAACTATTTATACAAAAGACCCCCCCGGTATCCCCACAGGGGAGAAAATATGTCTGCCTGAGAGAAGGTTGCATATTAGAAGAAAGCTGCTGCTGCAAAACAAAACAAAAGAGAGAGAGAGAGTAAAGAGTTGAAATGTTGTTTGTTGAATTGTGTGTTTATCAAGAGAGAGAGAGAGAGAGAGAGAGAGAGAGAGAGAGTAAAGAGTTGAAATGTTGTTTGTTGAATTGTGTGTTTATCAAGAGAGAGAGAGAGAGAGAGAGAGAGAGAGAGAGAGAGAGAGAGAGAGTAAAGAGTTGAAATGTTGTTTGTTGAACTGTGTGTTTATCAAGAGAGAGAGAGAGAGAGAGAGAGAGAGAGAGAGAGAGAGAGAGAGAGAGAGAGAGAGAGAGAGAGAGAGAGAGAGAGAGAGAGAGAGAGAGAGAGAGAGAGAGAGAGAGAGAGAGAGAGAGAGAGAGAGAGAGAGAGAGAGAGAGAGAGAGAGAGAGAGAGAGAGAGAGAGAGAGAGAGAGAGAGAGAGAGAGAGAGAGAGAAAGAGAGAGAGATATGTTGTTTGTTGAATTGTGTGTTTATCAAGAGAGAGAGAGAGAGAGTAGAGAGTTGAAATGTTGTTTGTTGAATTGTGTGTTTATCAAGTAAGAGAGAGAGAGTAAAGAGTTGAAATGTTTGTTGAATTGTGTGTTTATCAAGAGAGAGAGAGTAAAGAGTTAAAATGTTGTTTGTTGAATTGTGTGTTTATCAAGTAAGAGAGAGAGAGTAAAGAGTTGAAATGTTTGTTGAATTGTGTGTTATCAAGAGAGAGAGAGAGAGAGAGAGAGAGTAAAGAGTCAAAATGTTAAAAAAAAATGAAGAAGAACTCTGCTCACCGGCATCGTCTGCGCGGGCCACCTGCAGTAGAGCGGTGACAGTGGGTCTCCTCAACAGGGCTGTGGCTGCCCGGGTCAGCGACTCCATCAACTGACAGACATGACAGGCAAGGAACACTGACAACACATGTAGGCCATGATGGAGTCTTTGGTATATGTGTGTGATGGAAATACAGAACAGCAACAATAACAAAATATAAAGAAGAAAAAGAGCAACAATAACAAAATATAAATAAAAAGACCAACAATAACAAAATATAAAGAAGAAAAAGTTCAACAATAACAAAATATAAAGAAAAAGAGCAACAATAACAAAATATAAAGAAGAAAAAGAGCAACAATAACAAAATATAAAGAAAAAGAGCAACAATAACAAAATATAAAGAAGAAAAAGAGCAACAATAACAAAATATAAAGAAAAAGAGCAACAATAACAAAATATAAAGAAGAAAAAGAGCAACAATAACAAAATATAAAGAAGAAAAAGAGCAACAATAACAAAATATAAAGAAAAAGAGCAACAATAACAAAATATAAAGAAGAAAAAGAGCAACAATAACAAAATATAAAGAAGAAAAAGAGCAACAATAACAAAATATAAAGAAAAAGAGCAACAATAACAAAATATAAAGAAAAAGAGCAACAATAACAAAATATAAAGAAAAAGAGCAACAATAACAAAATATAAAGAAAAAGAGCAACAATAACAAAATATAAAGAAGAAAAGAGCAACAATAACAAAATATAAAGAAAAAGATCAACAATAACAAAATATAAAGAAAAAGAGCAACATATACCTGAAATGTGACAGTTCAAATGACCTTGACTATTAGCTTTTACTAGCTCCAAGCCCTTAAAAAAAAGCTTATGCTTGGTAATAAGAGTTCACACACACACACGTATTAGTACTAGTAATGTACCGAGGATGGAAAGTGATAGGACAAACTGTTTTAAAACAGTAAAATCAAAAGGACAAAACCTCCCAGGTCTTGTAGAAATCAACAGAACAGTGTTTCCCATAAGGATAAAACGTGAGGGTCCCTGGGACCCTCTGTGTAAAATTTGAATGGTCCGTTTCAATCTGGCTTCACTCACACTACTATTGTGAGTAACAAAGCGGTCAGCCTGTGACCAGTCTTCGCATCAGCTCTAAGTGTCTTTGATGCACACAAAAAAGTGTTTTTGATGCAAGCTAAGTGCAAATCCCACGCTGACCTGGATGAGCTCTTGGCGCTCCTCGCTGACGTTCTGCAGACACTTGAGCAGCATGGACAGCAGCCAGTGAACCACCGCCAGCAGTGAGCCAGACAGCAGCAGAGGGCTGTCAGGGCCATAGCTGAAACTGCACAAATAATACAATATGAACATTTCATACCTCAGTTCACCTAGTAACACAGTTCTGTTAGAATCTTAGATATTCTGTAGACATCTTAGTAGCATGGACAGCAGCCAGTGAAACACCGCCAGCAGTGAGCCAGACAACAGCAGAGGGCTGTCAGGGCCATAGCTGAAACTGCACGAATAATACAATATGAACATTTCATACCTCAGTTCACCTAGTAACACAGTTCTGTTAGAATCTTAGATATTCTGTAGACATCTTAGTAGCATGGACAGCAGCCAGTGAACCACCGCCAGCAGTGAGCCAGACAACAGCAGAGGGCTGTCAGGGCCATAGCTGAAACTGCACGAATAATACAATATGAACATTTCATACTTCAGTTCACCTAGTAACACAGTTCTGTTAGAATCTTAGATATTCTGTAGACATCTTAGTAGCATGGACAGCAGCCAGCAGCTGATGTTTGCACTTTTTAACATTAAAGATTGAAATAGAAGTGCCAAACATAAGAAATGAAACGAAAGCTGGAAGAATGACGAAGAGAAGTAACTCGAAAAACGTGGTTTGAATTAAAAAACACCATGGATTTAGATAAGTATTAGACTCAGAAATCGCTATTCCGAGAATACTCGGAATTAGCCCCTGACTGACGTTCTCCTGTTCCAAGTATACTGTATTTTTCGGACTATAAGGCGCACCCCCCAAATTTTACCCAGATTTCAGATTTTGTTATTACGTTTTCTTACTACATGTAATTGATTAGTCGTATTATAAGGCGCAGGGGTCTGAGTCTGGTGGGAAAAAAGTATCGCCTTATAGTCAGAAAAATACGGTACTCTGAATTTGTCCGCAATGAGTTCCACTGTACAAGCGAGACAATCAACGCATCATGTTTTGAATGACACTGACTTGACCCCCCCGTGGGGATACCGGGGGGAGGGGCGGGGGTGTTATTTTGTATAAATAGTTCCCCCACCTTCTGGAAGTTCTGTGCTTGTAACTTCCTCTAATCTATCACTCTCTTTGACTCTGCCTTTGCTTACTTTCCCTCTACTATCTTTCTGCCTAACCGGTCCATTCTCCTGCCTTTTTTCATGAAGCACTTTTCAAAAACATTTCTTCCAGCCGAAGTTGGGCTTGCTGGGCCTAACTATTTCTTAGTTAGGCGCATAATGGCTGCATGACGCATTTGTGCTCATAATTGATAGGAAGCTGTCTGAGTGATTGAAGAAGAAGAAGAGGAAGACACTGACTTGAGCTTAGTGCCGAAGACTTCCGCCAGGTGGACCAGGGCCAGAACGCAGTAGGGTCTGGACAGGTCCTCGAAGCTGGCGATGTACTTGAACACCGCACTGCACGGAATCAGCTGAAAACGATCATTATATTCATGTTAATACTGTTCTACTAACAGTACAGTAATAGCTAATATTACTAACGTTTAGTACTGAGCAACTACTGCAAATATATATCAAGTACTACAGTACTAAGACTAGTTAATTACTATGAGTATGACTCCTACAGGGCTCCCAAGGACCCCCATTTGGGGGTCTATGAAGCACTAAAATTGTAAAGGACCCTCTAAAACTAGAATGTGCAGGGGGTCCCAGGGATGCACTAGAATTAAAATTCTTTTTAGCATTCGCAATGCCACTGGGACCCTCTATCCCGCCTCTAGGACCCTCTATACTGTAAGTGAAGGAGTCCCTGGGACCCCTTGTTTTGCGGGACGATTGGGAGCCCTGTCCTACCACAACTCAACAACTGATCTCCCCGCTGCATTCAGCAGACACATTCCGATTTCTGAGGAGCATTTTTATAAACAAGAAAATCCTTTGGAAGATTTTGTTGGTGAAAAAATGGCAAGAGAATGTACCAACAAGACAGAAAGATAGTAGATGATAGAAAGCAGAGGGGAAAGGCAGTGTCAAAGAGAGTGATTGATAGATTAGAAGTTGCTGAAACTGTGCGAAAGACCCCTGGTATCCCCATGGGGAGAGACTCATGGAAGTGTGGGTCGACCAGCTGAGCTCCCCGAATGGTGGCACAAGGCATCTACCCATTGCGGGGATTTTCGATTTTGATCATGTCCTATGACCTGGGCCTGGGGACATCAGTGTTAACCAGTGTATGTGTTACACCCAATCCATGAAATTGCCTATTTCATGAAATGAGCAAAATGCTCTGCCCAATTTATGAAATGGACAATGTATATCACATTTTTGAATCCCCATTCACACAGGCATTGATTAAGGTTGATTCAATGGTATCATACTTTTCAATATTGTATGTGCACCCCTATCCTGCCCCCCAACTCAACCAGATCTATGCTAAGCTGGGGCATGCCTGAGCCACATGTTGAATCAAACATTTTATCAAATCAAGTCTGAATAAAATCATTTTAACTTATATCTACAGATGAGATTTCTCATTCGTTTGAACCAATTCTTGATCTATGTGTGCTAATGAACGAAAAACTATTTTTCATTCATATTGCTTTTCTTAATTGCAAGTTATAAATTGGCTATTTCACGAACTGGGCAAACCATTTTGCCCATTTCATGAAATGAGCGATTTCAGAGGTGATGGTGAAAATGATGTTTTACGTCCTCTCGGTCATATAGGACATTTGTAAATGCAAAGATGGTGGGAACAATACTGGCTGCAATGCCCGGAGGCAGTGCAACACCAGTAAAGTCCCGAGTTTTTAACAATATAGATAGGTGTAGCGGTAACCACGCCTTAGCTCTAATGAGCAATTTCATCGATTGGGCATAACATATGTACCTGTGACAGCACTGTGTGCTTCAGGTAGGACAGCAGCAGGGAGTTGGGGCTGCTGCCTCCCATGGCCTGCTGCAGCAGAATTTCTGCACACACAAAACACTCACAAATAGTAAGCTGAAAATATCATTGTTAGGTACACAGTTGAATTCTAACTCTGTGTGTTAGTGTGTGTGTATGTGAGAGAGAAGAGAGTGTGTGTGCTGTGGTGTGTGTGTGTGTGTGTGTGTGTGAGAGAGAGTGTTGCGGTGTGTCTGTGCATGCGTGTGTGGGGGGGGGAGAGAGTGTGTTGTGGTGTGTGTGTGTGTGTGTGTGTGTGTGTGTGTGTATGTGCGTGCGTGTGCTTGAGTGCATGCATGTGTGTGTGTCCTACATGAGAGTATGTTGTGGTGTGTGTGTGTGAGTGTGAGTTAGTAGTGTACGACTTATCATATCAGACTAATTTAGCGTTATTAGGTATTTTTCTGCCTCAATGCTACTATTGCTAGGTAGGTGCCCTTCTAATAGTTCTATGATCTTATGTAGAAAGGTTAAACGTTGTTGCCTTCTCCTTTCTTGCAACGGGGGCAGGTTGAAGTCTTGAAGCATGGCAGTGACACAGCCTGGGTTGCGGGACTGGTAATCTCGCTTGATGAACCTGGCTGCCCTTCACTGGATGCCTTCTATCTTGATGCTTTCGCCTTGCGTGTATGGGTCCCAGACCGTGGAGCTATACTCAAGGAGGGATCTAACAAGTGAGACATAAGTCATAAGCGTTCTTTCGGCAGTTTTCAGAACAGAAGCGTAGATTCCTTCAAAGCATGCCTAGGCTGGCGTTTGCTTTCTTGGCTATCTTGTTAATGTGGGCTGTCCAGGACAAGTTGTTACTTAACTCTACTCCGATGTAGGGGTAGGTGTCAACCTGGTGCAGTATGTGGTTTCAACTATGGTGATCTATGCCGCACACTCATAGTCATAATGTAGCATTTCTTGGTGTTGAATATCATGCCACACCCTTCAGCCCATGCATAGTCTCTTCAGGTCGCCTTGCAGGGTTTCATGGTCTGCCTGTGTCCTTATTTCATGGTAGAGCAGGCAGTCGTCTGCAAAGAGCCTGATGTTGGATTTAACAGAGGCCGGGATTGATGTGGCATAAGAATAGTATGGGGCCAAGAACGGTGCCTTGGGGCACGCCAGATTTCACAGTGACTTGATCGGACGATTTTCCTTCTACCACCACCTTCATACGCCTTTGGGTGAGGAAGTTGGTGAGCCACTGGTAGAGGGGGCCTCTTATATTATAACTCTCTAGTTTCTCCAACAGCTTTGAGTAGTTTGAGCCACTTGGGGCACAGTGTTGAATGCCTTGGAGAAGTCCAGGATCGCGATGTCCGTCTGCACGTTCTTCTCAAAGCTTGAGCACAGGTCATGGAGGGTAGTGACCAGCTGGGTCTCACAGGAGAAGCCACGACGGAATCCACAATTTTCTCCTTTGAGCTCCTCCAAAATCGGAATGTGTCGGCTGTATGCAGAGGGGAGACCAGTGGAAACTGAAAATGGACACATAAGACATTACCTACTTTACCCATGATTATGACTATGATGGCCTTTTAGTTTTAGCCTGGGGATGCAGAACTTCCAGCCTGTCCCTTCTTTCCCCCAGCCATTCAAGCCGATCAGCCAAGGAAAGCATTATTACTGTATAAAGATTTATTTTTGCCTACATGACCGAAGTCCCCAGTTACTATATCACAACAGAACCATCAAAAGAATGATGATGGATGTCATCCGCAAGAAGAAGAAGAATCACAATAAAACTAGAGTGAAAACGCACCTGCTAAATCGCAAGTCTCTTTGCTGTTGGCTGAAAGTAATCGTTTTAGTTGTATGCCCCACTGTACATCTGACCAACGTTCTCGCCATGCCTGCATCAGCAGTATCCTCACTCGATTGGTCAATACAGCGGGTTCTTTTTTAATTTCAGACATTTTTGCTTCAGATAAACACAGCCACTCGCACAGAACCTATTACTATTAGGCTAGCCCTCTTTGCGCGTCTTGGTTATATTTTCGTCGTTTTACCGAAATCGGTAGAAAACGTTGTAAGAAAAGTGATCATAAACACAGCAACCATAATAATTACTCTAATCACAGACTTGAAATTCGGGCTGCTCCCACTGACTAGGGGAGGAAGTTAAGGGGTGCACTTGCACTTTGCTCTGGTTTACTAGAAATCAAAACATCAAATCAGCGATTCCTCCTTGGCGGAGGCGCGGGAAGTCAAATTCTTACAGTGAAAGAGAAGAGAAAAAAAAGAAGAAGAAAAAAACCCTGAAACAGGCTGCAACGTCACTGGAACATATACAACAAACAAATACACGACAAGTGTAAAGTGACGTTATTTTATTCACAAGAGACAAAGCAAAACTACTGGATATTTCGGCGAATGCGCCTTTATCAACACAGACAAACAATTAAACAGCAAACAGCAAATATAGCAAAACGAGCAAAAAGAATTAAGGCAACAAAAGGAGCAAAAAACCAACAAGATCAAAATTAAAAAAACAATACTTCCCCTCTACAGTCCAATGCGTAAATGATGCAGAGGGGAAGTATTGAGGGTTTTTTATTTTGTTTTTTTTGCTCCTTTTGCTACCTGCTTTTTGCTCCTTTTGCTGTTTGCTGTTTAATTCCAAAATGGCTTCTCTCTCCGGCAACTCTGCCTACAAGGAGAAATCGCCGCTTTGACGGTTTGATTTCTAGGAAACCAGAAAAAAGTGAGTGTTCCGACCCTTGAAAAGACTGTCTTTCTGGTGATCTCGACGTGTTTCATGAAAAAAAAAGCTCATCCACCAGGGTGTCCCGGTTGGCCTTTACTCTTCTATTTTTCTCTATTTTTCTTTTTTCTTTCTTTCTTTCGTTGTCTTTCTTGTTTTTGTATTTTGGGGGGTCATTTATTCTCATTGTCTCTGTCTTTCTGTCTCTCTCTCTTCTCCGTCTCTCTCTCCCTCTCTCTCCTCTCTCTCTCTCTCTCTCTCTCTCTCTCTCTCTCTCTCTCTCTCTCTCTCTCTCTCTCTCGACTCTCTCTCTCTCTCTCTCTCTCTCTCTCTCTCTCTCTCTCTCTCTCTCTCTCTCTCTCTCTCTCTCTCTCTCTCTCTCTCTCTTTTAAGTTTATTTTTTAGTTGAATATGCGAAGTAGGCCTACAAGTAACTAGGCTCGACTTTGTCATGTATCGGTGTTTATCGGCTGTGTTTATAATGTTATGATTGTTAAAGATGAGTGTGTTAGATATGCTTCTCTCTCTCTCACTCAGTCTATCTATCTCTGTCTCTGTCTGTCTGTCTGTCTGTCGCTCTCTCTCTCTCTCTCTCTCTCTCTCTCTCTCTCTCTCTCTCTCTCTCTCTCTCTCTCTCTCTCTCTCTCTCTCTCTCTCTCTCTCTCTCTCTCTCTCTCTCTCTCTCTCTCTCTCTCTCTCTCTGTGCGCATGCATGCGCGCGCGTGTATGTGTGTGTGTGTGTGTGTGTGTGTGTGTGTGCGCGCGCGAGTGTGTGCTTAGTGTCATAAAATAATTATTTAGAATACACTTCTTCTTCTTTTTTTCTTTAGGCTTATATTGTTTTATTTTGTTTAGTGTGATTTAGCCAGAATGTTTATATTTATGTAACGAAAAGTGTCTCTTTGATATATTGTATTGGGGATCCTGTATGATGAGAGAGAGAGGGAAAGAGAGAGAGAGAGGGGAGAGAGAGGGGGGAGAGGGGGGAGGGAGAGAGGGAGAGGAAGAGAGAGAGGAGAGAGGGGGAGGAGAGGGAGAGGAGAGGGGAGAGGGGGGGAGGGGAGAGAGAGAGAGAGAGGGGGGAGAGGGAGAGAGAGAGAGAGAAAGAGAGAGAGAGAGAGAGAGAGAGAGAGAGAGAGAGAGAGAGAGAGAGAGAGAGAGAGAGAGAGAGAGAGAGAGAGAGAGAGAGAGAGAGAGAGAGAGAGAGAGAGAGAGAGAGAGAGAGAGAGAGAGAGAGAGAGAGAGAGAGAGAGAGTATGGGCCGTGTGTACGCACGTATTAATTGGTGCATTCCTTCCGGTTACTTGTTTACATTTGTATTAGTTTTTGTGAGTGTGGTGTGTAATGAGAGAGTGACAGTGCTTGGTGAACGAGGGTGGATGTCTTTGTGAGTGAAAATCATGTTATTTCGTTACTTTATTTCTTTGTATTCAAATGTTGGTGGTATGACTTTCTTGCTGATTTTAATTAATGTTTTCCATCTTTCATTGTTGCTTTTGTAACGTGCAACGAGCATACTACTATATGGAGTTTTAGCACTATATGAATTATTATTATTTTGATTATTATTATTATTATTATTATTATTATTATTATTATTATTATTATTTGCTACTATTATTATTATTAGCATTGGGTTTCATCTTGTTATGCATAAGTGTTTACTCCAAAATGCGTGCATGTTAAAGATGAGTATGTAGAATAGGATTTGGTTTTATTCTGTCATGTGTATGGGCTTACATTTAAGCTTGATGTATTTTTAAGATTAGTATGTAAAATGGGCTTAGGCTTGATTTTATTATGTGTATCGGCTTTAAATTTAAAATGTGTACATGTTACGAGTATGTAAAATAAGGATTAGTTTTAATTTTGTGATGAGTTAAGTTTTACTTATGTGCGTGTTAAAGATGAGGACTAGAAAGTAGGTTCAGGCTTGATTTCGTTATGAGCAGTATTTACTTTTTAATATGTGTATTCGCTTGCAAATAATATGACTAGGTTTGCTTTTGTTATGAGTGTGTGTTTACTTTTTAATATGTTCATGCTAAAAATGAATAATGGAATGTAGGAATAGGTTTCATGTTGCCATGGGTACATGTATTTACATTTTAAATTGTGCATGCTAAGATGAGTAGGTAAAGTAATACTATGTTTGACTTATTATATGCATGGGTTTCTTTTCAAATAAGTACATTTTAATGATGAAGTATGATTGAGGTATTTTTTATGTTTGTGCACTTCCCTATTTTGAATGTTTAAAGATGAGTGTGAAAAGTAGGATTGGGTTTTATTTTCCCGTGCGTATGCGCTTACTTCACACATTTTGAATGTTAATAATTAGTATAGTTAATAATAATAGGTTTGATTTTGTTATTGATGTGTTACAATATAGGGATGTTTTTTTTGCATGCTTTATATTACTTTGTATGTGTTTATTTTCGTTTTTCATTTTCTACTTTTATATATGTATTTTGTCCAGAGGGCTGGATGTAAAAAAGCATGTTATTGCTTACTCTATTACCCTCTATAAATAAAAGTCAATCAATCAATCAATCAATCTCTCTCTCTCATTCTGATTGTACTCTTTTTGCTAAAGTACTTTTGTGCATTTAAATTCAAACTAATGGTGATTGTTGTAACCTTATGCATGTATATTCAAACATTTATTTCTGGTAGCTTTAGCCTTGACTCAAGGTTTCAGTGAATAGACGAGTTTGTTGTGTGCTACAAGGGAACTTCTGCATCATAAGTTTACGCACTTTTAATCTCTCCGAAAACATGGACTCTCAATCAGGAAACGAAGAGTATGTATCATTACTTCTGAAGCTCAGCGAATGTTTAAAAAAAATTGTATTTTCAAGATGGTTATCACTATCAGTCGAGAGGAAGAACATCCTTACATTCTATAAATTTGAGATAAATTTGGACTGCTCCGCTGCTTTTGTTTCTTCTTCGTCGTCGCAGTACGTGGCCACAATCATTGAATCAACACGCTGATTATTTTGCCACGGAACCGGGGAGGTTCATCCACATATGCCAGAAGAAAGGGCCAGGAGGCCAAAGATCAAAGAAAGAGAAGAGAGGACAGACAAAAGGAAAACGCCTAGCTTGATGGGAATCTGCAGGGGAGGGGGGCTTGTCGCAGTCAAAAAAGTCGCTGGTTCAAATAAATCGCCCGGCTACTATGAGAGTGTGTATTTGCGACATTTTGCGACATTGAGCATGAACCACAAATTTCACTTTTTTCTAGGGATAGGGTTAGGGTTAGGTAAATGGTTCAAGTAAAGAAAGAGTGAAATTTGTGGTTGTCGCAAATACACACTCTCATAGTAGCGGGCGATTTATTTGAACGAGCGACATTTTTGACTGCGACAGGGCTTTTGCTACTGGTGCAGGTGCAGCAGGCGGGTGTCCGTTGAGGAACTTACAGACTCCGGCTGCGAAGCTCTCTGGAGTTCTGGCCTCCACTGCCGGGTGTTGGCAGGTCGTTCCACTCCTTGATTATTCGTGGAAAAAAGGAGCTTTGACGGTACTGCGTCCAACACTGGGGGATGAGGAGCTGTTGTGAATGACCCCTACGTTGCCACTCTGGCTGAGGTATTACTTTGCTCCTGTTCACACTCACCATGCCATTGAGTATTTTATGCAGCATGGTGAGTCTGGTGGCTTGTCGGCGTTGCTGCAGTGAATTCCATCTGAGCCTCTGTAGCATGTCGGTAACGCTGGCTGTCCTATGATATCTATTTAAGACAAATCTGGCAGCCCTGCGTTGGAATTTGGATTGCTTCCACCTTGTCTATACTCTTCTGAGTGAAAGGGGTCCCAGACCGTGCATGCATACTCAAGGAGAGGTCTGACAAATGCCATGTAGGCTTTCTCTCGCAGTTCAGTGGAGGCTATCTTCAGGTTCCTTCGTAGGAAGCAGAGTGTCTGGCTGGCCTTTGCCGTAGTTGCTTGTAGGGTGACACCCAGATACTTGGCTGTTTGGACGGTGTCCAAGGTGTGTCCTTGCAGTTGGCACGGGTGGCGCAAGGGCTTCCTGCTGCGGGTCTGGTATTTCCCAGGGTGAAGCTGCATGTCCTACTTCTTCTCCCATTCCTCAAGGCATTGGAGGTCTTTCTGTAAGCAGGCATGGTCCTTCCCTGAACAGATGAGCCTGTAGACTGCCGTTTGGATACGTCGCAAATGCCACTTCTGACGATAAATCACAACGGAATTAAGGAGGAAGCATGAACCTAATCGAAAATATAGAATGAGAAAGACCTACTGCCTACCGTGGGTAAAGCCAATTAAGTGATTATCTAGTGCTTCAGTGATTATCTGGTCCTTTCCTGCAACACTGAATTTGTAGGCCTAACTACTAAAGTACTATTACTAACTGCTAAACTAGTCCAGTTTACTACAACCAGGGTGTGGTTAAATGTGTAGACAGCTAGACTGGACCAGTTTAGCAATCCTTACTGCATGTTTGACTAGTTACATAGATCACAGACCATTGACATCAACATTGAGTGCAAAAAGATCCTGATGTCCTTGTAATGGACTTTGAGTTTGAGAAGGCATTTGACAAAGTCTCCCACTGCCTCCTAATCCACAAGCTTCGCCACTACGGGATCAGAGGCTCTGTTAATTGGTGGATATAAATCTTTCTCTCAGGCAGGCAGCAAAGAGTAGTGGTAGATGGAGAGCTGCATCTGAGGCCATCCCCATTGAATCTAGAGTGACCCAAGGCTCGGTGCTCAGCCCAGCCTTATGTTCTACATTAACAATCTCCCCAAGAACCTGTCCTCAACAGCCCGTCTTTTTGCACAACACTGTCGACACTCCCAAGGACCATGACAGTCTGCAACAAGATCTTGATAGACTTGCGTCCTGGGAAACCACATGGGTGATGTCATTTCATCCTGACAAATGCCAGAGCCTCAACGTCACCAGGAAAAGAAAGCCCCTGATTCAAAACTACCACCTCCATGGCCACAATCTGAAACAGGTAGAGGAGACAAAATACCTGGGAGTTACCATCCAACACGATCTTAGATGGGACTCCCACATTTCCAACACTACCAGCAAAGCCAGCAAGACACGAGGCTTCACGAGACTACGATGCAATCTAAAGGTGGGCTCTGTAACTGTAAGATCAAAGAGAAGGTGTACAAGTCACTCATGAGACCCATCCTTGAATACGCCTCACCAGTATGGGATCCTTACAAAGCAAAGGACATCGGCAAGGTGGAGAAGGTCCAGCTGGGTGGTCAATAGGCATCGCCAGTCTTCCAGTTTGGAAGAGGTGTTCACACAGTTGATCTGGACCCCCACTGACAGGAGACGCACCTTCTATAAATTAAATACCACCACGGTGGCATCTCGATCAACACCCTGTACCAACCATCTCTCTCCCTTGACCCCCATTTCTACCTAATCCGAAGAAAAGTTTTGTTTTACGTCCTCCCGGAATTAACCATGTGGGACATTTCTTTAAATCAAGTTTAACTTTTATTTAGGAAAAGAAAGGAGAAAATGTCTTAGTGCTTTAGATTTTGATGGTTTTAGGTTTTAATTGGAAGCTATTAGTTAATTTCACCATGTCTGGCCTGGCGCTGCATTTATTTTTTTTCCTAACTTAGGCTTAGGGGAATAGGCTAGGATTAAAATTTCAGGACCATGCATTTACCTAATCCCATTAATCCTGACCATATATAGGTCAATCCCCCCAACCTCCTCATTCCTCCCCAATTACTCCGCCCTACCCTGCCTTTCAGTTTCACCCCTCCCTCTCCCCTGACCCCCATTTCCACCTAATCCCATTAATTCCGACCATATATACACGGTATAGGCCGATCATCCGGGCGGCAAACACACCATCAGCTTTTCTGCCTGACCGAAGTCCCCCTGTTTCAACGACAGAACCGTCACAGTGATGATTGATGGTGGTCGTTAAATGAAAGAAGAAGAAGAATTTAAGCTAGTTCTAAAGACACTGCTGTTAGTGTTACCTGTTCCTATTGTTTATGATGAAAGGTGCAATGTTTAGTGTGTGTGTGTGTGTGTGTGTGTGTGTGTGCTCTCCTGTGTATACATGTGCTTTTATCATGTAATGTGTACGTGTGTACTGCCATAATTACCCGGCCAGAGGCCGGGGTTTTGCGATTGCTTTGTTTTGCCAATGTTTCCGAGAAAAAGGTATGTATGATTCTCTTACATGTTATGAACAAATTATACCACAAAACACTACCAACCCTCCATGCACTGTACAACTGTGGCTTGAAATGGCTTTATAGCTTAGAATGCCACTGTTAATAATGGTGGATCCATAAAGGATGCCAGTGGTTCTCACCATAATGGTGGGAGATAATATTTGTGTAAGAAACCACAAACACCACTAACTGTGTATACTTTTTGAAGTTTAAGCTGTGTGCTGTGAAAAGAATAAAATAAAATAAAAGTAAAAGATTGTGCCGGTTTACTTTTTGTCCCAATGGGGGACAGACAGTGTATGAGCATGGTATATAGAGAGATCTCTTTCGAATTATGGAATTCTCGTCAGTATGTATGTTATATATGCTCTCGAATACACTGTCTGTCTCCCATTGGGACAAAAAGTAAACCAGCACAAATCTTTTACTTTTATTTTATTCTTTTCACAGCACAGAGCTTAAACTTCACAAAGTATACACAGTTAGTGGTGTTTATGGTTTCTTTCATCACACAAATATGATTCTCTTACATGGTTTGACATTCGGTAACTTGCAGTGAGCAAGGCCTGTTTGAGGGCGGGTGGTGTTGAGGGAGGGAGTGTAGAGGGGGACACATCATCGGTGGACTTGGTGGTCCCCCCTGCCTTCGCCCTGTCTGCGCTCTGTCCCTCCGCCGAGATCACTGTGGGAGGGTCCGCGATGCAACCAGCGACCAATCAGAATTTGACGGGGCTTGCATCTGCCTCCACTGTTTCTATAACTGGTAAGGAATTCAGACTTTCAGTTGGTGAATTACTAATACATTTATCACAAATGCTTTCTTCTTTGCTTGCCACATAAATATCAGTGACAGTGTTGTGTCATATATTTTTGAGACTTTGTAACAAAATCATAAAAACTATATATTAAAACTATATATATAATAAAAGAGAGTTTGTTAAAGGTACCACTTTGGTCAATTATAATTTGTTAGAATTTATTTGATTTTGTATAATTAATTATATGCTTATAATATGTACTGCTTTTTATTTTTTAGTTGTGCCACCTTTGCCTTAATTGTGGCAATATTTTGTTAATATTATAATTTATATGCATAATATTAATAATAATTGTCTCGGAATAAGAACCTGTCCTAAAAAGTAAATGTGATACTGTACATTCTACTTTCTACTTAATTTTGTCAATATTACCCCCCTATATGTGTCATTATGAATGCTTGGAGTGTTTTGTATGTAGAGAAGTCAAAAGAAGAACATCTTATGCAGCCATGTTTTGTTAAGTTAGTGTATGTAGTGTGTGCAGTGCGTGTGTGTGTGTGTAGTGCGTGCGTGTGTGTGCATGCATACTTGTTTTTGTGCACATTTCTTTTAGTCTTTGTGCGTGTCCATACATGTGAACACATGTGCATGAACATGCGTGCGTTCATCAAATGAATAACCTTACCACCCCCTTCTTCTTCCATCACAGACCTGATGACCACCCTCCCCTCCTCCACCACCCTCACCCTCTCCGGCGACACCACCACCACCCTCCAGCAGTGGGTGGGAGGGGATGGGGGTACGCAGAACGCCATCATCACCTTCCACACGGTGCCCTTCATGGAGGAGGGGGGGCAGCAGATCGTGCTGGGGGACACAGCCTGTCTGCCCTCCATCAGCTGTGTGGACCTCAGCGCCCCTGAACACGCTGGTTTGGTGCAGTCGCTGCTAGCTCAGGGAATTACTATCAAGGTGAGGATGATGGTGAGGATGATGGTGATGGTGGTGATGATGATGGTGATGATCAGCTGTGTGGACCTCAGTGCCCCTGAAACACGCCGGTTTGGTGCAGTCGCTGCTAGCTCAGGGAATTACTATCAAGGTGAGATGGTGATGGTGAGGAGGATGGTGATGACGAGGATGGTGAGGGTGATGATGAGGGTGGTGATGATGATGATGGTCATGATGATGATGACGATCAGCTGTGTGGACCTCGGCGTTCCCGAACACGCCGGTTTGGTGCAGTCGCTGCTAGCTCAGGGAATCACTATCAAGGTGTGATGATGATGGTGGTGATGATGATGGTGATGATGATGATGATGATGATGATGACCATCAGCTGTGTGGACCTCAGTGCCCCTGAACACGCCGGTTTGGTGCAGTCGCTGCTAGCTCAGGGAATTACTATCAAGGTGAGATGGTGATGGCGAGGATGATAGTGATGAGGGTGATGATGGTGATGATGATGATGATGACGACGATCAGCTGTGTGGACCTCAGTGCCCCTGAACACGCCGGTTTGGTGCAGTCGCTGCTAGCTCAGGGAATTACTATCAAGGTGAGATGGTGAGGGTGATGATGATGATGATGATGATCAGCTGTGTGGACCTCAGTGCCCCTGAACACGCCGGTTTGGTGCAGTCGCTGCTAGCTCATGGAATTACTATCAAGGTGATGATGATGATGATGATGGTGGTGATGATGATGATGATAGTGATGAGGGTGATGATGATGATTGTGGTGATGGTGATGGCGAGGATGATAGTGATGAGGGTGATGATGATGATGATGATGATGACGACGATCAGCTGTGTGGACCTCAGTGCTCCTGAACACGCCGGTTTGGTGCAGTCGCTGCTAGCTCAGGGAATTACTATCAAGGTGAGATGGTGATGGTGAGGATGATGATGATGATGGTGATGATGATGATGATCAGCTGTGTGGACCTCAGCGCCCCTGAACACGCCGGTTTGGTGCAGTCGCTGCTAGCTCAGGTAATTACTATCAAGGTGAGATGGTGATGGTGAGGATGATGATGATGATGATGATGATCAGCTGTGTGGACCTCAGTGCCCCCGAAACATGCAGGTTTGGTGCAGTCGCTGCTAGCTCAGGGAATTACTATCAAGGTGAGATGGTGATGGTGGTGGTGAGGATGGTGATGATGATGACGATCAGCAGTGTGGATCTGACGAGCGCATCGGAACACGCCAGGTTGGTTGTTTTTTTGTGAGGGAAGGGGAAGGTAAAAGTGTCCCATAGCCTATCGGCCGTAGGGGCAGTGAACTGTTAGAGGTTCACCGTGTCAAGGGCACGGCATCATGGAAGGCGGAGCCCATCCCTCTCCTTCCACTTTTTTTAGCCTTTTAACCTTCCCTGAATGAATCAGGTACCCATTCACTGCTGGGTGAACAGAGAGGATTTTCAAGCCAGAAAAATCTTCCGCACCGCGGCCGAGCGCTCTAACCACTCGACCACGGGCCCCTTCAGGGGAAAGGGAGGGAAAGGGAAATTTTGAGCAAATGACCCCCCCCCCCCCCCCCCCTCCCTGTGCGGGGGGGGGGGGGGGGGGGGGGTCTTCCGTACAAATAGTTCCCCCACCTTCTGGAAATTCTGTGCTTGTAACTTCCTCTAGTCTGTCTCTCTCTTTGACTCTGCCTTTTTCCCTTGCTTTGTGTCATCTACTATCTTTCTGACTTTTTTGGCCCATTCTCCTGCCTTTTTTCCCAAAAAATGTCTTCCATAATATAGTTTTCTCCTTTGAGCTCCTCCAAAATCAGAATGTGTCGGCTGAATGCAGCGGGGAGACCAGTAAAAACTGGAAAACGGACACGTACCCATTGCAGCCTTGTTGCCCAGGAATGAAGAAGAAGAAGAAGAAGAGCAAATGACAACTCATCTTTGTTGTTTTCTTTGTAAAGTGAAGCACAATGCCAAGCCATACACCCTGTTGTGTTCGCAGACGGAAGAGACGGACAAACCCGGCGCAGTGGACACAGGTCAGCTGGTGGACATCACCTCAACAGCAGTGGCAGGGGAGCTGGTGGAGGCACAGGAGTTGGCTGCCGTTTCCTCCGCGCTGACCGCAGACATGGCAGTCGGCAAAGACGGGGCAACGCACATGACGCCTGTGGTCATCGCACAGGAGTTGGACGCCGTTTCCTCCGCACTGACCGCAGACATGGCTGTCGGCAAAGACGAGGCAGCACGCATGACGCCTGTGGTCGTGGCTTCGTCTCTCGCGGAGGTGGCTGAGCCTGTGGTCTTCACTGATGAGACGCCGGTGAGGGGATGGTGTGTGACACTGCTGTGTGGTGTGTGGGGGTGGGGGTGGTGTTTGTGTGTGTGTGTGGGGTTCATGTATGAGTGTGTGTGGAGGGGTGGGGTGAGAGGGGTATGTGTGTGTGTGCATACAGTATGTGTGTGTGTCTGATTCTGGTGTGTTTGTGTGTGATACTGGTGTGTATGTTAAGCTGGTGTGTATGTTTGACGCCGATGTATGTGTGTGTGTGTGTCTGTAGGTGCATGTAGTAATTAATAAGCAGCTTAGGAAGCACCTTTCACCGCCAGGGGGAAATCAAACCTGTAGGGGTCTTAGCTCTCTCTCTCTCTCTCTCTCTCTCTCTCTCTCTCTTCTCTCTCTCTCTCTCTCTCTCTCTCTCTCTCTCTCTCTCACTACCTCCAACTAAGAATATCACGCACTAAGCCCCTACTGGTTTGATTGCCCCCTGGCGGTGAAATCAGCATCCTAAGTTGACCATTGCAGGGGTAGAGAAAGGGAAATAATCTTTTTATTTTTTTAGTTTGTTTCAACCTGACCAGTGTTAATTCTATCTTTGAAATTATGGGTTCAGAATCTGTGCACAAAATATGTCTACATTTTTTTAAAGAGAGTCACCTGTATATTTTAAGGGGTCTCTTTTTAAAACATATTTTTAACATTTTTAAGAAAAACTGCATTATGTGAACATTTGAACTGTACTTTGTAGTATGGCGTTTGTTTGTATCTGACATAGGCCTATTTTGTTTCATGTTGCAGCCTTGTGGTGCTATAATATTCGTTTGATCCACCTGTCTTCTGCCCTTGGTGGGCCAGTGTTTGATGTTGAAAAATCAATATGGTCGTGTTCTTAATTAAATTACGGGACGTGCAGATCTTCAGTTGGGTGTGCACCATGTTGAATGCAGGCCTGATAAATTGTGATTTCATTTCTTTGTTGTCTGTTTTGTATTGCTATTAGTATTAGATTACTCACATCATACTGTTTTTATGTGCAGATGTTCAGTTGGGTGTGCTGCACTTAACGCAGCCCATACAAGTTAATTTATTTGCCATCTGTATTGTAACACTATTATGATCATGCCGTTTTATTCATGCAGATGTTCAGTGGGGGGGGGGGGGGGGGTGCCACACTCAATGCGGACCTGATGAATTATGATTCAATTTCTTCATTATTTGCTTAGTAATGCTAACACCATTAGATTACTTAGAACATGCTTTTTATAAACACGGATCTTCAGTCGGATGTGAGCCACACTCAATGCGGACCTGATGAATTGTCATTCAATTTCTTCATTATTTGCTTAGTAACGCTAACACTATTAGATCACTTAGAACATGCTTTTTATTAACACAGATCTTGTCCCCTGAAGTCAGAGTATGGCCGCCCATGTGGCGGGGCCCTTTAAAAGCAGCCATACACGTAATCTTCCCACCCAAGGCCATGCGAAATGTTCACATGGCACTGGGTGTGCCCCCAGAGCGTTTAAGCTGGGGAACGAAAACAAAACAACAACACAGATCTTCAGTCGGGTGTGAGCCACACTCAATGCGGACCTGATGAAATATGATTCAATTTCTTTGTTTGATAACATTAGGTCTTTGACGTCATGCTGTTTATTCATGCAGATCTTCAGTCGGACCTACAGCAGGGCTCCCAATCGTCCCGCAAAAACAAGGGGTCCCAGGGACTCCTTCACCTACAGTATAGAGGGTCCTAGAAGAGGGATAGAGGGTCCCAGTGGCATTGCGAATGCTAAAAAGAATTTTTCTAGTGCATCCCTGGGACCCCCTGCACATTCTTTTAAGAGGGTCCTTTAGAATTTTAGTGCTTCATAGACCCCCAAATGGGGGTTCCTGGGAGCCCTGCTACAGCCACGTAGAACACATACCTGATGAATTGTGATTAGATTCTTTTGTCTGTTTGGCAATTCAATTGGACCACGTAGATCGCGCAGTTCACTGGTGCAGATTTTCAGTCGGGTGTGTGTCACTGTTTGATGTTGTAAGCTGATGATGTTCCTGTTGTTTTGATGGATGCCCAGATCTTCAGTCGGGTGTGTGCCACTGTTTGATGTTGTAAGCTGATGACGTTCCTGTTGTTTTGATGGATGCTCAGATCTTCAATCAGGTGTGTGCCACTGTTTGATGTTGTAAGCTGATGTTCCTGTTGTTTTGATGGATGCTCAGATCTTCCGTCGGGTGTGTGCCCCTTGTTTAATGCTGTAAGCTGATGATGTTCCTGTTGTTTTGATGGATGCCCAGATCTTCAGTCGGGTGTGTGCCACTGTTTGATGTTGTAAGCTGATGACGTTCCTGTTGTTTTGATGGATGCCCAGATCTTCAATCAGGTGTGTGCCACTGTTTGATGTTGTAAGCTGATGACGTTCCTGTTGTTTTGATGGATGCTCAGATCTTCAGTCGGGTGTGTGCCACTGTTTGATGTTGTAAGCTGATGACGTTCCTGTTGTTTTGATGGATGCCCAGATCTTCAGTCGGGTGTGTGCCACTGTTTGATGTTGTAAGCTGATGATGTTCCTGTTGTTTTGATGGATGCTCAGATCTTCAGTCGGGTGTGCGCGACTGTTTGATGTTGTAAGCTGATGACGTTCCTGTTGTTTTGATGGATGCGCAGATCTTCAGTCGGGTGTGCGCGACGCTCAATGCGGACCTGTTGAACCGGGTGGCAGGCAGCAGGGAGGCCCTGGTGGAGCAACTGACCCTGGAGGACAATGCCCAGCTGGGCATCGACGACCACCAGCACTTCACCGTGGAGGGGCCCCTCCCCACCATCACCCGCGTCCACAACCGCCTCAAGGACCTCCTCAACCTCCCCTCCCCTTCCCGCCTCACCCTCCACTCTGCACCTCTGAAAGAATCAGAAGAAAAAGGTGTGTCGTGTCGGCTGTTGCTTCCCTTTGTTTCATCCAAGGGGCGTCGCGTCAAGGTGCCGAGTTACCTCCCGGCGGCCATGAACGACAACGACGCGTTTGACGATTCGGACGACTCCGACTACGAGGTGAAGAAGACGACGCGGCACCGGAGGAAAGGAAGGCCGCGGAAGCTGGCGGCGAATTCCACACCTTTTAATAGTGTGGTGATCAGGGCGAAGGAGTCTGTGGGGGAGAAAAGCGGAGAGGGTTCGACTGACGTTCAGAAAGAGGAGGGGGAGGGGGGTCAAGGAGAGCAGGCTGTTGCCATGGAGACGAATGTTTCGTCCACTACGAGCCGAGTGGATCCCAAAGAAAACGCGGAGAATGTCCTGGATTCCTCTCAGCGCCCCGGGGGTGAGTGGTGTTCCTTGTGGAATGGTCAACTTAGGACGATGATTTGACTACCTTCTACTGGTTTGATTGCCCCCTGGCAGTCAAATCATCATCCTAAGTTGTTCATTGTGTTCTCTGTTCGACAGAATGTTATGGTTTTAGTTGTATGCATGTTTGTTTTTTTGGTTGGTAGGTTGATTATTGTTGGTGGTAGGTGGTGTGTGTGTGTGTGTGCTTGTAGATATAGGTGCGTGCTGGCCTCTTGCTTTTGCATGTGTGTGTGTGATTTTGAAGTACAGTCATGTGTGATTTAACTGTATCCCATAACGGGAAGCAATAATAATAATTTTGTAAAAAATCTTAAAAAAATGATCCATTCCCACAGTGATGCGGACGGCGCGGTCCGTCTCCCACGTCTCCAAGGCAACGCACATGCGCCGCATCTACGAGGGCCGCATCAAGTTCAAGTTCTTCTGTGACAAGTGTTCGTTCAAGTCGAAGCGGGAGAGCCACTACAACAAGCACATGAAGCTGCACCAAGGTGAGTATTTGCGCCCCTGTTTTCACAAGCGTGCTTTGGGATGATTTGGTTCAATATTGATATTGATCTTTTGATTAATCCTTTCTCTTCTCTCTCTGTCTCTTCTCTCTCTCTGTTTGTGTATGTGTTTGAGTTCTTGATTTAACTCAATTCGCATCGAGTTTTTAATTATTAAAAAAAATCAATAAATAATCACTCCAGCCATACACACAAACAAAACTAACATACATAAACAAAAGGAGAAAACGAAAAGGAAAGGTTATGGGTTTTTTTACTTCAGGTTTAGACATAGGGAAGTGGTAGATTAGACTTTTTTATTTATATAGACTTTATATTTTTAAAAAACTCTCTACACCGATTGTTTCCCCACAACAAACCACCACAAAAGCAAAGTCAGAGGAGCAAAATTTGTGGTCTAAGGGAGATGAAGCGAGTTAACACTGAAGTGACCAAGGTATGGTGTACACACAGATTTACATTCCCTTGACAGCTAAATGCATCAAATTGACAGTTATCTATTAATTCCGAACAAATATATGACGGGAAAATGTGTGGTTATCAGTTCTCATTTTTGTATGTCTCGGTAACTTGATTGTTATTTTCTGTTTGTGCGTTGTAGGTAGGTTTTGTTTAAATTGTATTTGATTTGCTATGTATGGCTATTTAGGTGCTCTCTGTATTCTATGCATATATGTGATACAGTTCTGAATCCGTTTAATCGGCCACTTTTGGGACCAGGAAAAAAATATGGCCGATAAAGCGAATCGGCTCCGACGATAAAACGAACATCGAGATACTGTATGAAGCAATTATGCAAGTCAAAAGCAATGACGTCAAAATTAAATGTTGCAGTTCAAATTCAAATTCTTTCCCTGATGTGATGTGTGTGTGTGTGTGTTTATTATCCTACAACTTGACAGAAGCACGAGTAAAAGACTATGATTTTGTTTTCTTGAGTGATTTTTAACGCCATGCAGGGTCTTTCAATGGACAACAGCTCACCTTCCAACTTCACACTCAACCATGTCAAAAGCGTGTTGTCAGTTTGTCTGCCTCTTTTGTTCTCCCTCTCAAAAAGGGGTAAAGGGTAAAAATTAGAGAGAAAAAGTGTCCAATAAAGCGATATTGAAGATTTCAGCTTTGGCCGTAATAACGAACAAAATAACACATGCTTAAGTAGAAAAAATTCTGTTCCAGAGGAAATTGGACAATTAAGCGGCTTTTGGCATGATTATCCCGATGGCCAATTAAACGGATCACTGTATCTTTTGCATCATAGTTACTATTCATTGAAAACAGTATGTGTTTAAATTTGCAAACTGTTTTCGACTCCAGCAACACATAGACTGACTTCTACTTGCTTTGTTGAAGCAATTAAAAAATGTCATTTTAGGTAGGTTGTGAACCCTCTTGTGCGTCTGACGCTTGGGCTCTCAACACCTCTGAAATCCAACCCAAGGACGTCACTCGTACAAAAAGGGGGGTTAGCGTCAGAAAAATAAAAATAAAATATACCATACCAGATTTGTGTTTCTTTTTGTTTGAATGTGTTGCCGAGATGTCTGTCCTGATTTGCAAAATGAATTTCAAGCTGCTAGGGGATTGGCAGGATCCACCAAAAAAAATCAAATGGCCAAAGTGTAGTCGCAAAATGGCATTCACTAGGTCATCACTGCCAACTTTTGCAGACTGTTGAAGCTAACTCG
>CM065683.1:21126163-21157487 GCA_017654935.2 Phymorhynchus buccinoides
AAGAAGAAAGAGGAGGGGAAATGGCCACAAATAAGAAGTCAGAAAGCAATCGTAGATGACACAAAAGAAGGGAAAAAGCAGAGGTCAAAAGAGGAGAGACAGACGTAGAGGAAGTTACAAAGCACAGAATTTCCAGAAGGTGGGGGAACTATTTGTGACGGAAAAGAGAACCCCCCCCCCCGCCCCCCCCAGCACGCAGGGAGGTGGGGGGGGGGGGGCGGGTCATTGGGGTCATTTGGCTTCAAAATTTCCCTTTCAGTCCCGCTTTGCCCCTGAAGGTGCCCACCATTCAGGGGACGTGGTCGAGGGTGGGGTGTTAGGGGCCGGGGGGGGAAGGGGGGGTTAGGAGCGCGGATCGATGTTGGGCCCGGGCGAGTGTGCGGAAGATTTTTTCTGGCTTGTGAAAACAGTGCGCTGTTCACCCAGCAGGTGTGGGGTAGTTGGGGGTACGCCGATTCAATCAGGGAAGGTACTTATAAAAGGCTAAAGGCCGGAATAGGAGAGGGAAGAGGGATGGGGAGGCTCCGCCTTCCATGATGCCGTGCCCTTGACACACGGGTGAACTTCTCCTAACAGTCACTCCGTTGCCCCTACGAGGGGAGCGTGGGGCCGGAAGGCGGTAGTGGGACACTTTTACCTTCCCCTGACCTCAGGAGAAAGAAAAAAACAACCAAGCTGGCGGGTGTGTTCCGGGAATTGGGCGCTCGGTCAGACCACACTGCTCGCTGATCGCACTCTGATCATCAACCATTCCTCACCAACCACCATCAGCATCTCACGGCCTTGATATTAATTCGGAAGACTTAGATGGGGCGTTAGCCAGCGACGGGGCACCAAACCTGGAAGGTTTCGGGGGGGGTGTCACTGAGGTCCACACAGGCGACTGATCATCATCATCATCATCATCATCCTCACCATTCCCATCTCAGGGCTTGATGGAGAATACCTGAGCTGAGCGCGGACCTGCCCCAAACCGGGTGTTGTTCGAGGGGGCGGTGAAGGTCCACACAGCTGATCATATCATCATCACCATCATCATCATCATCCTCACCTCACCATCTCACCTTGATAGTAATTCCCTGAGCTAGCAGCGACTGCACCAAACTGGCGTGTTCAGGAGCACTGAGGTCCACACAGCTGATCGTCGTCATCCATTCATCATAATCATCATCATCATCACCCTCATCACTATCATCCTCGCCATCACCATCACCACCATCATCATCATCACCGCCACCATCACGATCATCATCATCATCACCACCATGCATCATCATCATATCACCTTGATAGTAATTCCATGAGCTAGCAGCGACTGCACCAAACCAGCGTGTTCAGGGGCGCTGAGGTCCACACAGCTTGGATTCATCATCATCATCATCATCACCCCTTATCATCTCACCTTGATAGTAATTCCCTGAGCTAGCAGCGGAGCTGCCACCAAACCGGCGTAGTTCAGGGGCACTGAGCGTCCACACAGCTGATCGTCGTCACTCATTCATCATCATCACCATCATCACCCTCATCACTATCATCCTCGCCATCACCATCTCACCTTGATAGTAATTCCCTGAGCTAGCAGCGACTGCACCAAACCGGCGTGTTCAGGGGCACTGAGGTCCACACAGCTGATGGTCATCATCATCACCATCATCATCATCATCATCATCATCAACATCATCATCACCACCATCATCACACCTTGATAGTGATTCCCTGAGCTAGCAGCGACTGCACCAAACCGGCGTGTTCGGGAACGCCGAGGTCCACACAGCTGATCTCATCATCATCATGACCATCATCATCATCACCACCCTCATCATCACCATCACCATCCTCGTCATCACCATCCTCCTCACCATCACCATCTCACCTTGATAGTAATTCCCTGAGCTAGCAGCGACTGCACCAAACCGGCGTGTTCAGGGGCACTGAGGTCCACACAGCTGATCATCACCATCATCATCACCACCAACATCATCATCATCATCACATCATCCTCACCTTGATAGTAATTCCCTGAGCCTAGCAGCGACTGCACCAAACCAGCGTGTTCAGGGGCGCTGAGGTCCACACAGCTGATGGAGGGCAGACAGGCTGTGTCCCCCAGCACGATCTGCTGCCCCCCCTCCTCCATGAAGGGCACCGTGTGGAAGGTGATGATGGCGTTCTGCGTACCCCCATCCCCTCCCACCCACTGCTGGAGGGTGGTGGTGGTGTCGCCGGAGAGGGTGAGGGTGGTGGAGGAGGGGAGGGTGGTCATCAGGTCTGTGATGGAAGAAGAAGGGGGTGGTAAGGTTATTCATTTGATGAACGCACGCATGTTCATGCACATGTGTTCACATGTATGGACACGCACAAAGACTAAAAGAAATGTGCACAAAAACAAGTATGCATGCACACACACGAAACGCACTACACACACACACACGCACTACACACACACACACGCACTGCACACACTACATACACTAACTTAACAAAACATGGCTGCATAAGATGTTCTTCTTTTGACTTCTCTACATACAAAACACTCCAAGCATTCATAATGACACATATAGGGGGGTAATATTGACAAAATTAAGTAGAAAGTAGAATGTACAGTATCACATTTACTTTTTAGGACAGGTTCTTATTCCGAGACAATTATTATTAATATTATGCATATAAATTATAATATTAACAAAATATTGCCACAATTAAGGCAAAGGTGGCACAACTAAAAAATAAAAAGCAGTACATATTATAAGCATATAATTAATTATACAAAATCAAATAAATTCTAACAAATTATAATTGACCAAAGTGGTACCTTTAACAAACTCTCTTTTATTATATATATAGTTTTAATATATAGTTTTTATGATTTTGTTACAAAGTCTCAAAAATATATGACACAACACTGTCACTGATATTTATGTGGCAAGCAAAGAAGAAAGCATTTGTGATAAATGTATTAGTAATTCACCAACTGAAAGTCTGAATTCCTTACCAGTTATAGAAACAGTGGAGGCAGATGCAAGCCCCGTCAAATTCTGATTGGTCGCTGGTTGCATCGCGGACCCTCCCACAGTGATCTCGGCGGAGGGACAGAGCGCAGACAGGGCGAAGGCAGGGGGGACCACCAAGTCCACCGATGATGTGTCCCCCTCTACACTCCCTCCCTCAACACCACCCGCCCTCAACAGGCCTTGCTCACTGCAAGTTACCGAATGTCAAACCATGTAAGAGAATCATATTTGTGTAAGAAACCACAAACACCACTAACTGTGTACACTTTTTGAAGGTAGCTCTGTGCTGTGAAAAGAATAAAATAAAATAAAAGTAAAAGATTGTGCCGGTTTACTTTTTGTCCCAATGGGAGACAGACAGTGTATTCGAGAGCATATGGGTCTCTCTCCTGAAAACTGGTCCAATATGTGACATAGAAGTCAAAAAAATAAAATTGGGCAAATTGAACAGAAAATGCATGCATTAGCTTTATGAATCAACTTTCTTATGAAATGAAAACAAAATCAGTCAAGGCTATCGTTGCTGGGTTTAATGACTTTATTTATATGCATCCAGAGCTGGTAGCGCTGACAACACAGTGTCCTTCATTACATAATTTCAACTTAAATAAACTTTATGATGCATTTATCTCTTTAGAATAACAGACTGTCTTGAAATAAAGAGTTATGAATGATTTCATTAAAAACTTTTTTTTTTTAAAAATTGTTTAATATTGGTTTATACCGTCTTTGGATCTTACCATAATTGATTATTTTATTTTTTGTTATATAATGTCGTGCCACTCAAAATGCCATTTATTTTATTTCAAATGTGTTAGAATAGTTTCATTATTATCTCTGATATTCCATTAATTTGACAATTAAAAAATAAGTGTTAAATTTTAAAAAATAAATTTCTGGGTAGCGCTGACAACATGGACACCATCTGGTAGCGCTGACAACATGGTGTCCTCCATTATATAATTTTACCCACTTAAATAGACTTTATGGTGCATTTATCACTTTAACATGGCAGACTTTCTTGAAATAAAGACTTACAAATGGTTTCATTTGCAAAATAATACAAAAGAAATGTGTTTAAATACTATTACTAGTGTTGGTTTGTGTCATCTATGCACATTACCATGGTTCATATCAAAATGTTGTTATATAATGTCTCACCACTCAAAATGACAATTTTTCATAGCGGATGTGTTAGAATAGTTTCATTACCACCAGGAATAACCCATAGATACAGTAATTTACAATATAAAGAGCTTAATAAAAATTCAAAAATTCTGGGTAGCGCTGACAACAGGGACGCCAACTGGTAGCGCTGACAACATGGTGTCCTACATTACATAATTTTACCTACTTAAACAGACTTTATGGTGCATTTATCACTTTTAACTTACAGATTACCTTGAAATGAAGACATGTTTTCAATGATAGAAAAAAAAGTAAAATATAAAGAGCTTAATAACAAAAATAATTTCTGGGTAGCGCTGACAACAGGGACACCAACTGGTAGCGCTGACAACATGGTGTCCTCCATTATCATTACATGATTTTACCTACTTAAACAGACTTTAAGGTGCATTTATCACTTTTAAATTACAGATTACTTTGAAATGAAGACTTTTATATGTATCCAATGATAAAAAAAAAAGAATAAGATTTAAATTTGAGAAAAAAAATTGTGGGCAACACAGACAACAACAAGGACGCCATTGTCATCCATCCACTAAAAGAAAATTGTATGAATTAAATTTCTTGTGAATTGAAAGATATGTCTGCTACAAGAATAAATGTGTATTGTATTGGCAAATTTGGCCTTATGGTTAAGAACTTAACTGTGAACAAGCTATTCTACACATAGAAGGCCCATTCAGTGGCCAGGTAGCGCTGACAACATGCCTTTTAGGGGTGGACACCATACTGATTTTGTGCTCTCTTGACCAATCAAAACATCCCACACATTTGAAACTTTGTATGAATAATGATCTTTAGTAGTTGTTTCAAATTAGTAAACTTTTGACTTGGGCAGAAGAAGTCCCTAGGTGAAAATTTTAATTATGTAGGTAGCGCTGACAACACATTTTGTGGACACGACAATGACCAAAGATTTTTAAAAAATTGTAAAAAATCTATTTAACAATTATATTTACTGTTCATGCACATACATTGTCAAAAATATGTTTTTTGATAACTAAATAAGAAAAAAAATGGGTCTTAGAGATTGTTGAGGCAAAGAAAATCTGCATTATTTTTTAAATTATATTTGAGGACACCACATGTTGTCAGCGCTACCTGGTATTTAAAATGTTATTTTAAAACAACCTTTTTGGTAAAATCCACAAAATTGTTACTATAAAGGAAGGACTACTACTCATCTTGGGTGTGCATGCATATGTGTGCAGAATCTTTTGTGGTTTCTGAAAAAATAGAAACCTTATGCAAGACTGTTGGGCATGTCACAAAACTAAGCACCCAAAATGCCCATTTTTCAAGACAAAATTGTTTATTAAACACATGTTGGTAAATGCACAGCTAAAAGAAACATTTTATATGATTCTTACAACTATTTAGAGCTGAAATACACAAATGAATGATATCTCATTGTTTGATTTGATTTTTTATTGTTTAATAAATAGGATAGGTCACAATGACCCAGTTTTCAGGAGAGTTACCCATATATACATACATACTGACGAGAATTCCATAATTCGAAAGAGATCTCTCTATGTACCATGCTCATACACTGTCTGTCCCCCATTGGGACAAAAAAGTAAACCAGCACAATCTTTTACTTTTACTTTTATTTTATTCTTTTCACAGCACACAGCTTAAACTTCAAAAAGTATACACAGTTAGTGGTGTTTGTGGTTTCTTTCCCCATCAAATATTATCTCCCACCATTATGGTGTAGAACCACTGGCATCCTTTATGGATCCACCACTATTAACAGTGGCATTTTAAGCTATAAAGCCATTTCAAGCCACAGTTGTACAGTGCATGGAGGGTTGGTAGTGTTTTGTGGTATAATTTGTTCATAACATGTAAGAGAATCATACATACCTTTTTCTCGGAAACATTGGCAAAACAAAGCAATCGCAAAACCCCGGCCTCTGGCCGGGTAATTATGGCAGTACACACGTACACATTACATGATAAAAGCACATGTATACACAGGAGAGCACACACACACACACACACACACACACACACTAAACATTGCACCTTTCATCATAAACAATAGGAACAGGTAACACTAACAGCAGTGTCTTTAGAACTAGCTTAAATTCTTCTTCTTCTTTCATTTAACGACCACCATCAATCATCACTGTGACGGTTCTGTCGTTGAAACAGGGGGACTTCGGTCAGGCAGAAAAGCTGATGGTGTGTTTGCCGCCCGGATGATCGGCCTATACCGTGTATATATGGTCGGAATTAATGGGATTAGGTGGAAATGGGGGTCAGGGGAGAGGGAGGGGTGAAACTGAAAGGCAGGGTAGGGCGGAGTAATTGGGGAGGAATGAGGAGGTTGGGGGGATTGACCTATATATGGTCAGGATTAATGGGATTAGGTAAATGCATGGTCCTGAAATTTTAATCCTAGCCTATTCCCTTAAGCCTAAGTTAGGAAAAAAAAATAAATGCACAGCGCCAGGCCAGACATGGTGAAATTAACTAATAGCTTCCAATTAAAACCTAAAACCATCAAAATCTAAAGCACTAAGACATTTTCTCCTTTCTTTTCCTAAATAAAAGTTAAACTTGATTTAAAGAAATGTCCCACATGGTTAATTCCGGGAGGACGTAAAACAAAACTTTTCTTCGGATTAGGTAGAAATGGGGGTCAAGGGAGAGAGATGGTTGGTACAGGGTGTTGATCGAGATGCCACCGTGGTGGTATTTAATTTATAGAAGGTGCGTCTCCTGTCAGTGGGGGTCCAGATCAACTGTGTGAACACCTCTTCCAAACTGGAAGACTGGCGATGCCTATTGACCACCCAGCTGGACCTTCTCCACCTTGCCGATGTCCTTTGCTTTGTAAGGATCCCATACTGGTGAGGCGTATTCAAGGATGGGTCTCATGAGTGACTTGTACACCTTCTCTTTGATCTTACAGTTACAGAGCCCACCTTTAGATTGCATCGTAGTCTCGTGAAGCCTCGTGTCTTGCTGGCTTTGCTGGTAGTGTTGGAAATGTGGGAGTCCCATCTAAGATCGTGTTGGATGGTAACTCCCAGGTATTTTGTCTCCTCTACCTGTTTCAGATTGTGGCCATGGAGGTGGTAGTTTTGAATCAGGGGCTTTCTTTTCCTGGTGACGTTGAGGCTCTGGCATTTGTCAGGATGAAATGACATCACCCATGTGGTTTCCCAGGACGCAAGTCTATCAAGATCTTGTTGCAGACTGTCATGGTCCTTGGGAGTGTCGACAGTGTTGTGCAAAAAGACGGGCTGTTGAGGACAGGTTCTTGGGGAGATTGTTAATGTAGAACATAAGGCTGGGCTGAGCACCGAGCCTTGGGTCACTCTAGATTCAATGGGGATGGCCTCAGATGCAGCTCTCCATCTACCACTACTCTTTGCTGCCTGCCTGAGAGAAAGATTTATATCCACCAATTAACAGAGCCTCTGATCCCGTAGTGGCGAAGCTTGTGGATTAGGAGGCAGTGGGAGACTTTGTCAAATGCCTTCTCAAACTCAAAGTCCATTACAAGGACATCAGGATCTTTTTGCACTCAATGTTGATGTCAATGGTCTGTGATCTATGTAACTAGTCAAACATGCAGTAAGGATTGCTAAACTGGTCCAGTCTAGCTGTCTACACATTTAACCACACCCTGGTTGTAGTAAACTGGACTAGTTTAGCAGTTAGTAATAGTACTTTAGTAGTTAGGCCTACAAATTCAGTGTTGCAGGAAAGGACCAGATAATCACTGAAGCACTAGATAATCACTTAATTGGCTTTACCCACGGTAGGCAGTAGGTCTTTCTCATTCTATATTTTCTATTAGGTTCATGCTTCCTCCTTAATTCCGTTGTGATTTATCGTCAGAAGTGGCATTTGCGACGTATCCAAACGGCAGTCTACAGGCTCATCTGTTCAGGGAAGGACCATGCCTGCTTACAGAAAGACCTCCAATGCCTTGAGGAATGGGAGAAGAAGTGGGACATGCAGCTTCACCCTGGGAAATGCCAGACCAGACCCGCAGCAGGAAGCCCTTGCGCCACCCGTGCCAACTGCAAGGACACACCTTGGACACCGTCCAAACAGCCAAGTATCTGGGTGTCACCCTACAAGCAACTACGGCAAAGGCCAGCCAGACACTCTCGGCTTCCTTCGAAGGAACCTGAAGATAGCCTCCACTAAACTGCGAGAGAAAGCCTACATGGCATTTGTCAGACCTCTCCTTGAGTATGCATGCACGGTCTGGGACCCCCTTCACTCAGAAGAGTATAGACAAGGTGGAAGCAATCCAAATTCCAACGCAGGGCTGCCAGATTTGTCTTAAATAGATATCATAGGACAGCCAGCGTTACCGACATGCTACAGAGGCTCAGATGGAATTCACTGCAGCAACGCCGACAAGCCACCAGACTCACCATGCTGTATAAAATACTCAATGGCATGGTGAGTGTGAACAGGAGCAAAGTCATACCTCAGCCAGAGCGGCAACGTAGGGGTCATTCACAACAGCTCCTCATCCCCCAGTGTCGGACGCAGTACCGTCAAAGCTCCTTTTTTCCACGAACAATCAAGGAGTGGAACGACCTGCCAACACCCGCAGTGGAGGCCAGAACTCCAGAGAGCTTCGCAGCCGGAGTCTGTAAGTTCCTCAACGGACACCCGCCTGCTGCACCTGCACCAGTAGCAAAAGCCCTGTCGCAGTCAAAAATGTCGCTCGTTCAAATAAATCGCCCGCTCCCGCTACTATGAGAGTGTGTATTTGCGACAACCACAAATTTCACTCTTTCTTTACTTGAACCATTTACCTAACCCTAACCCTATCCGGCACTAGAAAAAAGTGAAATTTGTGGTTCATGCTCAATGTCGCAAAATGTCGCAAATACACACTCTCATAGTAGCCGGGCGATTTATTTGAACCAGCGACTTTTTTGACTGCGACAAGCCCCCCTCCCCTGCAGATTCCCATCAAGCTAGGCGTTTTCCTTTTGTCTGTCCTCTCTTCTCTTTCTTTAATCTTTGGCCTCCTGGCCCTTTCTTCCGGCATATGTGGTTGAACCTCCCCGGTTCCGTGGCAAAATAATCAGCGTGTTGATTCAATGATTGTGGCCACGTACTGCGACGACGAAGAAGAAACAAAAGCAGCGGAGCAGTCCAAATTTATCTCAAATTTATAGAATGTAAGGATGTTCTTCCTCTCGACTGATAGTGATAACCATCTTGAAAATACAATTTTTTTAAAACATTCGCTGAGCTTCAGAAGTAATGATACATACTCTTCGTTTCCTGATTGAGAGTCCATGTTTTCGGAGAGATTAAAAGTGCGTAAACTTATGATGCAGAAGTTCCCTTGTAGCACACAACAAACTCGTCTATTCACTGAAACCTTGAGTCAAGGCTAAAGCTACCAGAAATAAATGTTTGAATATACATGCATAAGGTTACAACAATCACCATTAGTTTGAATTTAAATGCACAAAAGTACTTTAGCAAAAAGAGTACAATCAGAATGAGAGAGAGAGATTGATTGATTGATTGATTGATTGAATTTTATTTATAGAGGGTAATAGAGTAAGCAATAACATGCTTTTTTACATCCAGCCCTCTGGACAAAATACATATATAAAAGTAGAAAATGAAAAACGAAAATAAACACATACAAAGTAATATAAAGCATGCAAAAAAACATCCCTATATTGTAACACATCAATAACAAAATCAAACCTATTATTATTAACTATACTAATTATTAACATTCAAAATGTGTGAAGTAAGCGCATACGCACGGGAAAATAAAACCCAATCCTACTTTTCACACTCATCTTTAAACATTCAAAATAGGGAAGTGCACAAACATAAAAAATACCTCAATCATACTTCATCATTAAAATGTACTTATTTGAAAAGAAACCCATGCACATAATAAAGTCAAACATAGTATTACTTTACCTACTCATCTTAGCATGCACAATTTAAAATGTAAATACATGTACCCATGGCAACATGAAACCTATTCCTACATTCCATTATTCATTTTTAGCATGAACATATTAAAAAGTAAACACACACTCGTAACAAAAGCAAACCTAGTCATATTATTTGCAAGCGAATACACATATTAAAAAGTAAATACTGCTCATAACGAAATCAAGCCTAAACCTACTTTCTAGTCCTCATCTTTAACACGCACATAAGTAAAACTTAACTCATCACAAAATTAAAACTAATCCTTATTTTACATACTCGTAACATGTAACCTACACATTTTAAATTTAAAGCCGATACACATAATAAAATCAAGCCTAAGCCCATTTTACATACTAATCTTAAAAATACATCAAACTTAAATGTAAGCACATACACATGACAGAATAAAACCAAATCCTATTCTACATACTCATCTTTAACATGCACGCATTTTGGAGTAAACACTTATGCATAACAAGATGAAACCCAATCCTATAATAATAATAGTAGCAATAATAATAATAATAATAATAATAATAATAATAATAATAATAATAATAATAATTCATATAGTGCTAAAACTCCATATAGTAGTATGCTCGTTGCACGTTACAAAAGCAACAATGAAAGATGGAAAACATTAATTAAAATCAGCAAGAAAGTCATACCACCAACATTTGAATACAAAGAAATAAAGTAACGAAATAACATGATTTTCACTCACAAAGACATCCACCCTCGTTCACCAAGCACTGTCACTCTCTCATTACACACCACACTCACAAAAACTAATAAAAATGTAAACAAGTAACAGGAAGGAATGCACCAATTAATACGTGCGTACACACGGCCCATACTCTCTCTCTCTCTCTCTCTCTCTCTCTCTCTCTCTCTCTCTCTCTCTCTTCTCTATCTCTCTCTCTCTCTCTCTCTCTTCTCTCTCTCTCTCTCTCTCTCTCCCTCAACTCCTCTCCTCTCTCTCTCTCTCTCCCCTCCCCCCCTCTCTCTCTCTCTCCCTCCCCCTTTCTCCCTCTCTCTTCCAGTAGTTTTGTTTTGTCTCTTGTGAATAAAATAACGTCACTTACACTTGTCGTGTATTTGTTTGTTTGTATATGTTCCAGTGACGTTGCAGCCTGTTTCAGGGTTTTTTTCTTCTTCTTTTTTTTCTCTTCTCTTTCACTGTAAGAATTTGACTTCCCGCGCCTCCGCCAAGGAGGAATCGCTGATTTGATGTTTTGATTTCTAGTAAACCAGAGCAAAGTGCAAGTGCACCCCTTAACTTCCTCCCCTAGTCAGTGGGAGCAGCCCGAATTTCAAGTCTGTGATTAGAGTAATTATTATGGTTGCTGTGTTTATGATCACTTTTCTTACAACGTTTTCTACCGATTTCGGTAAAACGACGAAAATATAACCAAGACGCGCAAAGAGGGCTAGCCTAATAGTAATAGGTTCTGTGCGAGTGGCTGTGTTTATCTGAAGCAAAAATGTCTGAAATTAAAAAAGAACCCGCTGTATTGACCAATCGAGTGAGGATACTGCTGATGCAGGCATGGCGAGAACGTTGGTCAGATGTACAGTGGGGCATACAACTAAAACGATTACTTTCAGCCAACAGCAAAGAGACTTGCGATTTAGCAGGTGCGTTTTCACTCTAGTTTTATTGTGATTCTTCTTCTTCTTGCGGATGACATCCATCATCATTCTTTTGATGGTTCTGTTGTGATATAGTAACTGGGGACTTCGGTCATGTACTAAAGATATATCTTTATACAGTAATATGCTTTCCTTGGCCGCCCAGGATGATCGGCTTGAATGGCTGGGGGAAAGAAGGGACAGGCTGGAAGTTCTGCATCCCCAGGCTAAAACTAAAAGGCCATCATAGTCATAATCATGGGTAAAGTAGGTAATGTCTTATGTGTCCATTTTCAGTTTCCACTGGTCTCCCCTCTGCATACAGCCGACACATTCCGATTTTTTTTGGAGGAGCTCAAAGGAGAAAATTGTGGATTCCGTCGTGGCTTCTCCTGTGAGACCCAGCTGGTCACTACCCTCCATGACCTGTGCTCAAGCTTTGAGAAGAACGTGCAGACGGACATCGCGATCCTGGACTTCTCCAAGGCATTCAACACTGTGCCCCAAGTGGCTCAAACTACTCAAAGCTGTTGGAGAAACTAGAGAGTTATAATATAAGAGGCCCCCTCTACCAGTGGCTCACCAACTTCCTCACCCAAAAGCGTATGAAGGTGGTGGTAGAAGGAAAATCGTCCGATCAAGTCACTGTGGAATCTGGCGTGCCCCAAGGCACCGTTCTTGGCCCCATACTATTCTTATGCCACATCAACGACCTCCCGGCCTCTGTCAAATCCAACATCAGGCTCTTTGCAGACGACTGCCTGCTCTACCATGAAATAAGGACACAGGCAGACCATGAAACCCTGCAAGGCGACCTGAAGAGACTATGCATGGGCTGAAGGGTGTGGCATGATATTCAACACCAAGAAATGCTACATTATGACTATGAGTATGAGTGTGCGGCATAGATCACCATAGTTGAAACCACATACTGCACCAGGTTGACACCTACCCCTACATCGGAGTAGAGTTAAGTAACAACTTGTCCTGGACAGCCCACATTAACAAGATAGCCAAGAAAGCAAACGCCAGCCTAGGCATGCTTCGAAGGAATCTACGCTTCTGTTCTGAAAACTGCCGAAAGAACGCTTATGACTTATGTCTCACTTGTTAGATCCCTCCTTGAGTATAGCTCCACGGTCTGGGACCCATACACGCAAGGCGAAAGCATCAAGATAGAAGGCATCCAGTGAAGGGCAGCCAGGTTCGTCAAGCGAGATTACCAGTCCCGCAACCCAGGCTGTGTCACTGCCATGCTTCAAGACTTCAACCTGCCCCCGTTGCAAGAAAGGAGAAGGCAACAACGTTTAACCTTTCTACATAAGATCATAGAACTATTAGAAGGGCACCTACCTAGCAATAGTAGCATTGAGGCAGAAAAATACCTAATAACGCTAAATTAGTCTGATATGATAAGTCGTACACTACTAACTCACACTCACACACACACACCACAACATACTCTCATGTAGGACACACACACATGCATGCACTCAAGCACACGCACGCACATACACACACACACACACACACACACACCACAACACACTCTCTCCCCCCCCCACACACGCATGCACAGACACACCGCAACACACTCTCTCTCACACACACACACACACACACACCACAGCACACACACTCTCTTCTCTCTCACATACACACACACTAACACACAGAGTTAGAATTCAACTGTGTACCTAACAATGATATTTTCAGCTTACTATTTGTGAGTGTTTTGTGTGTGCAGAAATTCTGCTGCAGCAGGCCATGGGAGGCAGCAGCCCCAACTCCCTGCTGCTGTCCTACCTGAAGCACACAGTGCTGTCACAGGTACATATGTTATGCCCAATCGATGAAATTGCTCATTAGAGCTAAGGCGTGGTTACCGCTACACCTATCTATATTGTTAAAAAACTCGGGACTTTACTGGTGTTGCACTGCCTCCGGGCATTGCAGCCAGTATTGTTCCCACCATCTTTGCATTTACAAATGTCCTATATGACCGAGAGGACGTAAAACATCATTTTCACCATCACCTCTGAAATCGCTCATTTCATGAAATGGGCAAAATGGTTTGCCCAGTTCGTGAAATAGCCAATTTATAACTTGCAATTAAGAAAAGCAATATGAATGAAAAATAGTTTTCGTTCATTAGCACACATAGATCAAGAATTGGTTCAAACGAATGAGAAATCTCATCTGTAGATAAGTTTAAAATGATTTTATTCAGACTTAATTTGATAAAACGTTTGATTCAACATGTGGCTCAGGCATGCCCCAGCTTAGCATCTGGTCGAGTTGGGGGGCAGGATAGGGGTGCACATACAATGTAGAAAAGTGTGATACCATTGAATCAACCTTAATCAACACCTGTGTGAATGGGGATTCAAAAATGTGATATACATTGTCCATTTCATAAATTGGGCAGAGCATTTTGCTCATTTCATGAAATAGGCAATTTCACGGATTGGGTGTAACACATACACTGGTTAACACTGATGTCCCCAGGCCCAGGTCATAGGACATGATCAAAATCGAAAATCCCCGCAATGGGTAGATGCCTTGTGCCACCATTCGGGGAGCTCAGCTGGTCGACCCACACTTCCATGAGTCTCTCCCCATGGGGATACCAGGGGTCTTTCGCACAGTTTCAGCAACTTCTAATCTATCAATCACTCTCTTTGACACTGCCTTTCCCCTCTGCTTTCTATCATCTACTATCTTTCTGTCTTGTTGGTACATTCTCTTGCCATTTTTTCACCAACAAAATCTTCCAAAGGATTTTCTTGTTTATAAAAATGCTCCTCAGAAATCGGAATGTGTCTGCTGAATGCAGCGGGGAGATCAGTTGTTGAGTTGTGGTAGGACAGGGCTCCCAATCGTCCCGCAAAACAAGGGGTCCCAGGGACTCCTTCACTTACAGTATAGAGGGTCCTAGAGGCGGGATAGAGGGGCCCCAGTGGCATTGCGAATGCTAAAAAAGAATTTTTCTAGTGCATCCCTGGGACCCCCTGCACATTCTTTTAGAGGGTCCTTTAGAATTTTAGTGCTTCATAGACCCCCAAATGGGGGTCCTTGGGAGCCCTGTAGGAGTCATACTCATAGTAATTAACTAGTCTTAGTACTGTAGTACTTGATATATATTTGCAGTAGTTGCTCAGTACTAAACGTTAGTAATATTAGCTATTACTGTACTGTTAGTAGAACAGTATTAACATGAATATAATGATCGTTTTCAGCTGATTCCGTGCAGTGCGGTGTTCAAGTACATCGCCAGCTTCGAGGACCTGTCCAGACCCTACTGCGTTCTGGCCCTGGTCCACCTGGCGGAAGTCTTCGGCACTAAGCTCAAGTCAGTGTCTTCCTCTTCTTCTTCTTCAATCACTCAGACAGCTTCCTATCAATTATGAGCACAAATGCGTCATGCTGCCATTATGCGCCTAACTAAAGAAATAGTTAGGCCCAGCAAGCCCAACTTCGGCTGGAAGAAATGTTTTTGAAAAGTGCTTCATGAAAAAAGGCAGGAGAATGGACCGGTTAGGCAGAAAGATAGTAGAGGGAAAGTAAGCAAAAGGCAGAGTCAAAGAGAGTGATAGATTAGAGGAAGTTACAAGCACAGAACTTCCAGAAGGTGGGGGAACTATTTATACAAAATAACACCCCCGCCCCTCCCCCCGGTATCCCCACGGGGGGGTCAAGTCAGTGTCATTCAAAACATGATGCGTTGATTGTCTCGCTTGTACAGTGGAACTCATTGCGGACAAATTCAGAGTACCGTATTTTTCTGACTATAAGGCGATACTTTTTTCCCCCAGACTGAGACCCCTGCGCCTTATAATACGACTAATCAATTACATGTAGTAAGAAAACGTAATAACAAAATCTGAAATCTGGGTAAAATTTGGGGGGTGCGCCTTATAGTCCGAAAAAATACAGTATACTTGGAACAGGAGAACGTCAGTCAGGGGCTAATTCCGAGTATTCTCGGAATAGCGATTTCTGAGTCTAATACTTATCTAAATCCATGGTGTTTTTTAATTCAAACCACGTTTTTCGAGTTACTTCTCTTCGT
The DNA here is from genome assembly GCA_017654935.2 of Phymorhynchus buccinoides. NCBI lineage: Eukaryota > Metazoa > Mollusca > Gastropoda > Neogastropoda > Raphitomidae > Phymorhynchus > Phymorhynchus buccinoides. The sequence continues at coordinate 21,142,022 of CM065683.1, forward strand.
CATTCTTCCAGCTTTCGTTTCATTTCTTATGTTTGGCACTTCTATTTCAATCTTTAATGTTAAAAAGTGCAAACATCAGCTGCTGGCTGCTGTCCATGCTACTAAGATGTCTACAGAATATCTAAGATTCTAACAGAACTGTGTTACTAGGTGAACTGAAGTATGAAATGTTCATATTGTATTATTCGTGCAGTTTCAGCTATGGCCCTGACAGCCCTCTGCTGTTGTCTGGCTCACTGCTGGCGGTGGTTCACTGGCTGCTGTCCATGCTACTAAGATGTCTACAGAATATCTAAGATTCTAACAGAACTGTGTTACTAGGTGAACTGAGGTATGAAATGTTCATATTGTATTATTCGTGCAGTTTCAGCTATGGCCCTGACAGCCCTCTGCTGTTGTCTGGCTCACTGCTGGCGGTGTTTCACTGGCTGCTGTCCATGCTACTAAGATGTCTACAGAATATCTAAGATTCTAACAGAACTGTGTTACTAGGTGAACTGAGGTATGAAATGTTCATATTGTATTATTTGTGCAGTTTCAGCTATGGCCCTGACAGCCCTCTGCTGCTGTCTGGCTCACTGCTGGCGGTGGTTCACTGGCTGCTGTCCATGCTGCTCAAGTGTCTGCAGAACGTCAGCGAGGAGCGCCAAGAGCTCATCCAGGTCAGCGTGGGATTTGCACTTAGCTTGCATCAAAAACACTTTTTTGTGTGCATCAAAGACACTTAGAGCTGATGCGAAGACTGGTCACAGGCTGACCGCTTTGTTACTCACAATAGTAGTGTGAGTGAAGCCAGATTGAAACGGACCATTCAAATTTTACACAGAGGGTCCCAGGGACCCTCACGTTTTATCCTTATGGGAAACACTGTTCTGTTGATTTCTACAAGACCTGGGAGGTTTTGTCCTTTTGATTTTACTGTTTTAAAACAGTTTGTCCTATCACTTTCCATCCTCGGTGCATTACTAGTACTAATACGTGTGTGTGTGTGAACTCTTATTACCAAGCATAAGCTTTTTTTTAAGGGCTTGGAGCTAGTAAAAGCTAATAGTCAAGGTCATTTGAACTGTCACATTTCAGGTATATGTTGCTCTTTTTCTTTATATTTTGTTATTGTTGATCTTTTTCTTTATATTTTGTTATTGTTGCTCTTTTCTTCTTTATATTTTGTTATTGTTGCTCTTTTTCTTTATATTTTGTTATTGTTGCTCTTTTTCTTTATATTTTGTTATTGTTGCTCTTTTTCTTCTTTATATTTTGTTATTGTTGATCTTTTTCTTTATATTTTGTTATTGTTGCTCTTTTCTTCTTTATATTTTGTTATTGTTGCTCTTTTTCTTCTTTATATTTTGTTATTGTTGCTCTTTTCTTCTTTATATTTTGTTATTGTTGCTCTTTTTCTTCTTTATATTTTGTTATTGTTGCTCTTTTTCTTTATATTTTGTTATTGTTGCTCTTTTTCTTCTTTATATTTTGTTATTGTTGCTCTTTTCTTCTTTATATTTTGTTATTGTTGCTCTTTTCTTCTTTATATTTTGTTATTGTTGCTCTTTTTCTTCTTTATATTTTGTTATTGTTGCTCTTTTTCTTTATATTTTGTTATTGTTGAACTTTTTCTTCTTTATATTTTGTTATTGTTGGTCTTTTTATTTATATTTTGTTATTGTTGCTCTTTTTCTTCTTTATATTTTGTTATTGTTGCTGTTCTGTATTTCCATCACACACATATACCAAAGACTCCATCATGGCCTACATGTGTTGTCAGTGTTCCTTGCCTGTCATGTCTGTCAGTTGATGGAGTCGCTGACCCGGGCAGCCACAGCCCTGTTGAGGAGACCCACTGTCACCGCTCTACTGCAGGTGGCCCGCGCAGACGATGCCGGTGAGCAGAGTTCTTCTTCATTTTTTTTTAAATTTTGACTCTTTACTCTCTCTTTCTCTCTTTTCTCTCTCTTGATAACAACACAATTATGCAAACAACATTTCAACTCGTTACTCTCTCATCTCTTACCTGAATAAACAAACCAATTCAACAAACAACATTTAAAGCTATTACTCTCTGTCTCTTGATAAACACACAATTCAACAAACATTTCAACTCTTTACTCTCTCTCTCTTTCTTGATAAACACACAATTCAACAAACAACATCTCAACTCTTTACTCTCTCTCTCTCTCTCTAACAACACACACATCAACAAACAAGCACTTATCAAAACCCGCTTCTCCTCTTCTCTCTCTCTCTCTCTCTCTCTCCTCTCTCTCTCCTCTCTCTTCTATCTCTTTCTCTCTCCCTATTCTCTATCTCTCTCTCTCATCTCTCTCTGTCTTTTCTCTCTCTCTCAACTCTCTCTCTCTTACTCTCTCATCCACTCTCTCTCTCTGCTATCTCGCTCTCTTTCACGACTCTCTCTCTCTCTCTCTCTCTCTCTCTCTCTCTCTTCTTTCCTCTTACCTCTCTCTCCCTCTCTCTCCTCTCCTCTCTTTCTTCTCTTCTCTCTCCTCTCTCTAACTCTCTCTTCTCTCTTCTCCTCTTGATAAAAACACACAGTTCAAACAAACAACATTTCAACTCTACTCTCTCTTCCTCTCTCTCTCTCTCTTCTCTCTCTCTCTCTCTCTCTTGATAAACACACAAACTTCAACAAACAAGATTTCAACTCTTTACTCTCTCTCTCTCGCTCTCTCTACTCTCTCTTTCTATATATAAAACACACAATTCAACCAACAACATTTCAACTCTTTACTATCTCTCTCTCTTTTTTGTTTTGTTTTGCAAGCAGCAGCTTTCTTCTAATATGCAAACCTTCTCTCAGGCAGACACATTTCTCCCCTGTGGGGATACACAGAGGGGGGTCTTTTGTACAATAGTTGTTTGGAGCTCTGGAAGTTCTGTGCTTGTAAACTGGGCCGCTAATCTGACACTCTCTTTGATGATCTGCCCTTTCCCCCTTGCTTGCTGTCATCTACTATCTTTCTGCCTTGACCGGTCCATTCTCTTGCCCCAAACGAAACTTTTTTTTTTTCACGAAACGCTTTCAAAAACATTTCCTCCAGGCGAAGTCGGACTTGCTGGACATAACTATTTATTAGTTAGGCGCTATGACGGCAGCATGATGCATCTGCGCTCATAATTGACAGGAAACTATCAGAGCGATCGAAGAAGAAGAAGAAGATAATATTTGGTTTTTCTTCTGCGTGGTCCCAGGCCATATGGACCATAAGATAGGTGTAAGTATGCATGGGTACGCGTTTTCACTGGTCTCCTCGCTGTGAGATTAGGGTCCGAAACATTCCGTCTATTTCGGCAGGAACTTAAAAAAGAGAAACATTATTTGGAACTTTTGAGTTTTGGTGGGAGAAAAGGGCTGGAGAATGGGCCAATAAGTAAGAAAATAGTAGATGATAGTATAAAAACAAGCGCGGATTCGCAATAGTTTGTTTGGCGTGCGACAATTGAAAACACGAAACTCATAATTTTAAAGAGCAGCCTCAATTTGACTGAGTGCAGCCATCAGATTTGAAGTGCGACAATTTTGTAGCATCGATTGAATGAAGTACCCGACCAAGTGTTGGACAGCAGACAGACAGAAGTCCGACCGACAAAGTGAGTTATAGGTTTGTGGCTTGTGCCACAAACAACAAACAAAGGCAGCGTGTCATAAAGATAGTGATAGAACATAGGAAGTTGCTAGCACAGAACTTCCAGAAAGAGGGGGAACTATTTGCACTGAAAGATCCCCCTGGCATCCCCAAGGGGGAAGAGGTCTGTAGTGCTCTCTTCGTCGTCTTATGACTCGAGTCAGTGAGCATTTAGTCTGCAGATTTCCCTCCTTTACACGAGTTACAGGGATAAATGTTGACATAGGCCAGTGGGTGTTTTGTTTTTAGTCCCCGGAGCACGAATTCGTTTTGGGGAGCTATTGTTTTTGTCTGGTCCGTCCGTCCGGTTGTCCGAAAAACATGTCCTGACCGTCCGTCCGGCTATTCGTCCGTTTTTCTCCAAAAACTATTCAGTCTATCATCATCAAATTTGGTATACTAGTTTGCCAAGATGCAAGCTATCCACTGATGTATTTAGTTTTACATTAAGGTCAAGGTCGCGCCAGTTACGGGGTTCAAACCCCGAAACACATAATCGCTAAAAATAATATCTCGCGAAGTTTTGCATGTACTTTAATGCAGTTTTTTTCACAACATTTCTTAATGAAATGGTCTATAAGTACACATGAACTGGTCTGTTTGCAAACACAGTGGAGAAGACGCGAACGGAATTTTTCATTGTGCGGCGCGCGTGCAAATCGAAATCAAAAAGCATGACTTTCGCGACATCAAAAATAGTCACGGGTAAACCGCTGCACAAACGCGCGAATCAATCAAATCCTCACGGGTCCGAAACCGTCCCAAAAGGAAGGCTATATATAAAAAAACTATTCAGTTACGTGCTGTTTTGATGCTTTTTTTTTTATGTAGTTACGTGCTGTGTTTACGTTTTTATGTATGTGTACAGCCGACACATTCCCGATTTCGGAGTTAGTTCGGCGAAGCTGCGAGGGGGACTTTGCAGCAGTCTCGCTCGCCGGCGTTGCACTTGTTTGATTTTTTTTTTTTTGTCTTTACTTTTGTGTTAGGGTGTGCTTATTGCCTTTTCAAAAAGTTGCATCACTGAAATTCTCACAGCTTTGCGCATCTGAGCTTCTTCTTCTTCTTCTCTGATCACTCAGACAGTTTCCTGTCAATGTATGAGCGCACGTCATGCTGCCGTCATGCTGGATGTTATGCGCCTAACTTAAGAAATAGTTAGGACCACCCAGCAAGTTCGGACTTCGGCTGGAGGAGGGAATCTTTTTTTGAAAGTGTTTCGTGTAAAAAGCAGCGGGAGAATAGATGACCTGTGGGTAAGGCAGACAAAGATAGTAATATGACCAGCAAGCAAAAGGGAAAAGGCACAGTGTTGAAAAAGAGTGACAGATTAGAGGAAGTTACAAGCACAGAACTTCCAGAAGGTGGGGAGAACTATTTATACACCAACGAAGACCCCCCCGTGTATTTGTTAAAGCTTTTTCCCACGGGGGGGTATCTGAGCTTCAATCTTAAAGTAGTTTAATAGCCTAAATTCGGTTAAGCGTGGTGTGAGAAGACGATAAAGAAATGCGGATCCAAGACACGTGGACCAAAAATTGATATTGTACTCTATATGAGCGTGAATGGAAGGTATATGCAGGATGTTGGATGGATGTCTTTGTTTTTTTCTTATTTTTCTTATCTTCGTTGCTTCTGAGTGCGTTCACAGCGCCAAAAGGCACAGGCAGTAATGGAAGAAAGCCAACAGATGTGTCCACTTTTCAATTTTCACTGATCTCCCCGCTGCATACAACCGACACATTACGATTTTGGAGGAGCTCAAAGGAAAAATTATTATTTGGAAGATTTTGGTTTTTGAAAACAAGGCAGAATGGGTCAATAAGTCAGAAAGGTAGGAGATGATAGAAAGCAAAGGGAGGGCAGAGCCAAAGAGAGTGACAGATTAGGACGAGGTTGCTAGCAGAGAACTTCAAGAAGGTGGGGGAACTATTATTGTGAAAGATCCCCCGGTATCCCCACAGGGGGAGACTCGTGGAGGGATCGGGGTCGTCCAGCTCCCCGTATGGAGGCACGAGGAAACCACCCACTGCCCCGTTAATGATTTTGAATGTTCTCCCCCTCATTTTCAGATGCGTACCGTGAATTTGAGCAGACGGAAGTGAACCTGCGGGGAACGCTGAGCAAACTTTCCCAGGGGGCTTTGCCTGACGCCACACGGGAAAACATGTCTTCCCTTCTGTCTCTGGCTGCAGAGTGAGTCATATGTTTTTCCTTTCCATGCCTTTACATGTGTAGAAATCTGTCTTCCGTTTTGGCTTCAAGTGAGTGATGTTTACCTTGTTTTCTTCTTGGTTGATCGCTCAAACCCATTTACTTTTATATGAGCGTAGATGTGTCATGCTGCTGTTATGCGCTTAACTAAGAAATACCAGTTAAGGGTGGTAGAGCGTCCTGGAAGTCTGGGAAAACTATGGAAAAATGCAACAGTCATTTCAGGGCTGGAAAAGTCCTTGAAATGTTTAGTTTGTGCACACATAGGGGTCTGGAAAAGTCGCTGGTAATTTTTTAAAAGCTGTACCGAACTTTCTTCTGATGTCAATTCACTTTAAGTTTCTTACAAACTTGAAACTGAAATAAAAAGAAATCCAAAGGGCACAAGATTTGATCGCACCTGGCCTACATTTTTGCTTTGACATTGATTGGTGAGTAGGGCGCATGGTATGCGCATCAAACAGAGGTTGCACCTCTGCGCACAAACACCACACATTGTGTCTGGAAAAGTTTAGGCTAAAATCCCCTAGAAAAGTATGGATTTTGTTTGGTCACATCTGTGGGTAACCCTGTTAGTTTTCAGGCTCAGCATGTCTGGACTTGGGCATGGTTTTCCCTCATCTTCTTCCAATTTTTGGTGTGACTAGGGTCGCTTTGGAGCTTGGTGACAAGAACATTGCGTGAAAGATAAAAATAAAGGGAACATATTACATGTTGTTGGTATCATCCCACTAAGCCGAAGCACTTGAACACTTTGGTACAAAGGCACCAGCTGGGATGAGAAACATTACTGTGTGTGACGTTTTTGATTACCTCCGCCACTTGGGTAGCCACAACTCAGGACTTCGGGGATTTTAGACTGAATGATGTTTTTATGGCTGGGAGGCCTTGTCATGGCATAGACACTCCCCGCACAGCCATTCAGATGCAGAGCTAACCTTCGACATGTAGCCTTGGTTGTTTCTAGCTTATGTCATCTGGTCTGACCAGCCTCATGCCAGGCCATGGACATAATCATGAAAGTCTAGGGTTGCCTTAACCCTTGTAATTTAACATATAGAAAAGCAGTATATAAAAAAAAGCTGGAGAAAGGGTGGGAGGGGTTGGTGGTTGGGAGTGATTTTTCTACTTTGACAACTCGTCATATGGAGCGAAAACAGCCGGAGGAGGAACTTTTTAGTGGATTCTTATTAACATCTATATGTATCTTTGTGATTAACAAAAAAAAGTAAAAAGGCCCAAGGAAAGAATTCACATCAAAGTTTGAAGATGAGAAAAAGTAAAGAAATGAGTATGGAGATGTGTAAAGATTTGCTCTTACATCTATTTATTGAGGGTACATAGAGATAACAAATAATAATTTTTTTTATTTTATAATGCCCCCTCAGTATTCCATGTGGCATTTCATAGGTTGTTTTGTGTACTACGCCCACTTCTGTGAGAAAGTTTTATTCACTTCATAGCGACCTAACCTACTGAAACCCATCTTAATGAAACTTGGCAGAAATGATTCCTTAGGCCCTCAGCTGCGGCCTGTGGCATCAGATTTAACTAAATAGTCAAAGCCATATCAATGTAATCCACTGTGAATCAGATTGAATATTACAAAGACTGATTAGATTTTAAAGGTAAATGCATGGATTTCAACCAAACTTGTTTACCTGAAAAAAGTGTCATCTGAGGAAAAAAATTGTGGTAACATAATTACACTACTGGGTATAGCATAATAATATCAACCGGATTCAAGAACACTTTTTTTTAGCAAAATAAAAACAAACAATAACCCATGGAATCGATAAACTATCTCCCTTGACTTTCATCTAGTACTGGGAGACAAGTTATATGGTTGTGCCATCTTGTGTTGTTTTTTTTTTTCCTTCAGAGATTTTGCCGATGGTGGTCTGTGAGTGGTGATCGTTGCTGTGGACCCCCCCACCTCCTGTGTGTCCCCACCATCACACGCTCTCTGGTGGTGGCTTTGGAAGTCTGCTGTGCTCAAACCCCAACAGCGGATGTGCAGCCCTTTGTGACCTGTCCTCATGTAGCCAGGCTGATGTATTGTGGTGTGAGAGTGTGTGGGTTGAGTGTGTGTGACCAGCAATGCTCCTGGTGGCTTGGAAGCTGTCTCAACACCAACATCGATGTGCAACCATTTGGTGGACCAGGGGTCCTCATGTTAGTGTCGGCGCTGATGGTATTAGGTGTGAAGAGTGTGTAATGTGTGAGTGTGTATCCACCATCGAACGGGCTCCCTGGTGGCGTTGGTGAAGCACACTGCTCAAACCCCAACAGACATCGATGCGCAGCCTTGTGGACCAGGGTCCTCATGTTAGCTCAGGCCTGATGTGGTATTGTGTGTGTATCTGTGTGTTGGGTGTGACGATCACCGCTCTGGTGGCTTTGGGAAGCTGTGCTCAACCCCAACAAGTCAGCGATGTGGCACCCTTTGTGGACCAGTCCTCATGTAGCCAGCTGTGATGGTATGTGTCGTGGGGGTGAGATTGTGTTTGTGTGTTAGTGTGTGTGACTGCGTTTGTGTTGTGGTGTTGAGTTGATTGATTGTTTAATTAACAATCTATTCACAACAATGGTGATATTAGACTTTATAAAAAAAGTTAAAGTGAGGGTGTTAAAGTGTGTGTGTGCGTGCAAGACTGAGAGTGTTTTTGTGTGTGTGTGTGAGAGTGTATGTGTGTTGTTTTGTGTGCATTGCGAGTCTGAGAGTATCTGTGTTGTGTGACCGTCAATGCGCCTAGTGCATGGAAGCTGTGCTGAAACCCGTAACAGCGATGTTTCAGCCTTTTGTCCATCCAGTTTCTAATTGTGCAACCTGTGCTTTGTCCTCTTTACTGGGCTGGTATTGATGGTTTGTTTTATTTGTATATGGTTTTTGTTTCAAGGGAGTACGCGCCCAGTTCATTTGGCAAGTTGTTTCTCCCTGTTGCCAAGTGCCTTTTAAAGTCAAAGGATGTGCTCGTCTTGCCGACTCTCTGCACTTTGTTATGGTTGAATATCGTAGGGAAAACTGAAGCTAGGGATTGTAACTCTTCATTTGTTGGAGCCTTGATTGGCTAAGACTTCTTTCCTGTGATCACGGAGCCACAGCTTTTAAACCTGAATACACACGGTGTATTCCATGTGAAAACCCCCCCCAACAACTTGGACAGTACTGCGAAACGTCACTGACATTGCCAGCAAACAAACAACTACACACAAGTCGAAAGGCGAAAGTTATTTTATCACAGAGACAAACAAAACTACGTGCGATATTCTTCGGCGCGACATGCGCCTTTATCAACATAGACAAACCAGCAAACATAGCACAAAGGACAATAAGAAGTAGCCGAACAAAGGACATAAAATCACAAGTAAAAACCTCATGGGGAGTACTATTTTTTGTTTCTATTGTATTTTCATGTCTCAGAAACTGGGCCGCCCCCAGCTGTTCCTGAGCTGCTGCGCGTGTTTCACATGGTGCTGGTGGAGCGCCACAACAGCTCCTGAGGAGCTCAGTGGCCACCTCACCTTTCCTGAAGATGCTCCAGGATCTGACAAGATCCGCAGCAGACCGCCGGCACCTGACTTCAGCGCCGAGGTGGAGAGCGTCATCGAGCTGCCCTGCTGTGCATTAACAGAACCCCTGCTGGACCAGGCACGCATCAAGCAGCAATGGAGTGGCAACCACATGGCAGTTGTCCTCTCTGTTCTGGGGTGTGGGGTTTATATATTGTGGCTGAACTGCGCATAGAGCTGTGAATGCATACACATTGCAGTTGTCTCCTCCTAGGTGGTTTAAGTTGTGCCACAAGTTTCAGTGTCTCCTCTGGGTGGGTGTTTTAAGTTGGAGCGTGACCTAGAGCTGTTGTGCACCACACATTGCAAGTGGTCTCTCTGGTGGGTGTTTTACACACTTGTGGCAGTGTCTCCTCTGGTGGGGTGGTTAAGGTTGTGGTGAACTGTGGGACATTAGTAGCTGTGATTGCAACGCACATTGCAAGTGTCTCCTTCTGGTTGGGTGTTACACACATTGCAGTGTCCTCCTTCTGGTGGGTGGTTTATTTTGTGTGAACGTGGCAAGAGCTGTGAATTCACACTAATACATTGCAGTTGTCTCCGATATGGTGGGTGTGTTTATATATTGTGTGTGAAACTGCCGGTCATAGAGCTGTGAGTGCCACCTTTGCAGTGTCTCCGCTGGTGGGTGGTTATATATTGTGGTGAACTGCAGCTAGGGAGCTTGAGTGTGCACACTCTCATATTTGCAGTGTCTCCTCTGGGGTGGGTGGTTTCAACACCTTGCAGTGTTCTCCTCCTGTGGTGGGTTGGTTTATAATTTGTGTGAACTGTGGCATAGAGCTGTGAGTGCACACACATTGCAGTGTCTCCTCTAGGGGGTTAAGTTACATTGGCAGTGTCCTCCTCTTGGGTGGTGTGTTTATATTGTGGTGAACTGTGCAATCGAGCTGTGAGTGCACACTGACTTTGAGTGTCCCTCTAGTGGTGTTAGTTACATTTGTCAGTGTCTTCCTCTGGTGGGTGGTTTATATTTGTGGTGATACTGATGGCATAGATACCTGTGAGTGCACACACATTGTGCAGTGTCTCCTCTAGAGTGGTTAGTTTACATGCAGTGTCTCCTGTGGTGGTGGTTTTATATTAGTGGTGAACTGTGTGGCAGCGAGCTGTGAGTGCGCACAAGGTTTGTTTGTCCTTCATTGCAGTGTCTCCCTCTAGTGGTGGTAGTTACATTGCATGTCTCCTGTGGGTGGGTGTTTTATATTGTGGGTTGAACTGTGCATCTGAGCTTGTGCCGCACACATTAGACAGTGTCTCCTCTAGGTGGGTAGTTACATTGCGGGGGCCTCTGGGTGGGTGGTTTATATTGTGGGGAACGTGGCAATAGAGCTGTGTGTGCAGTACAGTGAACACCTGGCTGGACCAGGCCGCTAATTGTTCACAGGATTTGCAAATTCAGGACGATTTGAACATTAAAGAACCACTAACGTCTCGTGTCAAAATCCAAGGTTTACAACACATCAGTTTTCAAAGCTTATAAGCTAGTGAAGATAATCTTATAAGAAATATTAACTAGCAGAAAGAGGTACACTGGTGAACACGTGATGTGGGCGGGGGTCTTTGAGGCTGGGGTCAGCACACTAAATTCACATAGGCTGAACACCAAGGTCTTCATCATATGTTAGTATGCCTGGCATGGTTATGCTAGGGGTTGTCTTTAGACGCATGACATGCTCAGCATAACATCATCAGTCTTCAAGGCTTGTTTAAGGCGGTGTCAGACCATACAGCCTTTGCCACTGCCAGCGAGACTGACAAGGTCGTCTGCACACCGAGTTTTAAATTATAGATACAGTGGAAATTAGAAAGTCACAAGCGACTAACTCAGAGCGAGTGGAAGAGTGCGGCAAATTAGTACTGTGCTGTATAGTAGAACGAACACGGGTATGCAAAAATGTCCTATTGACGTAAGCTAAGAACACGCGTAGGCTTACATCAAAATGTGGTTATGCGGTGCATAGTGTTATCAGGTGTTGTCGTTTAGGCCATGCTAAGCTCCTGCATAACATCATCAGTCTTCAAATCCCTCCGAAGTCAAGTGTGGCTGCCCTCATGCAGGTAATCCAAACGGTCACAACACACATAATGTTCTCATCCTAAGCTGGTGCATTTGCGTCACCATAGTTGTTCGAGTGCTTCGGCTGTTTTGGATAGATTGATACCTGGAGTCTGTTTAGCACCGCGGTTACACAACACACACAACTGGCACCTAAGATCTTTGTTTTCTAGTGTCAGACAGTTGGCTCCTCTTCTTTCTGTGAGCATTAATCTTCACTGCCAATATAATTTTTAACTAGGGTGCAACTTTTCCTGGTACCTGTATTCATGTTGACTGATAGCATGAGGACTTAGCAATCATGCTAACTAAAGCTCTTGTCCAAAAGTCCTATTAAATCCTATAGGGACATTGGAAGAGCTTCTAAGTTTTAGCATGATGCTAAGTCTCATGCTATCTCAACGACGGGGTGGGGTCAAAGGCCCCTGGTATGCCACAGGACATTCCTGTTTTTTGAATTTTTCACGCGTGGAGAGCCAAGGTGATTTTTCACTTTTTTTTTTAGATTTGTCATAAAACACGCATCCTTTTTGTGTCTCTGTATTTTTCAAATACTTTAAAACAAGCCTTTTTTGTAATAAATTGTTGGTTAACCCTTTCGGCCGTGCCAATGGGCCAGTTTGGCACACAATGATTTCCACAACACCCATGTCACTAAAATACATCGCATAATCAGGCCTGCCGTAGCAGACATTTTTTTTTTAAATTTTGGGATGTAGGGATATGTCCCTGGCTTGTACATGTAACGCGTGAAGATCCCAAGATTTGCTCAGAATAACACTTTTATTTGTCTTACACAAGGTATATGCGAGTAATGGAAATTGTTTTTTTTTTAAGCTGAAAAAGGGACTGGCGGCAAAAGGGTTAAAGCAAACTAAATAACCTTCATAATCATTGTGTTTCTGTCTGGTTTCGAGGTGCAGGGGGACTATTACCCCTAGACCTGGGCCCGCCTTTCATGTTTTCATTTTGTGTAGTGTTTGCACCCATGGAACAGCATGTGGCTTTTTTAGGTGTCCCATTTTTGGGAACTGATTTCTGTGCTGTCCTTCTAACAGTCCTGGTCCTTGGTGACCTTTTATTATATCCGTAACTTTTCGGAGGTATTTGTCTTCATGCAATTCTGATTGCCTGGTACAAGACTAAACCTCTATTTTAAGACTTCCAAATGTCTTGGAAAAAAATCGGTCGTAAATTGAGTGGTCCGTATACGTTTTTCACACTCGTGCACACGCCGAGCGAAAAGAAACACAGCTCTCCAGCCACAGTTCATACTCTCTCTCTCTCTCACTGCACACCATAACCAATGACCCTATAAACTGCGATTTGCGGTGCGTGTGTTGTCCAACTCCATAGGATTCTGGCCATCGATATTACAGTTTCACTTGCCGACTTCTTTAAAAATCCACCTTCCACTCTCGTCCCAAGTCCAGTGGTTTTTCTTTTTCAAGTCGGTGATTTTCGTGCTTTTCCTACGCTCGATCCGCCTCTTTCTACAACAGGAACGTGACTCCGCTTTCAGGCCCTTGACCTGTGGTTTGTTTTCCCTTTTGCTCGATAGTCTTATGCAGACTGACAGCAACGGTCGTAAAAACCAACAAATGGCGGTCGTAATTTCGCGTTTTAGAGGAAGTCGTTTAAGAGAGGTCGTTTACGCATAATAAATGCATCTGTGCCAACAAATCCTTGTCCTCAAAGAGAGGTGGGTCGCTAACAGACGGTCTTAAAATAGGGTGTTTTGTCTGTACAAATATGATTGGAATACGTATTTTACGGACTATAAGGCGTACCTGTATTATGGTGCATCCCCACACCGATTTGACTTTTCAAAATTCAGATTTGGGCTGTGCTTCTATTTCCTTACTATATTATAAAATAATAGTACAGTTTATAGAGCCGCTTTATAAAAAACCTCAATGAGCCCAAAGCGATTTACAATCAATATTCATCAACTAAATAGACAACAAAAACATGCATGCAGAATGACACTACCAACACACTAACAACGCATATGCAAAGCACTCTCTCTGCTCTCCGCTCCTCTCGTTATGTCATTCTTCTTTCCTCAAAATCACCTCGCTTCATCTCTCATTGCCTGCTCCTCTCTCTCTTCTGCACTCCCCACCAATCCTCCCTCTCTCTCTATCTCGTCTCTGTTCTCTCTCTCTCTCTTCTCTCTCTCTCTCGACCCCTCGTCGTCAGTCCTTCTCTCCCTCTCTCTCTCTCTCTCCTCCCCCCCCCAATCTCTCTCCTCTCTCTTTCCCCCTCTCTGGTTCATCTTCTTCTCTCTCTCTCTCTCTCATATCCCCTCCTCTCGTCTCTTCTCTCTCTTTCTCTCTCTCTCCCTCTCTCTCTCTCTTCTCCGTCTCATGCTCTCTTCCTCTCTCTCTCTCTCTCTCTCTCTCACTTTCTCATCTCCTCTCTTCTCAATCATATTATCTATCAAATTTTGACTTCCAAAAAATCAGAATTTGTTAACCCTATTTCCTTACTATATTATCAATCACATTATAACGGCTACAGGATCTAGTCTGGGGAAAAAGTAATCCGCCTTATAGTCCCTTTAAAATATGGTGTAATGAAAGAGCATATAAATACCTGGCAATCGTGTCTATCCCACATAAACTGAACAAAAAATTGATTTCTAGCACATATTACAAACAATCCTCCATTTTCTCTCTTTAAAAGAAACAAACATTGTATAGTTCTCTGTGTCAAGTAACTGTCATAATTTTAATTGAAGCCAGATTTCCTTTTTTAAACCTTCTAGGAGATTTTGTTTTTTTTCAGTTGTATTCGCTGTGTTTCCTGATTATAAGGTGGTTTTTATATTTTTTATTACATTGTTTTCTTCTCTGTTCAGTGGGATTTGCTTGAGTCAGTTCCTCAAAGAGTGCGGTCAGGCGCATACATCATTTTTCTGAAGGACAGATGAACACTGCTCCCTCAAGACAGAAGAGGTAGATTTTGGAAAATATGCTGGTGTGTGTGTAGGTTCAATCAGATGAAGCGAGTTTGAAGTTCTAAACAAAAGTGAACAAAACGAGGTTCTTGTATGGACTGTGGAACAAGCAACTTTGTGCCCACAGTTGTAATTGTGGGGAAACCATCGCTGTAAGAGAGTGTTCTATATAAATCTATGTATACAAAAAAGTCGGATCTAAAACCACCTTCCCCTGTCTTAAAACCTGAAGTAAAACCTGTCATCTTCTTTTCATTTCTCTTTGGGGGTTATTATGGTTTGGTTTGTGTGCAATGTGCTGGAGAATGAGGGGGTGTGAGAATATTTTAATAATTTCAAAATCCGCTGCTTGCTGATACATATTGAGTTAACCTTTTACCACCACAGCATATTTCGCCAAATATGTCCATATAATGTACCTGGTAAAAACAAAAATCCATCTGACAAGTAATTGGGGTATTCTTTCTTCTTTCGTGACATATTAAAATAAGGTCTAATCCTTACGTTCCCCAAAACTAAACGACAATAGGGTCTTTGATAATAGACCCCAATTTGATGCCTTTTGATGGCATAGGTTTTAAATTCAACTGTGGTGCTAAATGCGACTTTTGGCGTGAAAGTGTTATGAAAGCAACCCTCAAAAATCAATTTGGGGTATGTTCTGGTTTTGGCATAGGCAGCGTGACTATTTATTATCGTTTTACAGACAGCCCAGCGAGAAATATGCTTCGCCGGCAGACAACCTTAATACCACTAGCTCCACAACCAGTGCAGGACTGATCGCAAAACACTCATAAGCGCCGAAACCACCGTCATCCTCATCCTCAAGTGATCAAGTCGTCCTGCTTCTCTTCTTCTCCAGTTTGGGCCCTGTGTATCCTGCCCATCGCTCACCTGTCCCTTCATTCAGACCATTTATAGCGCTCTGAGGATGGCTTGCTATGAGAATTCGTGTCCATCCATTCCCACCGGCACACACGGACTAACTCGTAACCGGCTGTAGTGGGATGGTTCTTA
>CM065683.1:21157987-21200232 GCA_017654935.2 Phymorhynchus buccinoides
CTGAAAATAATTAGACGACTAGGACTAATCATAGACATATAAAAACACATGAATGAAAATCTGTTTAACCCTTCCGCCGCCAGCCATTTTTCAGCCCAAAAAAACCCTTAAACTTAAATGGGTAGTGAAAAAATAAATGTCTTCAATATTGGGAATTCCTGTGTGCCTATTCGTACCTCCCAAAATTAAGAAAACAGGGTCTTCGGATAACAGGCCCTGATTTGATGCCTTTTAGTGACATAAACCATTGTGGTGCATAAATGCGACATTGGCGGTGAAAGGGTTCATGTCCTCCGGTCCGGAACAGACACACATGGGACATTAGTAGATACAAAGATGGTGGGAACGATCCTGGAGGCAATGCCCAGAGGCAGTGCAACACCAGGAAAGTCCCGAATTTTCAACAGTACAGATAACATAAAACACAACGAAGTCTGGTAGTACTTGGTCCTGTTATTGAGCCTAAAGATACAGATGTTTCGTACGATACATACTTTTTCAATGTCAGGTAGAAAAACTGACAGCAAGCAAGTAGTAAGAGAACAAAATAGAAAGGGACGACTTGAGGAGTTGAAATTAAGCTAAAAATTAACGAAAGAAAAAACAAACAGGAAAACCGAGTACATGTCAAACCTGGAAGAAGAAAAAAAAAGTAGGGGATTAAGATTTCGCTCCCCCGATTTCGGATTTGCGACCTGACAAACCAGGGTGTGGCTGTGAGTTGGGACTCGCAATGAGCGGCGTGGGAGCAACGCCACTGTACGGCCCTGAAGATAGGCCAGCACAAAAAAACAAGCAAAAAAACCCACCACCCACACACACCTGTCCCAGACGAGCCGCCTCCTCGGCATCCATCCCCAGCTGGATCAGCGCGGCCTCCTCAACGACAGCCGCTGCCGCTGCTACATCCTCACCCACCGAACCCGGCACTGTTGAATCCGCTGCCACAGCCAGTTTCTGCGCCTCGGCCTCGTGCGTGCGGCTGTGCCTGCGCAGGGCGTAAGGGGTGTTGAACTTCTTGGGGCAGAGGGGGCAGGGGTGGGAGCGCGGCTTGAGGTGCAGGCTGAGGATGTGCTTGCGCTGCACGCTCTGCGTCTTGAAGGAGGAGCCGCAGTAGTGGCACAGGAAGGGGCGCTCCGTCGAGTGCATGGTCAGGTGTTCGCGCAGGTGAGCCTGCGCAAGGGGGGCAAAACAAACTACAGTCAGAAAGATAGTAGATGATAGAAAGCAAAGGCAAAAAGGCAGAGTCAAAGAGAGTGGCAGATTAGAGGAAGCTACAAGCACAGAACTTCAAGAAGGTGGGGGAACTATTTTTATGAAAGACCCCCCACAGGGAGAGACTCATGGAGGGGGCGGGGTCATCCAGCTCCCTGTATGGAAGCACGAGGCATCCACCCACTGCCCCAAAATCAGTTTCAAAAGCAAACGAGAAAAAAGGATTATGTTTTACTTTGTCATTAAAAACAACAAAAACACCTCAAACATAAAAATACAGACACCCAGCATATGAACGCACATCCCCCCCCCCCCACCATCCACCTACGCACAGAAAGTGTATCACTGAATCCACCCTCAGTCTCCTGTAATCTAAAGCCTTTCCCTTTCCACCAATCCCCACACATACACACAGAGCTGTATCCCTAATACCACATTCAATCACAATGAGCTGAACCCATTGCTGCACTTGGCTTGTAGTTGTAAAACCTCATAAGTACACACAAACACTTACTACTCCACACCTCATCTCCTTTCCCCGCACCTCCCTCTCTCTCTACGCCCAACACACACACACACACACACAAATCACCTGCTATCGGAACCCATTGCTGCACTTGGCTTGTGTAAAAACCACATAAACACACACAAACTCATTCATACACGTTTACTACTCCACACCTCATCTCCTTCCTCCCCCACCTCCCTCTCTCTCTCTCTATGCCCCCCCCCCCCACACACACACACACAAATCACCTGCTATCTGAACCCTTTACTGCACTTGGCTTGTGTAAAAACCACACAAGTACACACAAACACTTACTACTCCACACCTCATCTCCTTTCCCCCCACCTCCCTCTCTCTCTATGCCCAACACACCCCTACACACACACACAAATCACCTGCGATCTGAACCCATTAATGCACTTGGCTTGTAAAACCACACAAGTACACACAAACACTTACTACAGTGGAACTTCCCTTATAAGACCTTCAAAAATCATCCCGAATGAGGTCTTATAAGGGACGGGTCTTAAAAGTGAGGTAATTTTAATACTTACAAAGAAGGGCAATGTCTCAGAGAAGTAGGTCTTCTATGGGAGGGAGTCTTATAAGGGAGGTTCCACTATACTCCACACCTCATCTCCTTTCCCCCCCCCCTCGCCCCCCTCTCTCTCTCTATGCCCCCCCACACACCCCAACACCCACAAATCACCTGCGATCTGAACCCTTTGCTGCACTTGGCTTGTGTAAAAACCACACAAGTACACACAAACACTTACTACTCCACACCTCATCTCCTTTTCCCGCACCCCCCCCCCCCCTCTCTCTCTATGCCCCAACACCCACACCCACCCACAAATCACCTGTGATCTGAACCCTTTGCTGCACTTGTTTGTGTAAAAACCACACAAGTACACACAAACTCATTCACACACTTTACTACTCCACACGTCATCTCCTTTCCCCCCACCCCTCTCTCTCTCTCTATGCCCCAACACACCCCTACACCCACACCCACACCAACCCACAAATCACCTGTGATCTGAACCCTTTGCTGCACTTGTTTGTGCAAAAACCACACAAGTACACACAAACTCATTCACACACTTTACTACTCCACACGTCATCTCCTTTCCCCCCACCCCTCTCTCTCTCTCTATGCCCCAACACACCCCTCAGACCTGTTTACCCTTATAACAACCTGGAATTTGCCACAGAAAACCCCGGAATTTGAGGGGAAAAAAAAGAATTCACATCGGTACACGACTCGCGATAAAACCCTGATTTAAAAGGTATCTTGCGAGCGCACTGTGCGAAATTTTGAAGTACACGTTGCAGTACTTGCAGTGTGCATGCTCGTCTCCCAAACGCGAACTTGTTATTCCTGGCACTTTCAAAGACTTTTGAGAAACCTTCCGCTTCATTTTGGCCGTTTCACCCTAACACTCCAAGGTTTCGGTCAACCCTTGCGTCTTTTCATACAAACGGAAACAAATACCGTATTTTCCGGACTATAAGGCGATACTTTTTCCTCAGACTGAGACCCCTGTGCCTTATAATATGACTGATAATATAGTAAGACAATATATTAACAAAATCTGAAATCTGGGTAAAATTTGGGATGTGCGCCTTATACCGAGGTGCGCCTTTTATAGTCCGAAAAATACAGTAATAGACGGTTTCTCGAAAAATCCCGGAATTTTCAGCGTTCACCTGGAATTTATTATTTTACCCAGAATTTTTGCAAATTCCTGGGATAATTCCGGCAAAACCGGGAGGGTAAACAGGTCTGCAGCCCTACACCTACACCCACACCCACACCCACAAATGACCACCTGCGATCTGAACCCTTTGCTGCACTTGGCGCACTGGAACTGGTACTTCCTGGAGTCCTGCGCGCAGTGCACCAGCTTGTGCTGCTGCAGGGCGTCCGAGCGCTTGAACGACTTCCCGCAGACATCGCACAGGTGGGGCCGCAGCTGCGGCCCGTGCACGTCGCGCAGGTGCCGGTCGAAGTGCACCCGCCGCTGAAACGTCTTGGGGCACTCGGGGCACTGGAAGCCGTCCGGGCCCGCCACGGTGGCCGTGTTGGACTCGCGGGCGTGGCGCAGCAGGTGGCGGGTGAAGTACTTGCGGTTGGTTGACGAGTGGCCGCACACCTCGCAGTTGAACTAGGAGGGGGTGGGGGGGAGAAAACGTGTAGGGGAAAGGGTTTGTTAGGTTTATTATTTGGGTGGTGTTTTGTTTTTTTAATATTTCTCTCTCTCTGTGTGCATCATGCATGCTCTCATGCGCGCACACACAAACATACACGTAACGGAAAAAAACTAAATCATGCACACACACGCACACACTCACACACATTGCCACAAACATACACATATACGCAGTGCTTGCGCTAGAAATTTAAAAAACCAGTCCCATCAGCAACAATGGCCTCCCAACAATCTGTGTCAAAACCAGTCCCAGGGAAACAAAATCCAGTGAAAACCACAATATCAAAGCCTCTGTTAAAACAATGTATCAGTCCTAGCAAAAAGATTTATCAGTCCCTGGGACTGACAGGTCAAATTATTTTCAATATTTTGGTTTTGCAATCAGTATTTTACTGATAATTACCAGTAAACGTGATCACTGTATGCACACACATCCCAAATCACCACCATGCTTCTCATTTCTACAGTAGCTAGGTTATATATTAAAGCGGACCAAAAAGTCAAAAATGCATTAAAAATAGCAAAATTCACATTTATTTCCATATATAAATAATTATAAAGAAAGAAGTCATTTCTTTTCTGTCACTACCTCCTTCATAAAAGCTTCATTTTTTCTCTCCAGTCAATACTGTATACACATCTGTATTGTTAAAAAATTGGGGACTTTCCTGGTGTTGCACTGCCTCCGGGCATTGCCTCCAGGATCGTTCCCACCATCTTTACATCTACTAATGTCCCATATGTGTCTGTTCCAGACCGGAGGACGTTAAACAGATTTTCATTCTCCAGTCAATACATAACTTTTCAGTGAACAGAACTAATAAAGATATCGCTCACCAAAAAGGATAATAAATTATTATAAAAAAACAATTAGAGCATACCTGCTGCTGAGTGGAAGGGCAGTTTCTCCCGTTGTTAGGGTGCTTCAGCTTGACATGCTTGGACAGCATGTTAGCCGTGTCGGTCAGGTAGCCGCACACGTTGCACTTCAGCAGGGAGTTTTTGTGCAGCAGCTCGTGTCGCCTCAGGTGGCTGAGGCGGATGGTCTTGAAGTCGCACTGCGGGCACTTGTGCACATCCACGTCAGCGCCTTCAATCAATCGATCGACATTTTTTCATTGGCTTCTTCTTCTTCTTCTTCTTCTGCATTCCCAGGCCATATGGCCATAATGGGCAAGGTACATAACTATGTGTCCGGTTTTCAGTTTTGACTGGTCTCCCCGCTGCGTACAGCCGACACATTCCGATTTCGGAGGAGCTAAAAAAACACCATTATTTGGAAGATTTTTTTGCAAAAAAAGGCAGGAGAATGGGCCAATAAGTCAGAAAGATAGTGGATGATACAAAGCAATGGGAAAAGGCAGAGTCAAAGAGAGTGGCAGATTAGAGGAAGCTACAAGCACAGAACTTCCAGAAGGTGGGGGAACTATTTTTACGAAAGACCCCCGGTATCCCCACGTGGAATTTCATTGGCTTCAAATCAAGAAGAAGTCTGGGAGTTGAAAACAGTTGCGACATTTAAACACAAACATGTTTCAATGCATAGTACTGTGATGCAAAAAGATATCACATATATATGGATAGAATACAGACAGCACCTAATACTGTAATAGCCTACATAGCAAATCAAATACAATTTAACTCTCTTGTGCGGTGAACGGTCGTGAATGTTCCCAAAAAAAATCGGATCGGAAATGTCTAGAACGTTCGGGAACGTACGGATTCCACGAGGCCGGTTAGGGCGCTTCCATTTTGTTTCTATCACATGGCAGTCACGTGAGCGCTTCAGCCTCGCTTTCGCTATGGATTACACTTCCGTCCTGTTGCTTGCAATGGCTTCTAGGCCGATTGGTTTGAAAGATATGAATTTTTGAAAATTAGTGACCGACTTCGGCATTTTCGCGAAGTGATGAGTAAGGAGTGTATTCTGACCTATTTCGGCAGCGAGCTTGTGTTTGTTCGATCGATGCGAATTTTTGAAGTCGTGTTACTGACATCGGCATTTTACCGACTTTTACCTCATGGATGATGAGTCGTTATTGCATCCACTGAGTGATGACAGCGATGAAAAAAAAATTTTTGTGAAAGATAGGAATTATAAGATCGTGAAGTGAAAGGGTAAGTGAATGATTTTGATCTACATTTCCATTTCAGTCGTCTTAGCCCAAGTTAGGGCGAGTTAGGCTTCAACAGTCTGCAAAAGTTGGCAGTGAATGACTAGTGAATGCAGTTTGCGACTACACTTTGGCAATTTGATTTTTTTTGTGGAGCCATGCATCCCCATAGCATCTTGAAATTCATTTTGCAAATCAGACAGACATCTCGGCAACACATTCAAAACAAAAAGAAACACAAAATCTGGTAGGGTATATTTTATTTTATTATTTTTCTGACGCTACCCCCCCTTTTGTACGGAGTGACGTCCCTTGGGTTAGGATTTCAGAGGTGATTGAGAGCACAGAGCGTCAGGCACAAGAGGGTTAACAACCTACCTAAAATATTTTTAATTGGCTTCAAATCAAGGAGAAGTCAGTCTATGTGTGTGCTGGGAGTCGAAAACAGTTGCAAATGTTAAACACATACATGTTTCAATGAATAGTACTATGATGCAAAAAGATACAGTGGAATCCGTTTAATTGGCCATCGGATAATCGGCCAAAGCCGCTTAATTGTCCAATTTCCTCTGGAACAGAATTTTTTTTTCTTAAGCATGTGTTATTTTGTTCGTTTTTACGTCCAAAGCTGAAATCTTCAATTTCGCTTTATTGGCCACTTTTTCTCTCTAATTTTTCCTCTTTACCCCTTTTTGAGAGGGAGAACAACAGAGGCAGACAAACTGACGTTTACATGGTTGAGTGTGAAGTTGGAAGGTGAGCTGTTGTCAATTGAAAGACCCTGCATGGCGTTAAAATCACTCAAGAAAACAAAATCATTATCTTTTACTCATGCTTCTGTCAAGTTGTAGGATTAATAAACACACACACACACACATCACATCAGGGAAAGAGTTTGAATTTGAACTGCAACATTTAATTTTGACGTCATTGCTATTGACTTGCATAATTGCGTCATACAGTATCTCAATGTTCGTTTTATCAGCCGATTCGCTTTATCGGCCATATTTTTCCTGGTCCCAAAAGTGGCCGATTAGCGGATTCTACTGTATCACATATATGCATAGAATACAGAGAGCACCTAATAGCCTACATAGCAAATCAAATACAATTTAACAACCTACCTACAACGCACAAACAGAAAATAACAATCAAGTTACCGAGACATACAAAAATGAGAACTGATAACCACACATTTTCGTCATATATGTCCGGAATTAATAGATAACTGTCAATTTGATGCATTTGCTTCAAGGGAAGTAAATCTGTGTGTACACCATACCTTGGTCACTTCTTAACTCGCTTCACTCCCTTAGACCACAATTTTACCTCTAACTTTGCTTTTGTGGTGGTTTGTTGTGGGGAAACCAGTCGGTGTAGAGAGTTTCTCTATATAAAGTCTATATATAAAAAGTCTAATCTACCACTTCCCTATGTCTAAACCTGAAGTAAAAACCCATAACCTTCCTCGTTTCTCCTTTTGTTTATGTATGTTTTGTTTGTGTGTATGGCTGGAGTGATTTTTTGATTTTTTTTAATAATTAAAAACTGCGATGCGAATGAGTTAAATCAAGAACTCAAACACATACACAAACAGAGAGAGAGAGAGACAGAGAGAGAAAGAAAGGATTAATCAAAAGATCAATATCAATATTGAACCAAATCATCCCAAAGCACGCTTGTGAAAACAGGGGCGCAAATACTCACCTTGGTGCAGCTTCATGTGCTTGTTGTAGTGGCTCTCCCGCTTCGACTTGAACGAACACTTGTCACAGAAGAACTTGAACTTGATGCGGCCCTCGTAGATGCGGCGCATGTGCGTTGCCTTGGAGACGTGGGAGACGGACCGCGCCGTCCGCATCACTGTGGGAATGGATCATTTTTTAAAGATTTTTTACAAAATTATTATTATTGCTTCCCGTTATGGGATACAGTTAAATCACACATGACTGTACTTCAAAATCACACACACACATGCAAAAGCAAGAGGCCAGCACGCACCTATATCTACAAGCACACACACACACACACACCACCACTACCACCAGCAATAATCAACCTACCAACCAAAAAAACAAACATGCATACAACTAAAACCATAACATTCTGTCGAACAGAGAACACAATGAACAACTTAAGATGATGATTTGACTGCCAGGGGGCAATCAAACCAGTAGAGGTAGTCAAATCATCGTCCTAAGTTGACCATTCCACAAGGAACACCACTCACCCCCGGGGCGCTGAGAGGAATCCAGGACATTCTCCGCGTTTTCTTTGGGATCCACTCGGCTCGTAGTGGACGAAACATTCGTCTCCATGGCAACAGCCTGCTCTCCTTGACCCCCCTCCCCCTCCTCTTTCTGAACGTCAGTCGAACCCTCTCCGCTTTTCTCCCCCACAGACTCCTTCGCCCTGATCACCACACTATTAAAAGGTGTGGAATTCGCCGCCAGCTTCCGCGGCCTTCCTTTCCTCCGGTGCCGCGTCGTCTTCTTCACCTCGTAGTCGGAGTCGTCCGAATCGTCAAACGCGTCGTTGTCGTTCATGGCCGCCGGGAGGTAACTCGGCACCTTGACGCGACGCCCCTTGGATGAAACAAAGGGAAGCAACAGCCGACACGACACACCTTTTTCTTCTGATTCTTTCAGAGGTGCAGAGTGGAGGGTGAGGCGGGAAGGGGAGGGGAGGTTGAGGAGGTCCTTGAGGCGGTTGTGGACGCGGGTGATGGTGGGGAGGGGCCCCTCCACGGTGAAGTGCTGGTGGTCGTCGATGCCCAGCTGGGCATTGTCCTCCAGGGTCAGTTGCTCCACCAGGGCCTCCCTGCTGCCCGCCACCCGGTTCAACAGGTCCGCATTGAGCGTCGCGCACACCCGACTGAAGATCTGCGCATCCATCAAAACAACAGGAACGTCATCAGCTTACAACATCAAACAGTCGCGCACACCCGACTGAAGATCTGAGCATCCATCAAAACAACAGGAACGTCATCAGCTTACAATATCAAACAGTGGCACACACCCGACTGAAGATCTGGGCATCCATCAAAACAACAGGAACGTCATCAGCTTACAACATCAAACAGTGGCACACACCCGAAGATCTGAAGATCAGCTTACAATATCTGGCACACACCTGCATCCATCAAAACAACAGGAACGTCATCAGCTTACAACATCAAACAGTGGCACACACCCGACTGAAGATCTGGGCATCCATCAAAACAACAGGAACGTCATCAGCTTACAACATCAAACAGTGGCACACACCCGACTGAAGATCTGAGCATCCATCAAAACAACAGGAACATCATCAGCTTACAACATCAAACAGTGGCACACACCCGACTGAAGATCTGGGCATCCATCAAAACAACAGGAACGTCATCAGCTTACAACATCAAACAGTGGCACACACCCGACTGAAGATCTGGGCATCCATCAAAACAACAGGAACATCATCAGCTTACAACATCAAACAGTGACACACACCCGACTGAAAATCTGCACCAGTGAACTGCGCGATCTACGTGGTCCAATTGAATTGCCAAACAGACAAAAGAATCTAATCACAATTCATCAGGTATGTGTTCTACGTGGCTGTAGCAGGGCTCCCAGGAACCCCCATTTGGGGGTCTATGAAGCACTAAAATTCTAAGGGACCCTCTAAAAGAATGTGCAGGGGGTCCCAGGGATGCACTAGAAAAATTATTTTTAGCATTCGCAATGCCACTGGGACCCTCTATCCCTCTTCTAGGACCCTCTATACTGTAGGTGAAGGAGTCCCTGGGACCCCTTGTTTTGCGGGACGATTGGGAGCCCTGCTGTAGGTCCGACTGAAGATCTGCATGAATAAACAGCATGACGTCAAAGACCTAATGTTATCAAACAAAGAAATTGAATCATATTTCATCAGGTCCGCATTGAGTGTGGCTCACACCCGACTGAAGATCTGTGTTGTTGTTTTGTTTTCGTTCCCCAGCTTAAACGCTCTGGGGGCACACCCAGTGCCATGTGAACATTTCGCATGGCCTTGGGTGGGAAGATTACGTGTATGGCTGCTTTTAAAGGGCCCCGCCACATGGGCGGCCATACTCTGACTTCAGGGGACAAGATCTGTGTTAATAAAAAGCATGTTCTAAGTGATCTAATAGTGTTAGCGTTACTAAGCAAATAATGAAGAAATTGAATGACAATTCATCAGGTCCGCATTGAGTGTGGCTCACATCCGACTGAAGATCCGTGTTTATAAAAAGCATGTTCTAAGTAATCTAATGGTGTTAGCATTACTAAGCAAATAATGAAGAAATTGAATCATAATTCATCAGGTCCGCATTGAGTGTGGCACCCCCCCCCCCCCACTGAACATCTGCATGAATAAAACGGCATGATCATAATAGTGTTACAATACAGATGGCAAATAAATTAACTTGTATGGGCTGCGTTAAGTGCAGCACACCCAACTGAACATCTGCACATAAAAACAGTATGATGTGAGTAATCTAATACTAATAGCAATACAAAACAGACAACAAAGAAATGAAATCACAATTTATCAGGCCTGCATTCAACATGGTGCACACCCAACTGAAGATCTGCACGTCCCGTAATTTAATTAAGAACACGACCATATTGATTTTTCAACATCAAACACTGGCCCACCAAGGGCAGAAGACAGGTGGATCAAACGAATATTATAGCACCACAAGGCTGCAACATGAAACAAAATAGGCCTATGTCAGATACAAACAAACGCCATACTACAAAGTACAGTTCAAATGTTCACATAATGCAGTTTTTCTTAAAAATGTTAAAAATATGTTTTAAAAAGAGACCCCTTAAAATATACAGGTGACTCTCTTTAAAAAAATGTAGACATATTTTGTGCACAGATTCTGAACCCATAATTTCAAAGATAGAATTAACACTGGTCAGGTTGAAACAAACTAAAAAAATAAAAAGATTATTTCCCTTTCTCTACCCCTGCAATGGTCAACTTAGGATGCTGATTTCACCGCCAGGGGGCAATCAAACCAGTAGGGGCTTAGTGCGTGATATTCTTAGTTGGAGGTAGTGAGAGAGAGAGAGAGAGAGAGAGAGAGAGAGAGAGAGAGAGAGAGAGAGAGAGAGAGAGAGAGAGAGAGAGAGAGAGAGCTAAGCCCCTACAGGTTTGATTTCCCCCTGGCGGTGAAAGGTGCTTCCTAAGCTGCTTATTAACTACTACATGCACCTACAGACACACACACACACATACATCGGCGTCAAACATACACACCAGCTTAACATACACACCAGTATCACACACAAACACACCAGAATCAGACACACACACATACTGTATGCACACACACACATACCCCTCTCACCCCACCCCTCCACACACACTCATACATGCAACACACAAACCCCACCCCCACCCCCACACACCACACAGCAGTGTCACACACCATCCCCTCACCGGCGTCTCATCAGTGAAGACCACAGGCTCAGCCACCTCCGCGAGAGACGAAGCCACGACCACAGGCGTCATGCGTGCTGCCTCGTCTTTGCCGACAGCCATGTCTGCGGTCAGTGCGGAGGAAACGGCGTCCAACTCCTGTGCGATGACCACAGGCGTCATGTGCGTTGCCCCGTCTTTGCCGACTGCCATGTCTGCGGTCAGCGCGGAGGAAACGGCAGCCAACTCCTGTGCCTCCACCAGCTCCCCTGCCACTGCTGTTGAGGTGATGTCCACCAGCTGACCTGTGTCCACTGCGCCGGGTTTGTCCGTCTCTTCCGTCTGCGAACACAACAGGGTGTATGGCTTGGCATTGTGCTTCACTTTACAAAGAAAACAACAAAGATGAGTTGTCATTTGCTCTTCTTCTTCTTCTTCTTCATTCCTGGGCAACAAGGCTGCAATGGGTACGTGTCCGTTTTCCAGTTTTTACTGGCGTCCTCGCTGCATTCAGCCGACACATTCAGATTTTCAGAGGAGCTCAAAGGAGAAAACTATATTATGGAAGATATTTTTTGGGGAAAAAAGGCAGGAGAATGGGCAAAAAAGTCAGAAAGATAGTAGATGACACAAAGCAAGGGAAAAGGCAGAGTCAAAGAGAGAGACAGACTAGAGGAAGTTACAAGCACAGAATTTCCAGAAGGTGGGGGAACTATTTGTACGGAAGACCCCCCCCCCCCCCCCCCCCCCCCGCACAGGGAGGGGGGGGGGGGGGGGGTCATTTGCTCAAAATTTCCCTTTCCCTCCCTTTCCCCTGAAGGGGCCCGTGGTCGAGTGGTTAGAGCGCTCGGCCGCGGTGCGGAAGATTTTTCTGGCTTGAAAATCCTCTCTGTTCACCCAGCAGTGAATGGGTACCTGATTCGTTCAGGGAAGGTTAAAAGGCAGCGGAAGGAGAGGGATGGGCTCCGCCTTCCATGATGCCGTGCCCTTGACACGGTGAACCTCTAACAGTTCACTGCCCCTACGGCCGATAGGCTATGGGACACTTTTACCTTCCCCTTCCCTCACAAAAAAACAACCAACCTGGCGTGTTCCGATGCGCTCGTCAGATCCACACTGCTGATCGTCATCATCATCACCATCCTCACCACCACCATCACCATCTCACCTTGATAGTAATTCCCTGAGCTAGCAGCGACTGCACCAAACCTGCATGTTTCGGGGGCACTGAGGTCCACACAGCTGATCATCATCATCATCATCATCATCCTCACCATCACCATCTCACCTTGATAGTAATTACCTGAGCTAGCAGCGACTGCACCAAACCGGCGTGTTCAGGGGCGCTGAGGTCCACACAGCTGATCATCATCATCATCACCATCATCATCATCATCCTCACCATCACCATCTCACCTTGATAGTAATTCCCTGAGCTAGCAGCGACTGCACCAAACCGGCGTGTTCAGGAGCACTGAGGTCCACACAGCTGATCGTCGTCATCATCATCATCATCATCATCACCCTCATCACTATCATCCTCGCCATCACCATCACCACCATCATCATCATCACCCTCATCACTATCATCATCATCATCACCACCATCATCATCATCATATCACCTTGATAGTAATTCCATGAGCTAGCAGCGACTGCACCAAACCGGCGTGTTCAGGGGCACTGAGGTCCACACAGCTGATCATCATCATCATCATCATCACCACCATCATCATCACCTTGATAGTAATTCCCTGAGCTAGCAGCGACTGCACCAAACCGGCGTGTTCAGGGGCACTGAGGTCCACACAGCTGATCGTCGTCATCATCATCATCATCACCATCATCACCCTCATCACTATCATCCTCGCCATCACCATCTCACCTTGATAGTAATTCCCTGAGCTAGCAGCGACTGCACCAAACCGGCGTGTTCAGGGGCACTGAGGTCCACACAGCTGATGGTCATCATCATCATCATCATCATCATCACCATCATCATCATCACCACCATCATCATCACACCTTGATAGTGATTCCCTGAGCTAGCAGCGACTGCACCAAACCGGCGTGTTCGGGAACGCCGAGGTCCACACAGCTGATCGTCATCATCATCATGACCATCATCATCATCACCACCCTCATCATCACCCTCACCATCCTCGTCATCACCATCATCCTCACCATCACCATCTCACCTTGATAGTAATTCCCTGAGCTAGCAGCGACTGCACCAAACCGGCGTGTTCAGGGGCACTGAGGTCCACACAGCTGATCATCACCATCATCATCACCACCATCACCATCATCCTCACCATCATCCTCACCTTGATAGTAATTCCCTGAGCTAGCAGCGACTGCACCAAACCAGCGTGTTCAGGGGCGCTGAGGTCCACACAGCTGATGGAGGGCAGACAGGCTGTGTCCCCCAGCACGATCTGCTGCCCCCCCTCCTCCATGAAGGGCACCGTGTGGAAGGTGATGATGGCGTTCTGCGTACCCCCATCCCCTCCCACCCACTGCTGGAGGGTGGTGGTGGTGTCGCCGGAGAGGGTGAGGGTGGTGGAGGAGGGGAGGGTGGTCATCAGGTCTGTGATGGAAGAAGAAGGGGGTGGTAAGGTTATTCATTTGATGAACGCACGCATGTTCATGCACATGTGTTCACATGTATGGACACGCACAAAGACTAAAAGAAATGTGCACAAAAACAAGTATGCATGCACACACACGAACGCACTACACACACACACACACACACACTGCACACACTACATACACTAACTTAACAAAACATGGCTGCATAAGATGTTCTTCTTTTGACTTCTCTACATACAAAACACTCCAAGCATTCATAATGACACATATAGGGGGGTAATATTGACAAAATTAAGTAGAAAGTAGAATGTACAGTATCACATTTACTTTTTAGGACAGGTTCTTATTCCGAGACAATTATTATTAATATTATGCATATAAATTATAATATTAACAAAATATTGCCACAATTAAGGCAAAGGTGGCACAACTAAAAAATAAAAAGCAGTACATATTATAAGCATATAATTAATTATACAAAATCAAATAAATTCTAACAAATTATAATTGACCAAAGTGGTACCTTTAACAAACTCTCTTTTATTATATATATAGTTTTAATATATAGTTTTTATGATTTTGTTACAAAGTCTCAAAAATATATGACACAACACTGTCACTGATATTTATGTGGCAAGCAAAGAAGAAAGCATTTGTGATAAATGTATTAGTAATTCACCAACTGAAAGTCTGAATTCCTTACCAGTTATAGAAACAGTGGAGGCAGATGCAAGCCCCGTCAAATTCTGATTGGTCGCTGGTTGCATCGCGGACCCTCCCACAGTGATCTCGGCGGAGGGACAGAGCGCAGACAGGGCGAAGGCAGGGGGGACCACCAAGTCCACCGATGATGTGTCCCCCTCTACACTCCCTCCCTCAACACCACCCGCCCTCAACAGGCCTTGCTCACTGCAAGTTACCGAATGTCAAACCATGTAAGAGAATCATATTTGTGTAAGAAACCACAAACACCACTAACTGTGTATACTTTGTGAAGTTTAAGCTCTGTGCTGTGAAAAGAATAAAATAAAATAAAAGTAAAAGATTGTGCTGGTTTACTTTTTGTCCCAATGGGGGACAGACAGTGTATTCGAGAGCATATATACATACATACTGACGAGAATTCCATAATTCGAAAGAGATCTCTCTATATACCATGCTCATACACTGTCTGTCCCCCATTGGGACAAAAAGTAAACCAGCACAATCTTTTACTTTTATTTTATTTTATTCTTTTCACAGCACACAGCTAAACTTCAAAAAGTATACACAGTTAGTGGTGTTTGTGGTTTCTTTGATCAAATATTATCTCCCACCATTATGGTGAGAACCACTGGCATCCTTTATGGATCCACCACTATTAACAGTGGCATTCTAAGCTATAAAGCCATTTCAAGCCACAGTTGTACAGTGCATGGAGGGTTGGTAGTGTTTTGTGGTATAATTTGTTCATAACATGTAAGAGAATCATACATACCTTTTTCTCGGAAACATTGGCAAAACAAAGCAATCGCAAAACCCCGGCCTCTGGCCGGGTAATTATGGCAGTACACACGTACACATTACATGATAAAAGCACATGTATACACAGGAGAGCACACACACACACACACACACACACACACTAAACATTGCACCTTTCATCATAAACAATAGGAACAGGTAACACTAACAGCAGTGTCTTTAGAACTAGCTTAAATTCTTCTTCTTCTTTCATTTAACGACCACCATCAATCATCACTGTGACGGTTCTGTCGTTGAAACAGGGGGACTTCGGTCAGGCAGAAAAGCTGATGGTGTGTTTGCCGCCCGGATGATCGGCCTATACCGTGTATATATGGTCGGAATTAATGGGATTAGGTGGAAATGGGGGTCAGGGGAGAGGGAGGGGTGAAACTGAAAGGCAGGGTAGGGCGGAGTAATTGGGGAGGAATGAGGAGGTTGGGGGGATTGACCTATATATGGTCAGGATTAATGGGATTAGGTAAATGCATGGTCCTGAAATTTTAATCCTAGCCTATTCCCTTAAGCCTAAGTTAGGAAAAAAAATAAATGCAGCGCCAGGCCAGACATGGTGAAATTAACTAATAGCTTCCAATTAAAACCTAAAACCATCAAAATCTAAAGCACTAAG
Source organism: Phymorhynchus buccinoides (assembly GCA_017654935.2). Taxonomy (NCBI): domain Eukaryota; kingdom Metazoa; phylum Mollusca; class Gastropoda; order Neogastropoda; family Raphitomidae; genus Phymorhynchus; species Phymorhynchus buccinoides. The sequence continues at coordinate 21,174,200 of CM065683.1, forward strand.
ACATTTTCTCCTTTCTTTTCCTAAATAAAAGTTAAACTTGATTTAAAGAAATGTCCCACATGGTTAATTCCGGGAGGACGTAAAACAAAACTTTTCTTCGGATTAGGTAGAAATGGGGGTCAAGGGAGAGAGATGGTTGGTACAGGGTGTTGATCGAGATGCCACCGTGGTGGTATTTAATTTATAGAAGGTGCGTCTCCTGTCAGTGGGGGTCCAGATCAACTGTGTGAACACCTCTTCCAAACTGGAAGACTGGCGATGCCTATTGACCACCCAGCTGGACCTTCTCCACCTTGCCGATGTCCTTTGCTTTGTAAGGATCCCATACTGGTGAGGCGTATTCAAGGATGGGTCTCATGAGTGACTTGTACACCTTCTCTTTGATCTTACAGTTACAGAGCCCACCTTTAGATTGCATCGTAGTCTCGTGAAGCCTCGTGTCTTGCTGGCTTTGCTGGTAGTGTTGGAAATGTGGGAGTCCCATCTAAGATCGTGTTGGATGGTAACTCCCAGGTATTTTGTCTCCTCTACCTGTTTCAGATTGTGGCCATGGAGGTGGTAGTTTTGAATCAGGGGCTTTCTTTTCCTGGTGACGTTGAGGCTCTGGCATTTGTCAGGATGAAATGACATCACCCATGTGGTTTCCCAGGACGCAAGTCTATCAAGATCTTGTTGCAGACTGTCATGGTCCTTGGGAGTGTCGACAGTGTTGTGCAAAAAGACGGGCTGTTGAGGACAGGTTCTTGGGGAGATTGTTAATGTAGAACATAAGGCTGGGCTGAGCACCGAGCCTTGGGTCACTCTAGATTCAATGGGGATGGCCTCAGATGCAGCTCTCCATCTACCACTACTCTTTGCTGCCTGCCTGAGAGAAAGATTTATATCCACCAATTAACAGAGCCTCTGATCCCGTAGTGGCGAAGCTTGTGGATTAGGAGGCAGTGGGAGACTTTGTCAAATGCCTTCTCAAACTCAAAGTCCATTACAAGGACATCAGGATCTTTTTGCACTCAATGTTGATGTCAATGGTCTGTGATCTATGTAACTAGTCAAACATGCAGTAAGGATTGCTAAACTGGTCCAGTCTAGCTGTCTACACATTTAACCACACTCTGGTTGTAGTAAACTGGACTAGTTTAGCAGTTAGTAATAGTACTTTAGTAGTTAGGCCTACAAATTCAGTGTTGCAGGAAAGGACCAGATAATCACTGAAGCACTAGATAATCACTTAATTGGCTTTACCCACGGTAGGCAGTAGGTCTTTCTCATTCTATATTTTCGATTAGGTTCATGCTTCCTCCTTAATTCCGTTGTGATTTATCGTCAGAAGTGGCATTTGCGACGTATCCAAACGGCAGTCTACAGGCTCATCTGTTCAGGGAAGGACCATGCCTGCTTACAGAAAGACCTCCAATGCCTTGAGGAATGGGAGAAGAAGTAGGACATGCAGCTTCACCCTGGGAAATACCAGACCCGCAGCAGGAAGCCCTTGCGCCACCCGTGCCAACTGCAAGGACACACCTTGGACACCGTCCAAACAGCCAAGTATCTGGGTGTCACCCTACAAGCAACTACGGCAAAGGCCAGCCAGACACTCTGCTTCCTACGAAGGAACCTGAAGATACTAGATAGCCTCCACTGAACTGCGAGAGAAAGCCTACATGGCATTTGTCAGACCTCTCCTTGAGTATGCATGCACGGTCTGGGACCCCTTTCACTCAGAAGAGTATAGACAAGGTGGAAGCAATCCAATGCAGGGCTGCCAGATTTGTCTTAAATAGATATCATAGGACAGCCAGCGTTACCGACATGCTACAGAGGCTCAGATGGAATTCACTGCAGCAACGCCGACAAGCCACCAGACTCACCATGCTGCATAAAATACTCAATGGCATGGTGAGTGTGAACAGGAGCAAAGTAATACCTCAGCCAGAGTGGCAACGTAGGGGTCATTCACAACAGCTCCTCATCCCCCAGTGTTGGACGCAGTACCGTCAAAGCTCCTTTTTTCCACGAATAATCAAGGAGTGGAACGACCTGCCAGCGCCGGCAGTGGAGGCCAGAACTCCAGAGAGCTTCGCAGCCGGAGTCTGTAAGTTCCTCAACGGACACCCGCCTGCTGCACCTGCACCAGTAGCAAAAGCCCTGTCGCAGTCAAAAATGTCGCTCGTTCAAATAAATCGCCCGCTTACTATGAGAGTGTCGTATTTGCAACAACCACAAATTTCACTCTTTCTTTACTTGAACCATTTACCTAACCCTAACCCTATCCCTAGAAAAAAGTGAAATTTGTGGTTCATGCTCAATGTCGCAAAATGTCGCAAATACACACTCTCATAGTAGCCGGGCGATTTATTTGAACCAGCGACTTTTTTGACTGCGACAAGCCCCCCTCCCCTGCAGATTCCCATCAAGCTAGGCGTTTTCCTTTTGTCTGTCCTCTCTTCTCTTTCTTTGATCTTTGGCCTCCTGGCCCTTTCTTCCGGGCATATGTGGATGAACCTCCCCGGTTCCGGTGGCAAAATAATCAGCGTGTTGATTCAATGATTGTGGCCACGTACTGCGACGACGAAGAAGAAACAAAAGCAGCGGAGCAGTCCAAATTTATAGAATGTAAGGATGTTCTTCCTCTCGACTGATAGTGATAACCATCTTGAAAATACAATTTTTTTTAAACATTCGCTGAGCTTCAGAAGTAATGATACATACTCTTCGTTTCCTGATTGAGAGTCCATGTTTTCGGAGAGATTAAAAGTGCGTAAACTTATGATGCAGAAGTTCCCTTGTAGCACACAACAAACTCGTCTATTCACTGAAACCTTGAGTCAAGGCTAAAGCTACCAGAAATAAATGTTTGAATATACATGCATAAGGTTACAACAATCACCATTAGTTTGAATTTAAATGCACAAAAGTAAAAGTACTTTAGCAAAAAGAGTACAATCAGAATGAGAGAGAGAGATTGATTGATTGATTGATTGATTGACTTTTATTTATAGAGGGTAATAGAGTAAGCAATAACATGCTTTTTTTTACATCCAGCCCTCTGGACAAAATACATATATAAAAGTAGAAAATGAAAAACGAAAATAAACACATACAAAGTAATATAAAGCATGCAAAAAAACATCCCTATATTGTAACACATCAATAACAAAATCAAACCTATTATTATTAACTATACTAATTATTAACATTCAAAATGTGTGAAGTAAGCGCATACGCACGGGAAAATAAAACCCAATCCTACTTTTCACACTCATCTTTAAACATTCAAAATAGGGAAGTGCACAAACACATAAATAAAAAATACCGTAAAAAATACCTCAATCATACTTCATCATTAAAATGTACTTATTTGAAGAAAACCCATGCATATAATAAGTCAAACATAGTATTACTTTACCTACTCATCTTAGCATGCACAATTTAAAATGTAAATACATGTATCCATGGCAACATGAAGCCTATTCCTATATTCCATTATTCATTTTTAGCATGAAGATATTAAAAAAGTAAACACACACTCATAACAAAAGCAAACCTAGTCATATTATTTGCAAGCGAATACACATATTAAAAAGTAAATACTGCTCATAACGAAATCAAGCCTGAACCTACTTTCTAGTCCTCATCTTTAACACGCACATAAGTAAAACTTAACTCATCACAAAATTAAAACTAATCCTTATTTTACATACTCGTAACATGTACACATTTTAAATTTAAAGCCGATACACATAATAAAATCAATTACGCCTAAGCCCATTTTACATACTAATCTTAAAAATACATCAAGCTTAAATGTAAGCCCATACACATGACAGAATAAAACCAAATCCTATTCTACATACTCATCTTTAACATGCACGCATTTTGGAGTAAACACTTATGCATAACAAGATGAAACCCAATGCTATAATAATAATAGTAGCAATAATAATAATAATAATAATAATAATAATAATAATAATAATAATAATCAAAAATAATAATAATTCATATAGTGCTAAAACTCCATATAGTAGTATGCTCTCGTGCACGTTACAAAAGCAACAATGAAAGATGGAAAACATTAATTAAAATCAGCAAGAAAGTCATACCACCAACATTTGAATACAAAGAAATAAAGTAACGAAATAACATGATTTTCACTCACAAAGACATCCACCATCGTTCACCAAGCACTGTCACTCTCTCATTACACATCACACTCACAAAAACTAATAAAAATGTAAACAAGTAACCGGAAGGAATTCACCAATTAATACGTGCGTACACACGGCCCACTCTCTCTCTCTCTCTCTCTCTCTCTCCTCTCTCTCTCTCTCTCTCTCTCTCTCTCTCTCTCTCTCTCTCTCTCTCTCTCTCTCTCTCTCTCTCTCTCTCTCTCTCTTCTCTCTCTCTCGATCTCTCTCTCTCTCTCTCTCTCTCTCCTCTCTTTCTCTCTCTCTTTCTCTCTCTCTCTCCCCCTCCCTCTCTCTCTCTCTCTCCCCTCCCCCTCTCTCTCTCTCTCTCTCCCCTTTCTTCCCTCTCTCTTTCGCTCTCCCTCTCTCCCTCCCCCCTCTCCCCCTCTCTCTCTCTTTCCCCCTCTCTCTCTCTCCTTTCTCTTATCCCTCTCTCTCTCCCTCATCATACAGGATCCCCAATACAATATATCAAAGAGACACTTTTCGTTACATAAATATAAACATTCTGGCTAAATCACAATAAACAAAATATAACAATATAAGCCTAAGAAAAAAAGAAAAAAAATGTGTATTCTAAATAATTATTTTATGACACTAAGCACACACTCGCGCGCGCACGACACACACACACACACACACACACACACACAATACACGCGCGCGCATGCATGCGCACAGAGAGAGAGAGAGAGTAGAGAAGAGAGAGAGAGAGAGAGAGAGAGAGAGAGAGAGAGAGAGAGAGAGAGAGAGAGGAGAGAGAGAGAGAGAGAGAGAGAGAGAGAGAGAGAGAGACGAGATGAGAGAGGAGAGCGACAGACAGAGACAGAGATAGATAGACTGAGTGAGAGAGAGAGAAGCATATCTAACACACTCATCTTTAACAATCATAAAATTATAAACACAGCCGATAAACACCGATACATGACAAAGTCGAGCCTAGTTACTTGTAGGCCTACTTCGCATATTCAACTAAAAAATAAACTTAAAGAGAGAGAGAGAGAGAAGAGAGAGGAGAGAGAGAGAGAGAGAGAGAGAGGAGAGAGAGAGAGAGAGATGAGAGAGAGAGAGAGAGAGAGGAGAGAGAGAGAGAGAGAGAGAGAGAGAGAGAGAGGGAGGGAGCAGGGAGAGACGAGACGGAGAATGAGAGAGACAGAAAGACAGAGACAATGAGAATAAAATGACCCCCCCAAAATACAAAACAAGAAAGACAACGAAAGAAAGAAAGAAAAAAGAAAAATAGAGAAAAATAGAAGAGTAAAGGCCAACCGGGACACCCTGGTGGATGATTTTTTTTTTTCATTAAACACGTCGAGATCACCAGAAAGACAGTCTTTTCAAGGATCGGAACACTCACTTTGTTTGCTCTGGTTTCCTAGAAATCAAAACCGTCAAAGCGGCGATTTCTCCTTGTAGCAGAGTTGCCGGAGAGAGAAGCCATTTTGGAATTAAACAGCAAACAGCAAAAGGAGCAAAAAGCAGGTAGCAAAAGGAGCAAAAAAAACAAAATAAAAAACCCTCAATACTTCCCCTCTGCATCATTTACGCATTGGACTGTAGAGGGGAAGTATTGTTTTTTTAATTTTGATCTTGTTGGTTTTTTGCTCCTTTTGTTGCCTTAATTCTTTTTGCTCGTTTTGCTATATTTGCTGTTTTGCTGTTTAATTGTTTGTCTGTGTTGATAAAGGCGCATTCGCCGAAATATCCAGTAGTTTTGCTTTGTCTCTTGTGAATAAAATAACGTCACTTTACACTTTGTCGTGTAGTTGTTTGTTTGTTGTATATGTTCCAGTGACGTTGCAGCCTGTTTCAGGGTTTTTTTCTTCTTCTTTTTTTTCTCTTCTCTTTCACTGTAAGAATTTGACTTCCCCGCACCTCCGCCAAGGAGGAATCGCTGATTTGATGTTTTGATTTCTAGTAAACCAGAGCAAAGTGCAAGTGCACCCCTTAACTTCCTCCCCTAGTCAGTGGGAGCAGCCCGAATTTCAAGTCTGTGATTAGAGTAATTATTATGGTTGCTGTGTTTATGATCACTTTTCTTACAACGTTTTCTACCGATTTCGGTAAAACGACGAAAATATAACCAAGACGCGCAAAGAGGGCTAGCCTAATAGTAATAGGTTCTGTGCGAGTGGCTGTGTTTATCTGAAGCAAAAATGTCTGAAATTAAAAAAGAACCCGCTGTATTGACCAATCGAGTGAGGATACTGCTGATGCAGGCATGGCGAGAACGTTGGTCAGATGTACAGTGGGGCATACAACTAAAACGATTACTTTCAGCCAACAGCAAAGAGACTTGCGATTTAGCAGGTGCGTTTTCACTCTAGTTTTATTGTGATTCTTCTTCTTCTTGCGGATGACATCCATCATCATTCTTTTGATGGTTCTGTTGTGATATAGTAACTGGGGACTTCGGTCATGTAGGCAAAAATAAATCTTTATACAGTTAATGCTTTCCTTGGCTGATCGGCTTGAATGGCTGGGGGAAAGAAGGGACAGGCTGGAAGTTCTGCATCCCCAGGCTAAAACTAAAAGGCCATCATAGTCATAATCATGGGTAAAGTAGGTAATGTCTTATGTGTCCATTTTTCAGTTTCCACTGGTCTCCCCTCTGCATACAGCCGACACATTCCGATTTTTTTTGGAGGAGCTCAAAGGAGAAAATTGTGGATTCCGTCGTGGCTTCTCCTGTGAGACCCAGCTGGTCACTACCCTCCATGACCTGTGCTCAAGCTTTGAGAAGAACGTGCAGACGGACATCGCGATCCTGGACTTCTCACAAGGCATTCAACACTGTGCCCCAATCTGGCTCAAACTGAGTCAAAGCTGTTGGAGAAACTGGAGAGTTATGGTATAAGAGGCCCCCTCTACCAGTGGCTCACCAACTTCCTCACCCAAAGGCGTATGAAGGTGGTGGTAGAAGGAAAATCGTCCGATCAAGTCACTGTGAAATCTGGCGTGCCCCAAGGCACCGTTCTTGGCCCCATACTATTCTTATGCCACATCAATCCCGGCCTCTGTTAAATCCAACATCAGGCTCTTTGCAGACGACTGCCTGCTCTACCATGAAATAAGGACACAGGCAGACCATGGAACCCTGCAAGGCGACCTGAAGAGACTATGCATGGGCTGAAGGGTGTGGCATGATATTCAACACCAAGAAATGCTACATTATGACTATGGTGATCTATGCCGCACACTCATAGTCATAATGTAGCATTTCTTGGTGTTGAATATCATGCCACACCCTTCAGCCCATGCATAGTCTCTTCAGGTCGCCTTGCAGGGTTTCATGGTCTGCCTGTGTCCTTATTTCATGGTAGAGCAGGCAGTCGTCTGCAAAGAGCCTGATGTTGGATTTAACAGAGGCCGGGATTGATGTGGCATAAGAATAGTATGGGGCCAAGAACGGTGCCTTGGGGCACGCCAGATTTCACAGTGACTTGATCGGACGATTTTCCTTCTACCACCACCTTCATACGCCTTTGGGTGAGGAAGTTGGTGAGCCACTGGTAGAGGGGGCCTCTTATATTATAACTCTCTAGTTTCTCCAACAGCTTTGAGTAGTTTGAGCCACTTGGGGCACAGTGTTGAATGCCTTGGAGAAGTCCAGGATCGCGATGTCCGTCTGCACGTTCTTCTCAAAGCTTGAGCACAGGTCATGGAGGGTAGTGACCAGCTGGGTCTCACAGGAGAAGCCACGACGGAATCCACAATTTTCTCCTTTTGAGCTCCTCCAAAATCGGGAATTGTGCTCGCTATGTACTGCAGACCCCACGGAAGACATTGTTACGAACTACTGTGATAAAATGGACACCGATCAGGCATTGACCTACTTTAACCCATGATTATGACTATGATGGGCCTTTTAGTTTTAGCCATGGGGATTGCAGAACTTCCATCCTGTCCCTTCTTTCCCCCAACCATTCACAGCCGATCAGGCCAAGGAAAACAGCATTAGCTGTATAAAGATATTATTTTGCTACCCAAAAAAAATGACCGAAGTCCCCAGTTACTATATCACAACAGAACCATCAAAAGAATGATGATGGATGTCATCCGCAAGAAGAAGAAGAATCACAATAAAACTAGAGTGAAAACGCACCTGCTAAATCGCAAGTCTCTTTGCTGTTGGCTGAAAGTAATCGTTTTAGTTGTATGCCCCACTGTACATCTGACCAACGTTCTCGCCATGCCTGCATCAGCAGTATCCTCACTCGATTGGTCAATACAGCGGGTTCTTTTTTAATTTCAGACATTTTTGCTTCAGATAAACACAGCCACTCGCACAGAACCTATTACTATTAGGCTAGCCCTCTTTGCGCGTCTTGGTTATATTTTCGTCGTTTTACCGAAATCGGTAGAAAACGTTGTAAGAAAAGTGATCATAAACACAGCAACCATAATAATTACTCTAATCACAGACGGGATGGTAACTTACGAGTGCATAGAGCTGCTTTCCCACTGAACTAATGTGGTGTACTGAAAGTGATAGGTGTGCACAAATTGCACGTGTGTCGACTCTGTGTTATAACTAGAAATCAACAAAGCACTCAAAAGATGTCGGCGATTCCCTCCGATGTTCGTGTAGGCGCGGGAAGAGGTCAAGTTTACTTAACAGTGAAATAGGCAGAGAAGAGACAAAAGAGAAAGAAAGAATACAACAAACTCTCCATAGAACATGGCTGCTAAATACGATCGAACTAGGTACATAAAGTAAACAATCCACCGCGCGTGTACCAAATATTAAAGTGGCGTTATTTAGAATACATTCACGGACAAGAAGACCAAAAATGTGCACAAACTACTGTGATATTATCGATGCTGAATGACGTAGTCCTTTATCATACACAGACAACGCAGCATTAAACAAGCACACAGCGCAGTGCTGTGATAAGCAAAAACGATCATGAAAAGAATTAGAGAGGCAAACAAAAGGACGAAGAAAACGCACACGTGATACAAAATTTAGAAAAAAAAAAAGAAATACTTCCCCTCTTACAATCCAATGTGCGTAAATGATGGCAGAGGGGAAGTAGTTGAGGGTTTTTAATTATTATTAGTTTTTGTTTTGGCTCCTTTTGCTACCTGCTGTTTTGCTCCTTTTGCTACATTTTGCTGTTTTATTCGCAAATGGCTTCTCTCTCCGGCACTCTGGCCTACAAGGAGAAATCGCCGGCTTTGACCGGTTTGATACTCTAAGGAAAACCAGAAAAAGTGTGAGTGTTCCGACCCCTTGATAGACTGTCTTTTTCTGGTGGGGGGGGGTCTCGACGTAGTCTTATCATGACAAGAAAAGCTCATACCGTGCGCAGGGTGTCCCTGTTGGGCCTTTAACTCTTCTGAATTTTTCTCTATTCTTTCTTTTTTTCTTTCTTTCTTTCGTTGTCTTTGCTTGATATTGTAATTTTAGGGAGGTCATATTATTCTCATTGAAACATTGTCTTTCTGTCTCTCTCATTCTCCGTACTCATCTCTCCCTAGCTCTCATCACACCTCATCTCACTTCGTGCGAACTCTTCTCCATCCTCTCTCATACTCATACATACACTCTCAAATCTCTAACATCAATCGGTCAGTCAATCTGCCCTCATCTCATCTCTCGCTCTCTATTCAATCTCTCTCTCAAATCTCATCTCTAATACTCCTCCCTCAATAGAAAAAAAAGAAGCAAAGTCGTCGGTACCAAATTGCATCATACTCAATCTCATCTCTACTCTCCTTATTTAAAGTTATTTTATTAGATTGAACTATGCAAAGTAAAGGGCCATAACAAGTAACTATGCTCGCCTAATTGTACATCGTATCGGATGTTTTAATTTATCGCTAGATGTTTAATAATCTTATGATTGTTAAAGATGAGTGTGTTAGATATGCTTCTCTCTCTCTCACTCAGAAATCTATCTATCTCTGTCCTCTGTCTGTCTGTCTGTACTGTCGCTCTCTCTCTCTCTCTCTCGCCTCTCTCTGTCTCTCTCTCTCTCTCGTCCTCTCTCTTCTTTCATTACATCTCAGTCTCTCTCTCTCTCTCAATCCTCTCTTCTCGGTGCATCTCCTCGGGGGGGGGGGGGATCTCTCTCCTCTTTCTCGTCTCTCTCATCTCCTCTCTCTCTCTCTCTGTGCGTCAAAAACATGCGCAACTTGCACCCCATGCGCCTGCAGGTGACAGTGTATGTGTGTGTGTCGTGTGTAGTGTGTGTGTGTGTGTGCGCGCGCGAGTGTGTGCTTAGTGTCATAAAATAATTATTTAGAATACACTTCTTCTTCTTTTTTTTCACTTTAGGCTTATATTGTTTTATTTATTGTTTAAGTGGTGTGATTTAGCCAGAATGTTTATATTTATGTAACGAAAAGTGTCTCTTTGATATATTGTATTGGGGTGATCCTGTATTTGAAGAAGAGAGAGGGAAAGAGAGAGAGAGAGGGGGAGAGAGAGGGGGACGAGAAGGGGGAGGGAGAGAGGTGAGAGGAGAGAAGAGGGAGAGATCGAAAGAGGGAGAGTGGATAGAGAGAGAGAGGGGGGAGGGGAGGAGAGAGACACAGAGAGAGGGGGAGAGGGATTGCGAGAGAGAGATCGAGAACGACGAGAGAGCGATAGAGAGAGCGACGCGCGAGTAGATGAGGTAGCTAGCTAGTTAGTGATAGTAGAGAGCAGAGCGAGAGAGAGTATCCGCGAGCTGAGTTGAGAGAGCGAGTATCAGCGAGAGAGAGAGAGACGAGCAGCCGCGCAGAGAGAGAGTATGGGCCGTGTGTACGCACGTATTAATTGGTGCATTCCTTCCGGTTACTTGTTTACATTTGTATTAGTTTTTGTGAGTGTGGTGTGTAATGAGAGAGTGACAGTGCTTGGTGAACCGAGGGTGGATGTCTTTGTGAGTGAAAATCATGTTATTTCGTTACTTTATTTCTTTGTATTCAAATGTTGGTGGTATGACTTTCTTGCTGATTTTAATTAATGTTTTCCATCTTTCATTGTTGCTTTTGTAACGTGCAACGAGCATACTACTATATGGAGTTTTAGCGCTATATGAATTATTATTATTTTGATTATTATTATTATTATTATTATTATTATTATTATTATAATTAATTATTATTGCTAATATTATTATTATAGCATTGGGTTTCATCTTGTTATGCATAAGTGTTTACTCCAAAATGCGTGCATGTTAAAGATGAATATGTAGAATAGGATTTGGTTTTATTATGTCATGTGTATGGGCTTACATTTAAGCTTGATGTATTTTTAAGATTAGTATGTAAAATGGGCTTAGGCTTGATTTTATTATGTGTATCGGCTTTAAATTTAAAAATGTGTACATGTTACGAGTATGTAAAGTAAGGATTAGTTTTAATTTTGTGATGAGTTAAAGTTTTACTTATGTGCGCGTGTTAAAGATGAGGACTAGAAAGTAGGTTCAGGCTTGATTTCGTTATGAGCAGTATTTACTTTTTAATATGTTTATTCGCTTGCAAATAATATGACTAGGTTTGCTTTTGTTATGAGTGTTGTGTTTACTTTTTAATATGTTCATGCTAAAAATGAATAATGGAATGTAGGAATAGGTTTCATGTTGCCATGGGTACATGTATTTACATTTTTAATTGTGCATGCTAAGATGAGTAGGTAAAGTAATAATATGTTTGACTTATTATATGCATGGGTTTTTTTCAATTAAGTACATTTTAATGATGAAGTATGATTGAGGTATTTTTTATGTTTGTGCACTTCCCTATTTTGAATGTTTAAAGATGAGTGTGAAAAGTAGGATTGGGTTTTATTTTCCGTGCGTATGCGCTTACTTCACACATTTTGAATGTTAATAATTAGTATAGTTAATAATAATAGGTTTGATTTTGTTATTGATGTGTTACAATATAGGGATGTTTTTTTGCATGCTTTATATTACTTTGTATGTGTTTATTTTCATGTTTTTCATTTTCTACTTTTTATATATGTATTTTGTCCAGAGGGCTGGATGTAAAAAAGAAAAAGCATGTTAATTGCTTACTCTATTACCCTCTATACAATAAAAGTCAATCAATCAATCAATCAATCTCTCTCTCTCATTCTGATTGTACTCTTTTTGCTAAAGTACTTTTGTGCATTTAAATTCAAACTAATGGTGATTGTTGTAACCTTATGCATGTATATTCAAACATTTATTTCTGGTAGCTTTAGCCTTGACTCAAGGTTTCAGTGAATAGACGAGTTTGTTGTGTGCTACAAGGGAACTTCTGCATCATAAGTTTACGCACTTTTAATCTCTCCGAAAACATGGACTCTCAATCAGGAAACGAAGAGTATGTATCATTACTTCTGAAGCTCAGCGAATGTTTAAAAAAAATTGTATTTTCAAGATGGTTATCACTATCAGTCGACCCCGACGGAAGATAGATCCACCAACTTCTAACTGGACCCCCGCCCATCTGTCTCTCAGCTGTCTTGTAGCCTCTATCAGTCCGCTCGCATAGCAAGTAACGTCCGCCACAACTCATTGAATCTCATACACTTCTGATTATTTTGCCACGGACACCGGGGAGGGTCTATGCCACTTATGCCGGAAGATAAGGGCCAGGAGGCCAAAGATCAAAGAAAAGAGAAGACGAGGGAAGACAAAAGGAAAACGCCTCGCTGGATGGGACTTTGTCAGGGGAGGGGGGATTGTCGCAGCCAAAAAAGTCGGTGGTTCAAATAAATCGCCCGGCTACTAGGAGTGTGTGTATTTGCGACATTTTGCGACATTGAGCATGAACCACAAATTTTACTTTTTTTCTACGGTTAGGGATAGGTTAGGGTTAGGTACATGGTTCAAGTAAAGAAAGAGTGAAATTTGTGGTGGTTGCAAATACACACTCTCATAGTACTTAGCCGGCAATTTATTTGAACGAGCGACATTTTTGACTGCGACAGGGCTTTTGCTACTGGTGCAGGTGCAGCAGGCGGGTGTCCGTTGAGGAACCTACAGACTCCAGCTGTGAAACTCTCTGGTGTTCTGGCCTCCACTGCGGGCGCTGGCAGGTCGTTCCACTCCTTGATTATTCGTGGAAAAAAGGAGCTTTGACGGTACTGCGTCTGATACTGGGGGATGAGGAGCTGTTGTGAATGGACCCCTACGTTGCCACTCTGGCTGAGGTATTACTTTGCTCCTGTTCACACTCACCATGCCATTGAGTATTTTATGCAGCATGGTGAGTTCTGGTGGCTTGTCGTGCGTTGCTGCAGTGAATTCCATCTGAGCCTCTGTAGCATGATCGGTAACGCTGGCTGTCCTATGATATCTATTTAAGACAAATCTGGCAGCCCTGCGTTGGAATTTGGATTGCTTCCACCTTGTCTATACTCTTCTGAGTGAAGGGGGTCCCAGACCGTGCATGCATACTCAAGGAGAGGTCTGACAAATGCCATGTATAGGCTTTCTCTCGCAGTTCAGTGGAGGCTATCTAGTATCTTCAGGTTCCTTCGTAGGAAGCAGAGTGTCTGGCTGGCCTTTGCCGTAGTTGCTTGTAGGGTGACACCCAGATACTTGGCTGTTTGGACGGTGTCCAAGGTGTGTCCTTGCAGTTGGCACGGGTGGCGCAAGGGCTTCCTGCTGCGGGTCTGGTATTTCCCAGGGTGAAGCTGCATGTCCTACTTCTTCTCCCATTCCTCAAGGCATTGGAGTCTTTCTGTAAGCAGGCATGGTCCTTCCCTGAACAGATGAGCCTGTAGACTGCCGTTTGGATACGTCGCAAATGCCACTTCTGACGATAAATCACAACGGAATTAAGGAGGAAGCATGAACCTAATCGAAAATATAGAATGAGAAAGACCTACTGCCTACCGTGGGTAAAGCCAATTAAGTGATTATCTAGTGCTTCAGTGATTATCTGGTCCTTTCCTGCAACACTGAATTTGTAGGCCTAACTACTAAAGTACTATTACTAACTGCTAAACTAGTCCAGTTTACTACAACCAGAGTGTGGTTAAATGTGTAGACAGCTAGACTGGACCAGTTTAGCAATCCTTACTGCATGTTTGACTAGTTACATAGATCACAGACCATTGACATCAACATTGAGTGCAAAAAGATCCTGATGTCCTTGTAATGGACTTTGAGTTTGAGAAGGCATTTGACAAAGTCTCCCACTGCCTCCTAATCCACAAGCTTCGCCACTACGGGATCAGAGGCTCTGTTAATTGGTGGATATAAATCTTTCTCTCAGGCAGGCAGCAAAGAGTAGTGGTAGATGGAGAGCTGCATCTGAGGCCATCCCCATTGAATCTAGAGTGACCCAAGGCTCGGTGCTCAGCCCAGCCTTATGTTCTACATTAACAATCTCCCCAAGAACCTGTCCTCAACAGCCCGTCTTTTTGCACAACACTGTCGACACTCCCAAGGACCATGACAGTCTGCAACAAGATCTTGATAGACTTGCGTCCTGGGAAACCACATGGGTGATGTCATTTCATCCTGACAAATGCCAGAGCCTCAACGTCACCAGGAAAAGAAAGCCCCTGATTCAAAACTACCACCTCCATGGACATAATCTGAAACAGGTAGAGGAGACAAAATACCTGGGAGTTACCATCCAACACGATCTTAGATGTGACTCCCACATTTCCAACACTACCAGCAAAGCCAGCAAGACACGAGGCTTCACGAGACTACGATGCAATCTAAAGGTGGGCTCTGTAACTGTAAGATCAAAGAGAAGGTGTACAAGTCACTCATGAGACCCATCCTTGAATACGCCTCACCAGTATGGGATCCTTACAAAGCAAAGGACATCGGCAAGGTGGAGAAGGTCCAGCTGGGTGGTCAATAGGCATCGCCAGTCTTCCAGTTTGGAAGAGGTGTTCACACAGTTGATCTGGACCCCCACTGACAGGAGACGCACCTTCTATAAATTAAATACCACCACGGTGGCATCTCGATCAACACCCTGTACCAACCATCTCTCTCCCTTTGACCCCCATTTCTACCTAATCCGAAGGAAAAGTTTTGTTTTACGTCCTCCCGGAATTAACCATGTGGGACATTCTTTAAATCAAGTTTAACTTTTATTTAGGAAAAGAACGGAGAAAATGTCTTAGTGCTTTAGATTTTGATGGTTTTAGGGTTTAATTGGAAGCTATTAGTTAATTTCACCATGTCTGGCCTGGCGCTTGCATTAATTTTTTTATCCTAAGTTAGGCTTAGGGGAATAGGCTAGGATTAAAATTTCAGGACCATGCATTTACCTAATCCCATTAATCCTGACCATATATAGGTCAATCCCCCCAACCTCCTCATTCCTCCCCAATTACTCCGCCCTACCCTGCCTTTCAGTTTCACCCCTCCCTCTCCCCTGACCCCCATTTCCACCTAATCCCATTAATTCCGACCATATATACACGGTATAGGCCGATCATCCGGGCGGCAAACACACCATCAGCTTTTCTGCCTGACCGAAGTCCCCCTGTTTCAACGACAGAACCGTCACAGTGATGATTGATGGTGGTCGTTAAATGAAAGAAGAAGAAGAATTTAAGCTAGTTCTAAAGACACTGCTGTTAGTGTTACCTGTTCCTATTGTTTATGATGAAAGGTGCAATGTTTAGTGTGTGTGTGTGTGTGTGTGTGGTGTGGTCTCTCCTGTGTATACATGTGCTTTTATCATGTAATGTGTACGTGTGTACTGCCATAATTACCCGGCCAGAGGCCGGGGTTTTGCGATTGCTTTGTTTTGCCCAATGTTTCCGAGAAAAAGGTATGTATGATTCTCTTTACATGTTATGAACAAATTATACCACAAAACACTACCAACCCTCCATGCACTGTACAACTGTGGCTTGAAATGGCTTTATAGCTTAGAATGCCACTGTTAATAATGGTGGATCCATAAAGGATGCCAGTGGTTCTCACCATAATGGTGGGAGATAATATTTGATCAAAGAAAACACACAACACCACTAACTGTGTATACTTTTTGAAGTTTAAGCTGTGTGCTGTGAAAAGAATAAAATAAAATAAAAGTAAAAGATTGTGCAGGTTTACTTTTTGTCCCAATGGGGGCACAGACAGTGTAAAAGTGAGCATGTTGTATATAGCTCTTTATATTGTAAATTACCGTATCTATGGGTTATTCCTGGTTTAATGAAACTATTCTAACACATCCGGAAAAATTGTCATTTTGAGTGGTGAGACATTATATAACGACATTTTGATATGAACCATGGTAATGTGCATAGATGACACAAACCAACACTAGTATTTAAACACATTTCTTTTGTATTATTTTGCAAATGAAACTTTGTAAGTCTCGAAAGTCTGCCATGTTAAAGTGATAAATGCACCATAAAGTCTATTTAAGTGGGTAAAATTATATAATGGAGGACACCATGTTGTCAGCGCTACCAGATGGTGTCCTGTTGTCAGCGCTACCCAGAAATTTATTTTTATTTAACACTTATTTTTTAATTTTATCAGAGATAATAATGAAAGTATTCTAACACATTTGAAATAAAATAAATGGCATTTTGAGTGGCACGACATTATATAACGAAAAATAAAACAAATGGTAAGATCCAAAGACGGTATAAACCAACACCAATATTAAACTTTAAAAAAAAAAGTTTTTAATGAAATCATTCATAACTCTTTATTTCAAGACAGTCTGTTATTCTAAAGAGATGGTTTATTTAAGTTTGAAATGTAATGAAGGACACCGTGTTGTCAGCGCTACCAGCTCTGGACATATATATAAAGTAATAAAACCCAGCAACGATAGCCTTGACTGATTTTGTTTTCATTTCATAAGAAAGTTGATTCATAAAGCTAATGCATGCATTTTCTGTTCAATTTGCCCAATTTTATTTTTTTGACTTCTATGTCACATTCCAGTTTTCAGGAGAGAGACCCATATGCTCTCGACACTGTCTGTCTCCCATTGGGACAAAAAGTAAACCGACAATCTTTTACTTTTATTTTATTTTATTCTTTTCACAGCACAGAGCCTTCACAAAGTATACACAGAGTGGTGTTTGTGGTTTCTTACACAAATATGATTCTCTTACATGGTTTGACATTCGGTAACTTGCAGTGAGCAAGGCCTGTTGAGGGCGGGTGGTGTTGAGGGAGGGAGTGTAGAGGGGGACACATCATCGGTGGACTTGGTGGTCCCCCCTGCCTTCGCCCTGTCTGCGCTCTGTCCCTCCGCCGAGATCACTGTGGGAGGGTCCGCGATGCAACCAGCGACCAATCAGAATTTGACGGGGCTTGCATCTGCCTCCACTGTTTCTATAACTGGTAAGGAATTCAGACTTTCAGTTGGTGAATTACTAATACATTTATCACAAATGCTTTCTTCTTTGCTTGCCACATAAATATCAGTGACAGTGTTGTGTCATATATTTTTGAGACTTTGTAACAAAATCATAAAAACTATATATTAAAACTATATATATAATAAAAGAGAGTTTGTTAAAGGTACCACTTTGGTCAATTATAATTTGTTAGAATTTATTTGATTTTGTATAATTAATTATATGCTTATAATATGTACTGCTTTTTATTTTTTAGTTGTGCCACCTTTGCCTTAATTGTGGCAATATTTTGTTAATATTATAATTTATATGCATAATATTAATAATAATTGTCTCGGAATAAGAACCTGTCCTAAAAAGTAAATGTGATACTGTACATTCTACTTTCTACTTAATTTTGTCAATATTACCCCCCTATATGTGTCATTATGAATGCTTGGAGTGTTTTGTATGTAGAGAAGTCAAAAGAAGAACATCTTATGCAGCCATGTTTTGTTAAGTTAGTGTATGTAGTGTGTGTTTGCATGCATGCGTGTGTGCATGTGTGTGTGTGTGCGTGCGGTCGTGTGTGTGCATGCATACTTGTTTTTGTGCACATTTCTTTTAGTCTTTGTGCGTGTCCATACATGTGAACACATGTGCATGAACATGCGTGCGTTCATCAAATGAATAACCTTACCACCCCCTTCTTCTTCCATCACAGACCTGATGACCACCCTCCCCTCCTCCACCACCCTCACCCTCTCCGGCGACACCACCACCACCCTCCAGCAGTGGGTGGGAGGGGATGGGGGTACGCAGAACGCCATCATCACCTTCCACACGGTGCCCTTCATGGAGGAGGGGGGGCAGCAGATCGTGCTGGGGGACACAGCCTGTCTGCCCTCCATCAGCTGTGTGGACCTCAGCGCCCCTGAACACGCTGGTTTGGTGCAGTCGCTGCTAGCTCAGGGAATTACTATCAAGGTGAGGATGATGGTGAGGATGATGATGGTGATGGTGGTGATGATGATGATGATGATCAGCTGTGTGGACCTCAGTGCCCCTGAACACGCCGGTTTGGTGCAGTCGCTGCTAGCTCAGGGAATTACTATCAAGGTGAGATGGTGATGGTGAGGAGGATGGTGATGACGAGGATGGTGAGGGTGATGATGAGGGTGGTGATGATGATGATGGTCATGATGATGATGACGATCAGCTGTGTGGACCTCGGCGTTCCCGAACACGCCGGTTTGGTGCAGTCGCTGCTAGCTCAGGGAATCACTATCAAGGTGTGATGATGATGGTGGTGATGATGATGGTGATGATGATGATGATGATGATGATGACCCATCAGCTGTGTGGACCTCAGTGCCCCTGAACACGCCGGTTTGGTGCAGTCGCTGCTAGCTCAGGGAATTACTATCAAGGTGAGATGGTGATGGCGAGGATGATAGTGATGAGGGTGATGATGGTGATGATGATGATGATGACGACGATCAGCTGTGTGGACCTCAGTGCCCCTGAACACGCCGGTTTGGTGCAGTCGCTGCTAGCTCAGGGAATTACTATCAAGGTGAGATGATGAGGGTGATGATGATGATGATGATGATCAGCTGTGTGGACCTCAGTGCCCCTGAACACGCCGGTTTGGTGCAGTCGCTGCTAGCTCATGGAATTACTATCAAGGTGATATGATGATGATGATGGTGGTGATGATGATGATGATAGATGATGATGGTGATGATGATGATGATGGTGGTGATGGTGATGGCGAGGATGATAGTGATGAGGGTGATGATGATGATGATGATGATGACGACGATCAGCTGTGTGGACCTCAGTGCTCCTGAACACGCCGGTTTGGTGCAGTCGCTGCTAGCTCAGGGAATTACTATCAAGGTGAGATGGTGATGATGAGGATGATGATGATGATGGTGATGATGATGATGATCAGCTGTGTGGACCTCAGCGCCCCTGAACACGCCGGTTTGGTGCAGTCGCTGCTAGCTCAGGTAATTACTATCAAGGTGATGATGGTGATGGTGAGGATGATGATGATGATGATGATGATCAGCTGTGTGGACCTCAGTGCCCCCGAAACATGCAGGTTTGGTGCAGTCGCTGCTAGCTCAGGGAATTACTATCAAGGTGAGATGGTGATGGTGGTGGTGAGGATGGTGATGATGATGACGATCAGCAGTGTGGATCTGACGAGCGCATCGGAACACGCCAGGTTGGTTGTTTTTTTGTGAGGGAAGGGGAAGGTAAAAGTGTCCCATAGCCTATCGGCCGTAGGGGCAGTGAACTGTTAGAGGTTCACCGTGTCAAGGGCACGGCATCATGGAAGGCGGAGCCCATCCCTCTCCTTCCGCTGC
Source organism: Phymorhynchus buccinoides (assembly GCA_017654935.2). Lineage (NCBI taxonomy): Eukaryota > Metazoa > Mollusca > Gastropoda > Neogastropoda > Raphitomidae > Phymorhynchus > Phymorhynchus buccinoides. Next base: position 21,194,032 of record CM065683.1, read on the forward strand.
CTTTTAACCTTCCCTGAATGAATCGGGTACCCATACACTGCTGGGTGAACAGAGAGGATTTTCAAGCCAGAAAAATCTTCCGCACCGCGGCCGAGCGCTCTAACCACTCGACCACGGGCCCCTTCAGGGGAAAGGGAGGGAAAGGGAAATTTTGAGCAAATGACCCCCCCCCCCCCCCTCCCTGTGCGGGGGGGGGGGGGGGGGGGGTCTTCCGTACAAATAGTTCCCCCACCTTCTGGAAATTCTGTGCTTGTAACTTCCTCTAGTCTGTCTCTCTCTTTGACTCTGCCTTTTCCCTTGCTTTGTGTCATCTACTATCTTTCTGACTTTTTTGCCCATTCTCCTGCCTTTTTTCCCCAAAAAATGTCTTCCATAATATAGTTTTCTCCTTTGAGCTCCTCCGAAAATCTGAATGTGTCGGCTGAATGCAGCGAGGACGCCAGTAAAAACTGGAAAACGGACACGTACCCATTGCAGCCTTGTTGCCCAGGAATGAAGAAGAAGAAGAAGAAGAGCAAATGACAACTCATCTTTGTTGTTTTCTTTGTAAAGTGAAGCACAATGCCAAGCCATACACCCTGTTGTGTTCGCAGACGGAAGAGACGGACAAACCCGGCGCAGTGGACACAGGTCAGCTGGTGGACATCACCTCAACAGCAGTGGCAGGGGAGCTGGTGGAGGCACAGGAGTTGGCTGCCGTTTCCTCCGCGCTGACCGCAGACATGGCAGTCGGCAAAGACGGGGCAACGCACATGACGCCTGTGGTCATCGCACAGGAGTTGGACGCCGTTTCCTCCGCACTGACCGCAGACATGGCTGTCGGCAAAGACGAGGCAGCACGCATGACGCCTGTGGTCGTGGCTTCGTCTCTCGCGGAGGTGGCTGAGCCTGTGGTCTTCACTGATGAGACGCCGGTGAGGGGATGGTGTGTGACACTGCTGTGTGGTGTGTGGGGGTGGGGGTGGGGTTTGTGTGTTGCATGTATGAGTGTGTGTGGAGGGGTGGGGTGAGAGGGGTATGTGTGTGTGTGCATACAGTATGTGTGTGTGTCTGATTCTGGTGTGTTTGTGTGTGATACTGGTGTGTATGTTAAGCTGGTGTGTATGTTTGACGCCGATGTATGTGTGTGTGTGTGTCTGTAGGTGCATGTAGTAGTTAATAAGCAGCTTAGGAAGCACCTTTCACCGCCAGGGGGAAATCAAACCTGTAGGGGCTTAGCTCTCTCTCTCTCTCTCTCTCCTCTCTCTCTCTCTCTCTCTCTTCTCTCTCGTCTCTCTCTCTCTCTCTCTCACTACCTCCAACTAAGAATATCACGCACTAAGCCCCTACTGGTTTGATTGCCCCCTGGCGGTGAAATCAGCATCCTAAGTTGACCATTGCAGGGGTAGAGAAAGGGAAATAATCTTTTTATTTTTTTAGTTTGTTTCAACCTGACCAGTGTTAATTCTATCTTTGAAATTATGGGTTCAGAATCTGTGCACAAAATATGTCTACATTTTTTTAAAGAGAGTCACCTGTATATTTTAAGGGGTCTCTTTTTAAAACATATTTTTAACATTTTTAAGAAAAACTGCATTATGTGAACATTTGAACTGTACTTTGTAGTATGGCGTTTGTTTGTATCTGACATAGGCCTATTTTGTTTCATGTTGCAGCCTTGTGGTGCTATAATATTCGTTTGATCCACCTGTCTTCTGCCCTTGGTGGGCCAGTGTTTGATGTTGAAAAATCAATATGGTCGTGTTCTTAATTAAATTACGGGACGTGCAGATCTTCAGTTGGGTGTGCACCATGTTGAATGCAGGCCTGATAAATTGTGATTTCATTTCTTTGTTGTCTGTTTTGTATTGCTATTAGTATTAGATTACTCACATCATACTGTTTTTATGTGCAGATGTTCAGTTGGGTGTGCTGCACTTAACGCAGCCCATACAAGTTAATTTATTTGCCATCTGTATTGTAACACTATTATGATCATGCCGTTTTATTCATGCAGATGTTCAGTGGGGGGGGGGGGGGGGCTGCCACACTCAATGCGGACCTGATGAATTATGATTCAATTTCTTCATTATTTGCTTAGTAATGCTAACACCATTAGATTACTTAGAACATGCTTTTTATAAACACGGATCTTCAGTCGGATGTGAGCCACACTCAATGCGGACCTGATGAATTGTCATTCAATTTCTTCATTATTTGCTTAGTAACGCTAACACTATTAGATCACTTAGAACATGCTTTTTATTAACACAGATCTTGTCCCCTGAAGTCAGAGTATGGCCGCCCATGTGGCGGGGCCCTTTAAAAGCAGCCATACTCGTAATCTTCCCACCTAAGGCCATGCGAAATGTTCACCTGGCACTGGGTGTGCTCCCAGAGCGTTTAAGCTGGGGAACGAAAACAAAACAACAACACAGATCTTCAGTCGGGTGTGAGCCACACTCAATGCGGACCTGATGAAATATGATTCAATTTCTTTGTTTGATAACATTAGGTCTTTGACGTCATGCTGTTTATTCATGCAGATCTTCAGTCGGACCTACAGCAGGGCTCCCAATCGTCCCCAAAACAAAACAAGGGGTCCCAGGGACTCCTTCACCTACAGTATAGAGGGTCCTAGAAGAGGGATAGAGGATCCCAGTGGCATTGCGAATGCTAAAAATAATTTTTCTAGTGCATCCCTGGGACCCCCTGCACATTCTTTTAAAAGGTCCCTTAGAATTTTAGTGCTTCATAGACCCCCAAATGGGGGTTCCTGGGAGCCCTGCTACAGCCACGTAGAACACATACCTGATGAATTGTGATTAGATTCTTTTGTCTGTTTGGCAATTCAATTGGACCACGTAGATCGCGCAGTTCACTGGTGCAGATTTTCAGTCGGGTGTGTGTCACTGTTTGATGTTGTAAGCTGATGATGTTCCTGTTGTTTTGATGGATGCTCAGATCTTCAGTCGGGTGTGTGCCACTGTTTGATGTTGTAAGCTGATGATGTTCCTGTTGTTTTGATGGATGCTCAGATCTTCAGTCGGGTGTGTGTCACTGTTTGATGTTGTAAGCTGATGATGTTCCTGTTGTTTTGATGGATGCTCAGATCTTCAGTCGGGTGTGTGCCACTGTTTGATGTTGTAAGCTGATGACGTTCCTGTTGTTTTGATGGATGCCCAGATCTTCAATCAGGTGTGTGCCACTGTTTGATGTTGTAAGCTGATGTTCCTGTTGTTTTGATGGATGCTCAGATCTTCAGTCGGGTGTGTGCCACTGTTTGATGTTGTAAGCTGATGATGTTCCTGTTGTTTTGATGGATGCTCAGATCTTCAGTCGGGTGTGCGCGACTGTTTGATGTTGTAAGCTGATGACGTTCCTGTTGTTTTGATGGATGCTCAGATCTTCAGTCGGGTGTGCGCGACTGTTTGATGTTGTAAGCTGATGACGTTCCTGTTGTTTTGATGGATGCGCAGATCTTCAGTCGGGTGTGCGCGACGCTCAATGCGGACCTGTTGAACCGGGTGGCGGGCAGCAGGGAGGCCCTGGTGGAGCAACTGACCCTGGAGGACAATGCCCAGCTGGGCATCGACGACCACCAGCACTTCACCGTGGAGGGGCCCCTCCCCACCATCACCCGCGTCCACAACCGCCTCAAGGACCTCCTCAACCTCCCCTCCCCTTCCCGCCTCACCCTCCACTCTGCACCTCTGAAAGAATCAGAAGAAAAAGGTGTGTCGTGTCGGCTGTTGCTTCCCTTTGTTTCATCCAAGGGGCGTCGCGTCAAGGTGCCGAGTTACCTCCCGGCGGCCATGAACGACAACGACGCGTTTGACGATTCGGACGACTCCGACTACGAGGTGAAGAAGACGACGCGGCACCGGAGGAAAGGAAGGCCGCGGAAGCTGGCGGCGAATTCCACACCTTTTAATAGTGTGGTGATCAGGGCGAAGGAGTCTGTGGGGGAGAAAAGCGGAGAGGGTTCGACTGACGTTCAGAAAGAGGAGGGGGAGGGGGGTCAAGGAGAGCAGGCTGTTGCCATGGAGACGAATGTTTCGTCCACTACGAGCCGAGTGGATCCCAAAGAAAACGCGGAGAATGTCCTGGATTCCTCTCAGCGCCCCGGGGGTGAGTGGTGTTCCTTGTGGAATGGTCAACTTAGGACGATGATTTGACTACCTCTACTGGTTTGATTGCCCCCTGGCAGTCAAATCATCATCTTAAGTTGTTCATTGTGTTCTCTGTTCGACAGAATGTTATGGTTTTAGTTGTATGCATGTTTGTTTTTTTGGTTGGTAGGTTGATTATTGTGGTGGTGGTAGTGGTGGTGTGTGTGTGTGTGTGTGCTTGTAGATATAGGTGCGTGCTGGCCTCTTGCTTTTGCATGTGTGTGTGTGATTTTGAAGTACAGTCATGTGTGATTTAACTGTATCCCATAACGGGAAGCAATAATAATAATTTTGTAAAAAATCTTTAAAAAATGATCCATTCCCACAGTGATGCGGACGGCGCGGTCCGTCTCCCACGTCTCCAAGGCAACGCACATGCGCCGCATCTACGAGGGCCGCATCAAGTTCAAGTTCTTCTGTGACAAGTGTTCGTTCAAGTCGAAGCGGGAGAGCCACTACAACAAGCACATGAAGCTGCACCAAGGTGAGTATTTGCGCCCCTGTTTTCACAAGCGTGCTTTGGGATGATTTGGTTCAATATTGATATTGATCTTTTGATTAATCCTTTCTTTCTCTCTCTGTCTCTCTCTCTCTCTGTTTGTGTATGTGTTTGAGTTCTTGATTTAACTCATTCGCATCGCAGTTTTTAATTATTAAAAAAAATCAAAAAATCACTCCAGCCATACACACAAACAAAACATACATAAACAAAAGGAGAAACGAAGGAAGGTTATGGGTTTTTACTTCAGGTTTAGACATAGGGAAGTGGTAGATCAGACTTTTTATATATATAGACTTTATATAGAGAAACTCTCTACACCGATTGGTTTCCCCACAACAAACCACTACAAAAAGCAAAGTTAGAGGCAAAATTGTGGTCTAAGGGAGTGAAGCGAGTTAAGAAGTGACCAAGGTATGGTGTACACACAGATTTAACTTCCCTTGAAGCAAATGCATCAAAAATTGACAGTTATCTATTAATTCCGGACATATATGACGAAAATGTGTGGTTATCAGTTCTCATTTTTGTATGTCTCGGTAACTTGATTGTTATTTTCGGGGGTGTTTTGTGCGTTGTAGGTAGGTTGTTAAATTGTATTTGATTTGCTATGTAGGCTATTAGGTGCTCTCTGTATTCTATGCATATATGTGATACAGTAGAATCCGCTAATCGGCCACTTTTGGGACCAGGAAAAATATGGCCGATAAAGCGAATCGGCCGATAAAACGAACATTGAGATACTGTATGATGACGCAATTATGCAAGTCAATAGCAATGACGTCAAAATTAAATGTTGCAGTTCAAATTCAAACTCTTTCCCTGATGTGATGTGTGTGTGTGTGTGTTTATTAATCCTACAACTTGACAGAAGCATGAGTAAAAGATAATGATTTTGTTTTCTTGAGTGATTTTAACGCCATGCAGGGTCTTTCAATTGACAACAGCTCACCTTCCAACTTCACACTCAACCATGTAAACGTCAGTTTGTCTGCCTCTGTTGTTCTCCCTCTCAAAAAGGGGTAAAGAGGAAAAATTAGAGAGAAAAAGTGGCCAATAAAGCGAAATTGAAGATTTCAGCTTTGGACGTAAAAACGAACAAAATAACACATGCTTAAGAAGAAAAAATTCTGTTCCAGAGGAAATTGGACAATTAAGCGGCTTTGGCCGATTATCCGATGGCCAATTAAACGGATTCCACTGTATCTTTTTGCATCATAGTACTATTCATTGAAACATGTATGTGTTTAACATTTGCAACTGTTTTCGACTCCCAGCACACACATAGACTGACTTCTCCTTGATTTGAAGCCAATTAAAAATATTTTAGGTAGGTTGTTAACCCTCTTGTGCCTGACGCTCTGTGCTCTCAATCACCTCTGAAATCCTAACCCAAGGGACGTCACTCCGTACAAAAGGGGGGGTAGCGTCAGAAAAATAATAAAATAAAATATACCCTACCAGATTTTGTGTTTCTTTTTGTTTTGAATGTGTTGCCGAGATGTCTGTCTGATTTGCAAAATGAATTTCAAGATGTTATGGGGATGCATG
>CM065683.1:21200732-21220732 GCA_017654935.2 Phymorhynchus buccinoides
GAAGACGGAGATGCTGTCTTTGCGGTAAATCTCGTCCCCTGGGGGGTGTCTCCACGCACACTTGGCCTGCAGCACAAGACACACTGGGCCTGTAACACTTTGTTCAGAAAACAACAAGCTACCTTCAGCAGTATCATTATTCGTTAACTCACTCGAAACGAATGAGTCCGATCAGGGCCCTGAAAGTTTCGGAGAGGATTGGATTTCTGGCGAGTAACCAGCTTTTCAGAGTGACGTTATAATCTAATTTTAATTTTCTATGACCTTTTCCACCCTGAAAGCAACCAATCATTGCAGATTTCATACATATATTGTTCACAGTAGCTTTTCTCAGCTCCTTTCAGTTCATGCCTTTTGCTAACACTCGTCACCAGCATAAACCAATTTAAAGTGTTTTATCCATTAGGCTTACCTTGTTTCATGGTGGCATACCACTTGTAAGGTCTTTTCCAATCCCTAACCAAAATAGATGATAAGAATATTTGCCTCTCTGTTAAAAGAAATAACTTGAAACAAATAGCTCTCTGTGGAAAACTGAAAGGAGCTAGAATGAGGGGAATTAGTGTACTGTGTGTTGGATGGTGTGACTTCAACGTTCGAGCTGTTGAGAATTCCTCCATTCTATGTGTAAGCTGTTTCCATCAACAAAAGACGACCACTGGAGGTATGCAACCTGATGTTTTATGATTGATTAATGCATGTTGTTGCTAATCTTTTCTGAAAATATGGACGGTGGTGGTCCTCATGCACTTGAGGCAGAATTCACACAGGAAGATAATGAGCTATTGTGCTTACTGATTAATGCATGTTGTTGCTAATCTTTTCTGAAAATATGGATGGTGGTGGTCCTCATGCACTTGAGGCAGAATTCACACAGGAAGATAATGAGCTATTGGGCTTACTCGATATGGTACAATACAATGTAATACAGTACAGTACAGTACAGTACAATACTTACGATATTGTGTCTGTATAGAATGGTAGTCGTTTTCATGTATTTCAGGCAGAATTTGCACAGGTAAATCTTGGGCAGGCAGGCATACACAACACAATACAGTACAGTACCATACCATATTGTGTCTGTAGGATGGTAGTGGTCTCCATGTATGGGGTGGGGGTCAGAGGGGGGGGCGGGGGGGATGGTTGGGGGGGGGGGGGGTTGAAGGGAGGGGTGTGGGTGTTAGTGTGTTGTGTTATGATTATATGCAACGCATTCTCTAATGTATTCATTTTCATAGAGATGTATGGTGAGGATACGTGAACCAGTCTGTTAGAAATGTTTGCACGAATGGTGAGTGAAAAGCGCATTGAGTTGCTTTGCAAGATTATGCGCTATATAAGCATTATTAATTATTATTTATTATTATGTATTTCAGGCAGAATTCACACAGGTAGATCTTGTGTTGGCAGACGCGTGTTGGCAGACGCAACACAGCACAACACATACAACTCAACACAACACACTACCATATGTCTCTGCAGAATACATGGGTGCAACTACACAAAATGAAAAAAACCTGGGTCTAGGAGTAATGTCCCCCCTGCAACTGAAGAAAACAATGATTAATGAAGGCATTTTAATTTTTTTGTCTCCACAATTTATACAAACGCTTATTTTAAAGCGTTTGAAAAATACAGTAGACACACAACGATCTTGTTTGACAAATTAAAAAAACAGGAAATTCCTTTTCTGGTAAAATTCAAAAACAGGAAATCCTTGTATACCAGGAAAAGTTGCACTCATGCAACACAGTACCATATGTCTCTGAAGTATGGTGGTGGTCTTCATGTACATGAGGCAGAATTCACACAGGTAGATCTTGTGTTGGCGGACACAGCACAACACATACAATTCAACACAACACAGTACCATATGTCTCTGAAGAATGGTGGTGGTCTTCATGTACTTGAGGCAGAATTTACACAGGTAGATCTTCAAGGGTTAAACCTGACAATTTTCAAAAAAAGGAAAAGGGGCAATGCCTCCACGAAGCTGAGCACTTTGTGAGCTCAATTTAAAGCAATTTTGATACATAATCAGGGCTCTTATACAATGGCAATCAGGTTTTCGCTTTCAGCAAAGCTGTTTTTTCAAGTTTTTATTGTTTTGTTGTTGGAAATTTGTTAACAAAAATGGAATTCCGTCTGAACTGATTTTTTAAAAAAAGGATTTCCTTCTTGAGAAGGAAGCAGTTTAAGCCATGTATCTTGGATCTTGTGTTGGCGGACACAACACAACACGTACAATTCAACACAACACAGTACCATATGTCTCTGCAGAATGGTGGTGGTCTTCATGTACTTGAGGCAGAATTCACACAGGTAGATCTTGTGTTAGTGGACACTACACTACACAACACGTACAATTCAACACAACACAGTACCATATGTCTCTGCAGAATGGTGGTAGTCTTCATGTACTTGAGGCAGAATTCACACAGGTAGATCTTGTGTTAGTGGACACAGCACTACACTACACAACACGTACAATTCAACACAACACAGTACCATATGTCTCTGCAGAATGGTGGTGGTCTTCATGTACTTGAGGCAGAATTCACACAGGTAGATCTTGTGTTAGTGGACACAGCACTACACTACACAACACATACAATTCAACACAACACAGTACCATATGTCTCTGCAGAATGGTGGTAGTCTTCATGTACTTGAGGCAGAATTCACACAGGTAGATCTTGTGTTAGTGGACACAGCACTACACTACACAACACATACAATTCAACACAACACAGTACCATATGTCTCTGCAGAATGGTGGTAGTCTTCATGTACTTGAGGCAGAATTCACACAGGTAGATCTTGTGTTAGTGGACACAGCACTACACTACACAACACATACAATTCAACACAACACAGTACCATATGTCTCTGCAGAATGGTGGTAGTCTTCATGTACTTGAGGCAGAATTCACACAGGTAGATCTTGTGTTAGTGGACACAGCACTACACTACACAACACATACAATTCAACACAACACAGTACCATATGTCTCTGCAGAATGGTGGTAGTCTTCATGTACTTGAGGCAGAATTCACACAGGTAGATCTTGTGTTAGTGGACACAGCACTACACTACACAACACGTACAATTCAACACAACACAGTACCATATGTCTCTGCAGAATGGTGGTAGTCTTCATGTACTTGAGGCAGAATTCACACAGGTAGATCTTGTGTTAGTGGACACAGCACTACACTACACAACACATACAATTCAACACAACACAGTACCATATGTCTCTGCAGAATGGTGGTAGTCTTCATGTACTTGAGGCAGAATTCACACAGGTAGATCTTGTGTTAGTGGACACAGCACTACACTACACAACACATACAATTCAACACAACACAGTACCATATGTCTCTGCAGAATGGTGGTAGTCTTCATGTACTTGAGGCAGAATTCACACAGGTAGATCTTGTGTTAGTGGACACAGCACTACACTACACAACACATACAATTCAACACAACACAGTACCATATGTCTCTGCAGAATGGTGGTAGTCTTCATGTACTTGAGGCAGAATTCACACAGGTAGATCTTGTGTTAGTGGACACAGCACTACACTACACAACACATACAATTCAACACAACACAGTACCATATGTCTCTGCAGAATGGTGGTAGTCTTCATGTACTTGAGGCAGAATTCACACAGGTAGATCTTGTGTTAGTGGACACAGTACTACACTACACAACACATACAATTCAACACAACACAGTACCATATGTCTCTGCAGAATGGTGGTAGTCTTCATGTACTTGAGGCAGAATTCACACAGGTAGATCTTGGGCAGGCGGGCATACTCCTCGGGGTAGGGGGCAGAGTACCAGGTGAGGATCTCAAAGCGCCCGATCCCTAAATATCCTCTTGATCCGGTACTCCTGCAGATCCGACTTGGGGTTCGGTGGGTTCGGTTCCACCATTTGCTCCTCCTGGGGGGAAAATGTGGAGAATAGCAATTAGAATAAGAACAATAGGATTCCCGTCTACATAAGACAGGGGAATCCTAGTCTTAGTAATGTGGACGAGGAGGAAAAGGAGAAGGAAATAACAGAACTGGGGCTAAAAAAAGTCTCTCCCCAAAAAAACGTTTTAGAGGTCTTTAACCCTTTCGCCGCAAGCCATTATTTAGCCAAAATATGCCATTAAACTGAACAGGGTAGAAATAAAAATGTATCTGCAGTTATTGGGAATTTCTCTGTGAAATGCATAACATTATCATTACCTCCAAAAATTAAGAAAATAGGGTCTTCAGATAACAGGTCCTGATTTGATGCCTTTTAGTGACTTGGGTGTTAAACCATTGTGGTGCATAAATGTGACATTGGCGGTGAAAGGGTTAAGTTTAACTGAAGGCCCCAGTGAATTTTATGGTCTGGTACGGCGATATCCATGACTGTGTCTTAAAAAGTTAACACGGGTAGTAACATGTAAATCAGACTAAGCTGCCAAAACGATTGGCTGTTTATTCTAATTTACATATTGCTTACATATATTACTACTACCCGTGTGATTTAATATGCACTCGTGAATACCGAACCTGGAGTCTAAGCTATTCTCTTCTGGTAAAGTTTGGTATCATAGTTTAAATAGGTAGGTCTACCACCATTTTGAAGCACATAATGCCTGAATTTTCTTACAGAATAATTCACAAAGATCAAATGAAGAAGGATAAATAGGTGAAAGCATCATGATCTACCACCACCCCTAAATAACCTCTCTCTCTCACTCACTCACTCTCTCATATCTCTCTCTAAAGTTTGTTTTTCCTTCCTCTGCAAGTTCATAGCATTTCTTCATTGGAAATCCTTAAAAGACCCACTGACCCGACTGGATTAAGTCCCTTGTTTTTTTCTGGGTAGGTGTGACCCACATACAGTCTTCCCCAATACACGATTGAGGCTGCTCTTTAACCCTTTCGCCGCCAGCCATTTTTCAGCCAAATTTTTTTGTGTAATTTATCTGGATGAAGAAAAGTTAGTGTCTGCAATACTATGATTCTAGTATGAATCTGCTTATTACATGTATTAAATAAGGCCTTTCCATATCTCCCAAAATTAACAAAATTAGGTTAGTGGATAACAGTTGCTAATTTCAAGCCTTTTAGTGACATGGGTGTTCAATCAGTGTGGTGCAAAAAATGCGACGTCGGCGGTGAAAGGGTTAACCTTTCGCCGCCAGCCATTTTCAGCCAAAAAATACCATTAAACTTAACTGGGTGTCAAAAAAAATTTCTGACTTGGGAATTCCTCTGTGACGATATAACATTAAAACTATCCTTACCTCCCAAAATAAGAAAATAGGGTCTTTCGGATAACAGGTCCGATTTGGATGCCTTTTAGTGACATTTTCACAAAACCATTGTGGTGCATAAATGTGACATTGGCGGTGAAAGGGTTAAAGTGATGTCTCGTTTTTATGCATGGGGGAATATGCATGGGAGTCACACCTGGTCAAAATAAGATTTTTTACCAGCAAGAGGGAAACCCGTGATTTTCACTCATGGATCTGGTGGATCTTTAAATACAGAGTCCTTCAGATGATGATTGTGAAGATGATGTAAATGACAATGATGATGATGTTAATGATGATAAAGATGATGTTGTTATTGATGATGATCATGAAGCTTATCATGATGTTGTCAGTTGATGATAATGCTGTTGCTGCTGCTGCTGATGATTATGACGATGATATTTATGATGATATTAATGAAAATAGGGATGATGATGATGGTGAGAATGTTCACAGCACCAATTATTTGCATTGTAAAAAATAATTAAAAAATTAAAAACCACACAAAATCTTGAACAGAAAAATTGAGGGGGAAACCCCACACTCTCAAAACATTATTTTCTTTCTATAAAAAGATATTAACAAAACTTCATTCCAACTAAAACATGGGTGAAAGTGAAACATTATCTCAATCCTGAAATGTTCAATGTTCTCTGAATCTTCCCAGCTCTGAAGTGGTGACCACATAAAACATAATGTCCGATGTGTGCGTGTCTATGTATACAGGATGGGTGGGGGTGGTGTTAGAACTGCACACCTATCATCTTGCTTTAATCTGCCATCAATGTTGGCAGAAATGTCTGATTTTATAAGACTGTGGTTCCGGATGAAAAGATGGCCAATCCTGAAAACTCTTTCTAACCGCTTTTTCAATCCTGATTTCAAGAGCATGCCTGGACTACTTTCACCCATGAAAAAAGGAGAAGAAAAAAACAAAACAATCAAAAGCTGACCAGAAGTTGGCTGGCGCGTTGTTGCGCCTTTTTGAAGAGCTCCTTGTCATATTGGGTAGCCACCGGGACCACAGGGGCGCACAGCAGGGGGTGTGCATCGTCGTCATTGTCTCCTTCATCGCACAACCGGGAGCTCGACTTTCTCCTGGACGCTACCACACGCACTCTGGACGCCTTCTTGTGAAGGCCCTGCCGATATCAGATTGTGGTGTGTTAGTGTCGGTGGGGAGGGTTGGAGTGGGGGTGGTGTGCGGTGGTGTGTGTGTGGTGGTGTGTGTGTGTGCTTTGTGTGTTTGAGTATGTTGTTGAAAGAGAGAGAGATCGAGAGAGAGTGAAGTCAAGTGAAGTCAAGTCAAGTCAAAAGTTTATTTAAAGATGGACATTGAATAAGCAAACATACATGCTTTTTTTCATCAAGCCATCTAGCAAAGACAAAATGCAAACACACACGCACAATACACAAACCATATTGCTTATTTACATAGAAAAAAGAAACACAGAACAGATAAATATTTACAGTAAACAATGGAAAGCTTACGAAAGGCAAAACATATCAACAAATCATGCACAGAGTCTGTGTGTGTTTGTGTGACATAGAGATAGAGAGAGCTTGTGTTTGTGCATGCATTATGAGCATGTGCATATATGACGTGTCTGTGCGTTATGTTTATGCATGAAAAGAAATTCTTTCATTTTCTTTAAATAATGAACAGCTCTCAAATCTGACGTTCATTAGTTAACTAACTGCGTAACAAAACAAAAATTTCAGTTAGTATGCAAAGAAGTATTCAAATTCAAAGGCAATAAATGTTGTTACACTGCAGCAACAAAAAGAAATGTCAACACCATTTCAAGCCTGTGTGCAACAAAGTTGGCAATAGATGACAACCTGTTATCGAAACAATAAAATAAAAAATTCCTTTACCTTACGCCCAAAGCCCTTTCTGTTGGGTAGTTTGATCCCCCTCTTTCTCTTTTGGAGGTAATTGACTCGTTTGTCATGGCGAGTCTGGAACACACACACACAAAGATGCGGACCATCAGTTTATTACAGACCTGTTTACCCCTATTTTGCAAAGTTGTAATTTCGGAGAAAAAACCCACGTAATTTAAAAAAACCCACCTGTAATCCAACGCGTGACCAATGAACGTCGATATCGTACTGGCCTGAGTGCGCAATACTAATGTCCGTCGAGCAGTAGACACAGAACACATGCTCATCACCTAGTGCTGAACGACATATTCCTGGAATTTTGAGGTAACATTCATGGAATTTCTGTGCCACTTTTGATGTCTTTTCTTTTGATTTTCGACCAGAAGATACAGAAGCTTCGGAATCGGAATCGGAATGCACTCGCTTGGACGCCATTTTGAAACAGAAAAGGAAATGGCGCGAAATGACTTTTCACCGCATTTTTTCAAAAGCTTCGCTTACCGACACAACTGTAGTGGGTTTTTTTTATAATTAGGATTTTCCCGCCCCGTATTTTTTGTCCGTAGCCTTAATTTGACTTTTCCCCCGTAAAAATTACGGCAAAATCGGGATGGTAAACAGGTCTGTTATTATCAATAACATCCAATTTATCTTCATTTTCTTATCTCACAATTATTTTCTACTCACTCACATTAAAACTATAAACTTTTTCTATTTAGCACTTCGACAATTCAACTGCAAAGTATCAGAGGATTGCGACAGGAAATGGGTCTTGAAATTAAAAATTTAGTTACACACAGCACAGCAGCTGTGCTGTTCTGCATGCCGAGCGATTTGGTGAGCATTTTGATTTGTCGTTGTCCTATGAAATCGGAATGTGTACAGTTGGCTGAATGCAGCAGGGAGACCAGTGAAAACTGAAAAACGAACACATATGTACCTCACCCATTACGGCCATATGGCCTGGGAATGCAAAAGATGATTTCTTGTTGATGGTGTTGCTGTAATTGTTTAACCCTTTCACCGCCAGCCACATTTCAGCCAAAAATGTCCATTAAATTTACCTGTGTAGAGAATCCATTTGCAGTACAGTGGAACCTCCCTTATAAGACTTCCCATTATAAGACTCCCTCCCACATAAGACCTACTCCTCTGAGACATTGCCCTTCTTTGTAAGTATTAAAATTGCCTCCCATAAAAGACCCCTCCCTTATAAGACCTCATTTTGGATGATTTTTGAAGGTCTTATAAGGGAGGTTCCACTGTATTGGGGATTCTTCTGTGGCATACATAAAATAAGGTCTATCCTTACTTCCCAAAACTAAAACAACACGGTCTTTGGATAATAGACCCCAATCTGATGCCTTTCAGTGACATAGGTGTTAAATCACTGTGGTGCTAAAATGCGACTTTGGCAGTGAAAGGGTTAAAAGCGGAATTCTATGGTGTCAAGCCGGAGGGCAGAAGAAAAGTTGTTATCATTAGCAGAAGATATTCCGGTCAGAGAGGACTGGCTGGCATGTGTGGGTTTACCTTGCATGCCTCGGCCGATGTGTTGTGGAAGAGGGGGCAGGTGGTCAGTGAGCGGTGGGTGGTGTAGCGACCACTCAGATGACCTGAACACACACACACACACCAGTCTTCCTGATTCAACAGCTGTGAGAATCACTGTATTATTGGCATCACGAATTGGAGAACTTTCAAGAACAAAAACGGAAAAAGAAAAAAAAAGGAGAAAAAAGGTAGAGCTTTAAAAAATGGTAAATGAATGATATTATTGTATGGAGTCACACAAAAATAAGACCAACAGAGTAAAATCCTTTTCTTGAGAGGGATCATTTTAAACTGTCAATTCTATAAATATTTTTTTAGTGAAGATGAGTTTTGAGGCTAACAGTGCCTTATGAGGCATTGTAAAGCGCTTAGAGCTTTGATGAATAAGCGCCACAGAAATGTACATAATAAATAAATAAATAATTTGTCAAGTCATTCCCACCCCAACAACCACACACATAACCCAATGTAAGCATGCATATATAATTTTGTCTCTACTTTCAATTTGATAGGGGAAAAACACTCTTAATTAAGACCTTTATCTAGTAAGTCTACTAATACCCATGCATTTGGTTTCACTTTCAGAGAGCTTCAAGGTGGGTTTTTTTTTTTATTGACAGAGCGAAAAAATGGCACTGCTGCTGAAAAGAAGGCACTATTCAGAAAGAATTAAGCCTAAGCAAATAGTGTGGCAAGTAATGAAAAACTTAATTTGAAAACAACTCAGTGGACAATACCAACAGCCCCCACAACTGCCAGCCAGTATGGGTTGAGGAACCAAAACTAACATGAAAAACTTAATATTCAAGATCATGTCAGTCTAATAGTAATAAAACACACTGCTAAAACTTTTCTGTTCAAGCCAAGTTGTACGACCTAAAGCCCCACTGACCCTGTCACCGCAGCAAAAGAAAGACACCGAGGTCAAAGCCCCACTAACCGTTGGAGTCACAGCCGGGCATGGGGCAGTGGGGCGTGGTTTCGTTGTAGTCAGTCTTGGGCACCGCCCTCCTCTCGGAAAACACCCACGCTTTCAGGTCCAAGCTGCTGAAGTCGATGCCGCCGTTCTGAATGAGCGGCGACACCTTTCTCCGGTCCCTGAGGGCAGGGGACACCACTCTCCTGCCAGACCTTCTGCCGCTGGTCGTCTTCGTCTTCTTGAAGGGCGACGGCCGCCCGCTCGATCTGTCCGCCTCAGAGTCCGAACCGGGGGGGTCTTTGCGTTTTCTGGGTGTGGGGAGTAGGACTGGCTCATCTGCTGAATAGTGAATAGGAAACGCACACATGTACAATAATAATAATTAAGTAAATAAGATGTAAACAAAAGTGTCAGCATCTGGAGGATACAAAATACAGTGGAACCTCCCATATAAGACCTCCCATTGTAAGACCTACTTCTCTGAGACACTGCCCTTCTTTGTATTAAAATTACCTCCCTTATAAGACCTCATTTTGGATGATTTTTGAAGGTCTTATAAGAGAGGTTCCACTGTATATACATTGGAGATGTGGTAAGTCAAAACTGAAGGGACTGAAATTTTATTTTGAGACGGACAATATTTTGAAAACAAAAGATTTTTTCGCTTAAAATGACTGAACTTGGACCAAAAAGTTATTGTGAGTTATCCAGTCTTTTTGAGTTGTCCGTTTTCGAGTTTGGTGGATTCCACTGAACCTGAACATGTGTCAAACGTTCTTTTCCAATAGTCTTATACTAGTTTATAAGCCTAAGAAAAAAGCTTAACAGGACGTACATAAGACCTTAACATACATGCAGAAGTGCATCATATTGGCCACTAGAGTACTGTATTTTTCTGATAATTATAAGGCGATATTTTTTTCCCCAGAGGGCGACCCCTGTGCCTTATAATGTGACTACTATTACAATTTACAGTAAAAAAAATAATTAACAAAAACTGAATTTTGTGTAAAATGTTGGGGGTGCACCTTACAATAAGATGCGCCTATTAACTCAATGGAGTCATGTTCCAATCCTTTGGAGTCATGTCGGAGGGAGTTTTCCAATCGATTTTGGCAGTTTGGGATGTTGTGCAAACCAATAAAAAGGAAATAACTTGCTGTTTCTATTTTAGTTTTTTTCTTCTTTTTCTCTCAAAACTACCAAAATTGAGATTAGAGATTTTTGAATTTCACCGATGATATATTTAATTAGTATAACAGGTCCAGTACCTTTGGACAGTGTAGACGCTCGTCTTGTGACACGGACACCTCTTGTTTTCTCATCTTTCTCTTCATCCTTTTGCTCCGATTTAGTCATCACCCATTTCTGTAAACAAGGAAACATTGAATTGGAACATTATTTTAAGATTAATACATTCATTTAAAATGAAATCATGTTTTTCATTTTTCTTTCCAGTTCTAACAGACAGACAGACAGACACACACGACACAGAGATCTAAAGTGTGTAATGTATCCCCCCCTCCTTTAATCATTTCACCATCTCCATTCCCAAGTACACCAAGACTTTCAAAACATGCCCTCTCACTAGGATCCGCAGATTAGTGGACAACAAGCATCAGGCTTACAATTTACATGACAGTACTGGGCTTAGAATAGCAACCTTTATTCTGAGCACTGATTTCCTCCAAATGTTGCCTACTATCGGGTAAGGAGTAGGGTTAGAATCAGTTTACATAGGCCAATTTTCATTTGTTTGATGTCTGTTTTTAGCTACTGAAAAAATGTGTTGGGTCCAAAACTTCATGACTTTGTTTGTCTTTCTTAATCAAATCTTTGTTTTTAGGTTTCAAATTTGACTTTGTTTCCATTTTCACTACATTCAAAGATTGAAAATTTTAATCAAACATAAAGTATAAACACAACTGCTCAAAGCATTACCGTATGCAGAATCTGCCATTTCCAGTCATTCTTTCAGAGGAATTTGGCTTTTGCCATGCTCAAGTGGAACCTTTACATGCCCGTCCGCAACATTTAGTGGATGTATACATGTCTTTCCTAGTTGATTATTTTAATGTTTCAAACTTTCTGTAAGTGTAACAAAACTAACAATGTAACATGTTGATTATTTTAATGTTTCAAACCTTCTGTAAGTGTAACATGATGTTCTCTAAACTGATTCTAGCCCTATCCCTTACTCAATTCAAGGCAAAATTTGGAGGAAATCAGTGCTTAGAATAAAGGTGACTATTCTATTTCTAAGATAACATCAGCCACAGTGAAAGCCTTCAAAAATCAATTGTAACTTTCCCCAGCCTTCCTCCACCCCCTATCCCTTCTCTCCCTCACCCCCGCAAACCAGTCTATCCCACTTCCCCTCCCAGCCCTCCCCAGCCCCAACCGCCACCACCCTTGATTACTTCTCACCCCCTTTTTCATGTTCTCTCCCTCCCCCCCTCCTCGCCTTAATCACCTGACTACCAGTACACTTTCTTCACAGAAATCTCATTATTATTGACATAATCTTCAAAACAATGAAGTTGGACATCATAATGAAGAAAAATGATTTCAGCCCACATACGCTTAAATTACAATACTAGTGATTACACTATTTTCAACAAAGCTATTGTGTGATCGTCGACAGTTAAACCTAAGTGATGATCACCCCATTTTCTGTTATGCTTATGTCGTCCATTGATGGGAGGTTCAGGTCTGGCATACCTGTTTTCTGCATAAATTCGTCATCTGAGAAAGTTTCTCCCTTGCCAAAGACAGACTTGAACTGCTGATTTAGAACTTCTGCTTGTTCCTCCTTGGATGTTAATCGGCCGTCCTTTCTGAGGGGAGCCACACCGACGTTTGACGCCTTCTGGTGCTTCAATGTAGGCCCAGAACCTCTTGTCTTTAGCAGCCGGCTTGCTGGGGTCCAAGTCAGTATGAACGGCGAAGCTTCTTTTGTATGTCACGTCGAAGAGACTTTAATTCGGCCTTCAACTCCTTTGAACCTGTTTTCTTCATGTTCTTGTACACCCTATCCCTCCTGTGAATGAGGTGCCTGATTTCATCCATCACCCATGGTAGACTTGGTTTGATGCTGATAGTCCTGTGCAGGATGCGTGAAAAGATAGCTTCTTGTAGAGTGGACTTGAACGTGGACCACAGCTGGTCTGTTGAAGAGGTGTCTTGGGCCTGTTGTAGACTGTTGCTAAGCGCAGAAGCGATTTCTTTCAGGCTGTCCCAGTCTGCTTTGGCATATATGGGGACCAGTCGAGGCGTCATTTTCACTGCGCTGATATTCACCTCACAGTATGGGATACTGTGGTCAGAGTCCTGGCACCACCTGCACTCTGGGAAACAGCTGTGGTGAGTTTGTTAGGAACAAGTCCAGGGTGTTATCCAACCTTGTTGGCTCCTTGACTAACTGTTCCAGGCCATTATCGTTCAGAATGTCCAGGAAATAGCGGTGAAGGGCAGAATAAGGGCACTTGGGCTTCAGGGACATGGTGTTCCAGTCAAAACCTGGGAAGTTGAAGTCGCCTCCAATAACAAGGTGTGCATTTCTAAGCAGCGACGCCCTTCGGATGGATATCTCAAACTTCTTCCGACTGGGCTCGTCAGACTTGTCCGGCCTGTAGTACTAGTAGACTAGTACGCACACGGGTAAAGTGTGCGACAACCTTTCAGTTTAACCATGACCCAGAGTGCCTCACAGTCGTCGACCTCCAGCTCCGGGGCCGGATAGCTATCCAGGCTACTGTGCACTGCAATGAGAACCCCACCTCCTATCTGGTCTTGCCTGTCTCTCCTGTAAACTTTGTAGTTGTTGGGCAGGATTTCTGCGGAGGCGATGGTGGATTTCAGCCATGTCTCGGTTCCGAGGATGATGTCAGGTTTCAGACTGTCAGTTAGGTTTAGAAATTCGGCCCTTTTGCCTGTGACTGATTGGAAGTTGATGTTCACGGCTCTCAGAGGCCTGTTCTTCCATTTGTTTTGATCAATCTCAGATTGAGATTACAAGGAAACAAACTCTTATGTCTGCAGTACAACAGTATGTATCATACAAAAATGTAATTCCATGATCATGGTTACACTGACTGACTGAGCTACTCAGTAGATACATTCTTTGTTCAAGTGTGTTGATTCAGTCGTTCATTGTTCATTGTTCTGCTGTTTTCTGATCATTCAGATCCATCATCCAGTTCAACTTAAAGTCAATGATCGGATCATCGACTCGCCGGGAACCATTTTGGAGTCAAATAAAAGAATATAAAAACATTATGTTCTCCTAAAGTGGATAACACCTTCCCCAATGAAGCATAGCAACGTCTGATATGAAGCACTAACCTTTTTTCTGGGCATAATATTTGTTTTCGTTTCTTTTTGCTGTAGCAGAAGTCTTCCTTGCGGCACCAGTAAGCGTTCTTTAGCTTCCGGTACAGCGACCTCTGGGCTGAAAGAGTAGCTTCCCTTGGTCTTGGTCTTGGTGATAGTTGAAAGAGCCACGATAGGGGGAAAGTACACCCTAATCTATGTTTATGACCTGGCCAGCCAGCGCCCGTTCAGCGTGCAGCCAGCATGATGCCACGTCACAGCATCCTAAACTAACTAAATTTTGTTTGGGATGAAGTGGGGGGTGGGGGTGGGGTGGGAAACATGGCCTTGGGTGTGAAAACTCTCTCTCTCTCTCTCTCTCTCTCTCTCTCTCTCTCTCTCTCTCTCTCTCTCTCTCTCTCTCTCTCTCTCTCTCTCTCTCTCTCTCTCTCTCTCTCTCTCTCTCTCTCTCTCTCTCTCTCTCTGCGTACGCACGTGTGTGTGTGTGTGTGTGTGTGTGTGTGTGTGTGTGTGTGTGTGCATGTGTGTGTGCGCGCGCGCGTGTGTTATTTGCATGCGTAGGCTATATGTGTGTGTATCAGTATAGTGTCGGTGCGCGCGCGTGTGTGTGTGTGTGTGTGTGTGTGCGAGCGCGCGCATGTCACTGTGTACGTGTGTGTGTGTGTTCAAAACAGTTCCGCTGTCTGAAAACAGAACTGGTGTCTAGAAACCACCGACACGATGCAAATCTGCTCCATGCAGACCACATAATTTAAAGGCCAAGGGGGCTGTGTCCAATGGGCCTCGCATTAATTAATAGGGGCCTAACTAGGCCTTATCAGGCCCCTACATTCCACGCTCAGCCGAGCTCATGTGATTAGGGGAAGATAATCGAGCGTCAAGACTTTTTTTTAAGGATAAAAAAAGCAGATGACAATATTGTGTGTGGGTCCTCTGTGTGGATAATGCCTGCCGGGACACTCACTCACACACACACACACACACATATATATATATATAGCATGACAGAAAAATCTCAGTGAATAGCCAGCTCCGTACCCCTACTCTGAAGGACTGAAAAGTTAGTGCAATTGAAATGCAGAATAGTTTGCTTTGATAAAGCTTTTCTGTGTCCAATGTCTTTATTTGTGAACCTCAGAAACAAAACCAGTTAACGTTAACTTTGAGTAATGTTCCGTGTTCCCCCCCAAAAAAAAAAATATAATTTTTTTTTAATATAAATTGTGCTGATTTACTTTTTCTCCCAATGGGTGAGGGACAGTGCCTTATGCAAAGACAGCTGTTTCGACCTAAGAGAAGGTCTCATCAGTTTGCATGATCGGCCTGCAAGTTGACTGTCCAGTGGATGCCAACCCGAGCAAAAAAGACATTCTACAAGAGTGGTGTCCTCTTTGCATCAAATCGAAAATCCATAATAAAAGCAAACCAGCACAAAGTTAAACCAGAAATAGTAAAAATCTTATGAAAATCTTATGTAAAATGAACAAAATAATAATGTTCTGAAATTTTAATTTCAAAACCTAATAGACATGACTAGGGAGGGCTAACTACTGAGATAGTATCCAAATTAAGGATAAAAATAGCATGACAGAAAAATCTCAGTGAATAGCCCTACTCTGAAGGACTGAAAAGTTAGTGCATTTGAAATGCAGAATAGTTTGCTTTGATAAAGCTTTTCTGTGTCCAATGTCTTTATTTGTGAACCTCAGAAACAAAACCAGTTAACGTTAACTTTGAGTAATGTTCCGTGTTCAAAAAAAAATCAATAAAAAAAATAAAAAAAAAAAAAAAAAAAAAATCAGCACAATTTATATAATTTTTTATTTTTTTATTTTTTGAACACGGAACATTACTCAAAGTTAACGTTAACTGGTTTTGTTTCTGAGGTTCACAAATAAAGACATTGGACACAGAAAAGCTTTATCAAAGCAAACTATATATATATATATATGCACACACACACACACACACACGCACACACACACACACACACACACACACACACACACACACACACACACACACACACACACACACAGTAGGACACACACAATTAAGGGGGGCATCTAAGCTGTAACTTGATGTTTCCATTAAAAAATAATAAAATCAGTAATACGGCTCTCATTCTCACTTTGCTATTGGCGCAGAGCCCAGTATCATGGCACCAAAGTCAGTTTAATTATTTAAAAAAAAAAGTTATTGACAAGGAAAACTAGTCAGACCACACACGCGCGCGCGCGTGCGCGCACGCACGCACGCACGCACGCGCGCGCACGCACGCACACGCACGCACGCACACGCACACGCACACGCACGCACGCACACACACACACACACACACACACACACACACACACACACACTCGTGTTCCTATGAACAGTTGTCAACACTGACCCAGTTCTGTTGAACTCAGTTGTACGTGTGTGCACATTCTAGCTTCACAACTAAATTGTAAAGACGAGAGGAAGTTATGTTTTAAAACGTGTTTCCCTTCTTCTTTCGTCTTGTTCGTTTGGCTGTAGGTTTTTGGGTTGTTGGTTGTTTTTTACCTTGTGTTACAGTCATTCATTTTTGCTTGTGGTGCTGTTTCTTGCTCTCTCCAGTGGATTTACCAGTAATTTGATCGCGTCTGTTCAGGTGAGAGTGATATATTATGATGGACGCTTGCCTCCTCGCTGTAGAAAACGGCTATGAATTAGGTCTGGCCAGGTCAGTTCAGGTCAAATTAGGACAGCTATAGCCTCGCGGCCTCTCAAGTGTCCTTTCTCATACATTTTTGTGTGGGTATGTATGGTTGGTACTTCATTTATCAGTCATAGGGGAAGACGGGGTAAAAAGCGCATGGGCGGGTAAGAAGCCCACCCCAATTATCTCATGAAATTAAGAACATTTCAGTCAAATTTGCCCATGAGACGAATGCTAGACATTAACGCTCGTCTCATGGGCAAAATGAGACTGAAATTTGCTTCATTTCATGAGATAATTGGGGTGGGCTTCTTACCCGCCCATGCGCTTTTTACCCCGTCTTCCCCTACCTACTAATATTTTTTTAATTTATTATTTTAATTTTTATTAGAGTTTGTCTTGGGCTACCTGGTCTGTGTTTGTAGGCTTATGTCTGTGTGCAAGAACGCGTTCGCTCGCGTGCGTGCACGTAGCCTACATGCGTGTGTGTCTGTTATGCGTGTCTGTAGGGGAAGACGGGGTAAAAAGCGCATGGGCGGGTAAGAAGCCCACCCCAATTATCTCATGAAATGAAGCAAATTTCAGTCTCATTTTGCCCATGAGACGAGCGTTAATGTCTAGCATTCGTCTCATGGGCAAATTTGACTGAAATTTTCTTTATTTCATGAGATAATTGGGGTGGGCTTCTTACCCGCCCATGCGCTTTTTACCCCGTCTTCCCCTACGTGTGTGAGTGTTTCAATGCTGATTGTAAAGCGCTTGATACTCAATAAAAAGAGCTATTTAACACCAGACATTCTGAGAGTAAAATTTATGTCAAGTATTGTAGAATTAATACAAGAAAATGTTCTTATTCACACAGTTGCTAACCGCTGGAATTGTTTATCATCTAACATTGACTTGCACCTAATACTAATACATTCAAGAACCTTTTGACAAGTCCAAGATTTTTGTGATTTTGATTAATGGATGGCATTGAACATTATTATTTATAGGCGTGCAACCAGACCAACCAACAAACAAATAGGGGAAGACGGGGTAAAAAGCGCATGGGCGGGTAAGAAGCCCACCCCAATTATCTCATGAAATAAAGAAAATTTCAGTCAAATTTGCCCATGAGACGAATGCTAGACATTAACGCTCGTCTCATGGGCAAAATGAGACTGAAATTTGCTTCATTTCATGAGATAATTGGGGTGGGCTTCTTACCCTCCCATGCGCTTTTTACCCCGTCTTCCCTATCTCATGAAATGAAGCAAATTTCAGTCTCATTTTGCCCATGAGACGAATAACGCTCGTCTCATGGGCAAAATGAGACTGAAATTTGCTTCATTTCATGAGATAATTGGGGTGGGCTTCTTACCCGCCCATGCGCTTTTTACCCCGTCTTCCCCATAGGTATTTTTAATGTCACCTTGGTCTATTTGTTTCTTGCTAACGGTCTTTTTCTGTCACTGAATGATCTCCCTTAATTTCGTGAATGTGGCTTCACTGTATCAGAACCAACCATTTCGGACATCATCATCAGGACAACAGTCTCCAAGTGTGTGTGTGTGTGTGTGTGTGTGTGTGTGTGTGTGTGTGTGTGTTTGCGTGCGTGCGTGCGTGCGTGCGTGCGTGCGTGCGTGCGTGCGCGCGCGCGCGCGTGTGTGTGTATCAGGATCAGGATTTATAGTCGAAGGGCCAACTGTGCATAACATAGTCACGAAGTGTGTGTGTGTGTGCGTGCCGAGTGTGCGCGCGCGCCTAGTGCGCGTGTGTGTGTGTGTGTGTGTGTGTGTGTGTGTGTGTGTGTGTGTGTGAGAGAGAGAGAGAGAGAGAGAGAGAGAGAGAGAGAGAGAGAGAGAGAGAGAGAGAGTGTGTGTGTGCGCGTGCGTGCGTGCGCGCGCGCCCCCATATATAATATTCGTGCTTGTGAGTATGGTTGTGCGTAGCCTACAATCCACGTGTAGGGGAAGACGGGGCAAAAAGCGCATAGGCGGGTAAGAAGCCCACCCCAATTATCTCATGAAATAAAGAAAATTTCAGTCAAATTTATGAGACGAGCGTTTAATGGGCAAAATGAGACTGAAATTTGCTTCATTTCATGAGATAATTGGGGTGGGCTTCTTACCCGCCCATGCGCTTTTTACCCCGTCTTCCCCTAGTGCCTATTTTCAGACACCGTAAAGTGTAAGAACAACTTTTATTTGTTCTCTTCGTAGGAACAATACGATCCGCTCAGGAACGTACGATGACCGACACGCTACAGCCTAGAGACGTTGACATGCCCCAGTCGGTGGCCCTGATGGAAGAAGACGACCAGCGCCACCTGTCCATGGAAAACCTCTTCCTGTGGGGATCCGAATCCTCACCCCGAAAAAACAGCCACTTTCTGGACAACAGCCCAATAGATATTGACCCACCATTCACCACACTACCACCACCACCACCACCACCCCTTCTCAACCAAAAAACACACCGAAACGTCAGCACGGAAGAGGCAGGGGGAGAGCGTTTCGTTTTCTCTAGCGCTCTGAGAAAACTCAGCAGCGAGTCAAGGGGAGTCGAGGGGAGTGGAAGTGGTGGGGGTGGGCGCAAGCGGAAACCCAGTGACTTGCTGGCGGACAGTCCCAGCGATTTTCCCGTGAGGACTGTGTCGTCTTCCATGACGACCGCTGTTACACCTCGTTCAAAGTTGTTGTCGTCGTCGTCGTCGTCGTCGCCGTCGACGCAGAGGAACGTCCTGGTGCATGCCTCGCCTCGAGTGATACGGACCCGGTCTGAGGATGGATCTTCGGAGGTAAGTAACTAACTAACTCAAAGGCGTCTTTTTATCTGCTTAGATTAATAAGGTTTTGGCCTACTGGGGTCTGCAACGAACACTTTTTGCAAAAAGTGAATGCCCTTGGAGGGTGTTGGATGATGGTTCAGTACTGACCAGACAGGGGGATAACTCTCGCCAATAACTCCTATTTGATGCCACTAAATAGCTGCCTTTTGCAAGAGTGAATGCCCTTGTCAGTACTGACCAGCAAGAGCAATTACTCTCACTGTCAAGGGCGTTAATAACCCTAGAGTTGCAAAGGCCTATAGGTGAAGACGGGGTAAAAAGCCCATGGGCTGGTAAGAAGCCCATGCCAATTATCTCATGAAATGAAGCAAATTGCAGTCACATTTTGCCCATGTTTAGCATTCGTCTCATGGGCAAATTTGATTGACATTTTCTTTATTTCATGAGATAATTGGCATGGGCTTCTTGCCCGCCCATGGGCTTTTTACCCCGTCTTCCCCTATCAAAGGGGGTAGGCCTTCATTATAGAC
>CM065683.1:21228232-21230732 GCA_017654935.2 Phymorhynchus buccinoides
TTATCCTGTGAACATCTATTGATTTTACTGTCATGATTTTTATGTGTAATATGCAAATCGTTTTCGTCAACAATATCAGGTGATATGTCTGAGGTTCTTGCATTCATGTCACCACACAACAACAAATCAACATCATCAAACACTAGCAGCTTATTTACAACAATATCTTCTAACATTTGAATACCATTTTCAAATTGAAACAATTCATAATAAGGCGCATGCTCGGGGGGAACATAAGTACACACAAGCAATACGTCATTGAAAAAGCCAAAAAAGTTCTTATCAAATCTGAATAACAGACAATATTCCATGTCACATTCAATCCGACTCACATACGGCAAAAACGAGTTTCTAATTAAACATATTATTCCCCCTGAACACCTTCCCTGACGTGATAGTTTAACAGCAGGTTTAACAAAGACATCATGACATTTAAACACATTCAACTCAAATTTCTCAACAAAAGTTTCAACTAAACAAACGATATCAAAAGTGGAAATAAAGTTAACAAAATCAGGATTATTTACTTTCGGAAGCACGCCACACACATTCCAATGTAAAAAAGATACTTTCGGTAAACCCCCTTGCTGTACAGGGAGAGAACTTCTCCATGCAACAGCCAGCTCCCCACCACCCTTACTTCCTCCCCCTACATTCCCATCATCAACCACACTCACCCTTTTTTCACTCCATGATAATTCACCATCTCCCAACACACCGCGAAAATTATTATCACCATTACCCTTCTTTGCTCCCCCTCCCACCCCATCCATACAAACCAAAACAGCGTCGCTAACACTGAACTCATGGCTGCTACCATCCACCCTACCCCCACCCGTCACAACAGCGTTGCTAGTTGTTCTCTTCTCTCCATCCTCTCTCACCACCATTTGATCTTTTACAGCAGTGTCGCTATCTCTGCTCGCTCTTTTTCCTTTATACATCTTTTTATATCGTTTATCATCCACCACTATCCGTTCTTCCATATTACAATGCTTATCATCATTACAAATACTTATGGGATTGTAATTGCGGTTAACATAATGTACATTCACATCGTTCACCTCACCCAAGTCACTTATACACTCTCTCCCCATAGCCAATTGATCATTTCCAGTCACACTTATCGCCAAGGTGTCAGCGACCCTCTCACTATGATCATTGGTCATGTCACAACACTGCATAACATCAACAACAACAATATCATCTTTAATCCTTCCTTCAATTGTTTTAGTAGTATTCACATTCACCCTTCTGTCACTCTCTTCATTGTTAACATCATTCTTTTCATTAATAACAATTACGTTGTTCCTGTTCATCCTACTATCTAACGCATCCATAACATTGTCATTCATACCGATCCATTCAGCATTGTCTTTATTCATCCTAATCTTCATCCTTCTGTTCATCATATCATCGCTATCTGTTATCATATCAACGCTATCTGTTTCCATGTTTCTAACACACGATTCACTTTGATTTTCATTCATCATATTGAACAACATTTTATCATTACCTTCATTTATCCGTCTATCAATCCCCTCCCCACAGTTTTTATTCATTCTTCTGCCCATCACTTCATCATTGGCTTTGCTCATTTTATCAACTGTCATATGCAAAACATCGTTTTCATTGCCTTCATTTATGCAGTTTTTGTTAATCACAACACAGTCTTTGTCCATTCTTCTGTCTATCCGTTTTAGCCTATGCTTCTTTACACTAGCACATGCCCTATTCCCAGTGACTTCATTTATTCTTAATTTCCCCTTTTCACTATAGGCATTATAACATTGGGAATCAACAATCATCCCTCTGTCACCCCCTAGGCCAGTGACCTTATTCGTCCTTCTGTCCATCTTTCTTCTGACTGGTTTTATACAGCTGAGATTTTGAATGCCATCACAAGCACGCTTATGTTGCACGTGTAAAGGGCATGCGTTAACATAACTAGTTAAAGCACCATGGGATGCAGTCACGGATAAATGAAACTGAATTTCACGTGAATTTTGAACACACAAGCAAGATAGATTTGGGGTGGCATACGGTGAAGTTTTGTTTTTTGACCCTACCACTGGTTTTGGCCCCAGTAAATTTTCCCCAAGAGGCTGGCCTGAAACCTATCTTAATTTAACAAGTGCATCATCATCCCCCAGCCCAAACTTCTCTCCCTCAATGACCAGATGATCAAAAACCATTGAAGCTTTCTTGTTCTCGTTCCTGGCTGACTTCAAATGGGGAAGTAACTTCTTCCTGATGTCTCGTACTCGCACAGAGTAGTCTTCATTGATGTAGATCTGACTGCCTTTCAGTTTGGAGCGTACTTTCAGAATCCTTTCTTTGTCTTTAAAGAACGTACATCTGGCCACTATGGGTGAAGAAGGACTGGAGTTGAGCCGATGAACATGATCGAACTGAACGTCACGACTTAATTCCAATTTATCGACGATCATGTCATGGACAAGGCCTTCACAATCCTGCCATGTCTCCTTCTCATGGCGAT
>CM065683.1:21255732-21273232 GCA_017654935.2 Phymorhynchus buccinoides
TTGAGATTTGCGTTGTTTCAATGTTTCTTTTTTCTATGTCCGCAGTAAGAATTCCACATCCAGAGAGAGTTTCTCTCATGCTTTCATTAGTTAAAGTGAGAACAAAACTTATAGTGAAAGATTAAAATTCCTGGGATTAAGTATACCTTCTCTGAAGGGAAGAAGAGTCAGGGGAGACCTTATACAAGTATATAAAATAATAAATAATATTGATGACATAGACTTGAACAACCTTTTTTTGGTCAAAAGTTATCACAAACAAGACACGAAATAGTACAGAGAAGTTATTTTTAAGACGATCAGTTACTAACATTCGTAAGTTTTACTTTTCTAACCGAGTTGTTCAATAGTGGAATAATTTGTCAACTAACATTAAGGCTGCCCTAACATAAATATATTCAAAAAATCTTCTGGACAAAGACACAATGATGTCAATTTTTTTTAATGCTACTTTTGATGAATAAAAAAAAAGAGAAAACGAAGACGATAAAGTCAATTCCATATTTTGGTTAGATTTCATAGTTTAGCAGTAGAAAGCAAGCCACACTGAAATAAATCAAAATCACAAACGAGAAATGGTGTAAAAGGGCCGCGTGTAAAAGGGCCTACTACTACTACTACTACTACTACTACTACTACTACTACTACTACTACTACTACTACTACTACTACTACTACTACTACTACTACTACTACTAGGGGAAGACGGGTAAAACGCCCATGGGCGGGTAAGAAGCCCATGCCAATTATCTCGTGAAATAAAGAAAATTTCAATAAAATTTGCCCATCAGACATTAACATTAACATTAACATTCGTCTCATGGGCAAAATGTGACTGAAATTTGCTTAATTTCATGAGATAATTGGCATGGGCTTCTTACCCGCCCATGAGCTTTTTACCCCGTCTTCCCCTACTACTACTACAACAACTACTACTACTACTACTACTACTACTACTACTACTACTACTACTACTACTACTACTACTACTACTACTACTACTACTACATGAGCACCCCAATAGTTCAGCACAACCAGCTTCTAGCACTGAGGAGGGTGTCCAAGTTTTGTTCACAGCTCTTCACATTTCCTTGGCGGAGGTTTTTACTGTTTATAAATGATGTTTAATGTTGCTAAGTTCGGACTACTCTCAAGGCTCAACGCAACAAAACTTTACGAGAAATTAAATACGGCAACCCCCGCGATTTCAACAATTAAGACATCACATAGAACAGTATTAAACAAACCATGTTTGAATACAAAACAATACATAAAAGTATACAGCGTAGAGCACGGCGCAGCCAGTTCAGCGCCAACCTTTTCTTTCTGGAGTAGGGGAAGACGGGGTAAAAAGCGCATGGGCGGGTAAGAAGCCCACCCCAATTATCTCATGAAATAAAGAAAATTTCAGTCAAATTTGCCCATGAGACGAATGCTAGACATTAACGCTCGTCTCATGGGCAAAATGAGACTGAAATTTGCTTCATTTCATGAGATAATTGGGGTGGGCTTCTTACCCGCCCATGCGCTTTTTACCCCGTCTTCCCCTAGTGGGTGCGGACTTGGGAAAACTAGCTATCAATTTGGGTCATACCGGGCAGTGGGATTTCTCCTTGCTCTTGTTGACTTTAAACTGATGTGTGTGGTTTTTTTACGTGCTCAAAGCGTACGGGTCAGACTTGCGTTAAGTCCCCATCCGAAGGACTCGACGTTCAGTTCGATTTTCCCCGTCGAACAGGAAAGAAAGGGTGTGAGACCGGGGGATTCGAACCCGGTTCGCTCACGCATTTGGATTGGCAGGCAAACTGTCTTAACCCTTTCGCCGCCAGCCATTTTTCAGCCCCAAAATACCATTAAACTTAACTGGGTAGAGAAAAAAAATCTGCAATATTGCGAATTCCTCTGTGTATAACATTAGGCCTATCCTTACCTCCCAAAATTACGAAAACAGGGTCTTCAGATAACAGACCCTGATCTGATGCCTTTTAAAGTGACATGGATGTTAAACCATTGTGGTGCTAAAATGTGACATTGGCGGTGAAAGGGTTTTAACCCCACTCTGCTACCTTTCTTAAGTTAATGTTGTTGTTGTTGTTGATGTTAAGCCATTGTGGTGCTAAAATGTGACATGGGCGGTGAAAGGGTTTTTAACCTCACTATGCCACCTTCCTTAAGTTAATGTTGTTGTTGTTGTTGTTGATGTTGTTGGTGTTGATGTTAAACCACTGCGGTGAAAGGGTTTTAACCCCACTCTGCTACCTTCCTTAAGTTAATGTTGTTGTTGTTGTTGTTGATAATAAACCATTGTGGTGCTAAAATGTGACATTGGCGGTGAAAGGGTCTTCTTCTTCTTCATCGTTCGCTCAGACAGGAACCCCAGTGGCACGGACGAAGGCTGCCGTCCGCCGAAGATCCTCCAAAGAGCCGAAGATCTTTTCCCGAACCGGTGTGTCCGACGGCCAAGTTTCGCCTCGCAGGTTCTGGAATGTTGGACAATCCTGAAGGATGTGACAGCAGTCATGTCAGCGGCACCGCAGGGGCACACAGGGGAATCTCCAATGTGAAGCTTTGTATATACATGCGATGCCTGGTGAAAGGGTCTTAACCACTCTGCCACCTTTCTTAAGATAATGTTGTTGTTGTTGTTGTTGATGATGATGATGATGTTGGTGTTGTTGTTGTCGTCGTTGTGTGTGCAGCAAGAGTTCCAGCTGAGCACCCCGGTGGTTCTGCACAGCCAGTCGCTGGCTCTGAGGAGGGTGTGCAGCTTCGTGCACAACTCGCCCCAGTTCCACATCACCACGCCGCCAGCCTGCTCGCTCAACGGCAGAAGGCGCTCTTCCTACGTGAGTTGTGGCATTTAAATCTTTTTGTTTTGTTTGTTCTTTGGTGTGTGTGTGTATGTGTCAAAGTCAAGTCAAAGTCAAAAATATTTGATTGTAAAGCGCTTTGTGCTCGATGAAAAAAGTGTCCGTTGTTTATTATTATTATTATTATTATTAGGCCCTATTATTATTATTATTATTATTATTATTATTATTATTATTATGCCCTATTATTATTATTATTATTATTATTATTATTAGTATTATTAGTATTATTTATGATAACGTTAGGTGAAATTACAGTGTGGTCTCGTACAAGCACAATACAAACATGGAAACGTATATTGCATGCGTTAAAAATGGAAACCAAACTAATACCGCTATAAGGAAAAATGGACAACAAAATCATGCTTCACGAGAAGTTGGACATAGGGTCGATACAAGCGTGTGTGTGTGTGTGTGTGTGTGTGTGTGTGTGTGTGTGTGTGTGTGTGTGTGTGTGTGTGTGTCTGTCTGTCTGTCTGTCTGTCTGTCTGTCTGTCTGTGTGTCTGTGTGTGTCTGTGTATGTGTGTGTGTGTCTGTGTCTGTGTCTGTGGTATTTCTGGTATTTGGTATATTCTAGTCACAGAGACTTATCTCTGTGAAATTCGGGCTGCTCTCCCCAGGAGAGCGCGTCGCCGCAAGTGCAGCGCCTACCCAATTTAAAAAAAAAAAGGGGGGGGCACAGGGTGAGGAGGGTGTGTGGGCACACTTAGAAAGCCTAGCTATTAATTTGGCCATACCAGGCAGCAGGATTTCTCCCTGCTCTTACCGACTTTCAACTGCCGTGGGATTTTTACGTGCGTAAAGCGCACGGGTCACGGGTCCCCACCCGAAGGACTGGACGTTCAGTTCGATTTTCCTGTCAAACTAGAAAGAAAGGGCGAGGCCGGGATTTGAACCCGGGTCACTCACGCTGCAATCAAGCATTACATTTGGCAGGCGAACGTCTTAACCACTCCCCCACCTTTCTTCCTGCCACGTGTGTGTGTGTGTATGTGTGTGTGTGTGTGTGTGTGTGGGGGGGGGGGGGTATGCACATTAAACGCAGAAACCTCGTGGGCTTATTTCGAACACAAGTAAAAAGAAAGTGAAGGAAATAAGCGCGGGTGGGATATTAAAAATAAAATTAAAAATATGAAACATATATAATGCTGTTACCTAAACGAAATGTGTAAACAAGAATTATTAGGCCTATATATGCTGACATCATCATCATTATTCATATAATAAAAAGGCAAGTGTCCGTGTGTGTGTGTGTGTGTGTGTGTGTGTGTCTGTCTGAAACACAAAACGGGCCTTATAACTCCGCCGTTTTTCGACTGAATCGCTTCAAATTTGCTGTGAGCCCTAACGGGGCGATGGCAACGGCAACCGAGGTGGCCGTATCATGTGCGCGGTTTGGCAAATGCGCGAAACGCGTATCCACCGGCCTCTCAGTGCCCGTATCTCCAATATTTCTGGACTGATTGCCTTTGACTTTGGCAGGTAGGTGACCGGGGACGGTGACTATCGATGTGCCAAACCAGAAGCGAATCGATTCATAAACGCTCGCGATATACGCCGCTTCACCTTTTCACAAATAACTCCGCCGTTTTTTAATCGAATTGCTGCTAATTTGCTGTCAGGCTTGCTGTGGCAGGGGCGAAGCCTGGCAGCAAATTTGAAGAGAATCGAGAGAGCGCGTCACTCTCAGAGCAGCACCAACGGGAAACGGGGCCTTATAACTCCGCCATTTCTTAACCGAATCGCTTCAAATTTGCTGTACTCAGCATTACCACTACTTGGCGTTACCGTTGCTAGGCATTACCATTACTAGGGAGAGCGCATCACTCTCAGAGCAGCACCAACGGGAAACGGGGCCTGATGACTCCGCCTTTTCTTAACCGAATCGCTTCAAATTTGCTGTACTCAGCATTACCAGTACTTGGCGTTACCGTTACTAGGCGTTACCGTTACTAGGGAGAGCGCGTCACTCTCACAGCAGCGCCAACGGGAAACGGGGCCTTATAACTCCGCCGTTTCTTAACCGAATCGCTTCAAATTTGCTGTGCTCAGCATTACCAGTACTTGGCGTTACCGTTACTAGGCGTTACCGGTACTCGGGGTTGCGCTAGTACTCATAAATGGATACTTACATGAGCGTATATAATGCTGTTATTTAAACGAAATGTGTAAACAATAATTATTAGGCCTATATTTATATACTGATATACTCATAATATATGGATACTTGCTTGAATGTTGTGTTACGTTTATTTATTTCTCCCATTTTGTGTGTGTGCAGGGAACCAAACCATCTCCTCTAGGGAGGCTGAAATCAGAGGACAGAATGTCAGAGGTGTGTGCAGTGTTTCCTTCGTGAATAGCTGCGAGTATATTTTTTATGATGAATTATTAGTTCTTAGAATACTTTTTTCATGACCTTCATTCATATTCATGTTTGATTATAATTGTTCACTTTTCCCCGAAAGTCTCTCTCTCTCTCTCTCTCTCTCTCTCTCTCTCTCTCTCTCTCTCTCTCTCTCTCTCTCTCTCTCTCTCTCTCTCTCTCCCCCCCCCCCCCCCCCTGTCTCTCTCCCTGTATTTCTAAGTGCTGCCGATTTCCTTGTTGGCACTATTTTTGGCTTTGTTTGGTCAGGGCTCCAGCTGTGGACGGGAGTCGACGTTCATGGATGTAGACGAAGATATGGGCACGCTGGTCAGTCCCAACAACGAGGTCAAGTCAGACAATGTGCAGGTAGGCCTTTATATAGCTAGTGTCAATGAACAGACTGAATGAATGAAAAATGGTGTTTTACGTCCTCTCGGTCTGGAACAGACACACATATGGGACATTTGTAGATACAAAGACGGTGGGAACAATACTGGAGGCAATGTCCGGAGGCAGTGCAACTCCAGTTAAGTCCCGATTTTTTAACAATACAGATATGTGCAGCGGTAACCACGCCTCGGTTAAACCTCATCGGCTATGGTACCGCCACACGATCAATGAACAGACTACTTCTTTTTTGATATTATATATAACACTCATATACGCCTATACTTATGTGGTGGTACCATTAGCCGATGAGCGCATCACTCTCAGAGCAGCACCAACGGGAAACGGGGCCTGATGACTCCGCCTTTTCTTAACCAAACTGCTACGCCTATCTGTATTGTTAAAAAAATCGGGACTTTACTGGTGGTGCACTGCCTCCGGGCATTGCCTCCAGTATCGTTCCCACCATCTTTGTATTTACAAATGTCACATGTGTGTCTGTTCCAGACCGAGAGGACGTAAAACACCATTTTTCATTCATTCACTACTTCTATTCCTTTTTCCTTTCGTATCTCAGCGTCCTCGTTCCACAACTGTCTTGCTGTAATTTAGTAAAAACGTAATCAGCCCTCGAGGGTGTATACGTACAGGGTCTGTGAGTTGTTTCTTGATATTCAACAATTTTTATTCCTTTTCTTCATTCATTCCACAATTCCTGCTTTCATCCCATCAGCATAGGGGTATAAATGAAGTCAGCGCAAAATCAAAATGGGACAAACACCCCCAAAACAGTTCATCATAGCACAGACGGTATATTAACTATACCATCTGTGATCATAGGTAATATCATGAAATTCATCAGTTTCTCAAACTTAATAATATATATCACCGATATTAATATTACTTATTAGTACAAGTATTATCTAAAGAGAAGGTTTTTTTGGGGGGTTTTCATTACAAAACAGCAACAGTGACAGAGTTGTTTCTTAAATGTGTGAACATGTACATAAATATGGTGTTCGTCTTATATATAATTGATGTTTTAAACATAAATGTGTCTTTATATTGCGTTTGTGTATTCTTATGTAGAGCTGTGTACTTTTATGTCTTGATTTATATTTAAGCATGATTTGGAAAATATTGTTCTATGTGATGTCTTTTATGTTGAAATCGCGGGTGTTGCCATATTTAATTTGTCATTTTAAGATAATAAAGATTTGTTGAAGTTGAAGTTGAAGTTGAGGGTCTTGTGAGACGATCATGTAGCGCTAGGATGGGGGCATTTTCCTGATCTTTTTTTTTAATGAAAGTTGTTTGACTCTGGTTTGTGTTTCTGTCCATCAGTAGCTAGTCTAGCCTACATCGGCCCAAACAAGTCTCCACACGAGCTGGCTAAATCTGAGATAAGCCTTACGCATGGGTGCAACTCCCCAAAATGAAAAAAAAACCCACCTGAAAGGCAGGGGTCGAAGGACCCATGGTCCCGGTAGGGTACAGGGGCAGCGCCCCGTCAGACGATTCAGGGGGGGGGGGGGGGGGGGGGGGGGGGGGAGGGGGGGGGGGGGCAAGTTAAGAGAGAGAGATAACGAGATAGACAGACAGTTAAAATGATGGACAGAGATAGTTTGAGTCTGATAAGCCTTGGAAAATTATTACTGCCTTTGTAAACTTCCAAGATAGAACCATCAAGCTCAAAACGCCCCAAATCGCTTGTGGTCATTTTTGTTTTTTTGGATGAATTAAAAAATCCAACTGAAGTTCAGTTTCTGGTAAAATTAAAAATACTAAAATCAGTGTAAAAATTAAAGAGTAGCACTCATGCTTACATTGTAAGTTAAAACAATCATGTTGAACGTCTGTCGAAAACAAGGCACTTTCCATTCAATATTCCTGTTGGCACAGCACGTTGACAGACGTCAGGCAAACCAGGCCAAACCAGTGAAACCAGCGTCATCATCCGCCATGGGCCTGAGACTGTCTTTCCGCCAGACCCGCCAGGAGTCGGAGCTGTTCGAGGACGAGCCCCCAGTCAGCGCCAGTGACCTCGCCTTCCTCCAAGGTCACGACGACAAGGGAGACGACTCGCGCGGAGAATTCAAACTGGGCAGACGACGGAATTCCAGGAGCCCCACAGAAGGTAAAAACAACACTAAGGCATTCTACTAGTACTACCTTCGATCTTCTCTGTTGTTGTTGTTGGCTTACCCTGGCTAAAAGACTCCAGGGATCACCCCAACTGTTGAAGCACTTGAACAACACTACGGTACAATTCGATCTTCTCTGTTGCTGTTGTTGGCTTACCCTGGCTAAAAGACTCCTGGGATCACCCCAACTGTTGAAGCACTTGAACAACACTAGGGGAAGACGGGGTAAAAAGCGCATGGGCGGGTAAGAAGCCCACCCCAATTATCTCATGAAATGAAGCAAATTTCAGTCTCATTTTGCCCATGAGACGAGCGTTAATGTCTAGCATTCGTCTCGTGGGCAAATTTGACTGAAATTTTCTTTATTGCATGAAATAATTGGGGTGGGCTTCTTACCCGCCCATGCGCTTTTTACCCCGTCTTCCCCTACGGTACAATTCGATCTTTTCTGTTGCTGCTGTTGGCTTACCCTGGCTAAAAGACTCCAGGGATCACCCCAACTGTTGAAGCACTTGAACAACACTACGGTACAATTCGATCTTCTCTGTTACTGTTGTTGGCTTACCCTGGCTAAAACGCACTAGTAAAAGGCTCCAGGGATCACCCCAACTGTTGAAGCACTTGAACAACACCATGGTACAAGTGCATCAGCTACGGATGAGAACATTACGATTACGTGTGTGACCGTTTTTGATTACCCCGCCATGTGAGCAGCCAGGCTCCGAGTCTTCGGGGGATTTTGGAGACTGATGATGTTATGCTAAGAGCTTGCATGGCTAAAGGCAATCACCGCATAGCTACGCATACCATAATAACATTTGAACAGGCACGGACATGCGGACGCACGCATGTGCTCACACACAGAGTGACGCACACATACATGTACGCACAAGCACGCACACACACATAGGCTACACTCACATCCGCGCGCGCGCACGCGCACACACACACACTGACACACACATACGCACGCACACTCACACGCACACACACACACCGGTCAGAATCAAATTCTCATTGCATTAACTTCATCATGCGCCCCAAAGTCCAAAGTACTGATCGTGTAAGATACGCGCTTTGACTGATGCAAACTTTTGGGCAAAGTTGGGTGTATTTAAACTGCAACTTTGCCATTTTTTAAGATTTGTTTGTTGTTGTTTTTACTAGATTAATAAAGGGTCATGTGAAATATATTAACATACACATTAAAGACAAGACAAGAATAAAAGAATAGTCAACTATTTTACCGTTTCATCATCATCATCATCGTCATCATCATCATCACCACCACCTTCTTCTCGTTGTGTAAGGCATCACTCCCACCAGCAGCAAGCTGAACAGACAGCAGCGGAAAGTGCAGTGGAGCGGGACAGTGGAGGCACTGCAGGGTCTATCAGAAGACGACGGTGCTAGCAGCCGTGACGTCAAAACCAAGGGGCCGAACTCCCCCTTGCCCCGATGTGTGCGTTCCCTGCCCCTGACGGCGGCCATGTTGCCGCACGAGCAACGCATCATGAGCGCCGTGGAGAGGTTCTGTCGTCACGACAATGACGTCATCTCTGACGGAACGGCGGTGAGGCTTTGGCGGAGTTTGGGGAGTAACAAAACCCACAGGTTTTCTGTTCTTATTGGGATCATTGGCGTGTACTTCATGTTTGTAGCACAAATGTGCTCGATTGAGGCTTTTGGGGAACAAACACGCTGTAGCGACTAGCCAGAGACTGGAGAAAATGGATCTTCTCTAGTCTCTGGACTATCCTACTCTTTGACATGTTTTCGGGGGAAGGGGGGGTGGGTGTGTATGTGTGTGAGGGGGGGGGGGATATCAATGACATGATTGAATGACCATCAATGACATATCTCTGCTCGGTGACGCTCAAAGGATGGAACATTTCTGAAACAAGAAACCCAATAGGACAAAACTAATGCGTCTCTATACAGTAAAGAGTCTGAGAGGTAACGAAAGAAAACAAACCAAAAAACCTGCTCCATAAAGGCACAAAACTCCTATCAAGGCCGCCTACACCACCGATCCGCTTAGCTCCGCACACGATTTATCACATCCCAAGACCTTTACTAAGCCTGTGGTGTTCTTGGGTTGATGCTGGTTAGTTTCTGTCTCATTGCTGCGTTCTGCGGGGGGAGAGGATTAGGCCATGTGTGAACACAACTGGGGGCTTCCTCTTTGTATTGGAGGAAGTTTCTGGGTAACTTCTTCTGTGCCTACATCTGCGAAGAGCTAGGGGATTGGTGCGTAGACGTCCCTGCTTTGAATTAAGCGCTCTCGGTGGAGAGTTCTTTACGATTATTTTTTGTATTGCCTCCTTCCCAGGCCTTAAAGGTTTAATTTTTTTGTATGTCTGTTTTCAGCCATACGCATTGCCGTGTTTTCGGGGGAAGAAGGAAGAACTCATGTTTATTACGTGTCACACGGTAAGTTGTGTCACTGTGCATCTATCCATTTTCTCTAAACTCGTGTGTGTGCGTGTGCGTGTGCGTGTGCGTGTGCGTGTGCGTGTGCGTGTGTGCGTGTGCGTGTGTGTGTGTGTGCGCGTGCGTGCGTGCGTGCGCGTGCGTGCGTGCGTGCGCAGGAGCAGGGAAGAAGTGAGGAAAAAACCATTAGCTTAATGTTGCATTGTAACTGCCTGTATGTTTGTCTTAATGTGAAAGGGCAATGGGGGTGGGGAGAGAGAGAGAGAGAGAGAGAGAGAGAGAGAGAGAGAGAGAGAGAGAGAGAGAGAGAGAGAGAGAGAGAGAGAGAGAGAGAGAGAGTTCAAACTTCAAATACTTTATTTTACAAGGATAAGAATTTAGGCTGGGGTCTTCCATTCTGTCCTTGGTTCTAAGCATGCTAGTAACTAATACTATAAACGAACATTGAGACCAGAAAGATCGTCAACAGAGATAGATAGATAGAGAGAGAGAGAGAGAGAGAGAGAGAGAGAGAGAGAGAGAGAGAGAGAGAGAGAGAGAGAGAGAGAGAGAGAGAGAGAGTTCAAACTTCAAATACTTTATTTTACAAGGATAAGAATTTAGGCTGGGCCTAGTCTTCCATTCTGTCCTTGGTTCTAAGCATGCAATATGTAACTAATACTATAAACGAACATTGAGACGCAGAAAGATCGTCAACAGAGATAGATAGATAGATAGATAGATAGATAGATAGAGAGAGAGAGAGAGAGAGAGAGAGAGAGAGAGAGAGAGAGAGAGAGAGAGAGAGAGAGAGAGAGAGAGAGACTGGTTGTGCATGTCTGTGTCTGTTTCAGTATATGATTTCCGTTGTTAACAGCCATTGTTTTGTGCCCCCCCCCCCCCCCCCCCTCCTTCTATCTATCTTTTGTGGTTGCGCACGCACGCACGCGCACGCACACACGTACACACACACGCACGCACACACTGACACACACACACACACGCACACACACACACACACACACACACACACACACACACACACACACACACACACACACACACACACGATGTTACAATTAAGAATCGATTTATATAGTGTATATATTGTACATCATATGTTACTCTCCCACTCCCCACGCTCTTCCCTGTTTTTGTAACTTGTTTGTTGCTTTGTTTATAGTTCCCCCTCTCTTCCTCTGTCGTTATTGTTTACCACGTTGGAATGTTTAGTTCCTTCGTGTGGTTTTTGTGTGTGTGTCTTTAAAGACCCCCCACGTCACGTGTCACATTCCCTCTTATGCTTGGAAGATTTCTTAAGATTTCCTACCAGCTATAAGAGGGAAAACACGTGAAAACCGTGATTTTGACACGTGACGTGGTGGGTCTTTAACGGATGGCTTGATGAAAAAAAAGTCAATGTTCCATCTGGAAATACAATTTTGACTTGACTTGACACACACAGCTGGCCGAGATGTTAGAGGGATGCTATGACCAGTTGCTGGACCACTATGAGGTCATCGACTGCCGCTACCCCTATGAGTACGCTGGAGGACACATCGATGTGAGTAGTACGGGTCTACTCAGATCATCTTTGGTAGTACTGCTGTATTTCGCCTTGGCTTAAAGGGAAAACTACCGATCCCAGGGATCGGGTATAGACTGCTAGCCTAGTCGCTGCGAAGTTCTGCCTCGCAGTGGCTCGGGCAACAGGGGAAAAAGAACGGTTGAACCGTCTCTGTCACGAGCAGCGATGAGAATGATGGCGCGCGCCTCGCGTGAACGCTTTATATATGCCGGCTGTGGGTTTAAGGCTGTGTCAGACCACATAAACTAGAACACCAAGGCTACATCAAAATGTTGAGTACGCTGGAGGACACATCGCTGTGAGTAGTACGGGTCTAATCAGATCATCTTTGGTAGTACTGCTGTATTTCGCCTTGGCTTAACTTAAGGCTGTGTCAGATCACATAAAGCTAGAACACCAAGGCTACATCAAAATGTTGTTATGTTCTGCATATTTATGCGGGGATTGTCTTTAGCTATGGCAAGCTCCTAGCATAACATCAGCAGTCTCCAAAATCCTCGAAAGTCGGACCGAGTGTGGCTGCCCACGTGGCGGGATAATCAAAAAACGGCCACACACGTAATGTTCTCATTCCTAGCTGGTGCATTTGTACCATAGTGTTCAAGTGCTTCGGCTGTTGGGATGATCCCTGGAGTCTTTAAGCCATGGTACGACAACAACAACAACAACACTGCTGTATTGCTTCTTCAGTAGTGGGAGGCTAAAGGGGTGGGGGGTGGAAGGAGA
Organism: Phymorhynchus buccinoides; assembly: GCA_017654935.2. NCBI lineage: Eukaryota > Metazoa > Mollusca > Gastropoda > Neogastropoda > Raphitomidae > Phymorhynchus > Phymorhynchus buccinoides. Next base: position 21,268,229 of record CM065683.1, read on the forward strand.
GTGTCTGGCTTCGTATTTCAATACAGACTTAGTGCGATTTTTTTCACGCCAGAGGGCATGACGCTCGTGTGGGGCTAATCCTCTCTATATTCTTAGTTGGGGATAAAGAAAATGAGAGAGAGAGTGAGTAGTCCTACCATCTCTCTCTCTCTTACTACGCCCAACTAAGAAAATCGCGTGATAAGCCCCTAGTGCATTGACTGCCCTCTGGCGTGACAAATATCGCCATGGGTCGACCATTAATCCAGACCTGACGGTCAACAGGCCATGGGGCTTTTAACCTTTTAACTATTCTTACCGATGTATTTTGTATTAAACTCAAAAAGTAACTTTTATCATTGGTTGATATGTCTGAAGACTAGTCCAATGGTCAAGTTGTTGTTGTTTCCGTTCCCCAGCTTAAACTAGGGGACATGTGCACTGGTTCTTGTGATGCAGCCAAAGGGGTTAGTTGGCCTGTTGGGACTTCCCTCAACGCCCGGTGTCTCAGATCCCTTTATCCGATAGAGTGAGGATGTGCCCCGCGGAAGGCTTCTATTATAAACAAATTTAGCCCATCCCACCGGAATAGCAGTTGCCTCCTTTGCTATCTCACAGTCTGGCCAGGCATGGGAATTGTCAGTCTTTGGGCTGATTTCAGCTTTTTTGATGGTCCTCTTCAGTCTTTTTTTTGAATGGTCCAAGAGGACATTTATAGCCCATCCCAATGAGTAAAACAGAATGAAGCAGTTGTCCCCTTTGCTATCTCACAGTCTGGCAGTCATGGTCGGAAACGACAGACAGGCATACACATACATACACTTTATACACACACATGTATGTGTTTTTGTGTGTGAGCAATTGTCTTAAGGTTGTGAGCAAGTGTCTTGTGAGCATATGACCCACTGACCCGGCAAGACCCTTGGTTTTTTTCTGGGTCGGTGTGGCCCACATACACTTTCCTCATATACGATCGAGACTGCTCTTTAAAGTGATGTCTCGTTTTTCGTGCATGAGGAAATTTGTATGGGAGCCACACTTGGTCAAAATAAGATTTCCTACCGGCGAGAGAGGGAAACACGTGAAACCCGTGATTTTCACTCACGGACCTGGTGGGTCTTTAAGAGACCCCTTTGACTCACCAAGGCATCAGATGTTACCTAACCTGGAAGGATGAAATTGAGCCCCGGGAGAAACTGGGGTGGTGGTGATGGTGGTGGTGCTCTGTGTGCGCGCGTGTGTGTATACGCGTGTGCACGTGCGTGCTTGCGTGCGCATGTGTTTTTGTGTGTACGCGTATGCTATAGACTGAAGTGCTGCAATTGCAGGGTGCGCTGAACATGTTCCGGGCGGAGAACATCGGGGAGATCATGAGCTGGACGGACCAGTTGAGCCACAAGAAGAACGTGCTCATCTTCCACTGCGAGTTCTCCTCCCAGCGAGCTCCAGCCATGTGAGACTAGTGTGTCTTGTTTGTATTTCTGTTTGTCTGTTGTCTGTAAGTATGTCTATCTCTGTCTTCCTGTCTGTCTGTCTCTCAGCCACAACTGAGGAATGTCCTCATCTTCCACTGCGAGTTCTCCTCACAGCGAGCTCCAGCCATGTGAGACTATAATACGTCTTGTCTGTATTTCTGTTTGTCTGTTCTCTACAAGTATGTCTATCTCTGTCTTCCTGCCTGTCTGTCTGTCTGTCTGTCTCTCAGCCACAAGTGAAGGATGTTCTCATCTTCCACTGCGAGTTCTCCTCACAGCGAGCACCCGCCATGTGAGATGCATGGCTGGCTGTCTGTATTTCTGTCTGTCTGTGACTGTCTCTGTCTGTATTTCTGTGACTCTGTCTGTATTTCTGTCTGTCTCTGTCTGTATTTCTGTCTGTGACTGTCGCTGTCTGTATTTCTGTCTGTCTGTGACTGTCTCTGTCTGTATTTCTGTCTGTCTCTGACTGTCTCTGTCTGTCTGTCTGTCTGTCTCTCCTGTCTCATGAGTGAGCTGAACACGAGCTAGAAGAGAAAATGTACAAACGTGTTCACCAGCAACGGCTTCGGCATGTGCACTGGCTGTTTGGTCTTTGTGCTGCAGCCGAGGGGATTAGTTGGCCCGTGGAGACCTCAGTATCCCCAAACCTCAGCTGTCAATACAGTCCTTTTGGCCGCGAGAGTGAGGATGTATCCTGGACAAGGAAGTTCTCCACTCTAAACAAAATCCCAGTCCAGCTCTCCGGAACAGCTGCTGCCCTCTTTGCTGCTATCTGGGAGTCATAGTCGGACACGACAGCCTAGCAAACACACACATATACTGTTTAAAAAAACAACAACGCAACAACCCATTACTTTGAACTTGTTATTTATAATAATTTGCATAACCGAAAAGAAAATTGTAGACAAACAAATGGAAGACGCAAGAATGTCCAAGCTTGTTACAGGGGAAAAAACCCACCAGACCACGTGTCAAAATAACGGGTTTCACAATTATCTCATGAAATTAAGCTGGTATTTCATCTTCATTTTGACCAGGTTTGACTCCCATACAAATGCCCCCAAATTCAAACATGGGCAACATTTGAAAGAAAGTTTCTCAATTTGAAGTTGGATATAATTTGTATGTGGGTCACACCTACCCATGCGGAAACCCCGTCTTCCAAGGGACTAAAATCGTGGTAGGTCAGTGTGTCTTTAAAGGTTGTTCCTTCAACATTTCTTCCCCTTTCAAAGGTGCGGTGTTCTACGTCCAGAATCAGTAGCGAGTATGATACTACATCAATTTGTCTATTATAATTTTAAAGTCATGTAATTGGTATGTCGATGGCAGTATGATTTTATTTCACAGTACCCAGTATTGTAGCCAAACTTGATTGTGGAATGTGAATGTGGTCTCTAAAGGTTGTTTCTTCTTAGAATCCCCTTTCATGTTGTAACTATTTTACTTGTATAATTAATTGTGTGCGAATGGTGCGTAAGTGCGCATGCCCAATTGTGTGTATGTGTGTGTGGTGTGTGTGTGTGTGTGTGTGTGTGTGTGTGTGTGTGTGTGTTGTGTGTGTGTGTGTGTGTGTGTGTCGTGTCATGAAGGCAGAACGTTGTGTGTGAAGCATCGTGCTTATTTTATTTTCTAATGATTAATTATTTGTTTGCCTTTAACCTTGTTATCGCTTTTTAAACGCCTGAGCTCATGTGAGAAAGACGTCCAGAATTCCCATAGCGAGTATTATTATTACATTGCATTTCTGAACATTGTTGCATTGATTTTTTTGGGATATTTTTTTTAACTGTATCCATATATCATGGGTGCTACTCTTTCAGTTACTGATATCAGTATTTTTAATTTTACCAGAAACTGAACTTCATTTTTTTTTAATTCATCAAGTGATTTGGGGCATTTTGAACTTGGTGGTTCTATGAATGGAAGTTTACAAAGGCAATGTAATAATTTTACAAGACTTATCAGTCTCAAACTGTCTCTGTCTATCATTTTAACTGTCTATCTCGTTATCTCTCTCTTAACTTGCCCCCCTGAATTGACCGACGGGGCTCTGCCCCTGTACCCTGCCGGGGCCATGGGTCCCTGGACCCCTGCCTTTCATTTTTTTTCATTTTGGGGAGTTGCACCCATGATGTATACATACAGAACTTCTCGGAGTACGTTTCTATGCGGTGCCGTGCTGTTGTTCTCAGGATGCGGCTGCTGCGGAGCACTGACCGCCAGCACAACGCGGACTGCTACCCGTATCTGTGCCACCCCGAGATCTACCTGCTGGACGGCGGGTACAAACGGTTCTTCAACCACTACCCCGTGAGCCTTTGTCTTCTTGCTCTTTCTGTGTGATCTCTATATAACTTCTTCTTCTTCTTCTTCTTCTTCTTCTTCTTCTTCTTCTTCTTCTTCTTCTTCTTCGTCTTCTTCTTCTTCTTCTTCTTCTTCTTCTTCTTCTTCTTCTTCTTCTTCTTCTTTTGCTTTCCCAGGTCATATGGCCATAATGGGTGAGATATTGTATGTGTCCTGTTATCAGTTTTCACTGGTCTCCCCGCTGCATTCTTCCGACACATTCCGATTTCAGAGGAGCTCAAAGGAGAAAATTACTTCGAAGACGTTGTTGGTTTTTTTGGTTTAAAAAAAGGCATGAGAATGGGTCAGTTAATGCAGAAACATAGTAGATGGTGTTTGAAGAGGAAAAGGCAGAGTCAAAGGGAGCGATAGATTAGAGGCAGATGTTTGCACATAATTTCTAGAAGGTGGGGGAACTATTTGTTCTGAAAGATCTGCCAGTATCCCCACGGGGGGGCTTTCTATAACAATAAACTGAAACTTTTATGCGCAATGTGCTGTGTCTTCCTGTTCCAACTGTTCCCATTGTATCATATTTGATACACAGGGCTTTACCGCTTTCTCAAGTCCCTTAAGGCCCGGTGTAACATATATGATACATGCTCAAATTAAAAAAATAATTGCAAGTTCCAATTTTTTTCTCTCACTATTTTTGTTCTAATTTGTTCAAAATAATATTGATTTTTCAGTAGCATAGTTTTAAGTGAAATATTTCTAGGTGCTGGCCTTAGAGGGTTAAAATGAAAGGCAAGCAGTTCTTTGCTAACTACTCTGTGAGCCTTTTCTCTCCTTTCCATCTGTTTCGTGTTGTGGTATGGTATTGTTTTCTGAAATTGTACGAAATTTAAAAAAAGAAAAGAAAATTATTGTATGAAATTAGGGCTGCTCCCACTTGGAGAGAGTATCACTGCTAGTGCAGCACCATCACTTGTTTTTTGCTTATTATTATTATAGGGAAATGGGAGGAGGGAGTGGCCTAAAAAAAAAAGATAAGGGAATAGACTCGAGAAATCCAGCTGTCAGTTTGGCTCATACCAGGCAGCAAGAATCTCTTTGCTCTTATCGACTTTTCGCTGCCGTGGGCTATTTACGTGCGTAAAGCGCACAGATCGGACTTCAGTTCAATACGTGAGGGACTGGGGTTCGAATCCCAGCCCTCACCCTTTCTTTCCAGTTCGACGGGAAGAAAACAATCGAGCTG
>CM065683.1:21280732-21285732 GCA_017654935.2 Phymorhynchus buccinoides
TATGTACAATATATACATCGAGGCTGGGTTTCGAACCTGGGTCGCCGTTCACGCATTGAATGAGGCAAGGGAACGTATTAACCACTCTGCCATCTTCGCTGGGATTCGAACCTGGGTCGTCGTTTCACGCATTGAGTAGGCAAGGGAACGTCTTAACCACTCTGCCATCTTCGCTGGGATTCGAACCTGGGTCGTCGTTTCACGCATTGAATGAGGCAAGGGAACGTCCTAACCACTCTGCCATCTTCGCTGGGATTCGAACCTGGGTCGTCGTTTCACGCATTGAATGAGGCAAGGGAACGTCTTAACCACTCTGCCATCTTCGCTGGGATTCGAACCTGGGTCGTCGTTCACGCATTGAATAGGCAAGGGAACGTCTTAACCACTCTGCCATCTTCGCTGGGATTCGAACCTGGGTCGTCGTTCGCGCATTGAATAGGCAAGGGAACGTCTTAACCACTCTGCCATCTTCGCTGGGATTCGAACCTGGGTCGTCGTTCGCGCATTGAATAGGCAAGGGAACGTCTTAACCACTCTGCCATTTTCTTCCCTTGTTGTATGTGGCGTGCAGTGGTCGGCAGCATTATGTGGATCGATAGTTAGTGCCATGACCTCATCACGACAGGCCTGACACTACACGACACTACACTGCCACCCTTCTGAGGAGGCGTGGGCGGCATAGCAGGGCATTGGAATGGAAGGGGGTGGGGTAGGGGGTGGAAGAGGGGGCGGGGAGGGAGAGGGTTGGGGGGTGAAAGTGATTGAGCGAGTCTGAGACACAGAGAGAGAGAGAGAGAGAGAGAGAGAGAGAGACAGACAGGCAGACAGACAGAGACAGACACAGAGAGAGACAGACAGACAGAGACAGACACAGAGAGAGACACAGACAGAGAGAGAATGTGAAACGAGATGAACGAGAAAAGGAGAGAGTGATGAGTGTGGGTAAGTGAGTAAAAATATATTAAGGATGGACAAAAAAGAAGAAGAAGTAAGTGAAGCTTTGAAGATGGGGAAGGGGTGTTAAGGGGAAGAGAGTACTGTAGGGGTGATGGTAGGATGATGGGAAATAGGAAACAATATGACACAGCCATATAAACTGCACTCCCTGTAGGCCTACTCCCAAAGTCAGTTAACGCCGACAAGCCACCAGACTCAACCATGCTGTATAAAATACTCAATGGCACGGTGAGTGTGAACAGGATCAAAGTCATACCTCAGCCAGAGCGGCAACGTAGGGGTCATTCACAACAGCTCCTCATCCCCCAGTGTCGGACGCAGTACCGTCAAAGCTCCTTTTTTCCACGAACAATCAAGGAGTGGAACGACCTGCCAACAAATTGTGATGGATTCTGATTCAATGCAAGCTGACATTATGTTTTATATTGCCCCTAAAATTCATGTAGTTTGGATTTACTTAATTTTGTTGTGTATTTTCTTTTTTTCTGTTCTTTTTTTTCCTTTTTGTATATAAGTGTTTACTACTGTTGTTGCTTTTATATTATTATTTTTTCAATATTAGATTAGTTTTGCGTGTGCAGTCCTTACTGTGCAACTTAAATATTAGAATACGCTTTATAAGCTCTTAGCTTGTTGTACTCGAAGTTCATAAATGTATTGCTGCTTTGTTATGATTTTCTATTCTTGAATAAATTCTTGTTTAAACCACCTGCCAACACCCGCAGTGGAGGCCAGAACTCCAGAGAGCTTCGCAGCCGGAGTCTGGAATTTCCTCAAAGGACACCCGCCTGCTGCGTCTGCTGCGGCTGGTGGCCCCACTCAGGGGTCATCAGTCTAACAACCAAGCAAAAGCCCCACCTCCCTTCCCCCCCTCTCCATTCCCCCCTCTCCCTCCCCCTCCTCTGCAGATTCCCATCAAGCTAGGCGTTTTCCTTTTGTCCGTCCTCTCTCCTCTTTCTTTAATCTTCGGCCTCCTGGCCCTTTCTTCCGGCATATATGTGGATGAACCTCCCCGGTTCCGTGGCATAATAATCAGTGGCTACGATTGTGGCTACGTACTGCGAAGAAGAAGAAGAAGGGAGATAATTTTCGACTCATGACTTATTGTGCTTTTTTTGGTGGTTATCCCCCCCTCCCCCATATCGGCATGGCAATAGGGGAAGACGGGGTAAAAAGCCCATGGGCGGGTAAGAAGCCCATGCCAATTATCTCATGAAATGAAGCAAATTTCAGTCACATTTTGCCCATGAGACGAGTGTTAATGTTTAGCATTCGTCTCATGGGCAAATTTGACTGAAACTTGCTTTATTTCATGAGATAATTGTCAAGGGCTTCTTACCCGCCCATGGGCTTTTTACCCCGTCTTCGCCTACTCATTAATTTATGATTTTTAAAAGACATCCTTACCACAATTCCTTTTAACCAAATGAATGTTGGTTGAAATCCATCCATTAGCTTTGACATAATCAGGGTCTTTGTGATATTCAAATCTGATTCTCAGGGATTACCGACGTTGATGTGGCTTGCCATTTGGTAAACTCTGTCACCAAAGGTCCTACACACCTATCTGTATTGTTTACAGGTGTTGCACTGCCTCCGGGCATTGCCTCCAGTATTGTTCCCACCATCTTTGTATCTACAAATGTCCTATATGTGTCTGTTCCAGACCGAGAGGACGTAAAACACCATTTTTCGTTCGGGTCCTACATTCATACTTACATACCTGTATTGTTAAAAAAAAATCGGGACTTTACTGGTGTTGCACTACCCCCAAGCATTGCCTCTAGGATCGTTCCCACCATATTTATATCTACTAATGTCCCATATGTGTCTGTTCCAGACCGGAGGACGTTAGGCAGAATTTCATCAGGGTCCTAATCACACAAACACACACACACACACACACACACACACACACACACACACACACACACACACACACACACACACACACACACACGCGCACACGCACGCACACACACACACACACACACACACACACAAACACATATACACACACACAAACACACACACACACACACACACACACACACACACACACACACACACACACACACGCGCGCGCGCGCGCGCGCGCGCGCGCACACACGCACACACACACACACACACACACACACAACACATACACACACACACACACACACACACACACACACACACACACACACACACACACACACACACACACACACACACACACACAGAGGCTCTTGTCCCAACTCCAATGTACCCCTGTTCTTATAGAACTGGGAGCACAAAAAGAGGGGGAGGATGGTAGGGTGGGGTGGGGTGGGGTGGGAGGATGATGCTAGGATGAAGCAGTGGAGAAGGAAGGATTGGGAGTAGAGAGAGGGTGGAGGGGGGGGGGAGGTGGTGGTGGCAGGACTTGAACGAGTTTCACGGGACCACATACCTCCCCTCTGTAGCATTACACATGGTCAGAAGAAAATGTTGATTAATGAGTATTGTTCCCCGTGGTTGTATCTATTGTACAAATAATTCCCCCACCTTCTGGGAGTTCTGTGCTTGTAACTTCCTCTAATCGGCCACTCTCTTTGACTCTGCCTTTTCCCTTTGCTTTCTGTCATCTACTATGTTTCTGACATACTGTCCCCATTCTCCTGCCTTTAAAAAAAAAAAAAATCTTCCAAATAAGTTTTCTCCTTCGAGCTCCTCCGAAATCGGAATGTGTCGGCTGCACGCAGCGGGGAGACCAGTGAAAAATGAAAACCGAACACATTACGTACCTTACCCACTATGGCCATATGGCCTGGGAACGCATATTGGTATTGGTATTGATATTAATGTTATAGTCACAGTGACTCGTCTCTAGGAAATTCGGGTTGCCCCCCCACCAGGAGAACACGTTACAGCCAGTGCTGAGCCACCCATTTATTTTTCGCATGCGGTTTTTGTGTGACTGATTGGAAAGGGAGGTGTGGGGGATAAATTTTGACCAAATGACAACTTTTTTGTTGTTTTCACTGAGTTCTTTAACGTGTGCTAAGTGCATGGGCACACGGGATCTTAATTTTTGTCGTCTCCGATCCGAAAGATTTATGGTCTTGTGGAATGTGAGCGAAAAATTCTGCAGCAGCCAGGAATGAATTAAGAATTAGAAAAATATTAAGGACTGAATTTTGGTGGACTAGTTTTTGTTTGTAGCTCAAGCCACAAATCTATAACTCACTTTGTCGGTCGGTCGGTCGGTCTGTCTGTCGGTCGGTCGGTCCAAAATTGTCGCACTTCAAATCGAGGCTACACTTCAAATTGAGGCCGCTCTTTAAAATGATGTATTTTAAAAGCGTACAAAATAATAAACATACGTAATACAGACACTACAACAGACACGACGAGTTTGCGGTGCTTCTTTTGATGAGTATAAGTAGGATACATAGTTTTAAATGTTTTCCAAAACATATAAAAAGTTACGAAATGGTGCAGATAACATTCTGGTTTACAGATTAAAATTATTGAAAAGCCAGGGGAGGTGACTCATGATTGGAGTGGTAAAAATAGACCGCGTGCCACAAACTATTGCGATTTCGCGCTTGCTTAATTCAGGAGGTTGTTTTCATGCTTTCCCCTCTACTTTATCAATTTCTTATGTCAAGAAATTTGTTCAGAATGTTACTAATACATATCAGTTTTTTAACATTTTGTTTAGTCACAGTGTTCAAAGTCAAGTCAAAGTCAAAAATACTTTATTATCACGTTAGGTGAAATTACAGTGTGGTCTCGTACAAGCACAATACAAGCAAGGAAACACACTTGCATGCATTAATAATGGAAACAAAACTAAGGAAAAATGAATAACAAATCATGCTTCGCAAAGAAATTGAACATAGTTAGGGTCGATACAAGCGACTATCAAAACATTAAGAACTGCCCTCTTTCCCACCATTTCTATTATCGCATTCATTTGTTCACCCCCACCCTACCCCAAACCCCCACCCTCTCCAAGTCACCCCAAGCTTTCACATATTTTGGGTCCCTTCCCGTTCCCAACATTTCATGCGCCT
>CM065683.1:21290732-21315732 GCA_017654935.2 Phymorhynchus buccinoides
CTTACCCGCCCATGCGCTTTTTACCCCGTCTTCCCCTATGGCTTTGCCAAGAGGATGTAAAACTTTAACTTTGGCTGATTTTTGAAGGTCTTATAATGGAGGTTCCATTGTATAGTTTTTCTTTCCAGAACAAATCAAATTTTCCCATCTACTTTCGGCAGTGTGAGCGGGAAGTGATTTCCCGACAAGCTGGCCCAGGCTCAGTCGAGAGAAGCAATCTTGTTGTAGGCTATTCTTTGCTGAGCAGGGAGCCAGTGGAGAGAACGCAGCAATGGAGTAACATGGTCATATTTAGAAGAGCGGAAGAAGAGGCGGGCAGCATGATTTTGAACTTTTTGAACTTTTGGGTGATGAGGTGTGAGGGGGAAACAATGGAGTGTGAATGTTTAATACCCAACCGTCTGATGATGGAGTAATGAAAACGAAACGATTTAAACAGAAGGGTTGTTGTTGATGCTGCTGCTACTGCAGCTGCTTCTGCTGCTACTGCAGCTGCTTCTGCTGCTCATAATTGCAGTGTGTGTGTGTGTAAACAAAAATAATTTCAAAATGTTTTTTATTCAGGTATTGGTTGACCTATTTCCATACTGCAAGGGTTTTTTTCTGATTTCTAATTCTGGACGTTTTTATTTAGAATCAAGTTAATGTTTCGCGAGGGTGGTGAAATGTCTGGGTTTCTTCATGACTTAGCGTGAGTGTGGAATGCTTGTCGTACTACAGCGTGCGATTGTGAATGCAGTTTTCAACTATTATGGAACTCATTTGAAAGTATACATCTGAAAATAAAAAATGAAAAAACAGCAACAGCAAAAAACATGCACTTTCTTGTGCGTGTACACTATTATGCACATTTATAAACATTTGCCAATAGGAGATACAGTTATACTTGTACGCGCAAGCACACATAGGCCTAAACAGCAAAGCACATACCCATATGCACGCTCACACAAACACATACACTGGCATTGACAGACAGACGGACAAACAAACAGACAGACAGACAGACATACGCTCACACTCACACTCACACTTACGCACGCACACACGCACGAACACACACACGCACGAACACACACACACACACACACACACACACACACACACACACACGCGCGTGCAAAGATGTACATATGCACACACATGTTCACACACACACACACACACACACACACACACACACACACACACACACACACACACACACACACACACACACACACACACACGTTAAACATGCGCGCACATATACACATACACACACGCACAATGTGTGTGCAAATAATAAACAATTAAAAAAAAACCCACCCAAGGATCAACACATATCAACATTAGGAGAGGAAAACATAAAGACTAACACTACTAGGAACAATACTGCCATTGAATGTGATGTTTGCCCTCTGTGCAGTTGTTGATGTTATTGTCGCTTTTTGGGGGTTTCTTCGTTCTTTCTTCTTCTTCGATGGCTCAGACAGCTTCCTGTCAATTATGAGCGTAGATGCGTCATGCTGCCGTTATTATGCGCCTAACTAAGAAATAGTTAGCGCCTAACTAAGAAATAGTTAGGCCCAGCAAGTCCGACTTCGGCTGGAAGAAATGTTTTTTGAAAAACGTTTCGTGAAAAAAGGCAGGAGAATGGACCGGTTAGGCAGAAAGATAGTAGATGACAGTAAGCAAAGGGAAAAGGCAGAGCCTCAAACAGAGTGACAGATTAGAGGAAGCTACAAGCACAGAACTTCCAGAAGGTGGGGGAACTAATTATACGGGGGAATATACTTTGTTGTTTAACTCTCGATGCTATGTGTGGGCGGACGTTGGATGGGACTGGAGATAAGGGGAGTGGGAGGCGGAAATGGTGTGTATGTGTGTGTGTGTGTGTGTGTGTGTGTGTGTGTGTGTGTGTGTGTGTGTGTGTGTGTGTGTGTGTGTGTGTGTGTGTGTGTGTGTGTGTGTGTGTGTGTGTGTGTGTGTGTGTGTTTGCAAGGGTGATTGTGTAACCTATACACGCGGGCGCTGCACATGCGTGTTTAAGTGCACCATTATTTGTGTATGAATAGATCTGTCAGCGTGGGTGGAATAGGCTAGGCGTAATTTTCGTTCGTTTGCCTTGGGGATAAGAGATTTTTTGCTGGACACTTTTATTGTAAATGTATGCAAATAGTTTTGTCCCATCTGCTTTGGGATAATAAGATAAGATGCCTTCTTAACTTAATAATGTTTTGTCTGAGACGGGGTAAAAAGCCCACGGGCGGGTAAGAAGCCCATGCCAATTATCTCATGAAACTGATGAAGCAAATTTCAGTCAAATTTGGCCCATGAGACGAACGCTAACATTCGTCTCATGGGCAAAATGTGACTGACATGTTCTTCATTTCATGAGATAATTGGCATGGGCTTCTTACCCGCCCATGGGCTTTTTAATACCCCGTCTTACCCTACTTCTGTTGACCAACTCCAATGTTCAATTTATTTATCGCCCGGTTTTGCATTGGCCCTTCACTCAAAATGGCTGTTATCACTGGTCGGGCAACCTCCGAAGTCGGAGTGTGGCTGCTCACGTGGCGGGGTAATACAAAAAAAACCCGGTCACTCCACACGGGTAATGCTCTCATCCCTAGCTGGTGCGTTTTTTGTACCTTGGCGTTCAAATGCTTCGGCTGTCCCTGGAGTCTTTAAGCCAGGGTACCGGACAACAAACATAGCAACTGGTTGGACCAATAGCTAAGTGAGAGCGAGAACTGTACGATTCACTATCTCACTGTTTCGGTTTTGAACCCTTTCGCCGCCAGCCATTTTTTAGCCAAAACATCTCATCATACTTAGGGGAAGACGGGGTAAAAAGCGCATGGGCGGGTAAGAAGCCCACCCCAATTATCTCATGAAATAAAGAAAATTTCAGTCAAATTTGCCCATGAGACGAATGCTAGACATTAACGCTCGTCTCATGGGCAAAATGAGACTGAAATTTGCTTCATTTCATGAGATAATTGGGGTGGGCTTCTTACCCGCCCATGCGCTTTTTACCCCGTCTTCCCCTATCTGAGTGGAGAAGAAAAAAAAATCATGTGCAATATTGGGAATTCCTTTGTGACATGCATATAGTAGTAAGGCCAACCCATACCTCCCAAAATTAAGAAAATAGGGTCTTTGGATAACAGGTCCAGGTTTGGTGCGTTTTAGTGACATGGGTATTGAACCGTTGTGGTGCAAAAATGCAACATTGGCGGCGAAAGGGTTAATTAGTCCGCTTTCATGATTATTTGATTTCATAAAGCACTGGAATGTTTTTTAAAAACAATTTTGCAGCTTAGTATTTTGTGAATGACTACGACTCTCAAACGAAGAAGCGTTTGCACTTGCGGCTGCACTCTGAGGGACAAGTTAGGTATTAGGTACTTTATAGTCACAGAGGCGTCTCTGTGAAATTCGGGCTGCTCCCACCTGGAGAGCGCGTCGTCACAGCCAGAGGAGCGCCACCCCAATTTTTTTGATTTTTTTTTTTAATGCGATTTTTGTGTGACTGACGAGGAAGGAAATGGGTGGGGTGGGGTAAATTTGGACCAAATGACAACTTTTTCGTTGCCACTGGGTTTAAGGTGTGCTAAGTGCATGGGCACACGGGACCTCGGTTTATCGTCTCATCCGAAAGACTCCACGTTCAGACCGTAAGGCCTAGTGCAAAGTGAGAGGAAAAATCCCCTGTACCCACCCAGGTTCGAACTCGGTGTTTACTTGACACGAGGCGAACGCACTCACTGTGCCACTCTACACCACAAGTTGGCTGGTTTGGCCTTTGAAAAGTCCATAGCTGCCGGCAACCTTTGATAAATTAAATATTTCACCGCCAGCCATATTTCAGCCAAACATTTCCATTAAATTTACCTGGGTAGAGAACAAAATCCATCTGGGATTGGGGATTCTTCCGTGACAGATATAAGATAAGGTCTATCCTTACTTCCTGAAACTAAAACAATAGGGTCTTTGGATAATAGACCCCAATTTGATGCCTTTTAGTGACATGGGTGTTAAAATCATTGTGGTGCTAAAATGCGACTTTGGCGGTGAAAGGGTTAAACTGCTGGCAACGACTAAAAGCACGGGAGGTCCAGGAGTCGGTGAAGACTCACTGTGAGATCCAGGGGCAATGTCCCTGCTGGGGGTCTTATCTAGGGGCAACGCAGAAAAGAAACTTGCAAAATTGGACTTTTGGTATGTCTTTTTCTAACCTACCCTTCAAAGACCCCCCACGTCACGTGTCACATTCCCTCTTATGCTTGGAATATTCCTTAAAGACCCAGTGACGCGACACGGTTAAGTCCCTTGTTTTTTTCTGGGTTGCTGTGACCCACATATAGATTTCCCCCCAAGTTCAAATTGAGGCTGCTCTTTAAACTGATGTTTGGGTTTGAATTTGGGGCTATTTATATGGGAGTCAGACTTGGTCAAAACAAGATTTATTTCCAGTTATTACAGGGAAAACACGTGAAACCCGAGATTTTGACACGTGATCGGGTGGATCTTTAAGATTTCTTACCCGCTATAAGAGGGAAAACACGTGAAAACCATGATTTTGACACGTGACGTGCTGGGTCTTTAATAAGTAAAGGTGTCGATTTTTTTCAATATCTTGTAGTCGTCTTAACCCTTTCACAGCCAAAGTCGCATTTTAGCACCAGAGTGATTTAACACCTATGTCACTAAAAGGCATCAAATTGGGGTCTATTATACAAAGACCCCGTTGTCTTAGTTTTGGGAAGTAAGGATAGACCTTACTTTATATAATATCACAGAAGAATCCCCAATACTGCAGATGGATTTTGTTCTCTACCCAGGTACATTTAATGGATTTTTTGGGGCTGAAATATGGCTGGCGGTGAAAGGGTTAAAATTATGTAAAGAGCCGGTTCTACCAAACAAATCCTGATTTAAAGTTCAACCAGCTACATGTTCAACTTAACTCTTTTAATTTAACTCTCCATAGGCGAATTATATTCTACATTCCCATCAAATGAAGTCATTCACTGCCAAACACCCTGCCTGCCATGTGTTTGTTTTTAGCGCTGTTGTCATTGTTTCTGCCGTTAAAGCAATATATGCGCGCACTCCCCCCAAAAAAAAAATTACTTCCCTCTTGCCGGTTGACTTACAACGGACAACCAAGACCCACTGACCCACCACGATTAAGTCCTTTGGGTTTTTTTGGGGGGTAGCTGTGACCCACATACAAATTCCCCCAACTTCAAATTGAGGCTGCTCTTTAAAATTGTTTCGTTTGGAAGTTGGAGGCATTTGTATGGGAGTCAAACCTGGTCAAAACTAGATTTCGTACCAGCTATAAGAGGGAAAACACGTGAAACTCGTGATTTTGACACGTGATCTGGTGGGGTCTTTAAACCTACAGTGGGATGCATTTTTAACCTTCAGTGCAAAACCCTGAGTACCCCCATCCAGAGCCTGTATATACACAGGCTATGCCCCCATCCTTCCAAACACCCATGGATGCTCAGAAATGTCCAAATTCAGTTTTAAAAAACAATCTATTTCTGGAATTCCCTGACAGACTTCGGAATTCTGAACAATGCTGTAGAATTCCTGATGGTTGGCAGCTATTGGCCACTGCAACGACCACCTTTTGCAAAAGTGAATGCACTTGGTAGATGCTTCAGTACTGACCAAATAAGGGAGTAACTCTCGCCAATAACCCTAATTGAGGCCACTGAATGGCTGCCTTTTGCCAGAGTGAATGCCCTTTTGGATACTGACCAACAAGGGCTTAGCTCTGACTGTCAAGGGCGTTGAATAACCCTAGGTGCAGTAGCCAATAGGAAACCATCCCCAATGGCAACTGTCCAGAAGCATCTGAAGCACTGGGGATGTCCCCTGGGCAAGACATCTTTGCCATCAGCAAATTCGTTACGGCGTCTCCACTGTAGTAGCTTCAGGAAATTGGGAATTCTGGCCCAGCTTTCCAGAATAGCTCTTGCCTGCTCTGCCATCTCGGGAGGCCATTGTCAGAAAGCACTGACCAGCACATGCTCACGCACTTGCACACGTGCGCGCAAACACATAGAGAGAGAGAGAGAGAGAGAGAGAGAGAGAGAGAGAGAGAGAGAGAGAGAGAGAGAGAGAGAGAGAGAGAGAGAGAGAGAGAGAGAGAGAGAGAGAGAGAGAGAGAGAGAGAGAGAGAGAGAGAGAGAGAGAGAGAGAGAGAGAGAGAGAGAGCACTGAATTTTTAATTTATTTAACAAGGACAAATAAAGTTTTTCAGTGTTCGGTGCTCTCTCAAAGAGAGAGAGAGAGAGAGTAAGAGAGAGAGAGAGAGAGAGAGAGAGAGAGAGAGAGAGAGAGAGAGAGAGAGAGAGAGAGAGAGAGAGAGAGAGAGAGAGAGAGAGAGAGAGAGAGAGATAATGATCATGAGAGAGAGTCAACACACGAAAGACTGGACTTGTGTTTTGCAACTTATTTTATTTCAAACGATCAGTTTGTTCACACACTCTTCATTGTTTGGCATACGGATTCATGATGATCAAGCAGTACAGTAATGAGCATGGAGAACAACAGGACCTCCTTCCCCAGTCAAAAGAAGAAAATGACAAACAGAAAACCCCCAGAGAGATTGGTAAAAAGAAAAAGTTCGCATACATGTACCTCACGTTTAATCAAAATTATTTCAACAGAACAATGACAATCGAAACTGTATCAGACCCCCCCCCCCCCCCCCCCCCCCCCCCCCCCCCCCCCCCCCCCCCCCCCCCCCCCATAAGTCTCGAGTAGTCTGGATAGCTGAAATGAGTAGTTTTGGTGCAAAACGTGTAGTCATTTCATTAAAACCATCAAACACACTGTTCACTGAAAATGAGTACCAATCCAGAATTTAAGAGTATTATTATTATTATCAAATTTGAAGAGTAGTTGGGGTCCAAATTGAGTAGAATACTACTCGAAAAGAGTAGAGTAAACAGGTCTGCTGTATGCTTGTTGCCCGAACTGAATCAGATTTTTTTAAAAACAACAACAACAACCCAGAACTACAACCTAAAACAAAATTCATTTCAAGTTTTAGCTAAGAGAGAGAGAAAGAAAGAGAAAAAGAGAGAGAGAGGAGAGGTTGAGAGACAGACAGAGAGACATAAATAGAGAGACAGAAACAGAGAGAGAGAGAGAAAGAGGGGTTGTAACGCCTTGAGAAATGAGAATGAATGCTGGCTACACAGAAGGAAACCAAAATGATACAAACAGCAAAAGAAAAATATTATGGAGACAAAAAAAAGTTTAAAAAAACACCCCATCGAAGAAAAACACCCCAGCCGTTTTCCATTTTGTCTTTAAAAAAAAAGAAGAAAGAGAGACAGAGAGAGGGGGAGGGGTCAGTCGGATGCAATCAGAGAGACAAAGATATAACGGAAACATTTAATCATATTCATTAGCCTTTTATCCATTAAAAACAACAACAACACCCACACACACAAAGAAACAACAACAACAAACTTGCTAAAGTGTCTCCAAACTCGGAGAATCTAAATTGGACGGTCTAAATATAAACACGAATGCTGACAATAATGATGACGACGATAACGACAACGATGATGAATCAAGACGTCTGACGATGGAACCATGTAATGGGAGAGTCAATCAAGAAAGGGTTTTTTGGGTGGGTGGGTGGGGGTGCCCGTTTGGGGGCGGGGGGGGGGGGGGGGGAGAGAAACAAATCATAAATGTATTGCTTTGTGTCGATTGCATGGGATTGCATGGTACAAGTTGCACGCCATTCCCACAGCATTGGTTATCTTTCACAAAAACATGGCTTCCTGTCTCCGGCCGAACACCACAACCCGACCACAGACTCTACCAACGAGTGTATAATCACACTCCGGCAATATTGTACTTTAATAAACCCCACCCCCCACTCACCCCGGTCATGTTTACGACCCTCCATCTCAAAGTCTGCTTCTTTCAGCTTTATGAAAATAATCCAAGGCTGATCCTAACCCTAACCCTGTCCAAAAATGGCAGATTTTGCTCCTCTGTGAAAATGTTCATATGCGGAAATATGAAGGGGGGAGGTGCTAGGAAGGAAGGAAAAATGGTGTTTTACGTCCTCTCGGTCTGGAACAGACACATATGGGACATTTGTAAATACAAAGATGGTGGGAACGATACTGGAGGCAATGCCCGGAGGCAGTGCGACACCAGTAAAGTCCCGATTTTTTAGCAATACAGATAGGTAGGTGTAGCAGTAACCACGCCTCGGTTAAACCTCATCGGCTATGGTACCGCTACTTTAGATATTATTCTTTCTTGATCAGGGTCTCTCCTGTGCCAGGGGGGAGGGGGGGGGGGGGGGGTGCTAAAGTATATGACAGCCTATACTCCTATGTCATTTACCTTTTAAAGAAAATGTTTTCGCTTTAACTAACGACAATGTGTATTCAATACTATAGTATGCAGGCCTTTTAGAATTTAAATATGAATTTATTTATTGAATTTCTGGTCAACTAATTTTTTTTTTATAACTGTTTTTAAAAAAAAGTTTTCTTTGAATTTTTTTCTTTCTTTCTGGGACCTTATTTGCATATAGTCTAACTGTTATTTGCATATAGTCTAACTATTATCTTATTAAAGTTAAACAAGAACATAGAATGGATAAGTTGTTCTAGACAACAGGCAAAATGCAAACGCTCGAAAGTCATTACAAAAAATAATAATTGTGGGCTTGGTTTTATTTGATAAACCTACCCATTAACCCTTTCACCGCCAAAGTCGCATTTTAGCACCACAGTGATTTAACACCTATGTCACTAAAATGCATCAAATTGGGGTCTATTATCCAAAGACCCTATTGTCTTAGTTTTGGAAAGTAAGGATAGACCTTATTGTATATATGTGTCACAGAAGAATCCCCAATACTGCAGATGGAGTTTGTTCTCTACCCAGGTAACTTTAATGGACATTTTTGGCTGAAGTATGGCTGGCGGTGAAAGGGTTAAACAAAAACAAAACGCACATTTTCACTGCATATAATGTTCAACAAGAACAGCGTTAACTGATCATATGTTACTGGTGACGTCATCAATAACAGCAAAGGGGAACAACTCTCTGTCGCTGACTCCCCCCCCCCCCCCTTTCACCAGAGCATGCGCAGAGGTAGGGATGGACATATCTTTTTCTTTTGTGCGTAAGATTTTCTATCAAAGTTTTCTGATTCGTGATCAAAGTTTTCAAAATTAAATGAATAGATATGCATATACAGTGGAACCTCCCTTATACGACCTTCAAAAATCATCCCAAAATGAGGTCTTATAAGGGAGGGGTCTTGTAAGAGAGGTAATTTTAATACTTACAAAGAAGGGCAATGTCTGAGAGAAGTAGGTCTTTCGTGGGAGGGAGTCTTATCATGGGAGGTCGTAAAAGGGAGGTTCCACTCTATATGGACAATGCAAGGCGTGGAAAACCCCTTTTTTTTGAAGAGACAGCTGTAAAACGACGAGTCTAGCTCCTTTCTGACAAAAGAAAATACGATGATGGAAAATGAAGAAGACCCATCCTTACGTTAATTACCCGGGCCAATCAATCCTACGCACGCGATAACAATTACCGACAGTTAATAGCGAACAAGACAGGACCCATCCTTCTCGTTTAGTCCCATCCTACTCGCGCGCACGCACACACACACACACACACACACACAAATCAGGCCAAAGCAAAAAACAAACAAACAAACACCCACACGATTATTAAGAACACAGATTGTTAACAATATTAACACAATTGATGACAGGAAATGACAATAATTATTATAAAAAACAACCAACAACAATAAACTGACATTTCGTTTAAAACAAAAGCAAATAAAAGACGATGTTTGTGCACAGAAAAATTAAGCAGTTTTGTTTGGGGGAAATACATCCTGCAACCTATTCTGCCCATTCCTGTAATTATGTCCATGTTCTAAAGTGCATGGAATGCATAGGCCTCCTACTATACAAAATCTGTTCACGGTTTTTTTCCCCAAGTCCTAGAGAGCAAAAATCAAACAAACAAAAAACATTGTTTCGTAGGCCTAATTGCTATTTTTTCTGCATCGTTTCCCACTTACCCACTTGTAGTTAATATTATCTTGTGCACTTATCTCATAGGATGAGTTTAGTACACGCAGATACGAACATACACACACATACTAACATTCATTATTTTTAGTCCACGGTCGAGAGTGTTCCTAAAAGGATATATAAAACCCGAAGTATACCCACTAACTAAGCCTGGGCGTTTTGGTTCGTTTTTTCTTCAACATACTAACATTCACTCGCTCACTCTCTTTCTCTCACACACACACACACACTATCTCAAAGCTATTTCTGGCATCTCTTCTTATTCCTGATAACACGAACAAAACAAATTTAATGCCCCGTGTTTCCCCGAAGACAGGTGTGGCTGCCCACGTGGCGGGGGGATGACTGAAAACGGTGACACACGTCATGTTCTCATCCGTAGCTGATGCACTTGTACCATAGTGCTTCCGGTACAAGTGCTTCCGCTGTTGGGATGATCCCTGGAGTCTTTTAGCCAGGGTACGACAACAACAATGCTCCTTGTTTCTGTCATTTTATGCACGTCTTCCTTTTTATTTCCTTAGGCCTACAGTAACAGATACAAATCTATTCCAGTCCTACTAGCAAAAACAGCGACGCAAATGGCAACGTAACTAAAGTACTGGTAATATACACAGCAGTGATAGTAAAAAAAAAAGTAATAATGTAAAAGCTGTTTGCATTATATCTGTAATAAGCCCGTTGATTAGAAGTAACAGCTATGCGAGTCTAAAAGGTGGCGAACACACACACGCACGCACACACAAACACACACACACAAAGTGGGTGGCGCTGCAGTATCTGCGACGCGCTCAACATTTGGGAGCAGCCCGACTACCAAACACACACACACACACAAAGTGGGTGGCACTGCGGTATCTGCGACGCGCTCAACATTTGGGAGCAGCCCGACTACCAAACACACAAACACGCACACACACAAAGTGGGTAGCACTGCAGTATCTGCGACGCGCTCAACATTTGGGAGCAGTCCGACTACCAAACAAACACGCGTACACACACACACACAAAGTGGGTGGCGCTGCAGTATCTGCGACGCGCTCAACATTTGGGAGCAGTCCGACTACTAAACACACACACACACAAAGTGGGTGGCACTGCAGTACCTGCGACGCGCTCAACATTTGGGAGCAGTCCGACTACTAAACACACACACACAAAGTGGGTGGCGCTGCAGTATCTGCGACGCGCTCAACATTTGGGAGCAGTCCGACTACCAAACACACACAAAGTGGGTGGCACTGCAGTATCTGCGACGCGCTCAACACTTGGGAGCAGCCCGACTACCAAACACACACACACACACGCGCGCACTAAACACAAGTGAATGAACACATCTAGGGTATAGAAATGGTAGAAGGCATTATTAACCAATCTCTCGATCTCGGCTACAAGCCAGAAGGTGCTATCTCTTCTTTCTTTATTCGTGTTGTGACAATAGTACGTTCTGGCTTTCAGCACGAGAAGAATGATAGTACAGTACATACTGGAATATCACCCTAGACATCGCAAACAAAGAGAGGGAGGAGAAAGAGAAGAGACAGAAAATAGACGGGGGGTGGGGGAGAGAGAGAGAGAGAGAGAGAGAGAGAGAGAGAGAGAGAGAGAGAGAGAGAGAGAGAGAGAGAGAGAGAGAGAGAGAGAGAGAGAGAGAGAGTGTCAGTGAATAGACCTGCAAGATCGCACAAACCAGGTGCTTTATCTATGAAAATGTAGTTCCGCTGCATCTGTGGTGATGAATATGAAAGAGAGAGAGAGAGAGAGAGAGAGAGAGAGAGAGAGAGAGAGAGAGAGAGAGAGAGAGAGAGAGAGAGAGAGAGAGAGAGAGAGAGAGAGAGAGAGAGAGAGAGAGACACACACACAGAGAGAGAAAATGAGAGAAAGAGAGAGAGAGAGAGAGAGAGAGAGAGAGAGAGAGAGAGAGAGAGAGAGAGAGAGAGAGAGAGAGAGAGAGAGAGAGAGAGAGAGACAGACAGACAGACACAGACAGACTAAAGAGAAAACGTAATGCGCAACCGAAAAAGAAGAAACAAGTAACAAAACACAACTAGACCAGTAAAGATGACAGCGAACCAGACAGATTAGAAAGAGCTGAGCGTGCGTGGGCAGAGAAATATGGCATTCCAAACGTCAAACAATTATTTGCACGATTTTTAGTGGTAAAATGAGGCACTTTCCTCATTCTGTGCACATAATTCATTCTGTGGCACACACAATTCATTCTGTAGGACAGAATTCATTCTGTGGCACACACACTTCATTCTGTGGCACACACAATTCATTCTGTAGGACAGAATTCATTCTGTAGGACAGAATTCATTCTGTGGCACACACAATTCATTCTGTAGGACAGAATTCATTCTGTGCACAAAATTTATTCTGTGGGATACACATTTCATTTTGTGCGCAGAATGAATTCTGTGTCCCACAGAATAAATTTTGTGCACAGAATGAATTCTGTTATCCCACAGAATGAATTCTGTCCGACAGAATGAATTCTGTCCGACAGAATGAATTCTGTCCTATAGAATGAGTTCTGTGGGAAACACAATTCATTCTATGGAGAATGAGGCTCATTTGCATATGACGTCACTGTGTGTGTGTGTGTGTGTGTGTGTGTGTGGGGGGGGGGGGGGGGGGCAAACTGCCTACCTTCTTCTTGTAGGCGATTGTAGATTGTTTGACAACTCACTCCAAAAAGCGTCGCTACTCTTGAGAACGGCAGTAGATCAATTTTTGGTCTTCCTGTCATCGATCGTACACCAAGAAATGTCGGCGTTGCTTTGGTAGGCCAAAATAAGAGGAGTTATACTATTGTTAGCAGGTTTCGTATAATATAATTATTTTCTTTTATTTGAAAAGAAAGGGGGGGGGGGGGGGGGGGTCTTAGTTACAATTTTTTTTTAAGACAGTTGCATACATTTCCAACAACACATTTCTAAACTAATGAACACTACCTAGGTACCTACAATCGCCATCATATGCAAATGAGCCTCGTTCTCCATAGAATGAATTGTGTTTCCCACAGAACTCATTCTATAGGACAGAATTCATTCTATAGGACAGAATTTATTCTGTCGGACAGAATTTATTCTGTCGGACAGAATTCATTCTGTCGGACAGAATTCATTCTGTGGGATAACAGAATTCATTCTGTGCACAAAATGTATTCTGTGGGACACATAATTCATTCTGCGCACAAAATGAAATGTGTATCCCACAGAATAAATTTTGTGCACAGAATGAATTCTGTCCTACAGAATGAATTGTGTGTGCCACAGAATGAATTCTGTCCTACAGAATGAATTGTGTGTGCCACAGAATGAATTCTGTCCTACAGAATGAATTCTGTCCTACAGAATGAATTGTGTGTGCCACAGAATGAATTCTGTGCACCACAGAATGAATTGTGTGCACAGAATGAGGAAAATGCCTCATTTTACCACTAAAAATCGAGCAAATAATTGTTTGACGTTTGGAATGCCATAGAGAAAGGGGGGAAAAAGGAGGAAAAGAAAGAAGAAAAAAAAAAGGAGAAAAAAAAAATTCGTCTAACAAGACGGCGAAAGGTTCCCTTGTTCCCTAATGGGTTTCTATTCGCGCTGATCGAACGTCTAAATCAGGAAACCTTCCCTCTGACATTCAGCCTAAAGAAGGAAACGTTCCCAGATCCATTCACGTTAGCCAGTTTGGCTTTTATGTTTTTCTTGGGTTTTTGTTGTTGCTTTTAGCTAGCTAGCCATGACTCATAGTCAGTTATAGTATGACTTCAAGAGGAAAACAACACATCACCTTGACTTGAAAGAATTATGAAAAAAAATAAATAAATTTTTTTTAATAGAAAACTTGAGGATGGATGGATTGAAATAGAAAGCAAGGATTGGAAGGAACAAAAGGAAAGGGAGAAAGAGAGCAAAGAAAAAAAGGGGGAAGGAGAGAGAGCAAGGGAAAAAAAAGGGAGGAAGAAAGAAAGTAAGTAAAGTAAAGAAGCAGTCAAACTGAAAAAGATTGTGTGTGTGTGTGTGTGTGTGTGTGTGTGTGTGAGAGAGAGAGAGAGAGAGAGAGAGAGAGAGAGAGAGAGAGAGAGAGAGAGAGAGAGAGAGAGAGAGAGAGAGAGAGAGAAAGAGAGAAAGAGAGAGAGAGAGAGAGAGAGAGAAACGGAGAGAGAGAGAGAGAGAGAAACGGAGAGAGAGAGAGAGAGAGAGAGAGAGAGAGAGAGAGAGAGAGAGAGAGAGAGAGAGAGAGAGAGAGAGATAAAGAGAGAGAGAGAGAGAGAGAGAGAGAGAGAGAGAGAGAGAGAAAGAGAGAGATAAAGAGAGAGAGAGAGAGAGAGAGAGAGAGAGAGAGAGAGAGAGAGAGAGAGAGAGAGAGAGAGAGAGAGAGAGAGATAATTAAAAGATCGAGAGATACAGACCATACGCACTGAAACAGCTGCCATGCTGCAAAAGATGACGTGATATTTATATCTAGATGTCAATGATACACACTTTTCACACACACACACACACTACCCACACCCACACAAACACCACTCACAGTTAATTCAGTATATATACCCTTTCTCCATTATGATATTCACAACCTTTTTCCAAACAATATATTTCATGACATACAAGGTTATCAAACACAGTTAATAGAAAACACACGTGCATCATAGAAATACATGAACCGCTACGCATTTCGTCAAACTGCTGAAACCATTTCACTAAAAAAAACCCCACCATAAGTGTTTAGTATCCAGAATTGTGACTTGAGCTGAATATTGCGTGACATTGATAAAAAAATATTTCAAATGAAAAACGCACGGATCATCGTCATCGATGAAATTACCGTAATCGGATGGGAGATAATAATTAATATTGGGTGATTTTGACAACATGTGCATCCCAGACATTGTTTGGCACTCTGTCATAACATGAACACCATTAGAGAGAGAGAGGGAGAGAGAGAGAGAGAGAGAGAGAGAGAGAGGGAGAGAGAGAGAGAGAGAGAGAGAGAGAGAGAGAGAGAGAGAGAGAGAGAGAGAGAGAGAGAGAGAGAGAGAGAGAGAGAGAGGGAGGGAGAGAGAGAGAGAGAGAGGAGAGAGAGAGAGAGAGAGAGAGAGAGAGAGAGAGAGAGAGAGAGAGAGAGAGAGAGAGAGAGAGAGAGAGAGAGAGAGAGAGAGAGAGAGAGAGAGAGAGAGAGAGCAGGGGTGAGGAGTGGGCAATGAAAGAAAATGCCAGAGTCGGCACAGTGGGAGCGCGTTCGCCTCGTGTCAAGTAAACCCGAGTTCGAACCTGGGTACAGGGGATTTTTCCTCTCACTTTGCACTAGGCCTTACGGTCTGAACGTGGAGACTTTCGGATGAGACGATAAACCGAGGTCCCGTGTGCCCATAGCATACGTTAAACCCAGTGGCAACGAAAAAGTTGTCATTTGGTCAAAATTTACCCACCCCCTTTCCTTCCTCATGAGTCGCACAAAAATCACATGCAAAAAAACAAACAAAAATTGGGTGGTGCGCCTCTGGCTGCGACGCGCTCTCCAGGTGGGAGCAACCCGAATTTCACAGAGACGCCTCTGTGACTATAAAGTACCTAATACCTAAAGACCTGAGGTGTTTTTTTAATCACCACCCAGTGAAACAAAATGGCGCATGATACAATGATGCAAAGTTAACAATGCGTTTACGTTATAATGTTTACTGCCTCGAACCAGAAGCTCTGTTTTCCCATATGGTTATTTGGTTAAAGGCCTTCCACGTCACGTGTCACATTCCCTCTTATGCTAGGAAGATTCCTTAAAGACCCAGTGACGCACCACGATTAAGTCCCTTGGTTTTTTTCTGGGTTGCTGTGACCCACATACAAAATTCCCCATATTCAAATTGAGGCTGCCCTTTATACTGATGTGTCGGTTTGAATTTGGGGCCATTTATATGGGAGTCAGACTTGGTCAAAACAAGATTTCTTTCCAGTTATAAGAGGGAAAACACGTGAAACCCGTGATTTTGACACGTGATCTGGTGGCTCTTTCAGATTTCTTATCAGCTATAAGAGGGAAAACACGTGAAAACCGTGATATTGACACATGACGTGGTGGGTCTTTCAGACTTTAGCAGAGCTTCAGACTGCATTGAAACTTCGTGGGACATAATTATGACCCCTGATTTACAGAATATGATGACAGAATACGAGGGCTCCATTTCCAAAAAAACAAGGGGCCAGTGATGCGTCAGCTTAAGATCGTTGTCAGACTTCATGGGCCATATGACCCCTGGCTGCATAAAACGAGGGGTCAATTCGGGTCATTGACCCGGACCCCCTGACAATCTCAGTGAAGCTCTGCTTTTGTTCCCATTTAATCAATTGTGTATTGACGGGCAGGGGCAGTGCGTGATGTGGACAAGACCAAAACTGTTCGGTCCACAAGGCCATTTGTCCAGTCATTGATTGTCCCAGCACCTGTACATAAACTATCTTACATGGTTAGTTCACAGAGCATTGCCTTCAAAGAAAAGATGTGCTTTTTTTTTTATAGCTAAACTTGACCAACACACCATGTCTTCCTAGGGGAAGACGGGGTAAAAAAAAAGCCCATGGGCGGGTAAGAAGCCCATGCCAATTACCTCATGAATTAATTAAAGCAAATTTCAGTCAAATTTGCCCATGAAACGAACGCTAAACATTAACACTCGATTCATGTATAAAAACAAAACAACAAAAACATCCCCATCCTCGTTCCTTCATCAAAATGGTACTAGGGGAAGACGGGGTAAAAAGCGCATGGGCGGGTAAGAAGCCCACCCCAATTATCTCATGAAATGAAGCAAATTTCAGTCTCATTTTGCCCATGAGACGAGCGTTAATGTCTAGCATTCGTCTCATGGACAAATTTGACTGAAATTTTCTTTATTTCATGAGATAATTGGGTTGGGCTTCTTACCCGCCCATGCGCTTTTTACCCCGTCTTCCCATACAAGTCCAAATCAGACCGACGCATGAACAATGATTCTTGAGGAAGATTACTTATCAGAAACAAAGGAAGTTGTTCTTTCGAATAACTTAAAGTTGGTCAAAACTATGACGATAAATAGCTAAAAAGAGAAAAAGAAAAGAAAGAAAAGAAGATAACATCGGTGATTCTTTTGATTTATCATAATTTATGAATTGCAGACGCAAACAGAAGCCTGCTTTCCATTACTTCTTCCTCTTCTTCTTCTTCTATCGCTCAGACAGTTTCCTGTCAATTATGAGCGCAGATGCGTCATGCTGCCGTTATGCGCCTAACTAAGAAATAGTTAAGCCCAGCATGTCCGACTTCGGCTGGAGGAGGAAATGTTTTTGAAGGTGTTTCGTGAAGAAGAAAAAAAAGAGAGAAAAAAAGGCAGGAGAATGGACCGGTAAGGCGGCAGAAAGATAGTAGATGACAGTAAGCAAAGGGAAAAGGCAGAGTCAAAGAGAGTGACAGATTAGAGGAAGTTACAAGCACAGAACTTCCAGAAGGCGGGGGGACTATTTATACAAAAGACCCCGGTATCGGGGGGGGGGGGGGGGGGGGGGGACTTTCCATTACAATGATCAATGGAATTTTAAAAAACAAAAGAACCACAACATACTTTCACCATTTCACCATTTTCATTTTGGTCCAATTTCTTTTCCTTCATTAAACGAACAATTAAAAACCAATTTCACTGCTGTCTTTTTAAAAGCAGCAGCACTTGAAAATAATAAATGCCAATGCTCATACTGCTTTCACTGAACACAGGGCACAACTCAGAAATGCCCCCCTTCTTTTTTGGCAAAGCAGAAGAAATAGGCATAGCAAACCATTTTGGCACGATGGACTTACTAAGCAATGGTGTGGTTTTTAAAAAAATGAGTAGGGTAAGACGGGGTAAAAAGCCCATGGGCGGGTAAGAAGCCCACCCCAATTATCTCATGAAATGAAGCAAATTTCAGTCTCATTTTGCCCATGAGACGAGCGTTAATGTCTAGCATTCGTCTCATGGGCAAATTTGACTGAAATTTGCTTTATTTCATGAGATAATTGGTATGGGCTTTTTACCCCGTCTTCCCCTATGTCATTACTTTTATGGGTAGACAAACGATTTTGTCGCCAATTACTTTTTTGGGGCAGTGGTAGGGGAAGACGGGGTAAAAAGCGCATGGGCGGGTAAGAAGCCCACCCCAATTATCTCATGAAATGAAGCAAATTTCAGTCTCATTTTGCCCATGAGACGAGCGTTAATGTCTAGCATTCGTCTCATGGGCAAATTTGACTGAAATTTGCTTTATTTCATGAGATAATTGGTATGGGCTTCTTACCCGCCCATGGGCGTTTTACCCCGTCTTCCCCTATGTCATTACTTTTATGGGTAGACAAACGATTTTGTCGCCAATTACTTTTTTGGGGCAGTGGTAGGGGAAGACGGGGTAAAAAGCGCATGGGCGGGTAAGAAGCCCACCCCAATTATCTCATGAAATAAAGAAAATTTCAGTCAAATTTGCCCATGAGACGAATGCTAGACATTAACGCTCGTCTCATGGGCAAAATGAGACTGAAATTTGCTTCATTTCATGAGATAATTGGGGTGGGCTTCTTACCCGCCCATGCGCTTTTTACCCCGTCTTCCCCTACAAATTCAGGGTTCCCAGGGCTTTCAGCTATCCCCAAGTAAGGACCTTGTAAGGACCTGTAGGCCTAAGGATAATCTGCATCTTTTAGCCAACAATCTTGAAAGGAACACTTTCCCAGCATTGTGAACAATGTCTAAGCAGATAGAAAACCTATAACTGACACAGATATACGCGTTTTCTTGCAAAACGACACCAGGATAAAGAACGAGATTTGTCCAATTTCTCTTGACAACTCGCGGTGCATCGTTCGTCTGCTAAGCGGTCAGTTGAAACGGGAAGGTGGGGGAGGGGGGTAAGGTGAAGTAGGTGCTCAGCGATGTTTCTCAAGTGTAAAAGTGCTGCTTCTGCGATCTATTTTGAGTATGGTCTTGCTGCTCAGGGCAGTTTCTTGCAGCCGTCAGGACTTGTAAGGACCTTGAAGTGAATGTAAGCACTTGTAAGGCCTTACTTGGAGATTTCAATTGGTCAAGACTTATAAGGACTGGTAAGACCCCTATGAACCCTGAAATTGGAGCTGAAAAAAACAACACAAAAACAATTCGGGCCTATGATCGACGTTAATCCTACAACAGAGTTACCTGTACCTGTCCTGACAGTTGTTCTTGGAGACCACGTGATCGAATCGTATCGTACAGTCGTGCGATTTTAGTGGACGTGTGGCTGGCCCCTTTAGAGTGACAGGGCTGCATAGACTCGTTTAGCAACAGACCCTAGACAACGTCACAACGCACTCCCTACATTGCATAATTATAACAGATATCCGTCATTGTGAAGACTAACTAATCAAATATAAGTCAACAAAATAGTCCTGATTCGCAAGTCTGAGTAGAAACAAATGGCCAAAGATTGTGTTTAACTAGCTGTTCTTCAGAAGTCAGCGCTCTCTCTCTCTCTCTCTCTCTCTCTCTCTCTCTCTCTCTCTCTCTCTCTCTCTCACTGAGGATTCCTTTGTGACATGCATAAAATAGGGCCTATCCTTACCTCCCAAAATTACATAGGGTAATTGCCTAAAATATATATCCTTGGAAAATAAAGTTTAAGTTTTCAAGTTTTCAAGTTCTCTCTCTCTCTCTCTCTCTCTCTCTCTCTCCTTCCCTCCCTCCCTCTCCCTCTCTTTTTCTTGCGACTGCAGACTTGTGAACTCTCAGTTTTGTTCTAGGGTTCTTCTTCTTCTTCTGCGTTCTCAACCCATATGGCCATAATGGGTAAGGTACGTATGTGTCCGGTTTTCAGTTTTCACTGGTCTCCCCGCTGCGTACAGCCGACACATTCCGATTTTAAGGAGGAGTTCAAGGGAGAAAAATAATTATTTGGAAGATTTATTTTGAAAAAAAAAAACCCAGGCAGGAGAATGGGCCAATAAGTCAGAAAGATAGTAGATGATAGAAAGCAAAGGGAAAAGGCAGAGTCAAAGAGAGTGGCAGATTAGAGGAAGTTACAAGCACAGAACTTCCAGAAGGCGGGGGAACTATTTTTACGAAAGACCCCCCCCCCCCCCCGGTATCCCCACGGGGAACGTCTAGGGTTCTAACAACGCATAACATATTCCATGGTTCTATTTATTAACAGATCCGCTCTTTTCTACTTTCCATAGCTACAACTGCTCAGCAAATGTTATTAACCCTTTCATCGCCAGCCATATTTCAGCCAAAAATGTCCATTAAATTTACCTGGGTAGAGAACAAAATCCATCTGCAGTATTGGGGATTCTTCTGTGACGTATACAAAATAAGGTAGGGGAAGACGGGGTAAAAAGCGCATGGGCGGGTAAGAAGCCCACCCCAATTATCTCATGAAATAAAGAAAATTTCAGTCAAATTTGCCCATGAGACGAATGCTAGACATTAACGCTCGTCTCATGGGCAAAATGAGACTGAAATTTGCTTCATTTCATGAGATAATTGGGGTGGGCTTCTTACCCGCCCATGCGCTTTTTACCCCGTCTTCCCCTATATCCTTGTTGCCCAAAGCTAAGTCAATAGGGTCTTTGGATAATAGACCCCAATTTGATGCCTTTTAGTGACATAGGTGTTAAATGGTGCTAAAATGCGACTTTGGCGGTGAAAGGGTTAATAAAGCGGGTAGGCCTATATTGATTACTGATTGGGAGTGGAAACCATTAGTTCTTCCGTTGTTGTTGTAAAATGACTAGCTAAAGCTCATTGGAACAAAAACATTTGTTTGTTTGTTTAAAGGAAGAAAGATCCGACAAAAGATGAAAACTTCTAGAATAACTGAAAAATGGAAAACGAACACTGGGCCCTTGTTCTATGCCCTGAATTAGAGCCCACAGCGAGATAGTTCAGATACAAAAAATGTTAAACATGTCTGGATTTGTTCGGGTGCACAACCCGCCTCAGAAAATATGTGGTCTTTACAACCATTGAACAAAACCACAAAGACAAACGCAATCTGCATCCTGCGTTAAAGACCCACCACGCCACGTGTCAAAATCACGGTTTTCACGCGTTTTCCCTCTTATAGCTGGTAAGAAACCTTAAAACCCTTTCAACGCCAGCCATTTTTCAGCCAAAACTTTCCATTCATTTTACCTGGGTACAGAAAAGATTCCATCCGCAATACTGAGGATTCCTTTGTGACATGCATAAAACAGGGCCTATCCTTACCTCCCAAAATGAAGAACATAGGGTAATTGGTTAACAGACCCTCATTTGATGCCTTTTAGTGACATGGGTGTCAAATCATTGTGGTGCCAAGAGGCGACAGTGGCAATGAAAGGGTTTTAAGAAATCTTCCTAGCATAAGAGGGAATGTGACACGTGACGTGGGTGGGGGGGGGGGGGGGGGGGGGGGGGGGGGGGGGTGGGTGGGGGGGGGGGGGGGGGGTGGGGGGGGGGGCGGGGTGGGGGGGGGGGGGGGGGGGGGGTCCTTAAAGTCGCACAAAAACCAGCACTAATGTCAATCCACCCCCAAAAACCCCACCCCAAAACCCCAACAACAACAACAAATACACTGAAAACATCAACGTTGTAAGAAATCCAAGCATCAGTCTTTGATTTATTTAGAATGTATAAAAACATTGGGAAAGTTTTGACAAGAGGTTCTACTCAATTCGAACAGTTGTTGTTTCTCCCCAAGTTATACAAAAACTACCGGAACACAACGCGACATAGCCAAGTCCCACTGAGTAATAGTAATACCATAATCAGCACTATTGCTCCAAATATCCAATGGTGGGCATTCACAAAATTAATGTCGTTTCATTCAAAGAGAACGGTAGTCAGTCGCCAGCAATATGAGGCCAGCATCTATTAATTAATAAACCATCGGACAAATAAAAAATAGGGCATATTGATGCATCTTGTCTCTTGCTCAAAGTGACGCGACAAGTGAAGTGTGTTGCTTTTCGTTTCCTGAAAAAATGATCTTCATCATTGCGAACACTAATTCCTCCCAAACCTACACTCTCATACAATAATTTACTCTCACTCTTCGTCTCTCTCACTCACTCACTCTCTCACTCACTCTAAAACCCCATATACATACACCTCACAAACTGGGAGACAACACCCAGCAAATCAAGCTTTTCATTTTTTGCTTTGTTTTTTTTGGGGGGAGGGGGCATTGTAAAAGGAGACACGTATCACGCGCCACAGTTCCCCCGAAGACGGAGTGTGGCTGCCCATGTGGCGGGGTAATCAAAAACGGTCACACACGTAATGTTCTCATCCACAGCTGATGCACTTGTACCATAGTGTTCAAATGCTCCAGCTGTTGGGATGATCACTGGAGTCTTTTAGCCAGGGTGAGCCAAACAAACAAAACACGCCACAGAAGACGACCTTCTGAAACACCTCTGGAACCCACCCGGGAAGTGACGTCATTAGGACACAAGCGGCACGTGCGGCGGCAGCAGAGGGGAGGCCACGTCGGTGGGGCTGGAGGCCGCTGGGGACGAGGCCTCGGACGAGGTCAGCTCGAAGGCGGACTTGCTGTGCGAGAAGAGGCGGCAGGGCGACAGGGCGGCCGGAGGAGGAGGCTTGAGGGCCACCGGGGAGGAGCGAGAGCGGTGGTCGAAGCCCAGGCTCCGGAGCTCGGCCTCAAACTGGGCCAGCTGCATCATGAAGTTGGCGTTGGGCGAGATGACGTGGCGCCGAGCCCGCACGTAGTCGAAGGCGTCGTCCAGGCGCAGGGCCCGCGAGTACATGAGGTAGGCCAGGCACACCGTGGCCGAGCGGCTGATGCCCCCCCGGCAGTGCACCAGCACCTTGCCCCCGCACTGCTTCTCGTGCTCTGCCAATCGAATAATAAAGGGGTGACGGTGAGCACGTGCACTGGTAATGACAGTGGAACCTCCCTTATAAGATCTTCAAAAATCATCCAAAATGAGGTCTTATAAGGGAGGGGTCTTAAAAAGGGGAGTGTCATTTTAATATTTACAAAGAAGGGCAATGTCTCAGAGAAGTAGGTCTTATGTGGGAGGGAGTCTTATAATAATGGGAGGTCTTATAAGGGAGGTTCCACTGCATCAGTAACAATCTCCCCCCGTGGGGATACCGGGGGGAGGGGGGGGGGTCTTTCGTGAAAAATAGTTCCCCCACCTTCTGGAAGTTCTGTGCTTGTAACTTCCTTTAATCAGCCACTCTCTTTGACTCTGCCTTTTCCCTTTGCTTTCTGTCATCTGCTGTCTTTCTGACTTATTGGCCCATTCTCCTGCCTTTTTTCCAAAAAAATCTTCCAAATAATTTTTCTCCCTTGAGCTCCTCCGAAATCGGAATGTGTCGGCTGTAAGCAGCGGGGAGACCAGAGAAAACTGAAAACCGGACACATATGTTACCCTACCCATAATGGCCATATGGCCTGGGAACGCAGAAGAAGAATAATCAGTAACAATGCAGACCTGTCTCTCTCTCTCTGTACATAAGTCTTGAGTAGTCTGGATAGCTGAAATGAGTAGTTTGGGCTCAAAATGTGCAGTTTTATTCATTAAACCATCAAACAATGTTCAATGAAAATGAGTAATTAAAGAAATCCATTTTCAATTTTGAAGAGTAGTAGAGGTCCAAACTGAGTAGAATACTGCTCGAAAAGAGTAGAGTAAACAGGTCTGGTAACATAAACCAAAATAGTGAACGAAATGCGACCTGTCAGTCCGTCCCAGGGACTGATATCTTGTTGCTGTTGTTGTTGCAAAGACTGATAAATTGTTTAACAGAGGCTATAATATTGCGGTTTTTACAGGGTTTTTTGTTTGTTTCCCTGGGACTGGTTTTGACACTGGTTGTTGGGGAGGGTGGGTGGGGGCATTGTCGCTGATGGGGCTGGTTTTTAAAATTCCTAGCGCGATCACTGAGGGAGAGAGGAGTAGAAGGGAAGGGAAGGGAAGGACAGGGAAGGGAAGGGAAGGGAAGGGAAGGGAAGGGAAGGGAAGGGACAGGAAGGGAAGGGACAGGAAGGGAAGGGACGGAAGGGAAGGACAGGAAGGGAAGGGAAGGGACAGGAAGGGAAGGGAAGGGAAGGGAAGGGAAGGGAAGGGAAGGGACAGGGAAGGGAAGGGAAGGGAAGGGAAGGGAAGGGAAGGGAAGGGAAGGAAGGGAAGGGACGGGAAGGACAGGGAAGGGAAGGGAAGGGAAGGGAAGGGAAGGGAAGGGAAGGGAAGGGAAGGGAAGGGAAGGGAAGGGAAGGGAAGGGAAGGGACAGGGACGGGACGGGAAGGACAGGGAAGGAAGGGAAGGGACGGGAAGGGAAGGGAAGGGAAGGGAAGGGAAGGGAAGGGAAGGGACAGGAAGGGAAGGGGAAGGGAAGGGACGGGAAGGACAGGAAGGGAAGGGAAGGGAAGGGAAGGGAAGGGAAGGGAAGGGACGGGAAGGGAAGGGAAGGGAAGGGAAGGGACGGGAAGGACAGGGAAGGGACGGGAAGGACAGGGAAGGGAAGGGACGGGAAGGGAAGGGAAGGGAAGGGAAGGGAAGGGAAGGGAAGGGAAGGGAAGGGAGGGACGGGAAGGGACAGGGACGGGAAGGGAAGGGACGGGAAGGGAAGGGAAGGGAAGGGAAGGGAAGGGAAGGGAAGGGAAGGGAAGGGAAGGGAAGGGAAGGGAAGGAAGGGAAGGGAAGGGAAGGGAAGGGAAGGGAAGGGAAGGGAAGGGAAGGGAAGGGAAGGGAAGGGAAGGGAAGGGAAGGAAGGGAAGGGAAGGGAAGGGAGGGAAGGGAAGGGAAGGGACGGGAAGGACAGGGAAGGGAAGGGACGGGAAGGACAGGGACAGGAAGGGAAGGGACAGGAAGGGGACGGGGGAAGGGAGGGAGGGAAGGGACGGGA
>CM065683.1:21323232-21328232 GCA_017654935.2 Phymorhynchus buccinoides
GAGAGAGAGAGAGAGAGAGGGGTGGAGGGTGGGGGTGAGAGAAACCGAGCGAGAGAGAGCTCTTTGTGGGGGTGGAGGTTTGAACAACCGAGCTCCTAATGATTCCAACTTCAATTTACAGTCTGTCGGAAAAGAAAAATTGCCGAAAACCCGGAAGCGAGATAAAAAATATAAAAAAAAGCGGAGGAGGATGAAAAACAACACAAGTGCTCAAGTGCTCCAAATCAACACAAACGGACAGAATAGAACGAGACTTCACCTGCTTCTTCTGCTCCCCATTTCCGGGAAGCGGTATTTCCGGTGTTTTAAAAGCCCCCCAAGCCTTTCTCTCTCCTACCTACCCCCCCCCCCCCCCCTCCACCTACTTTTCCCCAGAGTCTCTCTCTCTCTCTCTCTCTCTCTCTCTCCTTCCACTCCTCTCTTTCCTCCCCATAACGTTTCGTCTCTCTCTCTCTCTCTCTCTCTCTCTCTCTCTCTCTCTCTCTGTCTCTCTCTCTCTCTTTCACTCTCTCTCTCTTACCCCATCTCTCCTCTCTCTCTCTCTCTCTCTCTCTCTCTCTCTCTCTCTCTCTCTCTCTCTCTCTCTCTCTCTCTCTCTCTCTCTCCCCTTCCTTTACCCCGCTCTGCTTCACCCCTAATAATTATAACACCCCACCCCCACCCCCCAGCGTCACCCTAGATCTGTCTGTCTACACGTCTGTTTCTCCTCCCCGTGGGGATACTGGGGGGGGGGGGGGGGGGGGTCTTTCGTAAAATAGTTCCCCCACCTTCTGGAAGTTCTGTGTTTGTAACTTCCTCTAATCTGCCGCTCTCTTTGACTCTGCCTTTTTCCTTTGCGTACTGCCGTCTACTATCTTTCTGACTTACAGGCCCATTCTCCTGCCTTTTTTTCTCCAAAACAAAATCTTCCAAATAACTTGGGCTCCTCCCAAATCAGAATGTGTCGGCTGTACGCAGCGGGGAGACCAGTGAAAACTGAAAACGGACACATTCGTACTTTACCCAGTATAGCCTTTAAATTTGGCCCGGGTACGAAGAAGAAGGAAGAAGAAGAAGAAGTCTGTCTCTCACAGAGGTTATCCGTTCTTTCAGCAGGAGATAAGGCCCGCGCCTAAATCAACACTCCAGACAGACCCTCAGAGGAGACGGACAGCAAAACATCCTGCCTAAAGCCTAACGACTTCCCGGAAACAGAATTGACCCCGTTTAGTTTTTCAACTCCTAATAGGAGGTTCAAGTTATGACGATTATAATCATCATATAGTAATTTGGCAAGTGTCCGTGTGTGTGTGTGTGTGTGTGTGTGTCTGTGTGTCTGAAACACAAAACGGGCCTTATAACTCCGCCGTTTTTCGACCGAATCGCTTCAAATTTGCTGTGAGCCCTAACAGGGCGATGGCAACGGCAACCGAGGCGGTTGTATCATTTGCGCAGTTTCGCAAATGCGCGAAACGCGCATCCGCCGGCCTTTCGTCGCCCGTATCTCCGGCGTTTCTGGGCCGATTGCCT
Source organism: Phymorhynchus buccinoides (assembly GCA_017654935.2). Lineage (NCBI taxonomy): Eukaryota > Metazoa > Mollusca > Gastropoda > Neogastropoda > Raphitomidae > Phymorhynchus > Phymorhynchus buccinoides. The sequence continues at coordinate 21,324,742 of CM065683.1, forward strand.
TCCAATTTGGCAGATACATGACCGGGGACAGTTACTATCGGTGTGCCAAACCGGAAGCGAATCGCTTCAGAAACGCGCGCGCTATACGCCGCTTGACCTTTTCACGAATAACTCCGACGTTTCTTAACCGATTCGCTTCCAATTTGCTGTCAGGCTTGCTATGGCAGGGGCGAAGCCTGGCGGAAAATTTGAAGAGAATCGGGAGAGTGCATCACTCTCAGAGCAGCGCCAACGGGAAACGGGGCCTTATAACTCCGCTGTTTCTTAACCGAATCGCTTCAAATTTGCTGTACTCAGCATTACCAGTACTTGGCGTTACCGTTACTAGGCGTTACCGTTACAAGGCGTTACCAGTACTCGGCGTTGCGCTAGTTATTATCAAATCAGCCGCACCAATCTGCACACTAATGAGAACAATAATATTGTTGATCTCCACTTAAAACCTCAGTTTCGCTCATAAAGTTTGAAAATTCTACTAACAAACGAATAGATTTTGTTCGCCTTTGGTTGCCTTTGACTTGTTGACAGGTTATGCGCACAAGCAGGTCTGCTTCTTTGGGTCTCCCTTCCCCAAGTAAGACCCAAACAACATGGGCGACAGCGGACCAAATACGTACACAACGCACAGCCAGTCGGTGTGAATGACATGGCAGCAGGTGTGAGAAAAACACAGAATGAAACAAAACAGATGCTTTGTATTAGCCAGGATACGAGATGTACACCGAGCCTAACACGTATCTCTTTCTGCTACTTAGTGAACTGATAAATAAGACATAAGACAGTTCTTCTCGGACACAATCTGTAAAAAAGCACACAAAAACTAACTGCGTAAGCACGCATACTTTTATCGGGGAACCCTTTTATCCACGGGCTCTCTCTCTCTCTCTCTCTCTCTCTCTCTGTTAAATAAAGTTTGTTAATGTTCAGTGTTCTCTCTCTCTCTCTCTCTCTCTCTCTCTCTCTCTCTCTCTCTCTCTCTCTCTCTCTCTCTCTCTCTCTCTCTCTCTCATGTTTGTATTCTATGTTCGTATATGTACCAAGGACAGATTGGAAGACTAGGCGTAGCCTAAAATCTTTATCCTTGAAAAATAAAGTTCAAGTTTTCAAGTTTTCTCTCTCTCTCTCTCTCTCTCTCTCTCTCTCTCTCTCTCTCTCTCTCTCTCACACACACACACACACACAAAGCCCACCATAGCCACCCTTTACCCCCCCCCCCCCCTCCTCCTCAATGTCCACCGGTCAGTATATTCATTCTTCAGAAGCCCCGCTGAAACCGCTGAAACCGCAACCCATTCATGCCTTGACCGATACTAAAGTTGACAGACCTCAGCATTCAGCATTGCCGGACACTAAGTATACACTACACGGCTGACCACTACAATGAATGGACCAAAGAATGAATGAAAAGTAGGCTAATGGACAGCTGTGGCCGGCACACTGGGGCCTCTACTGACTGAATGACCACCGGCCATTTCCGGCCCCGACCGGAAATAATGGCGTAACCGATGAACCCACACCAGTCCTTATCGCGTTAGCGCAGCTGCCGTCGGTGTTGCTGATTGAAAAATAATAACCCCCTGGTTAAACATCCTCCGGATAGAAGAACATATTTGATTCGTCCCATTTTGAAAAGGGTGCTCTTCCGAAACTGGAATGTGACGGCTGAATGTAGCGGGGAGACCAGTTCTTCTTCTTCTTCTTCTGCGTTCCCAGGCCATATGGCCATAATGGGTGTAAAGTACGTATGTCATTGTGTCCGTTTTCCGTTTTCACTGGTCTCCCCGCTGCGCACAGCCGACGCATTCCGATTTCGGAGGAGCTCAAAGGAGAAATGTTATTTGGATAATGTTTTGGTTAAAAGGCGGGAGAATGGGCCAATAAGTCAGAAAGATAGTACATGACGGTAAGCAAAGGAAAAAGGCAGAGTCAAAGAGAGTGGCAGATTAGAGGAAGTTACAAGCACAGAACTTCCAGAAGGTGGGGAACTATTTTTTATGAAAGACCCCCCCCCCCCCAGTATCCCCACGGGGAGAGACTCGTGGAGGGGGCGGGGTCGTCCAGCTCCCCGTATGGAGGCACGAGGCATCCACCCTTGCCCCGGGGAGACCAGTGAAAACTGAAAACCGGACACACACGTACCTCCCCCATTATGGCCTGGGCATGCAGAAGAAGCGATTCATTTCCACAGAATACAGATACAAACAATTACTAGCGTATGTGGCCCCCTTTTTTTAGAACATAACATTAGTTCGCTCTTCTACTGGAATATACTGGTTATTGAATCAAGGACAATATTCAAGGGGGGGGGGGGGGGGGGGCAGTTTTTCACCATAAATAACACCTTTACAAATGTATGGCAAATGCCGTGTTCTCAGTGGAGGGGGGAGGGAGGGAGGGAGGGAGGGAGAGAGAGAGAGAGAGAGAGAGAGAGAGAGAGAGAGAGAGAGAGAGAGAGAGAGAGAGAGAGAGAGAGAGAGAGAGTACGAATACGAATGTTTTTATTGAGGGTAAAACAGATAAGCTGGGTAGCTTGTTTTTTAACAACTTTACACCATTGCCCTCAAACAAATAAACAACAATTAATGAAGAAAATAATTAACAGAAAAAAACTATAAAAAAATGGCAACAATAGAGAGAGAGAAAGAGAGAGAGGGAGGGGAGAGAGAGGAGAGAGAGAGGGAGGGAGGGAGGGGAGAGAGAAAGTGAGTGAGAGAGAGAGAGAGAGAGAGAGAGAGAGAGAGAGAGAGAGAGAGAGAGAGAGAGAGAGAGAGAGTTTGTTTTTAGTCTGATGCATAGTTTAAATTTGACTATTACTATCATTCAAGCGCAGTAGAGTAGTCTACCAGCAGCAGGTGTAAACTACATTACTATGTTCGCAAGAATTATGAATTTGAAGTCACCATGAAATTCGACTCTCTCTCTCTCTCTCTCTCTCTCTCTCTCTCTCTCTCTCTCTCTCTCTCCATTCGCGACGAGTTCCCATTGAACAAAAAAACAATCGATTCATGCGCAGGTCCTCGACTCCCGACCCAGTGTCACCAAAAAGCCTGAATATGGAAAGAAGCTCGTACTCGCACGAAGCTGACTGAAGCCGGTTTTTTTATTTTGAACTCCCACCCTTTCACCTACACTAGAACTGGGGATCACTGCCTACAAGTAAGAAAGTCGGCTTGATTCTTTGCTAGGCTGCGAAGTTATCACTCTTTGTAACATTTAGGCTTTTTGGTTTCATTCACAAAACTCGGCTAACCAGCCGAGGTCTCCACAGAGCGACAGTGTCGCTGGGGAATATTAATTTTGCATTCGCGTTACCGGTGCTCTTGCGCTCAAAACGTACCCCCCACTCCATAATGAAAAAGACACCGGACAGAAATAAATCAAGACGCAAAGATCAGACAGCTTACAAAAGACATCTGAAACGAATATGATAAGAAGAATAGCTAAAAGAAAAAGTTAGACCCCCCCAAAAAAAAAAATTATATGCAAAAAGA
>CM065683.1:21333232-21339599 GCA_017654935.2 Phymorhynchus buccinoides
TTTTTTGTGTGGCCTTGTCCAAAAAAAGAAAGAAAGAGAGAAAATATGAGGGTAACCAGCACTTTCATAGTTTCAAAGCATCTTACATGCGCTCGTGGATATTTTCCAGGACATTCATCCGGATGTAGGAAAGGAAAACATTATCACATGCCGAGGTGGTTCAGCTATCTTAGCTGAACCTTTCGAACTAGAGTTTTCAACACCACTCGGTGATCTCAAAGAGCTGGGAGTGAAGAGCTTACAATTTTGTTGAGAAAGAGAAAGTTTTATTTCTTTGGGTTGTTTACTTTAAATTACTCGATTTTCATGACACACACCATGTAGGCCTATATGTATACACACACACACACACACACACACACACACACACACACACACACACACACACACACACACACACACACACACACACCAAGAGAGTAAGAGTGAGTGAGAGAGTGAGAGAGAGAGATCTTGTGTTTTGTCCAATTTGACCTTTAAAAAAAAATTATCCCCAAAAAAGTTAGGTCCTACCAACCTACCCTATTTTTAGGGGCCATGTTACCTTAACCACAACTTTTTTTTTTGGGGGCCTCAGGAATTATCTCTTCTCAGCTATGTGCCACATCCTCATACACAAACAGTTTGGATTACTATTCTCATTCTTCTGAGAGTGTTAGCAGAGGTGTTAGCTTTGACTGGGTGTGCTTCTTTTTTCCTTTTCTTCCTTTCTTGTTCTGATTCGATTGAAAAAGGCTAATGGCTCGCAAAAAAAAGATGTTTATATCAGGAACTGTAGTCTTCTCTGATATGCGTCATGTCCTCCTACACATACATTTGGATTATTATTATTCTCTGATTCTTCTGAGTGTTAGTTTGACTGCGCTCGCTCGCTCTCTCTCTCTCTCTCTCTCTCTCTCTCTCTCTCTCTCTCTCTCTCTCTCTCTCTCTCTCTCTCTCTCCCCCTCTCTCTCTCCCTCTCGATCTCCCCCTTCTCTCTCGATCTCCCCTCCTTCTCTCCCTCCCTCACTCTCCCTCCTTCCAAAGATTGTATTCTATTTTTAACCCTCTCTGCTCTCTCTCTCTCTCTCTCTCCCATCGCCTTGGGAAGGAAGCGTTTCCTCTCGTTTTTGCGCCTCCATCAATTATTCAGGTGATGAAGATTGAAGATGCACGGAGCACATGATGTATCATCAAGGGGATTATTTATACTGCTTTCTGCATCGGGTTCCATGTTAGTGCAAACCAACCAACCAACCAACCCTCACACACACACACACACACACACACACACATCTCCCCCCCCTCTCTCTCTCCTACCTTTACATTAATATTCCACGAACTCCTTTCTCCTCTCTTTCCATGGCCTCTTCCATTTTTAGTCCCCGAGCCGAAGGTTCGGGGAGCTATTGTTTTTGTCTGGTCCGTCCGTCCGTCCGGCGTGCCTTCGTCCGTCCGGCTATTCGTCCGTTTTTCTCAAACACTATTCAGTCTATCATCATCACATTTGGTATACTAGTTTGCCAAGATGCAAGCTATCCACTGATGTATTTAGTTTTACATTAAGGTCAAAGTCGCGCCAGTTACGGGGTTCAAACCCCGAAACACATAATCGCTAATATCTCGCGAAGTTTTGCATGTATTTCAATGCAGGTGTTTTTCACAACATTTCTTGATGAATGGTCTATAACACAGTTGTCATGAATTTTTCTGTGCGCTCGTGTGCGCATGATCGCGCGCGCTCAAATCACGGGTCCGAACCCCAAGGCTATATATACAAAAAAATAACTATTCCGTTACGTGCTGTTTTGATGCCTTTTTAATGTAGTTACGTGCTGTTTTGATCGCGTTTTTATGTATGTGTACAACCGACACATTCCGATTTCGGAGTAGCTCGGCGATGCTGCGAGGGGACTTTGCAGCCGCTCGGCGTTGCACTTGTTCCTTTTTTGTGCGTTCTTTATCCCCGTTCCTTTACTGTCCTCCTCCCATTCCTAGTTTTACACAACCTCACTTTTATCATTCACACCCCCCCACCCCCACCCACCCACCCTCCATCGAACTCCCAGCTCGCACAATAACCAATTATTCTCCTCTAGCACTCTCCCCCCCCCCCCACCCCCCCACCCCCGAAGGTATCTGGCTTTTTTTCCTTCTCCATGGATCATGTCAGACGGTTTGTGCGTGGGTGGGAAAATCGAGCCACAAAAATTTTCAAATAAAATGGTTAAAACAAAAAAAAATCCCTTGGAGGGATTAGCAGCTTATTTCTACCACTACTGTCGCCACCATCCGCATCCATCGCCTACATGATGTTCCCGTTTTCCCCCCCCCCCCACCCCCACCCCCGCCCCATGAGTCATCACAAGTAAACGAAAATGCAACGGACACAAGTTCTACAAATAAAACTAAACTTTTCCATTTTACTTTTTGGTTAGCTATCATCATCACTCACACTCTCCCACTTTCTTTCATTTACCTGTAGCTTTGATTTTACTTTCTCTTTTCCAGTAAGTCAAAACTCCTAGGGGAAGACGGGGTAAAAAGCGCATGGGCGGGTAAGAAGCCCACCCCAATTATCTCATGAAATGAAGCAAATTTCAGTCTCATTTTGCCCATGAGACGAGCGTTAATGTCTAGCATTCGTCTCATGGGCAAATTTGACTGACATTTTCTTTATTTCATGAGATAATTGGGGTGGGCTTCTTACCCGCCCATGCGCTTTTTACCCCGTCTTCCCCTATAGATGCGATTCCTCAACACACCCTCTATAATTGTTTGATTATTATTATTATTATTTCTATTTTGTTCACTCTTCTTTTGTATTCACAGTTGTGATAACTTTCTAAATGACATTGATTAACAATACCTTTAATTTTGCTTAACGTTATATTACTTGGTTTAAATGCAGTCTCCATCTGTTCTATCAGTTTTGCAACTGTGATGTTAATTTAAGGAGCACGGTATAAGCTTCGAGCTTCTTGTTGCTCTAATGAGGCTTTATACTGCTCCTTCGTGTTTCCCAAGGGCGATAATTTTATGTAGGTGGCGCTTTCACTTGAGGCCCTCTGTTCACTTGAGAGAGAGAGAGAGAGAGAGAGAGAGAGAGAGAGAGAGAGAGAGAGAGAGAGAGAGAGAGAGAGAGATTTGAGAAAGAGAGAGAGAGAGAGGAGGAGGGAGAGAGAGAGAGAGAGGAGGGAGAGGGGGGGGGAGAGAGAGACAGAGAGAGAGAATGAGGGAGAGAGAGACAGAGACAGAGAGAGACACAGAGAGAGAGAGACGGGGAGAGAGAGAGAGAGAGAGAGGAGAGAGAGAGAGAGAGAGAGAGAGAGAGAGAGAGAGAGAGAGAGAGATAGAGGAGAGAGGGGGAGAGAGACACAGACAGAGATTTGAGAGAGAAAGAGAGAGAGAGAGAGAGAGAGAGAGAGAGAGAGAGAGAGAGAGAGAGAGAGAGAGAGAGAGAGAGAGACAGACAGATAGAGAGAGAGAGAGAGAGAGAGAGAGAGAGAGAGAGAGAGAGAGAGAGAGAGAGAGAGAGAGAGAGAGAGACAGAGAGAGACAGAGAGAGAGAGAGAGAGAGAGAGAGAGAGAGAGAGAGAGAGAGAGAGAGAGAGAGAGAGAGAGAGAGAGAGAGAGAGAGAGAGAGAGAGAGAGAGAGAGAGAGAGAGAGAGAGAGAGAGATAGAGAGAGAGAGAGAGAGAGAGAGTAGACCTAGCAACAACGGATGCCTAGGCCGTGCGGGCTTTAGGGCCCAAATACAAGCGCCACCTAGTGAATCAATCAGGGGAAGATAATTTTTCAGTAGAAATTCCTCATTGTCTTTCAGTTTGATCGTTTTGAAATGAACAAAGATTTGTTTAAACCACCATCTATAATTAGAAAATTACGTGCGCGCGTAGGGGAAGACGGGGTAAAAAAGCGCATGGGCGGGTAAGAAGCCCACCCCAATTATCTCATGAAATGAAGCAAATTTCAGTCTCATTTTGCCCATGAGACGAGCGTTAATGTCTAGCATTCGTCTCATGGGCAAATTTGACTGACATTTTCTTTATTTCATGAGATAATTGGGGTGGGCTTCTTACCCGCCCATGCGCTTTTTACCCCGTCTTCCCCTATGTGTATGTGCGTGCGTTCGTAAATGGGAACATGCACATGTATCCCTAATAATTCCTTTTCCTATGAATAAATGTAACGATTTCAGGTTCAAGGCATTCATTTTAATCCAAAAAACTAGATGTCGCCGAGCGGCAGACATGTTCTCAGCCCCCCCCCCCCCCCCCCCCCCCCGTTTTCCTTCCCCGCAGTTGTTCACTGACTAAGGGGGTGTTGCGGCGTGGCATTCTCAAAATGTATTTTGTTCTCAACATGTCTGCGCATGTGCGAAATCGATCATGACGTACCATCAAATTTTATCTGTCGTGTATTCGACACTAAACTGACCCTAAACCTATCCCTAACCATAACTCTTCGCACATGCGCAGACATGTTGAGAACAAATCCATCTTGAGAATGCCACACCGGTCAAAGCGAACAGTTGGCCTGTAGGGCCTTCCCCAAACGCCAGATGCCCGCAAACACCCTTTTGGTCGAGAGTGGGGGTGTAACCTGGGCAAAGCATATCCATCTCCACTATAAACCAAAGTTATAGCCCAGCCACCCAGAGTATGCGATCGTATATCCATCGGGTCGACCCGGTATTGCAGTACCTCCAGAATCGACCCACTATCTCTATGTAATTATGTAAACATGTCCGCCTTGGCATAAGGCTCTGTGTCAGACCAATTGACATAGAGGCTAGAACACCAAGGCTACATCAAAATGTTGCTATGTTCTGCGTAGTTATGCGGGGACTGTCTTTAGGCATGGCCAGCTCCACATCATCGGTCCAGAATCCTCCGAAGTCGGAGTGTGGCTGTCCACGTGGCGGGGTAATAAAAAAAAACCGGTCAGTCACACACGTAATGTTCTCATCCGTGGTTGGCGCATTCGTACCATGGTGTTCAATTGCTTCGGCTGCTGGGATGATCCCTGGAGTCTTTAAGCCAGGGAACGACAACAACAACATATAAAAATGTCTCACATGTACAGGTCTGTGTTTGCTTCAGGAGGACGTTCGACTCACTTTCCCTCATCCAGACTAACAGCTGCGCCCTCTGTTACCTGGCAGTCATAGTCAGAAACGAAAGACTGGCGTACAGTACACCAAACAGAAAAAACACACAGAAATGGCGATAACTTCTTCTTCTTCTTCGATCGCTCAGCCAGTTTGCTGTCAATTATGAGCGCAGATGCGTCATGCTGCCGTTATGCGAGAGAGAGAGAGAAAATGGAGTTTTACGTCCTCTTGGTCTGAATCAGACACATATGGGACATTTGTAAATACAAATATGGTTGGAACAATACTGGAGGCAATGCCCGGAGGCAGTACGAAACCAGTAAAGTCCCGATTTAAAAAAAAATAATACGGATAGCTGTAGCGGTGACCACGCCTTGGTTAAACCTCATCGGCTATGGCACCGCCACAAGTAGGCCCAGCAAGTCGACTTCGGCTGGAAGAAATGTTTTTTGAAAGCGCTTCGTGAAAAAAGGCAGGAGAATGGACCGGTAAGGCAGAAAGATAGTAGATGACAAGTAAGCAAAGGGAAAAGGCAGAGTCAAAGAAAGTGACAGATTAGAGGAAGTTACAAGCACAGAACTTCCAGAAGGTGGGATAACTATTTATACAAAAGACCCCCCGGTATCCCCACGGGGGAGGCGATAACATTACTGACACCAACTCAAAACTGTGTAGTGGTGTATCATGTACCCAAACTCAAAAGGTCATCAGCATTTAATTTAAGCGTCATCATAATTATTAATGGTTCGCTTCCTCGTAAACTTCCCAGAAAGGGCAAAGGTAGAAAATAAGTAGACAATTTTGTTGACAAGTTAAGTTCTAGTAATTATTACTAGTAATTATCTGAGAGTGAGTGTGTGTGTGTGTGAGAGAGAGAGAGAGAGAGAGAGAGAGAGAGAGAGAGAGAGAGAGAGAGAGAGAGAGAGAGAGAGAGAGAGAGAGAGAGAGAGAGAGAGAGAGAGAGAGAGAGAGAGAGAGAGAGAGAGAGAGAGAGAGAGAGAGAGAGAGAGAGAGAGAGAGAGAGAGAGAGAGAGAGAGAGAGAGATTTGAAAACTTGAACTTCATCTTTTAAGGAGAGAGAGAGAGAGAGGAGAGAGAGAGAGAGAGAGAGAGAGAGAGAAAAGAGAGAGAGAGAGACGAGAGAGAGAGAGAGAGAGAGAGAGAGAGAGAGAGGAGAGAGAGAGAGAGAGAGAGAGAGAGAGTTGAGAGAGAGAGGAGAGGGGGGGGAGGGAGAGAGAGAGAGAGAGAGAGAGAGAGAGAGAGAGAGAGAGA
>CM065683.1:21340099-21367144 GCA_017654935.2 Phymorhynchus buccinoides
GCACAATACCTGGCTCGAACGAGAACACGCTGACTAACAACATCGCCATCTTGACTGACCCTCGATATGTAAGCGGCATTCTGATTGACCGATATAACAACTTGGGTGTCTGCAGCGCAAGCAGAAGACACTGGACCGCTCTGTTGCGCAATGATCTTGTGACTTCCGGGAAATTCAACTTTCTTTAAAGCGCGTGTTTGGATTTTATGTTTCTGATGTTATTGTTGTTAATAAAACTGTTTAAAGTGTTTGTAATCGGCATTAAAAACCCTATGGATACAGGATACTGGGCTTACAACCATAGAGAGAGACTCCCTACCACATAAGACCTGCTTCTCAGACATTGCCCTTCTTTGTAAGTGTTAAAATTGCCTCCCTTATAAGACCCCTCCCTGTTAAGACCCCTCCCTTATAAGACCTCATTTTGGATGATTTTTGAAGGTCTTATATTGTTATAAGGGAAGTTCCACTGTATCAAGATTTTAGTCAATCAAAATGCCTCGTTTTCCAAATTGTCTCTTTCTCTTTCCTATCTTTTTCTTTTAATTCCAATAAGGAATGCGCCCTCCATCGTCAGAAGTGGCGTCTGCAACGCATACATCCAGATCCAGATATTGAGGATCCAGATCCAGAGGAATGATGCAGTGATGCCTTGACGGGGTTAGAGGAGAATCCAAAAATAAATAAAAAGTGTGCAGAATGATGCAGAATCGAGCTGGATCATAAACTCTGAGTTTATTGGAAGTCATAAAACATACATAAATCTGAACGTAATCGAGCCTTATAATTTGCACCAAAAAATGCACATCGCCGATCCCTTGTGCTTCGTCTGCTTCTATGAAGTCTCATTCGGAGATGAAAGAGCTGTGACGTCATAGTAAGACAACTTCCTAGCGATAAAAAGCCTGTCACTGTGTCTTATTTTGACGTCACAGCTGGATTTTTTATATCGCACAAGCCACGTTCCGTGAGACTAACGGCCAGATGATCCCTGGCTCTAGATCTGCGGCAACACGACAGTGATTTTTTTTGGGCAATAAAAGTTGTCACCTATATCTTGGAGAGTGTGACATAAAAGGAAGGTTACAGCGATAGAGTATGCAGACTGTGGCTATGTATATCAAGAAACAATGCTGTAACAGTTTTGAGAGCGTTAGAAACAATGCTGTAACAGTTTTGAGAGCGTTTTGGGATCCGAACTGAGCGTCTGATTTTCCTTGAAAAATAGTACAAAAAGGGATAGAAATATAACAGTACCTGTTGCTCTGGTGGCGTACATCTCCTTCAGTTTCCTCTCCTCCTCTTTCTTGGACTCTTCCTGGGCTTCTCTTTCCCTGCGCAGATACGATGAAAGATATCAGCAAAATTACACCCCTTTCCCTGCGCAGATACAATGAAAGATGTCAGAACAATTACACCCCTTTCCCTGCGCAGATACGATGAAAGATATCAGCAAAATTACACCCCTTTCCCTGCGCAGATACGATGAAAGATGTTAGAACAATTACACCCCTTTCCCTGCGCAGATACGATGAAAGATGTCAGCAACATTACACCCCTTTCCCTGCGCAGATACGATGAAAGATATCAGAACAATTACACCCCTTTCCCTGCGCAGATACAATGAAAGATGTCAGAACAATTACACCCCTTTCCCTGCACAGATACGATGAAAGATGTCAGAACAATTACACCCCTTTCCCTGCGCAGATACGATGAAAGATATCAGAACAATTACACCCCTTTCCCTGCACAGATACGATGAAAGATGTCAGAACAATTACACCCCTTTCCCTGCACAGATACGATGAAAGATGTCAGAACAATTACACCCAATGCAACACGTAGAAAACTGGTTTACTGTGCACTCAGTTTTAGACTTAAATATGCAACATTAGTCATATCTATCAGCTTTTCTAGCACATCCTTTCAAGCATTTAAAAAAATCAAATTTCTTTTAACAAAAAGCTTTTCTAGTCAAAATTTTGTTTTTAAGAATACATATTAGTAAATATATGTATGTCAGAATGTTTACTGTTAACCCCTTCACTGCTGAGGGATAATGGATTTCTTGTATTGCTGTGGCCTTCAGAGGGTTGCTTCACTGATCTGTCCACAGCTCATCCATTTGTTGATGTCACAAGTAAAAAACAAAGATGGAGAAAGTGAAAGAACTGTAGATTTAAGTTTTTCAAAGTGTGTGCAACACTTTATAGGGATTTTCCCATTACTTAACTTGGTCAAAATTCAATGAGAAAAACGACCCGTGGTAGAAACGGTTATAGGTGTACAGCATAGTTGAAAAGGCCCCATAGTAGACACGGGGCAGGCAGCAAAGGGGTTAAAGACTGAATGAGTAAATGTTTATCACTATGACTTTTGTGTGTGTGTGCGTGTGTACATGTCCATGTGTGTAATGCATGGTTATTATGTGCGCTTACGTGTGTGTGCATGTGTGGCACTGTGCCTGTGTTATATAAATACTTAAATACGTCAAACATGCAATATTAAGATGGCAAATTCTGCTTTTTCTTTTTCTTAAAGCTCTAAGGCCGTGTACACATTAGACGCGTAAGTTCCGTACGGAAACCCAGAAATAAGTGAAAGAAAGAAGGGTAAACATTTACGGGTTAGGGGAAATTCGGACACACGTGCGCAAATCTTTTCCCTTCTTTCTTTTACTTATTCACGGGTTGCCGCACGGGATATCCGCATATATGTGTACACGGCCTAAATGGGGGAAAAAAAACTAAGCGTGAAAGTGTGCAACACTTACGCCTCCGCCTCCTCCCACTTCTCCTTGATCTGGTGGTCCCACTGGCCCGTCATGATGCACTCCATGTCCCGCTTCAGCTTCCTGCAACACCCATACAGTTGTGCGTTTCTGAAGTGTAGGAAAGGCTAGCCCCTATATGTGACCCAGCACCATGGAAGGGACATTAAGTCGCTCAGCTAGTTTCTTATAACAGGCTTACAAAGTCAAAAATCACATTAAAAAAAAAAATCAATTTTGAGTTATGGGTATTTTTGTGTTCTCTAACACCTTATCTTTCATATTTATAAAGGATAATCTTTACTATGGTGTCTAAATGCTCTTAAAAGTGCTTCTAAAAACGAGTAGGTCAATGCATTTTTCTACAGCTAGGTTAGACTTTAGACTGTGTTTTCTCAAAATAGCCTAAACTCATGATCCTTTTAGGTTTAAATGTGTGTTCATCGTGTTAAAAGAAACTATGCATGCTTATCCTTAGACGTGTATGTATCCACATATAATGTGTATCTTTAAGTGTGTATTATGTGTAACTTTTGCTCCCATTCATGCATGCTGAATGTCGATGTCTTTGTTATTCTGGCACCTGAACAAAATTTATCCTTGGGAGATAATAAAGTGAATTTGATTTGATTTGATTTGATTGATTTGATGCTCACCCTACCAATTTTAAATGCTCGTAACTCTGGAACGGAAAAAAGATACAAGAATGGTTCTTGTATCATTAAAAAGAGAATTGTCTGAAGTTTCCAAATGTATGATTTTCTCAGAATGGCCAGTTTGACACTTAACCCCTTCACTGCCACAGGAAAACTAAGAAATTATTGATTTTCTTATTATAAAGTTTAAAACAAATAAGTTAGACTCAATCTGAGAAAATGGTCTAGCGATATATCTTTCCTGGCTTATCTAAACCAAAATCCATCATCCCAGGACTATGACATCAAAAGTTATGACATCATCAATGACATCATTCAGTATGAGACTATCTCATAGCCAGGCAGGGAAGGGGTTAATGCCCCTTTCGTGGTGCTGGGTCACGCAGAGCCAAGCCAGGAAAGACGTATTGCGCACCACTACTTCCTAGCAAAGCTGGCCCCTAGGTTAGCTACACTAGTGGCCTTGAGAGGGGCTAGCTTTCCCAAATAACAACTAAACAAGGCAGAGCTTCACATTGTTAAGGGTTAATGACCTGAAGTGACCACTCATTTTGTGCAGCCAAGGGTCAAACCAGTAAAGACCCAAGAAGTCTTGAAACAATCTGAGCTCTGACACACTACTGGTCCCTTGTTTTGGAAACTGACTCCACGATTTCTGTGTTCAGGGGTCACATGACCCATGAAAATTGAAAACAGTGATAAGGGGTCACATGACCCATGAAGTTTGAAAACAGTGATAAGGGGTCACATGACCCATGAAAATTGAAAACAGTGATCAGGGGTCACATGACCCATGAAAATTGAAAAGTGATCAGGGGTCACATGACCCATGAAAATTGAAAACAGTGATCAGGGGTCACATGACCAAAAATTGAAAACAGTGACCCATGAAAATTGAAAAGAGATCAGGGGTCACATGACCCATGAAAATTGAAAACAGAGATCAGGGGTCACATGACCCATGAAGTCTGAAAACAGTGATCAGGGGTCACATGACCCATGAAAATTGAAAACAGTGATCAGGGGTCACATGACCCATGAAAATTGAAAACAGTGATCAGGGGTCACATGACCCATGAAGTTTGAAAACAGTGATAAGGGGTCACATGACCCATGAAAATTGAACAGTGATCAGGGTCACATGACCCATGAAAATTGAAAACAGTGATCAGGGGTCACATGACCCCATGAAGTTTGAAAACAGTGATCAGGGGTCACATGACCCATGAAAATTGAAAACAGTGATCAGGGGTCACATGACCCATGAAAACAGTGATCAGTGTCACATGACCCATGAAAATTGAAAACAGTGATCAGGGGTCACATGACCCATGAAAATTGAAAACGGTGATCAGGGGTCACATGACCCATGAAAATTGAAAATAGTGATCAGGGGTCACATGACATGACCCATGAAGTTTGAAAACAGTGATAAGGGGTCACATGACATGACCCATGAAGTTTGAAAGTGATCAGGGGTCACATGACATGACCCATGAAGTTTGAAAACAGTGATAAGGGGTCACATGACATGACCCATGAAGTTTAAAAACAGTGATCAGGGGTCACATGACATGACCCATGAAGTTTGAAAACGATCTGAAGTTCTGGCATGATGGCCAAGTTTGTGTTCGAATCGATCGATGTTTGAGCCTTGTTTAATGTTCTAATAACTAGAAGGCTATTTGACGAGTTTTAGTATTGTTTATCACTAATACCACCGCATCGATCGTACAACCGTTTCAAACAACCATTTCACCATATATTTGCTAGCTTTACTCAGCTGACTTCATTCGCTTCACTAGCTGATTGGAAATGCATGTCGTCGCTGTCCGACGCTAACCGTGTATTTACACAATCAGTGATTTTATAGGAGCATCAAAAAACATATTGTCGCCTGCTACAAAGTCAATCCCCATTTGATATACGCTTGACCCTTCTTCTTTACCGATGAGTAAACATGTGACACAATAAAAGTTGCATTAACACCCAAAATGTTCGTGATAATTCAGTTAACACAGTTAGTCACAAAGTTAGTGCATTGTTCTCACAATGGAAGATACGACAGCTGCCGGCAGTTACACGATTAGCGTGACCAGTTACACGCTTATCGCGTCAAAACCAGCAACAACCCGCCACATACACGATTATTTCCGTGGTATCATGTGACAACATTTTTTTCATTGGTCGCAGACACAAGATATTTATAGAAGACCTGCGTGAGGTCACTGGAAGGAGTTTCAGTAAAAAATCTATTTTTGTCAAATTTTGTAGATACACGGTTAGCGTCGGACAGCGACGATGTGTAAGGTCACTAACACCAACCACACAAACAGTACAGATGAATTCTCTTTTCAAAATGCTGTGGATGTGTCTATTCTGCATGACTATGACTGTACAATGTGTATGTATTAATGATTTTGCATGACTTACAGGATACATTTTTGCTTCCTAAGAAAATTAACAAACCTTTCACATACTATTAAAACTTTTGTAATTTTTTAACAACATTCTACAATCTGAAGAATGCCATTCGCTTTGTCCCAAACATTCTACGATGTAAATATGGAAACCCTATTAGTATTAGCAACTCACTTGTACTGTTTGCTCATGAACTATGTATCTAATCAGTAATATTCACATTTCTTTTTTCTTTTTGCATTCTTCAGTTTTGAAGATATTGAAAAGACTTTCAGGCCAATTCGTATCTTTAGAGTTGAAGAGTACAGTATATTGGAAAAATAGTAAATAGCACCACGATGGAAAAAACCCCCACTGTGGATCTCTGAGTACAAGGGAAAATTGTGAATAGAATCAATCAAATCAAGATTTAAATAATTCACTTGTGTCATTGCTGATGTTTTTTCTTCCGCACGCTCTCTCTATCAGCACTCACTTGTACTGCTTGCTGCTGATGCTTGATTACCTGCTTTATCAGCTCCTCTATCCTCTCTATTTGAGTATATATCTCTCTCACTCCTCTCTCTCTATCAGCACTCACTTGTACTGCTTGCTGCTGATGCTTGATTACCTGCTTTATCAGCTCCTCTATCCTCTCTATTTGAGTATATATCTCTCTCACTCCTCTCTCTCTATCAGCACTCACTTGTACTGCTGCTGATGCTCAATTACCTGCTTTTTCAGCGCCTTTATCCTCTCTCTCTCTCCCTCTCTTTTCCTCACTCATCTCACTTGCCACTGACTGCTGATGCTTCGATAACCTGCTTTTTTTCATATCTCCTCTATCTCTCTCTCTTTCACTCCTCTCTCTCTCTCAGGCACTACACTAGATACTGCTGCTGATGTTCGAGTGACCTGCTTTTTCATCTCCTCTATCACCTCCTCTATCTCTCACTCACTCCTCTCTCTCTCTCTCTCTCAGCACTCACTTGTACTGCTGCTGATGTTCGGTGACCTGCTTTTTCATCTCCTCTATCCTCTCTATCTCTCACTCCTCTCTCTCACTCACTCCTCTCTCTCTCACTCCTCTCTCTCTCTCTCTCTCTCTCAGCACTCACTTGTACTGCTGCTGATGTTCGGTGACCTGCTTTTTCATCTCCTCTATCCTCTCTATCTCTCACTCCTCTCTCTCACTCACTCCTCTCTCTCTCTCACTCCTCTCTCTCTCTCTCAGCACTCACTTGTACTGCTGCTGATGTTCGGTGACCTGCTTTTTCAGCTACTCTATCCTATCTATCTCTCACTCTCTCTCTCTCTCAGCACTCACTTGTACTGCTGCTGATGTTCGGTGACCTGCTTTTTCATCTCCTCTATCCTCTCTATCTCTCACTCCTCTCTCTCTCTCTCAGCACTCACTTGTACTGCTGTTGATGTTCGGTGACCTGCTTTTTCATCTCCTCTATCCTCTCTCTCTCTCCCTCCTCTCTCTCTCTCTCTCTATCAGCACTCACTTGTACTGCTGCTGATGTTCGATGACATGCTTTTTCAGCTCCTCTATCCTCTCTATCTCTCTCTCAGCACTCACTTGTACTGCTGCTGATGTTCGATGACCTGCTTTTTCAGCTCCTCTATCCTCTCTATGGTCAGAGTCCTCACAATCTGTTTGGCCGGCACTTCCACCTCCCCCCTGTCACCACGCTTACGCCTGAAAAAACACACCAAAACAACAACCGCAAAATTGAGGTTTTAAGTCTTCATGATGGAGCACAGATTTCTTTTTAATACACAAGAAAACCGAATTGAGTTATCTTGTCTAGTTGAAATCGGACATTGAAGACAGAAATTTGTCTCTTTCTTTCTATTGACTTGATAAAAAATCAAAAAAAATCAAATAAACAAAGAAATCATTCAAAATTGTCTTTCATGTTGTGGATACTGGTAGAATACACAAAAATACACATAAATATGCCCTAAATAGATAATTGATATTTGGGGGGCTTATTGACTCAAAAGCACTCTGTGTTAACAATGTGGTGCTACCATAGCCGATGAGGTTTAACCGAGGCGTGGTTACCGCTACAACCTATCTATATTGTTAAAAACTCGGGACTTTACTGGTGTTGCACTGCCTCCAGGCATTGCAGCCAGTATTGTTCCACCATATTTGTATTTACAAATGTCCCATATGTGTCTGACCGAGGGACGTAAAACATAATTTTCATCGGGTTGTTGACTATTTTTGGCTTTTGCTCAAAAACATTCTGAGTGACTTATGTAGGTTTTTTCCCATGCACCATCATATATGTCTACATTTTTAGGGGGTCACCTGGATATTTTAAGGGGTGGGGGGGGTTGTCTCTTTTTCAATTTTAAAATATATGCAATTTGCTACATGTAGTGACACATTGATCTTATATCATATGTGTGCAACTCCCTAAAATGGAAAAAAACCCTGAAAGGCTGTGGTCTGGACCTGAAATTGAGGATGTCAAATGGCATTTTAAGCGTCAGAGACGCACATCCGTGCATCAAAATTAATTAAGACTGGCAACAGCAACTTTATGTTTCTTGTGTAGAGTGCAGTTAGGTCGTATTCTTGCTTTAGTTGTAGTACCACTATTAATCAGTTTCCTCCTCTCCTAACATCGCATCTGCTATACTAGTTATTACTACTACTACTGCTACTTTTACTGCACTGACAACTCAGTGCACTCACTTTGGTGTTTCCACTTTCTCCAGGAGACTGGAGTACTGCGTGGCACAATTCTGCAACACAAACAACATGTGGGACTGTTCACTAAGCACAAGTGTGCATGTGTGTGGTGTGTGTATGTGTGTGTGTGTGTGTGTGTGTGTGTGTGTGTACATGTGTGTGTGTGTGTAGCTGTGTGGCACAATTCTGCAATACAAACAACACACATGCCCATGTGGGGACCGTTCACTAAGCACAAGTGTGTTTGAGTGTGTATGTGTGTGTATGTGTGTGTGTGTGTGTGTGTGTGTGTGTGTGTGAGTGTGTGTGTGTGTGTGTGTGTGTGTGTGTGTACCTCTGTGTGGCACAATTCTGCAACACAAACAACACACAGCCCATGTAGGACCGTTCACTAAGCACAAGTGTGTGTGTGTGCGTGCGCGCGCGCAGTATATGTGTATGTGTGTGTGTGTGTGTGTGTGTGTACTGTGTAGCACAATTCTGCAATACAAACAACACACAGCCCATGTGGGACCGTAGATCTGGGAGACACTAAGCACAAGTGTGTGTGTGTGTGTGTGTGTGTGGCGTGTGCGTGCATGCATATGTGTATGTGTGTGTACTGTGTGGCACAATTCTGCAATACAAACAACACACAGCCCATGTGGGACCGTTCACTAAGCACAAGTGTGTGTGAGTGTGTATGTATGGGTGTGTGTGTGTGTGTGTGTGTGTGTGTGTGTGTGTGTGTGTGTACTCTGTGTTCGTGCACAATTCTGCAACACAAACAACACACAGCCCATGTAGGATCGTTCACTAAGCACAAGTGTGTGTGTGTGTTTTGATTTGATTGATTTAATTTAAAGTCTGTTCACAACAACAATGGTGATACATGTATTAATGGTGTGTGTGTGTGTGTGTAGTGTGTGGCACAAACAACACAGCCCATGTGGGGACCGTTCATTAAGCAAGTGTGTGTGCGTGTGGGCGTGTGTGTGCGTGCGTGTGTGTGTTTGATTATGCGTAGAGAATGTGTCGCGCAATATGGGCATCTCTGCAAGCATGCATAACGTGCAATTTACTATAGACAGCAAGCACATGTGGACACTCACCAATGTTCACACAAGAGCATTTTTCAAAACACAGACTGATGGGCAGACAGATCTCCCCTTAATTGCTGGATTTATGCTTGATATATTGCACTATTTCCCCCGTGGGGATACCGGGGGATCATTTGTATAAATAGTTCCCCCAGCCTTCTGGAAAGTTCTGTTGCTTGTAACTGTTCCTTCTAATCTGCCACTCTCTTTGACTCACTCTGCCTTTTCCCTTTCCTTACTGTGTCATCTACTATCTTTCTGCCTTACCGGTCCATTCTCCTGTCTTTTTTCACTAAACACTTTCAAAAAAGATCTCCTCCATCCGAAGTCGGACTTGCTGGGCCTAACTATTTCATAGGCGCATAACGGCAGCAGGACGCATCTGCGCTCATAATTGACAGGAAAACTGTCTGAGCGATCGAAGAAGATTGGCACATTCATACGTTAAACATTTTACAACCAAAGATCTTTTTTAAAAAAATTATTTATTTTTTGGCGAACATCTAAGCAAGTACATAAATTAGTCATTTTCCCTGCCAGTTAGTGCATTTTTTGTGGAATCTCTAACAGACATGGCACAGG
This sequence comes from Phymorhynchus buccinoides, assembly GCA_017654935.2. Lineage (NCBI taxonomy): Eukaryota > Metazoa > Mollusca > Gastropoda > Neogastropoda > Raphitomidae > Phymorhynchus > Phymorhynchus buccinoides. Next base: position 21,350,303 of record CM065683.1, read on the forward strand.
GGATCAATGTGATGTGCTCCCATCTCTGCAATCATGACGATCCTTGTCATTGTGTCACCGTCTCTATGTGTCCCCGTCTCTAAGTGTCCCCTGCAGATTAGGGTCAGGATTCTTCGGGATAGGGTTAGGGATTCAGGTTAGGGGTCAAGGTTAAAGTTTGGGTTATCGATAGGATTAGGGACAGGTTCAGGGTTAGGATGAACAAAGAGACCAAGAGAGATACAAGACGGGGGGACATAGAGATGGGGACAACACAGAGACGGGAGTCACATAGAGAATGGGAGGACATAGAGATGGGGATACCCCGCACAGAGACGGGAGCCACATAGAGATGGGGGACATAGAGATGGGGACACCACAGAGACGGGAGCACATAGAGATGGGGGACACATAGAGAGATGGGGGCACACAGAGAAGGGGTTCATGTAGTGTAGAGTGGCTAGAGATGAAATGTTCAGGGACACATAGGACCATATAGAGACGGGGGCACAACATTGCTTACTCAAACCATGCCACAGAGGCGGAGAAACCTACCCGGGGTTGAGGGGTTGAAACCAGGTCTGCTGGTCTGTGGGTTTCTCCATAGGGCTTGATAGTACGGCTCACTGACCCCCTATACACACACCACACAGAATTATAACATGGGAAATAAACATGATTCTTCTTCTTCTTCCAGTTGCGGATGTTTATCCTTGCCCCGCACTCACCGGTCTTCATTCAGACCATTGATAGGGGGGGTCCGCCACAGGACTGATGCGTGCTATAGTGAATTCGTGTCATCCATCCCACCGAAACACACGACCTACTCGTACCGAATATTGGGATGGGCTTTAACGTGTGCGCAAGATCTTATGCATGCGTTTGCACACGGGACCTCGGCTTTGAAAAGTCTCATCCGAAGGACTTTTTTTCCAACTGACTTCAGGTACCCATTTACAACCTGGGTGGAGTGAGGAAAATAGGAGTAAAGTGCCTTTCCCAAGGACACCACTGTGAACCGAGCTGGGCTCGAATCCGAGCACTCGCAAACCTGACGGATTACGAGCTAGCGACTCGGATTTACCAACTGGGCTACAGCGGCTTCATCACTCTGTTTCATTATTTTCACTTTTTTATGCATAATGATTTGATATTAATTATGCATCTTATCACGTATACATCATTTAAATATTCACTGCTGTCACTGTTACCACCTCACCTTAAGAAAGTCTCTGTTAAGGTAAAAACTTGGGGTTTTGTTGTGATTAGTTTATTCATAATCATCTTTTTGTATGTGTTTAAACAAGTTAGCATTGTGACGTTTTTAAGTGCAATTGTGCACAGTGATTTGAGAGAAACTGAAACACACGTTTTACTGTGATGCATTTCATTTTCACAGGAAAGAAAATGTTGGGCACATATTCATGATACTATTAAATTTCTTTTTCAAATTTACATCTATAGTATTAGTATTACTGTAAAGTGTAAGATAGCAAAAACCAAGGCTTTTATAAGTTTATTTAATGGTGCCTTCATAATCAAGATTGAATAACAACAATAACAACATTTCAATGTTCAGTCAAACATTAATAATCTGTTAATAGCTATGGTTCACAAAAACAAAAAAATGCAAAAACAACAACAAAAAAACGGATATTGCGCCACAATGGGAACCTCCCTTATAAGACTCCCTCCCATTATAAGAGCTAACGTCGCTCGAGATATTGCCCTTCTTTTTAAGTATTAACAATTACCTCCTTTATAAAAATTACCTCCTTTATAGGACCTAATTTTGGATTATTTTTTAAGGTCTTATTACGGAGGTTCTACTGCATAAAAAGAAGAAAAAACCCCACCTTCTTCATCTGTTCAAACAAGCCAATGATGCCCTGAGTGTGAGACCCCAGTCACATGACATAGTCCCAGGGCTTCTGATAATGCAAAAACTAGCATCCCTGACGCATTGAAAGTTAAAAGGAAGCATTGAATGTTTGTCAAGCGAGTCCCTGGGGACGCACTCAAAAAATCATGAAAAACGAATACAAAAACGAATAAAGACACTGTCTAACATTGAAAGTCGGCCACAGGCATCGTCTGCTATGATGCGAGAGTTGCTTCCCTTAATTATAAAACTTTCCCTTTCCCATGATGCCTCTCGCTGTACCGGAAAAAGCCTTTCGCGCTACTCGACTAACAACAAAATGTCTTTAAATTCGTGGCTATTAGTGCCCAGAAAGCGCAAAGAAAGTGAGAAAGATGTCAGTCAACCATCAACATCTGCGAGTGTCAATCATCAGCGCTGATTAGATCTCCATCTGAGCCTGCGCAAATTGACAACTAAAATTTTCCCTTGGACTGTTTCAGAAATGAAGATCAAAGGCGGTTTGCTGGACAACTGGTCGGTGAAGGAGAAACTGGCCCTTGGCTGCTCGGTGCAGAGAAGTGGAGACCAGAACTGGTGGGTTGAATCAAACTGTATGAGACACTGCCTGTGTGTGGCGTGTGTGCTGCTTGCTATGCAATGTTACTGGGTAATGTTTCAGGCTACTAGCCATGCCTGTAGTTTTGAAACTTGAACTGCTTGCAGTGATCATGCACCGAGGGTGGAAAAGTATCAGGACAGACTGTCCCGAAACAAGAAAATCAAAAAGACTAAAATGTCCTAGCTCTTGCAGAAATAAATTTGACAAAGTCTGCCATTGTTAAATTTCAATACATCTGTCAAGGAGAAACACAATTTTCAGTTTTAATAGGACTACAGGGCTTCTGATAAGCTGATGTTTCTTAAGGGTCCCAGGGACCCCTTTACCAGATTTAAAACGAGTCCCAGGCTAACTTCAGTGGGTCCCCTGTACCACATCAAGAAACATGTCTATAAACATCAGGGTGCTGCACTTCATTGACTGTGATGTTTCGTCAAACTCCAGCCAGGAAAACTCTTTTTCCCAGACTGGTTTGTAGGCCCGCACCTTTTTCGTCGCAGGTGGATCATTGACACTCGCAGATGTTGATGTTTGATTGACATCTTTCTCACTTTCTTTGCGCTTTCTGGGCACTAACAGCCACGAATTTAAAGACATTTTGTTGTTAGTCGAGTAGCGCGAAAGGCTTTTTCCGGTACAGCGAGAGGCATCATGGGAAAGGGAAAGTTTTATAATTAAGGGAAGCAACTCTCGCATCATAGCAGACGATGCCTGTGGCCGACTTTCAATGTTAGACAGTGTCTTTATTCGTTTTTGTATTCGTTTTTCATGATTTTTTGAGTGCGTCCCCAGGGACTCGCTTGACAAACATTCAATGCGTCCTTTTAACTTTCAATGCGTCAGGGACGCTAGTTTTTGCATTATCAGAAGCCCTGGGACTATGTCATGTGACTGGGGTCTCACACTCAGGGCATCATTGGCTTGTTTGAACAGATGAAGAAGGTGGGGTTTTTTCTTCTTTTTATGCAGTAGAACCTCCTTTATAAGACCTTAAAAAATCATCCAAAATGAGGTCTTATAAAGGAGGGGTCTTATAAGGGAGGTAATTTTAATACTTACAAAGAAGGGCAATGTCTCAGAGAAGTAGGTCTTATATGGGAGGGAGTCTTATAAGGGAGGTTCCATTGTGGCGCAATATCAGTTTTTTGTTGTTGTTTTTGCATTTTTTTGTTTTTGTGAACCATAGCTATTAACAGATTATTAATGTTTGACTGAACATTGAAATGTTGTTATTGTTGTTATTCAATCTTGATTATGAAGGCACCATTAAATAAACTTATAAAAGCCTTGGTTTTTGCTATCTTACACTTTACAGTAATACTAATACTATAGATGTAAATTTGAAAAAGAAATTTAATAGTATCATGAATATGTGCCCAACATTTTCTTTCCTGTGAAAATGAAATGCATCACAGTAAAACGTGTGTTTCAGTTTCTCTCAAATCACTGTGCACAATTGCACTTAAAAACGTCACAATGCTAACTTGTTTAAACACATACAAAAAGATGATTATGAATAAACTAATCACAACAAAACCCCAAGTTTTTACCTTAACAGAGACTTTCTTAAGGTGAGGTGGTAACAGTGACAGCAGTGAATATTTAAATGATGTATACGTGATAAGATGCATAATTAATATCAAATCATTATGCATAAAAAAGTGAAAATAATGAAACAGAGTGATGAAGCCGCTGTAGCCCAGTTGGTAAATCCGAGTCGCTAGCTCGTAATCCGTCAGGTTTGCGAGTGCTCGGTTCACAGTGGTGTGTCCTTGGGAAAGGCACTTTACTCCTATTTTCCTCACTCCACCCAGGTGTAAATGGGTACCTGACGTCAGTTGGGGGAAAAAGTCCTTCGGATGAGACTTTTCAAAAACCGAGGTCCCGTGTGCGAACGCATGCACAAGATCTTGCGCACACGTTAAAGCCCATCCCACTATTCGGTACGAGTAGGTCGTGTGTGCCGGTGGGATGGATGACACGAATTCACATAGCACGCATCCTGTGCGCTATTAATGGTCTGAATGAAGACCGGTGAGCGCGGGGCAGGATAAACATCCGCAACTGGAAGAAGAAGAAGAATCATGTTTATTTCCCATGTTATATTCTGTGTGTGTGTGTATAGGGGGTCAGTGAGCCGTACTATCAAGCCCTATGGAGAAACCCACAGACCAGCAGACTGGTTTCAACCCCGGGTAGGTTTCTCCGCCTCTGTGGCATGGTTGAGTAGCAATGTTGTGCCCCCGTCTCTATAGTCTATGTGTCCCTCATTTCATCTCTAGCACTCTACATGAACCCCTTCTCTGTGTGCCCCCATCTCTCTATGTCCCCCATCTCTATGTGCTCCCGTCTCTGTGGTGTCCCCATCTCTATGTCCCCCATCTCTATGTGCTCCCGTCTCTGTGGTATCCCCATCTCTATGTCCCCCATCTCTATGTGCTCCCGTCTCTGTGGTGTCCCCATCTCTATGTCCCCGTCTTGTATCTCTCTTGTCTCTTTGTTCATCCTAACCCTGAACCTGTCCCTAATCCTATCGATAACCCAAACTTTAACCTTGACCCCTAACCTGAATCCCTAACCCTATCCCGAAGAATCCTGACCCTAATCTGCGGGGACACATAGAGACAGGGACACACAGAGACGGGGACACAATGACAAGGATCGTCATGATTGCAGAGATGGGAGCACATCACATTGATCCCCTGTGCCATGTCTGTTAGAGATTCCACAAAAAATGCACTAACTGGCAGGGAAAATGACTAATTTATGTACTTGCTTAGATGTTCGCCAAAAAATAAATAATTAAAGATCTTTGGTTGTAAAATGTTTAACGTATGAATGTGCAATCTTCTTCGATCGCTCAACAGTTTCCTGTCAATTATGAGCGCAGATGCGTCATGCTGCCGTTATGCGCCTAACTAAGAAATAGTTAGGCCCAGCAAGTCCGACTTCGGCTGGAGGAGGATGTTTTTGAAAGTGTTTCGTGAAAAAAAGACAGGAGAATGGACCGGTAAGGCAGAAAGATAGTAGATGACACAGTAAGCAAAGGGAAAAAGGCAGTGTCAAAGAGAGTGACAGATTAGAGGAAGTTACAAGCACAGAACTTCCAGAAGGTGGGGGAACTATTTATACAAAAGATCCCCCGGTATCCCCACGGGGAAAATGTGCAATATATCAAGCATAAATCCAGCAATTAAGGGGAGATCTTTGCCCATCAGTCTGTGTTTTGAAAAATGCTCTTGTGTGAACATTGGTGAGTGTCACATGTGCTTGCTGTTATAGTAAATTGCACGTTATGCATGCTTGCAGAGATGCATATTGCGCGCACATTCTCTACGCATACTCAAACACACACACGCACGCACACACACGCACACGCACACACACTTGCTTAATGAACGGTCCCACATGGGCTGTGTTGTTTGTGCCACACACTACACACACACACACACACCATTAATACATGTATCACCATTGTTGTGAACAGACTTTAAATTAAATCAATCAAATCAAACACACACACACACTTGTGCTTAGTGAACGATCCTACATGGGCTGTGTGTTGTTTGTGTTGCAGAATTGTGCCACACAGAGTACACACACACACACACACACACACACACACACACACACACACACACACACACACATACACACTCACACACACTTGTGCTTAGTGAACGGTCCCACATGGGCTGTGTGTTGTTTGTATTGCAGAATTGTGCCACACAGTACACACACACATACATACATATGCACACACGCACACGCACACACACACACACACACACACACACACTTGTGCTTAGTGAACGGTCCCACATGGGCTGTGTGTTGTTTGTATTGCAGAATTGTGCTACACAGTACACACACACACACACACATACACATATACATGCGCGCGCACGCACACACACACACTTGTGCTTAGTGAACGGTCCTACATGGGCTGTGTGTTGTTTGTGTTGCAGAATTGTGCCACACAGAGTACACACACACACACACACACACACACACACACACACACACACACACACACACACACACACACACACACACATACACACACATACACACTCACACACACTTGTGCTTAGTGAACGGTCCCACATGGGCTGTGTGTTGTTTGTATTGCAGAATTGTGCCACACAGTACACACACACACACATGTACACACACACACACACACACACACACACACACACATACACACACACACACATGCACACTTGTGCTTAGTGAACAGTCCCACATGTTGTTTGTGTTGCAGAATTGTGCCACGCAGTACTCCAGTCTCCTGGAGAAAGTGGAAACACCAAAGTGAGTGCACTGAGTTGTCAGTGGTAAAAGTAGCAGTAGTAGTAGTAATAACTAGTATACAGATGCGATGTTAGGAGAGGAGGAAACTGATTAATAGTGGTACTACAACTAAAGCAAGAATACGACCTAACTGCACTCTACACAAGAAACATAAAGTTGCTGTTGCCAGTCTTAATTAATTTTGATGCACGGATGTGCGTCTCTGACGCTTAAAATGCCATTTGACATCCTCAATTTCAGGTCCAGACCACAGCCTTTCAGGGTTTTTTTCCATTTTAGGGAGTTGCACACATATGATATAAGATCAATGTGTCACTACATGTAGCAAATTGCATATATTTTAAAATTGAAAAAGAGACAACCCCCCCCACCCCTTAAAATATCCAGGTGACCCCCTAAAAATGTAGACATATATGATGGTGCATGGGAAAAACCAACATAAGTCACTCAGAATGTTTTTGAGCAAAAGCCAAAAATAGTCAATAAGCCCCGATGAAAATTATGTTTTACGTCCCTCGGTCAGACACATATGGGACATTTGTAAATACAAATATGGTGGGAACAATACTGGCTGCAATGCCTGGAGGCAGTGCAACACCAGTAAAGTCCCGAGTTTTTAACAATATAGATAGGTGTAGCGGTAACCACGCCTCGGTTAAACCTCATCGGCTATGGTAGCACCACATTGTTAACACAGAGTGCTTTTGAGTCAATAAGCCCCCCAAATATCAATTATCTATTTAGGGCATATTTATGTCTATTTTTGTGTATTCTACCAGTATCCACAACATGAAAGAATTTTGAATGATTTCTTTGTTTATTTGATTTTTTTGATTTTTTATCAAGTCAATAGAAAGAAAGAGACAAATTTCTGTCTTCAATGTCCGATTTCAACTAGACAAGATAACTCAATTCGGTTTTCTGTGTATTAAAAAGAAATCTGTGCTCCATCATGAAGACTTAAAACCTCAATTTTGCGGTTGTTGTTTTGGTGTGTTTTTTCAGGCGTAAGCGTGGTGACAGGGGGGAGGTGGAAGTGCCGGCCAAACAGATTGTGAGGACTCTGACCATAGAGAGGATAGAGGAGCTGAAAAAGCAGGTCATCGAACATCAGCAGCAGTACAAGTGAGTGCTGAGAGAGAGATAGAGAGGATAGAGGAGCTGAAAAAGCATGTCATCGAACATCAGCAGCAGTACAAGTGAGTGCTGATAGAGAGAGAGAGAGAGAGGAGTGAGAGATAGAGAGGATAGAGGAGATGAAAAAGCAGGTCACCGAACATCAACAGCAGTACAAGTGAGTGCTGAGAGAGAGAGAGAGAGGAGTGAGAGAGAGAGAGGATAGAGGAGATGAAAAAGCAGGTCACCGAACATCAGCAGCAGTACAAGTGAGTGCTGAGAGAGAGAGAGGAGTGAGAGATAGAGAGGATAGAGTAGTTGAAAAAGCAGGTCACCGAACATCAGCAGCAGTACAAGTGAGTGCTGAGAGAGAGAGAGAGAGTGAGAGATAGAGAGGATAGAGGAGTTGAGAGAGAGAGTGAGTGAGTGAGAGAGAGGAGTGAGAGATAGAGAGGATAGAGGAGATGAAAAAGCAGGTCACCGAACATCAGCAGCAGTACAAGTGAGTGCTGAGAGAGAGAGAGAGAGAGAGAGAGAGGAGCTGAGAGAGAGAGAGGAGTGAGTGAGAGAGAGAGAGAGAGAGATAGATAGAGAGGATAGAGGAGATGAAAAAGCAGGTCACCGAACATCAGCAGCAGTACAAGTGAGTGCTGAGAGAGAGAGAGAGAGAGAGAGTGAGTGAGAGATAGAGAGGATAGAGGAGATGAAAAAGCAGGTCACCGAACATCAGCAGCAGTACAAGTGAGTGCTGAGAGAGAGAGAGGAGTGAAAGAGAGAGAGATAGAGGAGATGAAAAAAAGCAGGTTATCGAGCATCAGCAGCAGTGCAAGTGAGAGGAGTGAGAAAGAGAGGGAGAGAGAGAGAGGATAAAGGCGCTGAAAAAGCAGGTAATTGAGCATCAGCAGCAGTACAAGTGAGTGCTGATAGAGAGAGAGGAGTGAGAGAGATATATACTCAAATAGAGAGGATAGAGGAGCTGATAAAGCAGGTAATCAAGCATCAGCAGCAAGCAGTACAAGTGAGTGCTGATAGAGAGAGCGGAGTGAGAGAGATATATACTCAAATAGAGAGGATAGAGGAGCTGATAAAGCAGGTAATCAAGCATCAGCAGCAAGCAGTACAAGTGAGTGCTGATAGAGAGAGCGTGCGGAAGAAAAAACATCAGCAATGACACAAGTGAATTATTTAAATCTTGATTTGATTGATTCTATTCACAATTTTCCCTTGTACTCAGAGATCCACAGTGGGGGTTTTTTCCATCGTGGTGCTATTTACTATTTTTCCAATATACTGTACTCTTCAACTCTAAAGATACGAATTGGCCTGAAAGTCTTTTCAATATCTTCAAAACTGAAGAATGCAAAAAGAAAAAAGAAATGTGAATATTACTGATTAGATACATAGTTCATGAGCAAACAGTACAAGTGAGTTGCTAATACTAATAGGGTTTCCATATTTACATCGTAGAATGTTTGGGACAAAGCGAATGGCATTCTTCAGATTGTAGAATGTTGTTAAAAAATTACAAAAGTTTTAATAGTATGTGAAAGGTTTGTTAATTTTCTTAGGAAGCAAAAATGTATCCTGTAAGTCATGCAAAATCATTAATACATACACATTGTACAGTCATAGTCATGCAGAATAGACACATCCACAGCATTTTGAAAAGAGAATTCATCTGTACTGTTTGTGTGGTTGGTGTTAGTGACCTTACACATCGTCGCTGTCCGACGCTAACCGTGTATCTACAAAATTTGACAAAAATAGATTTTTTACTGAAACTCCTTCCAGTGACCTCACGCAGGTCTTCTATAAATATCTTGTGTCTGCGACCAATGAAAATGCTCAAATTTGTCACATGACACCACGGAAATAATCGTGTATGTGGCGGGTTGTTGCTGGTTTTGACGCGATAAGCGTGTAACTGGTCACGCTAATCGTGTAACTGCCGGCAGCTGTCGTATCTCCCATTGTGAGAACAATGCACTAACTTTGTGACTAACTGTGTAACTGAATTATCACGAAAATGTTGGGTGTTAATGCAGCTTTTATTGCGTCACATGTTTACTCATCGGTAAAGAAGAAGGGTCAAGCGTATATCAAATGGGGATTGACTTTGTAGCAGGCGACAATATGTTTTTTGATGCTCCTATAAAATCACTGATTGTGTAAATACACGGTTAGCGTCGGACAGCGACGACATGCATTTCCAATCAGCTAGTGAAGCGAATGAAGTCAGCTGAGTAAAGCTAGCAAATATATGGTGAAATGGTTGTTTGAAACGGTTGTACGATCGATGCGGTGGTATTAGTGATAAACAATACTAAAACTCGTCAAATAGCCTTCTAGTTATTAGAACATTAAACAAGGCTCAAACATCGATCGATTCGAACACAAACTTGGCCATCATGCCAGAACTTCAGATCGTTTTTCAAACTTCATGGGTCATGTCATGTGACCCCTGATCACTGTTTTTAAACTTCATGGGTCATGTCATGTGACCCCTGATCACTGTTTTCAAACTTCATGGGTCATGTCATGTGACCCCTGATCACTTTTTTAAACTTCATGGGTCATGTCATGTGACCCCTTATCACTGTTTTCAAACTTCATGGGTCATGTCATGTGACCCCTGATCACTATTTTCAATTTTCATGGGTCATGTGACCCCTGATCACTGTTTTCAATTTTCATGGGTCATGTGACCCCTGATCACTGTTTTCAATTTTCATGGGTCATGTGACCCCTGATCACTGTTTTCAATTTTCATGGGTCATGTGACCCCTGATCACTGTTTTCAATTTTCATGGGTCATGTGACCCCTGATCACTGTTTTCAAACTTCATGGGTCATGTGACCCCTGATCACTGTTTTCAATTTTCATGGGTCATGTGACCCCTGATCACTGTTTTCAATTTTCATGGGTCATGTGACCCCTGATCACTGTTTTCAATTTTCATGGGTCATGTGACCCCTGATCACTGTTTTCAATTTTCATGGGTCATGTGACCCCTGATCACTGTTTTCAATTTTCATGGGTCATGTGACCCCTGATCACTGTTTTCAATTTTCATGGGTCATGTGACCCCTGATCTCTGTTTTCAATTTTCATGGGTCATGTGACCCCTGATCTCTTTTCAATTTTCATGGGTCACTGTTTTCAATTTTTGGTCATGTGACCCCTGATCACTGTTTTCAATTTTCATGGGTCATGTGACCCCTGATCACTTTTCAATTTTCATGGGTCATGTGACCCCTGATCACTGTTTTCAATTTTCATGGGTCATGTGACCCCTTATCACTGTTTTCAAACTTCATGGGTCATGTGACCCCTTATCACTGTTTTCAATTTTCATGGGTCATGTGACCCCTGAACACAGAAATCGTGGAGTCAGTTTCCAAAACAAGGGACCAGTAGTGTGTCAGAGCTCAGATTGTTTCAAGACTTCTTGGGTCTTTACTGGTTTGACCCTTGGCTGCACAAAATGAGTGGTCACTTCAGGTCATTAACCCTTAACAATGTGAAGCTCTGCCTTGTTTAGTTGTTATTTGGGAAAGCTAGCCCCTCTCAAGGCCACTAGTGTAGCTAACCTAGGGGCCAGCTTTGCTAGGAAGTAGTGGTGCGCAATACGTCTTTCCTGGCTTGGCTATGCGTGACCCAGCACCACGAAAGGGGCATTAACCCCTTCCCTGCCTGGCTATGAGATAGTCTGGTACTGAATGATGTCATTGATGATGTCATAACTTTTGATGTCATAGTCCTGGGATGATGGATTTTGGTTTAGATAAGCCAGGAAAGATATATCGCTAGACCATTTTCTCAGATTGAGTCTAACTTATTTGTTTTAAACTTTATAATAAGAAAATCAATTATTTCTTAGTTTTCCTGTGGCAGTGAAGGGGTTAAGTGTCAAACTGGCCATTCTGAGAAAATCATACAGTTGGAAACTTCAGACAATTCTCTTTCTACTGATACCAAAACCATTCTTGTATCCTTCTCCGTTCCAGAGTTACGAGCATTTAAAATTGGTAGGGTGAGCATCAAATCAATCAAATCAAATCAAATCAAATTCACTTTATTATCTCCCAAGGAGAAATTTTGTTCAGGTTGCAGAATAACAAAGACATCGACATTCAGCATGCATGAATGGGAGCAAAAGTTACACATAATACATACTTAAAGATACACATTATATGTGGATACATACACGTCTAAGGATAAGCATGCATAGTTTCTTTTAACACGATGAACACACATTTAAACCTAAAAGGATCATGAGTTTAGGCTATTTTGAGAAAACACAGTCTAAAGTCTAACCTAGCTGTAGAAAATGCATTGACCTACTCGTTTTTAGAGCACTTTTAAGAGCATTTAGACACCATAGTAAAGATTATCCTTTATAAATATGAAAGATAAGGTGTTAGAGAAGACAAAAAACACCCATAACTCAAAATTGATTTTTTTTTAAATGTGATTTTTGACTTTGTAAGCCTGTTATAAGAAACTAGCTGAGCGACTTAATGTCCCTTCCATGGTGCTGGGTCACATATAGGGGCTAGCCTTTCCTACACTTCAGAAACGCACAACTGTATGGGTGTTGCAGGAAGCTGAAGCGGGACATGGAGTGCATCATGACGGGCCAGTGGGACCACCAGATCAAGGAGAAGTGGGAGGAGGCGGAGGCGTAAGTGTTGCACACTTTCACGCTTAGGTTTTTTTTCCCCCATTTAGGCCGTGTACACATATATGCGGATATTCCGTGCGGAAACCCGTGAATAAGCAAATGAAAGAAGGGAAAAGATTTGCGCACGTGTCCGAATTTCCCCAAACCCGTAAATGTTTACCCTTCTTTCTTACTTTTGGGTTTCCGTACGGAACTTACGCGTCTAATGTGTACACGGCCTTAGGCTTTAAGAAAAGAAAAAGCAGAATTTGCCATCTTAATATTGCATGTTTGACGTATTTAAGTATTTATATAACACAGGCACAGTGCCACACATGCACACACACGTAAGCGCACATAATAACCATGCATTACACACATGGACATGTACACACGCACACACACACAAAAGTCATAGTGATAAACATTTACTCATTCAGTCTTTAACCCCTTTGCTGCCTGCCCCGTGTCTACTATGGGGCCTTTTCAACTATGCTGTACACCTATAACCGTTTCTACCACGGGTCGTTTTTCTCATTGAATTTTGACCAAGTTAAGTAATGGGAAAATCCCTATAAAGTGTTGCACACACTTTGAAAAACTTAAATCTACAGTTCTTTCACTTTCTCCATCTTTGTTTTTTACTTGTGACATCAACAAATGGATGAGCTGTGGACAGATCAGTGAAGCAACCCTCTGAAGGCCACAGCAATACAAGAAATCCATTATCCCTCAGCAGTGAAGGGGTTAACAGTAAACATTCTGACATACATATATTTACTAATATGTATTCTTAAAAACAAAATTTTGACTAGAAAAGCTTTTTGTTAAAAGAAATTTGATTTTTTTAAATGCTTGAAAGGATGTGCTAGAAAAGCTGATAGATATGACTAATGTTGCATATTTAAGTCTAAAACTGAGTGCACAGTAAACCAGTTTTCTACGTGTTGCATTGGGTGTAATTGTTCTGACATCTTTCATCGTATCTGTGCAGGGAAAGGGGTGTAATTGTTCTGACATCTTTCATCGTATCTGTGCAGGGAAAGGGGTGTAATTGTTCTGATATCTTTCATCGTATCTGCGCAGGGAAAGGGGTGTAATTGTTCTGACATCTTTCATCGTATCTGTGCAGGGAAAGGGGTGTAATTGTTCTGACATCTTTCATTGTATCTGCGCAGGGAAAGGGGTGTAATTGTTCTGATATCTTTCATCGTATCTGCGCAGGGAAAGGGGTGTAATTTTGCTGATATCTTTCATCGTATCTGCGCAGGGAAAGGGGTGTAATTGTTCTAACATCTTTCATCGTATCTGCGCAGGGAAAGGGGTGTAATTTTGCTGATATCTTTCATCGTATCTGCGCAGGGAAAGGGGTGTAATTGTTCTGACATCTTTCATTGTATCTGCGCAGGGAAAGGGGTGTAATTTTGCTGATATCTTTCATCGTATCTGCGCAGGGAAAGAGAAGCCCAGGAAGAGTCCAAGAAAGAGGAGGAGAGGAAACTGAAGGAGATGTACGCCACCAGAGCAACAGGTACTGTTATATTTCTATCCCTTTTTGTACTATTTTTCAAGGAAAATCAGACGCTCAGTTCGGATCCCAAAACGCTCTCAAAACTGTTACAGCATTGTTTCTAACGCTCTCAAAACTGTTACAGCATTGTTTCTTGATATACATAGCCACAGTCTGCATACTCTATCGCTGTAACCTTCCTTTTATGTCACACTCTCCAAGATATAGGTGACAACTTTTATTGCCCAAAAAAAATCACTGTCGTGTTGCCGCAGATCTAGAGCCAGGGATCATCTGGCCGTTAGTCTCACGGAACGTGGCTTGTGCGATATAAAAAATCCAGCTGTGACGTCAAAATAAGACACAGTGACAGGCTTTTTATCGCTAGGAAGTTGTCTTACTATGACGTCACAGCTCTTTCATCTCCGAATGAGACTTCATAGAAGCAGACGAAGCACAAGGGATCGGCGATGTGCATTTTTTGGTGCAAATTATAAGGCTCGATTACGTTCAGATTTATGTATGTTTTATGACTTCCAATAAACTCAGAGTTTATGATCCAGCTCGATTCTGCATCATTCTGCACACTTTTTATTTATTTTTGGATTCTCCTCTAACCCCGTCAAGGCATCACTGCATCATTCCTCTGGATCTGGATCCTCAATATCTGGATCTGGATGTATGCGTTGCAGACGCCACTTCTGACGATGGAGGGCGCATTCCTTATTGGAATTAAAAGAAAAAGATAGGAAAGAGAAAGAGACAATTTGGAAAACGAGGCATTGATTGACTAAAATCTTGATACAGTGGAACTTCCCTTATAACAATATAAGACCTTCAAAAATCATCCAAAATGAGGTCTTATAAGGGAGGGGTCTTAACAGGGAGGGGTCTTATAAGGGAGGCAATTTTAACACTTACAAAGAAGGGCAATGTCTCTGAGAAGCAGGTCTTATGTGGTAGGGAGTCTCTCTCTCTCTCTCTCTCCCCTCTCCCTCTCTCTCTCTCTCTCTCTCTCTCTCTCTCTCTCTCTCTCTCTCTCTCAGTTTGTTAGTAAAAGTGTGTGTGTTGTCAGATGGGCAGGGAGGGAGGATAGTGGAGTCCCAGGGACTCCCTGTGCAAAATTTTAAGAGTCCTTTTCATATTTTTAAGAGTCCCCTAAGTATATGATAAAAAGTGCTTTAACCCTTTCACCGCCAAAGTCGCATTTTAGCACCACAGTGATTTAACACCTATGTCACTAAAAGGCATCAAATTGGGGTCTATCATCCAAAGACCCTATTGTCTTAGTTTTAGGAAGTAAGGATAGACCTTATTTTATATATGTCACAGAAGAATCCCCAATACTGCCGATGGATTTTGTTCTCTAGTACTCTACCCAGGTAAATTTAATGGAAAGTTTTGGATGAAATATGGCTGGCGGTGAAAGGGTTAACAAAAGCAAATACAGTGAAACCCGTTTAGTACGAATTCCAGGGGAGAGGGCCAATTTACTCGTTGTAAGCATTGCTCGTTCAAACCATTTTATCGATTTTGGCAACCCTGACGAACCTATCAATCGCTCCTCACATCTACTGTGATGTGCGTGCTGGTAAAGTGTGAAAAAGACAGAAAAACGGAAACAACACACTTACCCAACAAAGCATGGTTGTAAGCCCAGTATCCTGTATCCATAGGGTTTTTAATGCCGATTACAAACACTTTAAAACAGTTTATTAACACACAATAACATCAAAAACATAAAATCCACACACGCGCTTTAAGAGAAAGTTGAAATTTCCCGGAAGTCACAAGATCAGTGCGCAAAGAGCGAGTCCAGTGTCGTCTGCTTGCGCTGCAGACACCCAAGTTGTTATATCGGTCAATCAGAATGCCGCTTACATATCGAGGGGTCAGTCAAGATGGCGATGTTGTTGTCAGTGTGTTCTCGTTCTAGCCAGGTAGTTGTGCAAGAAAGCTTGACTTTGGGATGGCGGTGTGGTTGTAAGTGCGTTCTCGTTCTAACCATGTAGTTTTTGCATAAAAGCTTGACTTTGGGAGTCAATAAATTGTACGTTATATGCAAGTTGCTCGTTGTAGCGAGCTCGTTGTATGCAGAATTATTTAACAAGGAAAAAGAAGGCTTGTGGTCGGGAATTTTGAAACCACTCGTTAAACACGGGCTCTCGTTTAAACCGTACTCGTACTAAATGGGTTTCCCTGTACATGCTAAACACACATGCTACATGCACAGTGAACACACAGGCAAACACATGTGCATAACCCCTGGAAATGGAATAGGCTGACTACAGAGAGAGAGAGAGAGTGGGGGGGGGAGACAAACAGATCGAGATATGGACAGAGAGACAGGCAGACAGACACACAAGCGTACACACACACTTGCATATGCAGTAGCTTATGTTTTTGAGATGATGCCATTCACATATCTAAAAGAACGGCTTGATGCTGCTGCTTTTTCCTCTGTCGAACTTGCAAAAACCATTCAGATTTGGTCAACGAAGAAAGACCTAAAACTTGAAGCACTTCACTCTCGCGAACAAGCATTCAGAAGTAAACAAAGATCGTTTTGGAATGACCGGACATGTGTCTGCTTTAGAAAGGAAAAACCCGGATGGTCAGAAACAAGACTGACAACCAGGAAAACCAAAGCAAACAGACTGACCGCTGTGGCACGAAGCGAAAATCGGGTTCAGAGATTAATATGGAAAAAAGTTGGGGTGGCTTGACCTAATTCCAACGATCCTACAAGTTGCAGACGATGTCTGAGCGA
>CM065683.1:21367644-21387644 GCA_017654935.2 Phymorhynchus buccinoides
ACATGCATTCGAACACACTCCGAAAAACGTATGGATAGAAAAAGGGAAACTCTAAGAATAACCCTATGACGGATATTTCCGTGACGGGGCAGTTTATAGGTTACCGGAAGTTGACGGAAATATCCGTGACGGGGCCGTGTAAGGGTTAAAAAAAACCTGCAAGGCAGAAGGGAAACAACAGTTTCTAATGTAATTGACATTCACTTCTGGTTAAACTTCTTCTTATTCTTCTTCTGTGGTGGTGACCTCTATAACCAGCAAAAGGCATCTTCTCAAATTATCATAATCCGGCAACGCCGGTTCCAGGCAATTAAAAAATCCTGAACTTCAGGACATCCTGAACAAAAAAATCCTGAACTTCAGGACATCCTGAACAAAAAAATCCTGAACTTCAGGACATCCTGGACAAAAAAAATCCTGAACTTCAGGACATCCTGAAAGCAGGAGCATCCATGCATAGTTGGTTAGAGTCGCCGCTCGTGATCCAACGGATTTGCGAGTGCGCTGGTTCGAACCCAGCTCCGTTCGCAGTGTCGAGTCCTTGGGAAAGATACTTTACTCCTATTTCCTGGTCCTTTGGGTGAGACCATAAACCGAGGTCCCGTGTGCGAACGCACGCACAAGATCTTGCGCACACATTAAAGCTCATTCCACGGTAGGAGTAGGCCGGTGTTGTGCCGGTGGGATGGATGATACGAACTCACAAAGCGTGCATCCTCTGTGCCCATAGCAGTCTAAACGAAGATTTTGGATCGTGGGGCAGGATAAACATCCTCAATCGGAAAGAAGAAGACTCTCCAGAAGGCCTGAGATGTTCTCCAGCTTCTTCTTCTTCTTCTTCGATCGCTCAGACAGTTTCCTGTCAATTATGAGCGTAGATGCGTCATGCTGCCGTTACGCGCCTAACAAAGAAATAGTTAGGCCCAGCAAGTCCGACTTCGGCTGGAGGAAATCTTTTTGAAAGTGTTTCGTGAAAAAAGGCAGGAGAATGGACCGGTAAGGCAGAAACATAGTAGATGACAGTAAGCAAAGGGAAAAGGCAGAGTTAAAGAGAGTGACAGATTAGAGGAAGTTACAAGCACAGAACCGGCTTCCAGAAGGTGGGGGAACTATTTATACAAAAGACCCCCCGGTATCCCCACGAGGGGTGGGTGGGTGGGTGTTCTCCAGCACTACCAATGTGTCAGATGGCCAAGTCTCAGCCCTGAAGTTCTGGAAGGTAGACTGCCATTACTATTGAACAAAGCGTTATATAAATTTTTATTACGTGTACGTTTATTTCCTTAGTTATGAAGCAGTAAAGAGGCCGCCACACACATGCGATTTATATCCTTCAAGGTTAGAAGGCTATGCCACTCTTGTATAGATGTTGATTTGTTTGTATGCAGTCCTCTCCATCATTGTTGATGCGTACTGTGTGGGTGGATGGTCATAAAGGCGAACTTGGCACATTCTTTTTTTGAGAATGATGCTTTGTTTGTCTCACTTTGGTTCTGACCCACGCACTGCTAGGTGATTGGTATCGTAATCAACATCGGTGGAGGGTACGTAATTAGAAAGAGAGTATTCACCCTTTGTTCAATTTCGTTATCTCCTCTCTTGGCCTCACTATTTCATTCTTCGATTTCTATCCAACTGCGGTCCGACTGTGATGATGTCTGTGAGGCATGATCCACGTGAAATACTTCTGTCTTAAAATAATTCTACCGTTTTCGTTCACAACACTCAAGTAGACCCCAATACACGGTAGGATTTCATCAGAAAAGTAGTATCTCACGAGAAACATGTCTCACAAAATGTCACAGTCGGATCACTGTTGGATGAAGTCGTAGGGGAAGACGGGGTAAAAAGCGCATGGGCGGGTAAGAAGCCCACCCCAATTATCTCATGAAATAAAGAAAATGTCAGTCAAATTTGCCCATGAGACGAATGCTAGACATTAACGCTCGTCTCATGGGCAAAATGAGACTGAAATTTGCTTCATTTCATGAGATAATTGGGGTGGGCTTCTTACCCGCCCATGCGCTTTTTACCCCGTCTTCCCCTACGCAGCGTGGCAGCCCCTTAACTCAACAACCAACTTCGCGAAAGAAAACCTTTTTCTCTTTTTTTTCCTTCTTTTTTTAATTCATCTTTATTTACAGGTAATCACTGTTTATTATACATGAATGTTGAAGCATACATATAATATATGAATGTTATTTGTAAGTGTATGAAGAAGGAATAAAATGTTTAATACAAAAAAACTTCGCAAAAGAAGCGGTAGTCCTTAACTTCTATTGAGGAGCATCTTATACGCTGATTAACCAGCCGCGCGAAGAGAAAAGTTGGTGAATGTTTTCAGGGCTTTTCTGTTTGTTCCTGACAGTCTATCTGACTATGTGAACACGATAACGTTTGAACGGAGGAACCTAGGAGGCTCAACGTTTGCATGCGGACACCTAGGCCAAGTTCGAAAATGAAGGTCATTAGTCAAGGTCACTGGAGCCTTAAAGATCCACCAGATACATGAGTGAAAATCACGGGTTTCACGTGTTCCCCTCTCTCGCTGGTGAGAAATCTTATGTTGACCAGGTGTGACTCCCATACATATTCCCCCATGCATAAAAACGAGACATCACTTTAAAGAGCAGCCTCACACAATATTTATTCGTCCAATAAAATGGAAATGTGTGAGTGGTGGCACGTAAAAAGCAACAACATACGATCGTGTATGGGGGCAGACTGTATGTGGGTCACACCTACCCAGAAAAAAACAAGGGAATTAATGCAGCCGTGTCAGTGGGTCTTTAAATGCTGCCACACAACTGCTTTTCTCCAGCTGTCAATAGTGCGCGAGCTACAGTTGAGATCCTCGCTGGCGCAGAAGTACTACAAAGTGCAAGTGTAGACTTGTTTGATCGGACTTGAGTTTCTTGGGCGTTTGTCTGTGTGGTTCCTGCAAGGTCACTGGACCCGGAAATGCTGCCATGAGGCTGGTTGATCTAGCGTAATCACGTACATTGTTGTAAGAGTGCAAGTTGTTGACCCTTGTTTTTGTGTTTTTTACTGATTCACATACTGTACATAACAGATGTGAGTCAGCACGTAGAGTTTTTTTCGGTTCACAATTATTGATATATATGTTACGCCCAATCTATGAAATTGCCCATTTCATGACCGTTCGCCCATTTCATGAAATGGGCACTGCCATGCACGAGTTTTAAATTCTCATGCACACTGTCACACTGCGGCTGGATGATCTAGCGTAATCACGTACATTGTTGTGAGAGTCCAAGCTGTTGACCCTTGTGTTTTTTTTTTACTGATTCACATACTGTTCATAACAGATGTGAGTCAGCACGTAGAGTTTTTTTGGGTTCACAATTATTGATATAGATTTACGCCCAATCCATGAAATTGCCCATTTCATGAAATGAGCAAAATGGTTTGCCCAGTTCGTGAAATAGCCAATGTATGACTTGTAATTGAGAAAAGCAATACGAATGAAAAATACTTTTCGTTCATTAGCACACATGGATCAAGAATTGGTTCAAACGAATGATAAATCTCATTTGAATGAAATAGAAACACCCGAAGGTGCTGATGGGACCAAGAGATGCACCAGCCACGCCCGTCCTATCAACGCGAGAGCAGCCCTGCCCCAGCCTTGGAAGTCTGTGTTGTGTTACTGGGGAGCAGGCACACACGGGACATTCCATTAAGTATACATAGGCACATAGCTACTCCCGGCTTGGTGACCATCGGATACGATACAAAGGAGTCCTTGCGAAATGTCCCCATGGGTGTACCAGTTCATTTTTCATGACTGCAGAGCCCACCGGAAAAAGATACCCACTCAGAAACCAGAACGCATCCAACAGCCCCCAAAAAGGACAGGCGAGGCCAGTGCATCTCTAGACAAAGCCACAGGCTCTCGCCTTACGGACTTATATGCCTGAGAAGAGAGTCCCAGAATGTGATCTTATTTCTTTTGTCTGTGTGTGGTTCCTGCAAGGTCACTGGACCCGAAAATGCTGTAAGAGTCCAAGCTGTCGACCCTGATTTTTGTTGTTACGGATTCACATAACAGATGTGAGTCAGCACGTAGAGGTTTTTTCGGTTCGCAATTATTGATATATATGTTACGCCCAATCCATGAAATTTTGCCCAGTTCGTGAAATAGCCAATTTATGACTTGTAATTGAGAAAAGCAATATGAATAAAAAATAGTTTTTGTTCATTAACACACATGGATCAAGAATTGGTTCAAACGAATGAGAAATCTCATCTGTAGATGACTTAAAATTATTTTATTCAGACTTAATTTGATAAAACATTTGATTCAACATGTGGCTCAGGCATGCCCCAGCTTAGCATCTGGTCGAGTTGGGGGGGCAGGATAGGGATGCACATACAATGTAGAAAAGTGTGATACCATTGAATCTTAATCAATACCTGTGTGAATGGGGATTCAAAATGTGATATACATTGTCCATTTCATAAATTGGGCAAAGTATTTTGCACATGTCATGAAATAGGCAATTTGACGTATTGGGCGTAACATATACACACTTATGAAAGGTGCTGTCTGCCCGTCTCAGTCTGTTTCTCTACCTCCTTCCATCCACCTATTTGTAACCCCCCCCCCCCCCCCACACACACACCAAGGGCTGCCTACCCTCTGCAACTGTTTCCAGGGACACACTACTTAAAAACCAGGGACAGAGACTTACTTCCAGGGACAAGCATCGCAATGCCATGCATATCACGGTCAAAACGAACATTAACTTTTGATTATTTCGTGATGTAGCAACATTTCTGTGACTGGATTTTTTGGTAGTCTTCTTAATTATTTTCGGTGTCATTGTGCTTCAATATTCAAGATCCTCTGGTGTTCAGTAACCTATGTGTAACATGTCTCTAAGGAAAATGTCAACAGTGTCTGTTGTTTGGGGTGTTCCTGTGTTCAATAGTAAGGCTTGGGCATTGCCTTATGGAGTGTCTAGGGTCGGCTAGTTCCCAGCTTGCTGGGGGCGAACGTGAAAATTAGTAGCTGCCGGCAGCTCCCTGTAGTTTTCCCCCTCCCCAGCCCAGAGTTTCCTTTGCTTGATTTTTCCTATTGATTCTAAGCCAATCTGATAGTTTGTGTGTGTATTCACTTTTTCTTCCTCTCTCTTCTGATTCTTTTTCTATGGTCACCCCCCCCCCCCCCCCCCCCCCCCCCCCCCTAAAGTGTGTACAATTACTTCTATATAAAGAAGTTGGTCACCACCACAGAAGAAGAAGGCTAGCGAACAAGACAAGTGATTGCTCTGTATTATTTTGAATCTACTCAGTTCCAGGGACACCAGAGAGAAAAGTGGATTCCAGGGACGGGGTGCCATTTCTGACAGTTTCCAGGGACAAATACCCCTCAGGTAGGTAGCCCTGCCCCACCTCCCTCCCTTCTACACCTCAGCTTCGTATCAACTTCAGCACAACAAACCTTTATACACATAACTAGAGTGTGAAAATGCTAGATCAAGCAGCCGCGTGGAAACATTTACGGCTCCAGTGACCTTGACCTTTGACCTTCACCTTCTAACTTGGTCTAGATATATCTCAACTACCTATGACTAGTATCAGACATGCAACATTTGAGCCTCCTGGGTCCCTCAAGTTCATAATACACTATCATGTTAACATAGTCAGCCAGCCACAGAGTCAGGAACAAACAGACACCACTGAAAACATTAAACAGTCTTCGCTTCACGGCTGCTTAATAAAATACAGTGTGTCAGACCTGTTTACCCCCTACACAAGTCTCGAGTAGTCTGGACAGCTGAAATGAGTAGTTTTGGTGCAAAATGTGTAATTCTATTAATTAAACCATCAAACAATGTTCACTGAAAATGAGTACCGTATTTTCCTGGCTATATCACTGTTTCGAAATGAAAACGGAAGTAACAGACGAGTTGTGTGCCCGTTAGGACACTTAGTTCCGGTTAGGAAATGCTGTAAACACGGCATGGCTGCTCCGTAATTGAAATAGAGGGGTGTTTAATTGCTCAGTTCTCAGTTTGTAGATTTAATAATTTGTTTCATGTTTCTTTCTTAAAGTGTTTACATTCGTTGACTATAAACAGTTATGTTCTTATTTGTTTACCTGATACGACCACATTAATACCCTAAGACTTGAAGAACAAAATAAAGTTGTTTAAGGTAGGTAACTTCCATTTTTTAATTCTAATTTTGAAACGGAACTACCCCAAACCGACTTCAAGACGAGACAGTAGGGAAAGATAACCCCAAAAGACCGAAGTATGAAACAGTGCTATAAAGCCGCTACTTTTTTTCTGCTCGTCTTCTCAGGTTCGTTTTTCTTTTTCAGTCTCTTGCGGCTTATGACACTGAACACGGCTTTATAGTTGTTTCCCCCCCCCCCCCCCCCCGGAATTTTATAACCTTAGACAACGGTGCTCTTTGTAGACCGGAAAATACGGTAATTAGAGCATTTTATTTCAATTTTGAAGAGTAGTAGAGGTCCAAATTGAGCAGAATACTACTCGAAAAGAGTAGAGTAAACAGGTCTGGTGCGTGTGCGTGTGCGTGTGCGTGCGTGTGCGTGTGTGCGTGTACGTGTGTGTGTGTGTGTTTAGGCTGCAGAGCCGGCAAAACGTGTGGAGGCCCAGGGTGAAAGGAGGAAGGAGGTGATAGGGTGGCAGGTGGGAGATGAGGGTGTAAGCATAATAAAATTCGTGTGTGTTTGTGTGTGTGTGTGTGTGTGTGAGAGAGAGAGAGAGAGAGAGAGAGAGAGAGAGAGAGAGATAGACAGAGAGAGAGAGAGAGAGAGAGCGAGAGAGAGAGAGAGAGAGAGAGAGAGAGAGAGGGAGGGAGGGAGGGAGGGAGGGAGGGAGGGAGAGAGAGAGAGAGAGAGAGAGAGAGAGAGAGAGAGAGAGAGAGAGAGAGAAACTCGAATGAAACTCAAATGTTTATTGAGGATAACTAAATAAGCACAAAATATGGGTTTTTTTCATCAGGTCCTCGGAAAAGAGTGAGAGAGAGAGAGAGAGAGAGAGAGAGAGAGAGAGAGAACTCGGAAACTTTAATTGTACATTGGCCTTGGGCCACAAATACAATATTTGGGAGGGGTGAAAAATAAATCATTCAAAATTATCATCAGCAATAGATATTACAACAGCATGCACATTCGTTCTTACAGTTACTATAATAGTTATATACATTAATAGCAATTATATTACAACAGTTAATTCAACAGTTATGCAGCATAATTACCCTCTTCTCTCAATTACATTCAGTCGCTTACACAACCCAGTGTAATGACAATGCGTGAGAGAGAGAGAGAGAGAGAGAGAGAGAGAGAGAGAGAGAGAGAGAGAGAGAGAGAGAGAGAAGGACAATGTGTGTGTTTGTGTGTGCATGGGTTTGAGAACGAGAGAGCCCATAAACATTTTCAACACATCACTCACATTCTTAAACCTTTATTTTTTTTTGGGTAATGCAGTTTTATTCATAACTTTTTTTTCTATCATCCTTTCTTTCCTTACTCTCAGGGCTCCAAATAACACAAAACCACAAAAAAAACCACTAAAATTTACGGTGGGTTCTGGCATCCCTTATCATTTATTTTTTAATTGCAGCTGACAGCTGGAGGAGACCCTGGCTGAACTGGAGAGGAAGGGGAATGAGCTGGAATGTCATTGAAAGAGCTGCCCAGAACCGGTGTGTGATGGTGAGGTGCCCGTCAGTGGACTATGCTCCTTTTGGAGCAATGGTCCTAAGTGAGTACCGGTAAGTAGAATAAGGCTGCTTTTAGATGTCAGAGCAACATAATGCTTACACAAGACCAATACATAACGGCAGCATGATGCATCTATGCTCATATGACAGGAAACTGTCTGAGCGAACGGAGAAGAAGAACACAAGACCAGTTTCGAGTTGAAATCGCAAAGTTCAACCCCCGTGGGGTTACCGGGGGGTGGGAGTCTTTCGAACAAATAGTCCCCCCACCTTCTGGTAGTTCTGTGCTTGTAACTTCCTCTCATCTATCACTCTCTTTGACACTGTCTTTTCCCGTTGCTTTTACTGTCATCTACTATCTTTCCGCCTTACCGGTCCATTCTCCTGCAGTGTTCTAGAAATTCTTACAAAGATTTTCTCCAGCCGAAGATGGACATTGCTGTGCCTGTTAGTCAGGCAGCATGACGCATCTGCGCTCATAAGACAGAAGACTGTCTGAGTGATCGACGAAGAAGAAAAACCAATATGTCTTCACTCAATTAAATGTTAAAAATCTTTCTTCCATCCCCGTGATACCCGAAAAGAACAAAACTTTTGGGTAAACGTCTTTGACAAGGTTCACGAGAAATCTACAAAATAGTGGATGGAAGTTCAGTTTAACGTCGCGTATCGGCTTTCGCCATGTACGACGGGCTGAACAAACCAACCAGGGTATAAACAAATATGTTATGTTCCTGAATCACTGTCTTAGCCAAAAGGCCGAGAAGCGATCATAATTAATATTGAACATAACACACAAAATAGTGGTTGCCCTGTCTTTATAAGTTCACAGTTCACCACTCATCAAACCAGCGTGACACTAATCCCCCCGAAAACATCATTAGATTGTGTTCACCACAAATATTGTAGCACAGTTAACCCCTTCTGGGGCGAGTTTCTCTAGATAACGGTCGCCGAGCGAATAACGCTTACGGCAAACAGGGCCTAAGAAACACTTTAGAAAGCGTTTGCGGAAGAATATTACAAGCTCTTGTCTGATTGGTCAATTTTTTTCCAAATTATTTTAACCAAACTTTAATGGACCAATCAAAAACAAGAAATGTATTCACCCCATGCTAGTCACGTGATAGTTCGCGAAAAGCTAGCTCGATGACGGCCACAAAACGTTTTTGGCAAACGTTGGCGAAAGAGGTGTTTCTTAGTACCGTTTTTGCCGATTTGCGCTCACGCTACGTAACGTTAGCCCTTGTGAAACTCGCCCCAGGACTTTGCTGCCTGAGGCAAACATCATTACTGGCCTGGGGTTGCCTAGAAGAAAAAGAAAAGAAAAGAAAAAAAGAGCAACAAAACTCGCCTCTGTCTGTCATTCATTTTCAACAACATTACTGGTTGATCCACGTTTAATTTTGAAATCGTGATTACTTGGCATTAAAATCATAATTATTAGTCTCCCTATACCTATAACTTTGAATGGAAACTTTTCTTGGAGCATCTTGTGAGGCTCGCACAGGGCGGAGTTTTTGGACATTGTTAACATTAATAAATTAAATAAAAGTGCCAAGCATAAGTGAAACGAATGCTGGAAGTGTGGCGAAGGGAAGTAACTCCAAAAACCTGGTTTGGACTGAGAAAACATGGATTCAGACAAGCCTTAGGCTCAGAAATCGTTGTTCCGAGAATACTCGGAATTAGGCCCTGACTGACGATCTCCTGTTCCGAGCATACTCGGAAATCGTCCGGAATGAGTTAACCATCTGATCAAAGACATGATGCAAGAATTCAGAAGAAAACACACACAATCAATGCTAATGTCCTTGGCTTCTATGAGAATTAACCCTTCCACACGACTGAGAACATTCAGCCAGCCAGAATTTGTTATCCTTCTCAATACGTCCTTTTATTAAAAACAAAGTGTTTTCTACCTGATTTTAATTTCAAATGTCCTCTGAAAAACGTCAGTTTTCCACGAAATTGGGAACCCTGTAATGTGAAAAAATCTACATAGTATTCCTCCACATTTTGTCAAGCTGATCTCCATCGATAGTACGTACATGTATTCATTTTAATTATACACCCTGAACACTTCTGACTGAACATCTGCCACATTCACTGACAACCGGGAACCCAGCAACGTCGACCTGGGACACTAGCCCACACTCCCATGGGTGCAACTTACCCAAAATGAAAAAAACACACCTAAAAGGCAACGGTCCAGGGGTACGGGGGAAGTCCCTGAAAAAAGACACAACTACCCTCTTTTCTTCTCTTTTTTAAAAATTATTCCTGTGTGAGTCTTAGAAGTCAAGTCAAAATGATCTTTATTGACGATAGAAGCCTTGCCTAGTTGCGCTTGAAAGCAATATGGCGTCACTTGAGAAGGAGAGGGCACTTCCGGGCTGGAGCGACCATGTTCCAAAACGCCCCAAAACGTTTGTAGTCAATGTACCATTGCCCATTTTATTTTTCATGATTTAAAAAAAAAAGAAAGAACTTAAGAAGGAAGATCAGTTTCAGATAAAATTTAAAAAAAAAATGAAATCCTTGTGAAAGGGAAAATGTTGCACTCATGTACGCCCGTCTAGCTGTCATCCGTTCTGTGGTCGATCCAAGTGAAAGAAGTGGCACAAGATAAGGAAGGGGAAGGGAAGGGGTGGGGGTGGGTGGTATGATGCTCGACGACGACAACGATGATGACGACGATGATGACGACGGTGACGATGATGATGACGACGATGACAACGATGACGATGACGACGATGACAATGACTCCTTCACTCGTCCCCCCTGACCTTCCGCTTCTTCACCTTGCCCCCCTCCATCAGAGTGGACTGTTCCACAGAGCTGCGCCGCTTCTTCGAGTCCTCCTCCTGTGGACGGGCAGAGGGCAAAGAATGAACAGAGAATGCCACAAAGATGATATAATAATAATAATAATAATGCATATTTTTTATTATAGCGCCTAGTCTCAGTAAGGGCTCTAAAGCGCTTTACCAAACATATTCACATTGATTAAAAAGAAAACATTAAACATTAAACAAGAAAACAACCAACCGAAGACCTAACGCAAAGTAGCCTTACACACCCACAACACACCACCACACACCGTCAGGACACACCCACACCCACAACACACCACCACACACCGTCAGGACACACACAGACAGACAGTACAGGAAAATGATAGATACTGCCTAAAAACAAGCGCGAAATCGCAATACGGTTTGTGGCACGCGGTCTATTTTTACCACTTCAATCATGAGTCACCTCCCCTGGATTTTCAATAATTTTAATCTGTAAACCAGAATGTTATCTCTGCACCATTTCGTAACTTTTTATATCTTTTGGAAAACATTTAAAACTATGTATCGTACTTATACTCATCAAAAGAAGCACCGCATACTCGTCGTGTCTGTTGTAGTGTCTGTATTACGTATGTTTATTATTTTGTACGCTTTTAAAATACATTATTTTAAAGAGCGGCCTCAGTTAATTTTCAAGTGTAGCCTCGATTTGAAGTGCGACAATTTTGTCAAAATGTGCGACAATTTTGGAACGACAGACCGACCGACCGACAGACAAAGTGAGTTATAGGTTTGTGGCTTGAGCCACAAACAAAAAATAGGGGTGGGGGTGGAGGGGGGTAGTCACACACACACACACACACTGTATCGTTCATCCCAGGTCATACTTTGTAACCATAAACTTTTTCTTTTTTCTCTCTGCTGGAAACCCCCCTTCATCAACAGAATAATCCGCCCCTGCAGACATGGTAACTTTAAACAACAGCAACTAAAGATGAACAACACAGAGAAACACAGGCAAGGATGAAACAGATTAACTACAATACAGAACTATTCTTTCATACAAGAAAAACAACAACCCGTCAGGATTTCATTACAAGAGGTCCAAAGTTTCATCCAAGAGAGTGAGCGTCATCGTACAACCATTGTTGGCAACATGATGCAGAAAATTTTAGAAAAAAACTCAACAACAACGCTGATAGATATTTGAAAACAAAGGAATAAAATAAAAAGAGAGAAACTAAAAGAACACACATACACGCACACATACACAAAGCAAAAGGGAGATAACTTACACAGGAATAGCTTAACTCTTCTAGCACCACGGGCGAATACATTCGCCTAAGTATCACGCTACACTCCCACCAAATGCAAAGACATTCACTGCCAAGTACCCTGCCATGTGTTAGTTTATTTTTAGACCTTAACTCACTCGGGACGAATGAGCCGGATCCGGCTCATGGATCGCACAACCGTTTAGGACGAATGGCCCGGATCCGGCTCATAAGAGTTTTCAAGAGGTTTTGATTTCTGGCATGTAACCAGCTTTCCGGTGCAAAGTCATAACCTATTTTCAGTTTGCTTTGACCTTGCCTCTCTTGAAATCAACCAATCATTGCAGACTTCCCATTCAGGTTTGGTTGTAGAGGGGGGTCAAAGATCGGAATGCGAAATTTTCCTTCTTTCTATGTGTTAGCTGTTTTCGTCAATAGGAGACAAACGGCGAAGGTATGGAATCTGATATTTTACGATCGTTTAGTGCATGGTGTTAGTAATCTTATCTGAAAATATCAGTCCATAACTTTTCATAACTTTTTTGTGGTGATGGGTTTTCGAACCTAGTCGAATGGCCTGTCCTAAACGGTTGTAAGGGGAAGCAACCGGCCAGTGCCGAGTGAGTTAACGGCCTGTTTCTTCTGCTAAACAAAAATGTGCACACTCGAGAGAAAAAAACCGTTACTCCCCTCTCTTGTTGGTTGAGATGCAACCAAGAATGTCAAAAAATACACAGCGCTAGAAGAGTTAGAGAAAAGTTGCACCGTGCACCATACAATCATTAACTCACAAAAAATGAGCAGAGAGAGAGAGAGAGAGAGAGAGAGACAGAGAGAGAGAGAGAGAGTTACTGACCTTGTCTGAGATGTCTGCTCGTCGACTGGGACGCAACACTTTAGTTTCTGACGACTGAAGCATCAGCTGAGTGCTGACGTATTGCTGAAGACACACACAAAAACACACACACAAAACTATGTTCATTACAGACTGAATACATACATTGTGGATGCATTGAAAAACCCCCAGAGCATAGACCATTACAGAAGGAAACATTCACCCAGATACAAAAACACAGTATATACAAAATACAATCCGTTGAAGAATTAAAACCAAAGAAATTACCACGCAAAAAAATATTGTCAACTGAAAACGATAATTCACAGGACACAAAATAAATTCCTCAGATTCAAACATACTCTTGGCCGTATCATAAACAGTATATAATTCAATACAAACAACAATAATGCAATAGTTATGTGCCTTCCCAGGTAGAGAGGACGTAAAGCCCAAAATTTCATTTGAATAATGCAATAGTCTCACCTCAATTTGCTCCATGACATTATACATGTTCCAGGCCATAATATAAACAATATTATAATTCCTCTCACCATGATTTGCTCCATGACATTGTTATACATGGTCGGGGCCAAATCATAAACAGTATATAATTCAATACAAACAACAAAAATACATAAATCTCACCTCGATTTGCTACATGACGTTGCTGTACATAATAAAAACAATAATAATTCCTCTCACCATGATGTCGTTATACATGTTCCTGGCCATAATATAAACACTAATAATTCCTCTCACCTCGATATGCCTCTTGATGTTGTTATACATGTTCCTCTCACTTCGATTTGCTCCATGACGTTATACATGTTCCAGGCCATAGTATAAAATAACAATTCCTCTCACTTCGATTTGCTCCATGACGTCATTATACATGTTCAGAATCATAAACACTAATAATTCCTCTCACCTCGATTTGCCTCTTGATATCGTTATACATGTTCCGGGCCATAATATAAACAATAATTCCTCTCACTTCGATTTGCTCCATGACGTCATTATACATGTTCAGGGCCACAATATAAACAATAATTCCTCTCACCAAGATTTGCTCCATGATGTCATTATACAGGTTCATGGCCATATCATAAACAGCACATAATTCAAGACAAATAACAATAAAATGCATTAGCCTCACCTCAATTTGCTCCATGACGTCGTTATACATGTTCCGGGCCATGTCATAGACCTTGTGTTGGCAGTTGTTGTACATGATGGCATTGGTGAACATCAGCATCATGTCTCGCTGAAACTCTGCCGTCGTGCGAATCACCCCGCTCTCTATGTTCTTCTTGATCGTCACCATGTCCATTGGTCTGTGTGCGCACACACACACACACACACACACATGAATGATCCGCATGCATACTCACATGTAGCACAGTGGAACCTTCCTTATAAGACCTTCAAAAATCATTCAAAATGAGGTCTTATAAGGGAGGGGTCTTATAACTTATAAGGGAGGTAATTTTAATACTTACAAAGAAGGGCAATGTCTCAGAGAAGCAGGTCTTATGTGGGAGGGAGTCTTATAATGGGAGGTCTTCTAAGGGAGGTTCCACTGTATTATTACACACACACATATAAGCTTCATGTCTTGTTGAAACTCTGCCGTTGTGCGAATCACTCCGCTCTCTATGTTCATGCATAATTTGCATGCATACTGACATACACATGGGTGCAACTCACCAAAATGAAAAAAACACCTGAAAGTTAGGGGTCCAGAGGCCGCCCAGGGGTTAGAGAATTCAGGGGGGCAACGCAAAAAAAAAGAAGAGATAACGAGACAGACAGACAGTTAAAATGATGGACTGAGAGTCTGATAATCCTTGTAAAATGATTACATTGCCTTTCAACACAATATAGCATCACCATGCTGTTTTCAAGAGAGGCTTCCGGGATAGAACAACCAAGTTCAAAACGCCCCCAAATCGCTTGTGGTCGATATTTTGGGGAATGTTTAAAAAGAAAAAAAAATATATAAAAAAATCAGTGTGAAACTGAAAGAGTTGCACCCACGCACGCATGCGCACACATACAAGCATCATTATCTTGCTACTCAGCCATCGTGTGAATCCACTGCGACACTTGTGCATGAACACATGTTTACACAGTCACAGAATTCCATTACATGTGGTCCAAAAGTTTCATCCAGAGAGTGAGCGTCATCTTACATCCATGATTGTTGGCTACATAGGACAGAAATCATATTGAAAACACTGTTTGCCAACAATCGGTTATCACAATATGTGATACAAAAAATGATTTAATCCACCGAAAGGACTCCGCAGCAGTGCAGTGTCTCCTCTTTGGGTTGCCTTTTGAAAACCTAACATAGTTTTCAGGTTTTCAAAACCTGATAGATTTGCTCCATTTGGACTGCTGGTTTCCTTGGACCTCACAAGGTGGGGTGTGGCTGTGAGTTGGGCCGGATTCAGAATGAGCAGCATGAGAGCAATGCCACTGTACGGCCCAGAAAATGGGACAGCAAAAACAATTGAAAAAAGAAAAAAAAGAATATGTACAAGAACAATAGGATTCCTATCTAAATATTACAGGGGAATCCTAAAAAAAAAGATTTGAACAGACTGGTGATTCAATGCTGTTTGATCTCAGCTGGGAGAGTAACACACATCGCAACGACTTGGAATTATTAAGAAAACTCACAAATCACTCCAGCCATACACACAAACAAAACGTAAATAAACAAAAGGAGAAATGAAAGAAGTTTACGGGTTTTTACTGCAGGTTTAGACATAGGGAAGTGGTAAATCAGACTTTTTTTTACATATAGACAAAACTCTCTACAATGATTGGCTTCCCCCCACAACAAACCACTACAAAAGCAAAGTCAGAGGCATTGTGGTCTAAGGGAGCAAAGCGAGTTTAGAAGTGACCAAGGTATGGTGTGCACAGTTACTTCCCTTGAAGCAAATGCACAGCTATCTATTAATTTCGGACATATATGGCCGGAACGACTTGAATGAGTTAACTGGATAGGGAGTTTGTCTCACCTGTGCAGCACATGAATGCAACCAGATGCAATTGGACAGACAGACAGACAGAAAGACAACAGCAGAGGTAACGAGCGATAAATGGGTGTATGTCTCACCTGTGCACCACACTATGGTAACCCGGGGCAATGTCGTTGGTAACAGGATGAAGAAAAACGTTAGCATCCCTGCAACAGACCAACACAAAAACAGGCAGTTCATTTTTCCCATCAGGAGCTTTGAATTCCTATTGGCCACTGCAACTAGGGTTATTTTTATTACGATGGCTTGGAGTCAAAACGGACTATCTTTAGATAGTCCATTGACGTATTATTGAACATATTGTGAAAACTAATAACTTGCTTAAAAAAAGACTGCAGAAATATACAAAGCATAATCCCCATTTTACATTATTTGAAGTCTTTTTTAATACAAGTTCTTAGTTTTTGCAATAACATCAATAATAAGTCAATGGACTATCTAAAGATAGTCCATTTTGACTCTAAGCTATCAATTTTGTTTTTATTAACACCCTTGACGGCAAGAGTGAAGCCCATGTTGGTCAGTATCCAAAACGGCATTCACTCTTGCAAAAGGCAGCCATTCAGTGGCCTCAAACAGGGTTAGTGGCGAGAGTTATTCCCTTGTTTGGTCAGTACTCAAGCATCTTCCCCCACCCACCAAGGGCATTCACTCTTGCAAAAGGTGGTCGTTGCAGTGGCCAATAGCTAGAGCATCCCCGACACCAACCGACAGTCACCAATCTTTTCTTATTATACGCACGCTCGATTTCTATCAAGACGTCTTTCTGTTTCATTTTCTCTCTGAATATTAACCCTTTCACCGCCGATGTCGCATTTTAGCACCACGCTGATTTAACAACCATTCTACTAAAAGGCATAAAAGTTGGATCAGTTATTCAATATCCTTATGCCGTTCATTTTGTGAGATAAAGAAAGGGTCTATCTGATGATATACATGTCATTCACAGTACTGCAGATGCTAACTTTTCTTTACCTAGGTAAGTTTGGTAGAAATATTTGGCTGAAAAATGTCTGGCGGCGAAAGGGTTAAGCAATGTTAAATACGTTCTTTTCCTTTCAGCTACGGAGGGAAAAAACCCCAACAACACTCTATGGATAAATGAGACCTGTGCACAAAACTGCGCTAAAAAAAAGAAAAGTTTTACAGAATTTTTAGTCCTGCAATTTTTCAAATCCACAAAACTGCGTAGAACCACAGAGGATTTTCTTCATTCGCTCAGACACTTTCCTGTCACACGAGCGCAGATGCGTCATGCTGTCGTTATGTGCCTAAGAAATACAGTATTTTTCGGACTATAAGGCGATACTTTTCCCCCAGACTGAGACCCCTGCGCCTTATAATATGACTGATAAAATAGTAAGACAATATAATATCAAAATCTGAATTTTGTGTAAAATAGTCCGAAAAATACGGTAGTTAGGACCAGCATGTCCATCTTCATCTGGAGAAAATCTTTGTAAGAGTTTCTTGAACAAAAGGTAGGAGAATGGACCAGTAAGGCAGAAAGATAGTGGATGACAGTAAGCGAAGGGAAAAGGCAGAGTCAAAGAGAGTGACAAATCCGAGGGAGTTATTAGCACAGAATTTCTAGAAGGTGGGGGAACTATTCGTACGAAAGGCCCCCCTGGTAACCTCATAGGGGTGGGGGGGTGGGGGGTGAATGTTGAGCCAATAAAGCGGGTGACTGACTTGTGATTGGCGGCGGCTCTCCACACCAGCATGATGGATTTCTTCCAGGCCTTGTGCGCCTTCTCATCCTCCGTGTCGCTTCTGTCAGCACACACAACACACATGCACGCACGCACACACACACATTGACCATACAATATTTCGTAAGTCAACATGCAAATTAAACATATATTACTTGATAAACACACACACACACACAAACACATGCATGCATGCACACACACACACTGACCATACAATATTTCGTAAGTCAACATGCAAATTAAACACATATTACTTGATAAACACACACACACACACACATGCACGCACTCACACACACATTGACTATACAATATTTCGTAAGTCAACATGCAATTAAACATATATTACTTGATAAACACACACACACAAACACACGCACGCACGCACACACACATTGACTATACAATATTTCGTAAGTCAACATGCAATTAAACATATATTACTTGATAAACACACACACACACCAACAAACACACATACACACACCAACACACATGAGCAATATGAGGGTTACTGGTGAAAAAAAGGAGAAAACATCTTGGCAGCGTTGTGAAATCCGTTACCAATCTCTTTCAACACAGAATCAAGCCAATGTTTCAACGTCAAAACATACCGTATTTTACGGACTATAAGGCGATACTTTTTTCCCCAGACTGAGACCCCTGCGCCTTATAATGTGACTGATAATATAGTAAGAAACTATAATAACAAAATCTGAATTTTGCTTAAAATTTGGGGGGTGCGCCTTATAATCAGGTGCGCCTTGAAGTCCGTAAAATACGGTAACACTAAGACAAAATTAGTGCAGTACTGAAGACAGGTTAGAAAAGGCCTTTTCACTCTACAAATCATACGCTAGCCTGCAAAACATGCAATCTCAGCGTAGCCGATATAATGCATCTGTTTATTCAAGTTTGTTGCTTTTTAGCCTTTAGGGATGGAATTCCCAATCTTCATTGATTCATCTTATCCTCTTCAAGCTTTACTGTAAGGCCTGGTACACAGTACATCCGTGTTTTCCGCACATCTGTTTTATCAAGTTTGTTGCTTTTTAGCCTTTAGGGATGGAATTCCCAATCTTCATTGATTCATCTTATCCTCTTCAAGCTTTACTGTAAGGCCTGGTACACAGTACATCCGTGTTTTCCGCACATCTGTTTGATCAAGTTTGTTGCTTTTTAGCCTTTAGGGATGGAATTCCCAATCTTCATTGATTCATCTTATCCTCTTCAAGCTTTACTGTAAGGCCTGGTACACAGTACATCCGTGTTTTCCGCACATCTGTTTTATCAAGTTTGTTGCTTTTTAGCCTTTAGGGATGGAATTCCCAATCTTCATTGATTCATCTTATCCTCTTCAAGCTTTACTGTAAGGCCTGGTACACAGTACATCCGTGTTTTCCGCACATCTGTTTTATCAAGTTTGTTGCTTTTTAGCCTTTAGGGATGGAATTCCCAATCTTCATTGATTCATCTTATCCTCTTCAAGCTTTTCTGTAAGGCCTGGTACACAGTACATCCGTGTTTTCCGCGCGGAAATAATCAATAAGTAAAAGAAAGAAGGAAAAAATAAACGCATGCGTCCGTATTTCCCCTGATCAGTATTTTTCTCTCTCCTTCTTTCTTTTACTTAGTGACTATTTCCGCGCGGAAAATCCGGATGTACTGTGTACCAGGCCTTACTGTGTATGGCAATCTCGGTGTTCAGTATTCTTTCTTGCCCCTTTCCCCTGCCTTTTTCTTTCTACATTATTGAATTCTATTGAAATGAATTCCCTACATCTTCCACGTTTCCAGTTTAATCCCATCACTGCCTGCCCTGTCCTCTAGGAGTGCGTGATGTCGCAACTTTTGATGTCATTGGCCTGGAATGAGGGTGTTTTTTTTAGACAAGTCGGGAAAGACATATCTCTAGACCATTTGCCCAGATTGAGTCTAACAGGTCTCTTTTAAAATTAATAATAAGAAAATCGATAATTTCTCAGTTATTCCCTGGCAGTGAAGGGGTTAATGTTGAGGGTTGAAAGCCTGAGGGTGCTACCAGCCTTGTGTATTCCTTTCAACTCATTCGCATCGCAACGATTTTGAATTATTAAAAAACCTCACAAATTACTCCAGCCATACACACAAACAAAACATACATAAACAAAAGGAGAAATGAAGGAAGATGACATTTTTTTTTATACTTCAGGTTTAGACATAGGGAAGTGGTAGATCAGACTTTTTTAAAATTATACATAAACATTATATAATTATACTCTCTACACCGATTGGTTTCCCCACAACAAACCACTACAAAAGCATAGTTAGAGGCAAAATTGTGGTCTAAGGGAGCGAAGCGAGTTTAGAAGTGACCAAGGCATTGTGGACGACCCCGCCCCCTCCACGAGTCTCTCCCCGTGGGGATACCGAGGGGGGCATTCGTAAAAAATAGTTCCCCCACCTTCTGGAAGTTCTGTGCTTGCAACTTCCTCTAATCTGCCACTCTAAGGTGGTCTAAGGGAGCGAAGCGAGTTTAGAAGTGACCAAGGTATTGTGTGCACACAGAATTACTTCCCTTGAAGCAAATGCATCAATTTGACATTCTGGACATATAT
>CM065683.1:21392644-21420144 GCA_017654935.2 Phymorhynchus buccinoides
TACGCGGAATTTTTTTTCTCCCGCGGAAGTTTTGAAAAATTTCCGCGGATTTTCTGCCTGAATTATAATACTTAACAAAGAAGGGCAATGTCTCGGAGAAGTAGGTCTTAAGTGGGAGCGAGTCTTATAGGGGGAGTGGGGGGTGGGGGCCTTATAGGGGAGGTTCCACTGAACTTATAAACATGTAAAAAAAAAAGAGAAAAAAAAGAAGAAAAGAGATGACACTGCATTAGCAATGAATTGCTCTCCATAAGACAGGAGCCACGTGGAACCTCCCTTATAAGACCTCCCCTTGTAAGACTCCCTCCCATATAAGACCTACTTCTCTGAGACATTGCTCTTCTTTGTAAGTAATAACATTACCTCCCTTATAAGATCTCATTTTGGATGATTTTTGAAGGTCTTATCAGGGAGGTTCCACTGTACAACACAATACTTCTTCTTCTTCTTCCTCCGTGTTCCCAGGTCATGCTTAGATCCTCAGAGCAGCACTGAGGGCGAAGTCTGCTGTCTTCCTCAGCGCCTTGGTGGGTTCCCACAGCTTCTCTTGGCCAGGTCTGACAACGGATGTCGTGGTAGGTGGGACAATCTTGAAGGATATGCATTCCAGCGCCACAGGGCACTCACTGGTAGTACTAGCAGTAGGCCTCCGTCGGTCGAAGACAACCACAGGGCTCCCAGGGACCCCCATTTGAGGGTCTATGAAGTACCAAACTTCTAAAGGACCCTCTAAAAGAACGTGCAAGGAGTCCCAGGGGTGCACTAGAAAAATTATTTTTAGCATTCGCAATGCCACTGGGACCCTCTATCCCGCATCTAGGACCCTCCATACTGTAAGTGAAGGAGTCCCTGGGACCCTTGCTTTGTGCGCCATGCAACCATGGATTTTGCGCCCTAGATAGGTGCAAGAACACTGTTAATTTCACCGCCGAGAACAGCGTCTGCTGTGACTGGTCAGCCCTGTTCTGGAGTGGCAGTCCCTACCACAACGGGTGCAGATGTGGCTGGATGAGGGGTTGTCAGCCCTGTTCTGGAGTGGCAGTCCCTACCACAACGGGTGCAGATGTGGCTGGATGAGGGGTTGTCAGCCCTGTTCTGGAGTGGCAGTCCCTACCACAACAGGTGCAGATGTGGGCTGGATGAGGGGTTGCTACAACTACTGCAGCTCGCCTTTCTTCTGGCTCTTTTCTCCTCAGCCAGTTTGTGGATTTATTCACTCGCCGGCATACGACACAATACAATACAATGTGCTACAACGCGACACAGTGCTGACCTCTGGAGCGTCGCGCAGACCGTGTCTCGCTGACGTTGGACAGCACGCTGCTAGCTGGAGACAGCGGCTCCTCCTTGACCGACACTTCTTCCTGCGTGGAGCTGGTGGGCCCGTCAATGTCGCTTTTTTCGTCGTCCTGGGACTGTGGGCACACACAGTGATAAGATAGTTATAGATAATGGATACATGGAGCTATGGATGGGTGGAGCTGGTCCCGTCAATGTCGCTTTTCTCGTCGTCCTGGGACTGTGGGCACACATGAACAGACAGATAGATAGATACACATGGAGCTATGGATGGGTGAATCTTGGCCCGTCAACATCGCTTTTCTCATTGTCCTGGGACTGTGGACACACACAGTGATAAGATAGTTACAGATATAGATAGATACACATGGAGCTATGGATGGGTGAAGCTGGGCCCGTCAACGTCGCTTTTCTCATTGTCCTGGGACTGTGGGCACACAGGAACAGACAGACAGATAGATAGATACATATAAATACAAATAGATACAGATGGACAGACACATAGACATATGGAATTTTATCAAGAGAGCTCCTTCATAGACACTTCTTCCTGCGTGAAGCTGGGCCCGTCAATGTCGCTTTTCTCATTGTCCTGGAACTGTGGATACACACAGTGATAGATGGATATAGAAATAGATAAACATAGATAAAACTTTTGTGTTCAAATGTCTATAGAAGTGAACATTAGAATCAAGACCAGTTATAGTAACTTGGTATCTTGATCCATGTTCTAAAAACGCAAAGAGTGCTAGATTAGTTTTTTCTTCTTTTTTAGGTGAGGCATGGCTGAAACCAGCCCACGGCAGCTGTTTCGACCCATGGGGGTCTCATCAGGCGGATGCAGTTGGGTTAGTACCCAGTCATGTGTGGCCTTCTCACCTCAACAAGGTCCTTCCACAATTGGAAGGTTTCCCCATATATATTGGCAAAAAGGCTCCATTCTTTTGGCATTTCAAATGCTCTAACTTTTAAAGGGGCACCCTGACGGGTGAGTTTTTGCAAGAAACATGTCGAGATCACCCCAAAAACACCCTTTATAGAGATCGCAACACTCACTTTGCTCTGGTTTCCCAGAAATCAAACCGTCAAATTGGCGATTCCTCCTTGGCGGAGGTGCTAGAAGTCAAATTCTTTCAGTGAAAGAGAAGGCATGTGCCTTCTCTTTTCTAATGACCGCCTGAGTTTAGACCAAATCGTTTGCACAAAATGTCCACAATACAAGCCTTTTTATATATTTATTTTTTAATTTTATACAGTTTACCAAAAGGAGTTTCGCTCACAACAAAGGAAATAGCTCCAAGTTTTTTTTTTACTGCACTACAAAGAAGAAAAAGCTTCAACCACAATGAGTGGCCTCCACCCACCCCATCCAAAATGGCTTCTTTCTCCGGCATCTCCGCCAAGGAGGAATCGCCGTTTTGATGGTTTGATCTATAGGAAACCAGAGCAAAATGAGTGTTCCGATCCTTGAAAAGGCTGTCTTTCAGGTGATCTCTACGTGTTTCTTGCAAAAACACATCCGCCAGGGTGCCCTATAGATCAGAGGCACGGTGCTAGCAGCATACTGAGATTTATTTTCAAAACTAGATACACATAGAGCTATGGATGGGTTGGAGCTGGGCCCCTCAATTTCTCTTTTTTCATCGTCCTGCGACTGTGGACACGTAGTTGGATAGGGAAATGAATAGATTGATATGGAATAGGTAGATGCAAGCTTAGCTAGGCATTTTTTAACAGAAAGGCTTCTTTCTTGACAGACACTTCTTGTTTAGAGGTTGTTGTTTTCGCATGCGTGTGGCATAATTTTGACATGAAGTGAACTTGTCCATGATGCGATCAATTCTGGTGAAACATACACTCTGCTCCGCAGAAGATGTTCCATTACAACCAAACTTCCAAACAGCGCATTTTTTTTCTTTTTGCGACTCTTCTTTCTTCAAAGACAGAAAAGTTTATATAAAAAAAACACACACACACACACACCTCGACGTCAACCTCTGGGTGACCCTTGTTGTGGGCGGAGGAGTTATCCTCCCCTGCCTGCTCCGTCTTGATGTGGACTCCCCCAGGGGGCGCCTTGTGGGTGGAGGAGGACCGGTCGTCGTTGGACGTCAGGCTCTCCTGACTGCTTCCTTCCTCCTTTATCTCTGCCACAACATCGAAAAAAACCCATAGCACAAATGCCTACCCCGATTTTTTTATGTTCAGGAGCAAAAACTTGAAAAATCCACTTTACCACATTAGGAATTGTTCGGATAAAAATTAAGGGGAGTAATTTCATGGTGTATGTGAGTGATCTTGCCTAATTCAATCGGACAAACAGGGGACGTTACTCTACCATCAGGTAGATCCCCAGCTCTCGCCTCGAGTGTTTGAACAGACTTACATCACTTAGAACACCGTGCGTCATTCTTAAATTTATGTCATTTATATTGTTATGTCACATTTTGCAAGTTCTACCAGTTTGTGGCCGCCCCTCATTTTTCCAAAAAAAAAAGTCTGCAAGTTGCTGGTTTAAATGTTTTAAGTTGCTGACTCGCATCCTGTGGTTTCAAGCTTCGCCGACATTGTTGCTACGGTTTGGACCGAGTAAGTCGAGGTAATCAACTCTAATTTTCACGAAGTGCTCTCCCCTTTTTTTTTCCGAAAATCGTCTATTTCCCGGGACATGGCAAGAAAATAATGTGGTTTATTAGTTATTCCCGGCACAGTGGTTACAGTTACGGGGTTGTTGCAACACTCGATCATGTTCAGGGATAGTAACTCTTCCTAGTCAAATTTTTCGTCAACAAAATGCATTTTTCTTATTTCGTACATTTAACGCATCAAAGTTTGGCTAAACTATAGAATCGGGTTACGGATAGGAACATGCTACAGTCAATGTTGGTGAAATCTGACACCTCAGGTGCAGTCTGGCATGACTAGTGGGGTGGAAATGTTCCAAGGTGAAATCTGACACCACATGTGCAGTCTGGCATGACAGGAAATGTTCCAAGGTGAAATCTGACACCTCATGTGTAGTCTGGCATGACAGGAAATGTTCCAAGGTGAAATCTGACACCACATGTGCAGTCTGGCATGACAGGAAATATTCCAAGGTGAAATCTGACACCTCATGTGCAGTCTGGCATGACAGGGAATGTTCCAAGGTGAAATCTGACACCTTGTGTGCAGTCTGGCATGACAGGGAATGTTCCAAGGTGAAATCTGACACCACATGTGCAGTCTGGCATGACAGGGAATGTTCCAAGGTGAAATCTGACACCACATGTGCAGTCTGGCATGACAGGGAATGTTCCAAGGTGAAATCTGACACCTCATGTGCAGTCTGGCATGACAGGAAATATTCCAAGGTGAAATCTGACACCTCATGTGCAGTCTGGCATGACAGGGAATGTTCCAAGGTGAAATCTGACACCTCATGTGCAGTCTGGCATGACAGGGAATGTTCCAAGGTGAAATCTGACACCTCATGTGCAGTCTGGCATGACAGGGAATGTTCCAAGGTGAAATCTGACACCTCATGTGCAGTCTGGCATGACAGGGAATGTTCCAAGGTGAAATCTGACACCTCATGTGCAGTCTGGCATGACAGGGAATGTTCCAAGGTGAAATCTGACACCTCATGTGCAGTCTGGCATGACAGGGAATGTTCCAAGGTGAAATCTGACACCTCATGTGCAGTCTGGCATGACAGGGAATGTTCCAAGGTGAAATCTGACACCTCATGTGCAGTCTGGCATGACAGGGAATGTTCCAAGGTGAAATCTGACACCTCATGTGCAGTCTGGCATGACAGGGAATGTTCCAAGGTGAAATCTGACACCTCATGTGCAGTCTGGCATGACAGGGAATGTTCCAAGGTGAAATCTGACACCTCATGTGCAGTCTGGCATGACAGGGAATGTTCCAAGGTGAAATCTGACACCTCATGTGCAGTCTGGCATGACAGGGAATGTTCCAAGGTGAAATCTGACACCTCATGTGCAGTCTGGCATGACAGGGAATGTTCCAAGGTGAAATCTGACACCTCATGTGCAGTCTGGCATGACAGGGAATGTTCCAAGGTGAAATCTGACACCTCATGTGCAGTCTGGCATGACAGGGAATGTTCCAAGGTGAAATCTGACACCTCATGTGCAGTCTGGCATGACAGGGAATGTTCCAAGGTGAAATCTGACACCTCATGTGCAGTCTGGCATGAC
This sequence comes from Phymorhynchus buccinoides, assembly GCA_017654935.2. Taxonomy (NCBI): domain Eukaryota; kingdom Metazoa; phylum Mollusca; class Gastropoda; order Neogastropoda; family Raphitomidae; genus Phymorhynchus; species Phymorhynchus buccinoides. Next base: position 21,398,149 of record CM065683.1, read on the forward strand.
AGGGAATGTTCCAAGGTGAAATCTGACACCTCATGTGCAGTCTGGCATGACAGGGAATGTTCCAAGGTGAAATCTGACACCTCATGTGCAGTCTGGCATGACAGGAAATGTTCCAAGGTGAAATCTGACACCTCATGTGCAGTCTGGCATGACAGGGAATGTTCCAAGGTGAAATCTGACACCAAATGTGCAGTCTGGCATGACAGGGAATGTTCCAAGGTGAAATCTGACACCAAATGTGCAGTCTGGCATGACAGGGAATGTTCCAAGGTGAGATCTGACACCTCATGTGCAGTCTGGCATGACAGGGAATGTTCCAAGGTGAGATCTGACACCTCATGTGCAGTCTGGCATGACTAGTGGGATGGAAATGCTCTATAGAGGTCAGGTGTTGTCGATGTTGTGTTAACATAAAAAAACACTTTCATACCACGTCCCATCCATATGTAAAAAATTCTTGAGTCATTCTACCTTTGTTTTTAACTGACATTTGGTATTTGGTATTGGTATTTGGCATTGGTATTTGGTATTTGGTATTAGTATTTGGTATATTCGGGCTGCTCTCACCTGCAGAGAGCGTCGCCGCAAACGCAGCGCACCTGCAAGAACATATGTTCATATGAATATGCAAATTTCTAATTCAATTTATTAATTTTTAATGTTAGTATATTGGTTTCTATAACAGCGCTTCAAAAGCTTTAATGTTTTTCAGTACCGTCATATTTATGTTATGTTGTTGCAGCCGACATGCATTTCCCTGTTTTGAGATCAAGTACTATATTTTTCGGACTAATAGGCGCACCCACCAAATTTAACATCAAATTGAGATTTTATTACTCCATTTTCTTACTAAATTACTAGTTATATTATAAGGCACAGGGGTCTCAGTCTGGGGGAAAAAGTATCGCCTTGTAGTCCAAAAAATATGGTATACAGACAAACCTCTATTTTAAGACTTCCAAATTGTCCTGAAAAATCGGTCGTAAATTGGAGGGGTCGTATGACGGAGGTTTTCACTGGCAGTCGTAGAAAGAAAAAGTTCAGCACAGTTCATACTCTCTTCTTCATGCACACATACAATGACTTATTAAAACTGGATTTGGGTCTTTCCAACTCCATAGGATTGTGCAATCAATATTACAGTTTCACTTTGCCGACTTCGTTTAATCACCTTCACTCTCGTCCAAAGTCAGTGGTTTTCTTTTTCAAAGTCAGTGGTTTTCGTGCTTTTCCTACGCTCTCCGCCATCTTTTCTACAACAAGGGAAGCAACTCCGCTTTCAGGCCCTTGACCGTGGTTGTTTCCCTTTGCTCGAAGTCTATGCAGACAACAACAACGGTCGTAAAAACCAACAAAATGGCGGTCGTAAGTCGCGTTTTAGAGGAAGTCGTTTAAGAGAGGTCGTTTACATAGTAAAATGCATCCGTGCCAACAAATCCGGTCTCAAATGAGAGGTGGTCGCTTAACAGAGGGTCGTAAAATAGGGGTTTGTCTGTATTTGATTTGATTTGATCACTGTCAGCTAACCTTGTTTGATGCTGGCGCCCTCTCTGCTCTGCTCCTCTTCAGTCAGAACATCTGGACCCTCCCCCTGCGACTCCTCCTTGGCTGTCACCACAGACAAGAAAAAAATATATAAGTAGACAAATTATTTTAACCCCATTACTGCCAGGGAAAAAATTCTTTTTTTTTTTAAATTATAAAAAATAAACGAGGCTTGGCTGTCACCACACACAAGAACAAAAATATATAGATTATTTTAACCCCATTACTACTGCCAGGGAAAAATTTGTCCTTTTTTTTTTCATTATAAAAAATAAACAAGACCTATTTGACAAAATCTGGCAAAAGAGTCTGGAAATATGTCCTGCATGACTCTTTTTAACCCAATGACTCCCAACCATTCGAACCGGAAATCGATCCCAGTTCCCGAGAGATGGGAATTAACTCCGAACGTCACACCAAATATTTTCATTAAAAAAATCAACCAGAATAAAGTCTAACTCACATTTCATTTCTGAAAGATGCATATTGAATAGCAATGATGATATTTTCATTCGAAAGCTAACACAATGTCACACAACAAACCATGAAATAGAAGAAAAAATCCGTAATGGCGCTCCGAGCATCGCGCCGAGTCAATACTGCACACGTCATGTGGAAAAAATTAAAAAAATTTGGGGTCACTTCGAAAAATCCGTTCAAAAAGACTAGTGGGTGCTTTCCCTTGCTGTAAGAACCAAAAACGGACCAGCGAGAGTCAGGAACAGGAAGAACTAACTTAGTATATTGCATTGTGGGTACAGAGAAAGTGAAAGTGAACGTACTAGACCTGGAGTTCAGCGGGCGCAATCGGCGCTTACGGGCTGCATGAGTTGACAAAATTCGGTCGAATTTGGCGTCTGTGTTCAAGAGAGGGTTAAAGGAAAAAACAATGCTCCAGACTTGATACATCAAAAGTTATTATGACATCCTCAATGGCATCATACTGCCAGACACGGGGCTGGCAGGGAAGGAGTTAATTATACCACACACCAAAACAAACACAATAACACAGACAAACACACACTAATTCACACAGACAGACACAGAACAATGTGGGGATCTTTTATAAGCATGATGCAGACAGCAAGGACAGTGGATGCAAAGAATATAATAATAAGTGAATTTGTCTTGTAAGTGTGTTAACAGGGTTCCCACAAATCTCTAAAAGAAAAATTCAGGGACTTTTCCAGGACCATGCTGGTAAATTTCAAGGACTAAGAATTCTGCTTGTAATATGGATAATAAGTACTAACGTAGAAGGTGTGCTAATGTCGAACTAACCTGATGATTTGAAACTATAAAAAAAAACCTGCACACACCAAAAGTCCACATGCAGTAGGATGGTCGTCTGCTGTCATGCAATATCAGGTGTCAAAAGTTTGAATAAAAAAATAAAACAAGCATTAACTTTTAATTTTACTAAACATATTACAAAAGAGATGAAGTTTTGGTTTTGCCAGCTTGAAAGTTGAGAATCGGATCAGCAGATTAAGAAAATTCCAGGACTTTTCCAGAAACTTTAGGGTCTGTGCCATTTTTCAAGCACTTTTCAAGAAGGCCTTGCTAGTTTTCCAGGACTTTTCAAGTTTTCAAGAACTTATGGGAACTCTGGTGTGTGTGTGTGTGTGTGTGTGTGTGTGTGTGTGTGTGTGTGTGTGTGTGTGTGTGTATGTATGTATGTGTGTGTGTGTGAGTGTGTGTGCTTGTGTGTGTATGTGAGTTTTTGTGTGTGTTTGTGTGCATGTATATGTGTGTGTGTGTGCACGTATATGTGTGTGTGTGTGTGTGTGCACGTATATGTGTGTGTGTGTGCGTGCATATGTGTGTATGTGCTTGCATGCATGCGTGCGTGCGTGTGCATGTGTGGTACACATTTATTCCTTTTCCCTCCACAAACTGCAAAATTTTCATTGTCAACCATAAAAACCTGAAACAATTTTTACAACAGAATATTTGTTACACTTCTTGCACAAAAACAACAGCTGGGGTGGGGGTGGGGGTGGAGAAGAAAACAGGAAGAAAGAAACAAAAAAAACCCCAAAAAACCCTTCATTTTATATTGCAATAAAAAAATAATCTTAAAGACTTAAAGACCCGCCAGGTCACGTATCACATTCCCTCTTAAGCTAGGAAGATTTCTTAAGATTTCTTACCAGGGAAAACACGTAAAAAACGTGATTTTTACACGTGACGTGGTGGGTCTTTAAAAACGCTGAAAAAAGTTGGCTTTTGACACACCCGCTAAGCCCTACTTATGCAAATATTGCGCCTTATCCTCAACCTACCAACGATGGTGGTGGAGGCGATGGAAGCGTCGTCGGCATCCGACTGCTGGCTGTTGACGGACGCAGAGGGGGTGACCTCCTCTGACGGAATGTCCCCTCCGGCCAGCCCGGCTGTTCCCGCAGCCGTCGTCCCTCCCTCTTCAGCTTGCTGCTGCTCCTTCAGTCCCTGCTCCCGCTCCTGAGGTGAACACACAATCGTCTCGTGCTTACCACCCGACACAGAGTGGGGACACGCCCTTGGCAAGGCACTTCTACCAGAAGACAATTCCAGCCCCAGCTATACAGAATAGCGGTCGCCTCCTCTGCCGTGCAGGGTGGTCAGAGTGAAACAGAAATGACTAGCTGCGTTACGCTTCTTTTTCTCCTTTAACCCCTTGACTGCCACCAACGTGACCTGATGACATCACTGATGATGTCATCAGATGAAGAGGAATAACCCTGGTACGCTGGCGTTTGCTCTAATACAGTCAAGAGAGTTATATGTGATGAGGCATGGGAAAAACCTACATAAGTCGCTCAGAATGTTTTTGAGCAAAAGCCAAAAATAGTCAACAACCCCCAAAGTATCAATTTTCTATTTCGGGCATATCTATGTCTATTTTTATATATTCTACCAGTATCCACAACATGAAAGACAACTTTGAATGATTTCTTTGTTTGTTTGATTGTTTTCTAAATCAAGTCAATAGAAACAAAGAGGCAAAATTGTATCTTCTGTGCCTGATTTCTGCAAATGATCTATTTCGAATGCCAAACTTCAACTAATTATAAAATAAAAACTAGACAAGATGACTTAATTCAGTTTTCTGTGAATTAACAAGGAATCTTTGCTCCACCATGAAAAATTTAAATGTCAATTTATGTCAAAATTCCATTATGTCTGGTTTTCCCATGCACTGTCACATATATATATATATATCCCCAGACCATTTCAATACCAGATTGGCTCCATCTGTTGTCTTTTTTATGGCATGATGTTTTCTTTAATTTTCTTTGGCAGTCAAGGGGTTAACTCACTGAATCCAATTAACTCAATCCAGCGGGGGAGAGCAGTGAAAACTGAGCACCTACGTATCTTACCCACTATGGCCACATGGCCTGGGAACGCAGAAGAAGAAGAGGACAGACAGGCTGGGCCCAACTATAATAGATAGATGTGCATTGGCAGCATGATGCATCTGCACTCATAAATGAATGATCGACAACCTTTTTTTTGTTTTTGTTTTTTAACCCTTTCACTGCCAGCCATCTTTGAGCCAAAAAATTCCAATAAGCTTACTTTTGTCTGCAATATTGTGGGATTTTGCTGTGTCACATTTAGAATAGGGTCAATCCTTACTGCCCATATTTAGGAACACAATATCATTGAATAACAGACCCTGATTTCAAGGGTTTTAATGACATGGGTGTTTCAATCATTGTGGTGCAAAAAATGCGACGTTGGTCGGTGAAAGGGTTAACAATATCTACCGTTTTTCTACTATATCTGTTTCTGTTGGTTACAAGCTGACTGGCTGGACCAACAAGCTAGCCCAAGGGAGACAACACAACAGACTATCATCATCATCATCACAGAGCTGCTTACCCCACATTTTCACTAATATCCTTGAAAGTGTTCATCGTGTTGGTAACTCCAATTAACCCTTTCACCGCCAAAGTCGCATTTTAGCACCACAGTGATTTAACACCTATGTCAATAAAAAGGCATCAAATTGGGGTCTATTATCCAAAGACCCTATTGTCTTAGTTTTGGGAAGTAAGGATAGACCTTATTTTATATATGTCACAGAAGAATCCCCAATACTGTAGATGGATTTTGTTCTCTACCCAGGTAATTTCAATGGACATTTTTGGCTGAAATATGGCTGGTGGTGAAAGGGTTAATATACATATTTTCTGTTTCACAAAACAAGATAAGGGGCTAAGATACTACAAAGGGAGATAGATTGGAAAATGCGAAAAACAAAGGAGGCAATACGCGTCCGTCTCAAAACAGCAGTCATGAACAGGGGGACCAGGGGGCCTTCCTTTCGGGGATCGACAACCCTCTTTGGAAGATCGGCGAAAAATCCCGAGAATCAGAGCAGCGAGTGAGACGTTCTCACCCCATTCACTCCGAGGAAGTCCACAGGAGTGGACGAAACAGTCAGTGAGAAAGGTAATCTTCTGTGGTGTGAAAAAGAAAATATGTATATTAACCAAATTTTCACTATCAGTAATCCCAAGCTTTTAAATCAGTAGCTTGAGGCATCTGTCAGTAATTTCCAGAATGCGAAGAATGTGTGGCTATTTACGCTACCATTGATTTCTTAATGGGACAGTGCAATTAATGTCATCAAATAAAACATTCACTAATAAAGCAACACACAAAAAAAGGTGAAAACTGGTTTTTTCTGACAATGTATTTGCATATTTCAGCTCGTGCATGCCTGTGCAATTCAAAGATGTTTATTTTGCTAAAATAGAGCTTGTGTAGCAATTCAGAGGTGTGTATTTTGCAAAAAGAGAGAGAGAGGGGGGGGGGGGGGGGGGGGGAAGCCAAAGAAAGGAATTGAAATTCTATAATACACAGAGATACACAGATACACACCAAATCCAGACTCAAGACTACAACGATGAAAATAAAAAAGTTTACCCACAAAACTCCACTAAGTAAGGAGCAGCTGGTGATGGACTGAAATGGTGGTGATTGAATTGTCATGATGGGACAACACGAAAAGACAGGGTCTACGTCTTCATCCACAAAACTGCCATATGAGAGAGATGTTTTACCGACCCTATGCATCGTTCGCAACCGTGCCTTCCTCCGTGTGAGCACAAAAAGTGGAGGTCGCAAAAAGCTACGAAACAAGTGGCTCTCACTCCTACTGCTCCCCCCCCCCCCCCCCCCCATGGGAATACCGGGGGGGTCTTTTGTATAAATAGTTCCCCCACCTTCTGGAAGTTCTGTGCTTGTAACTTCCTCTAATCTGTCACTCTCTTTGACTCTGCCTTTTCCCTTTGCTTACTGTCTACTATCTTTCTGCCTTTTTTTGTTTTTTGTTTGTCTCATCTTCTGGGCCGTATAGTGGCGTTGCTCCCACGACTATCTTTCTGCCTTACCGGTCCATTCTCCTGCTTTTTTTCACAAAACGCTTTCAAAAACATTTCCTCCAGCCGAAGTCAGACTTGCTGGGCTTAACTATTTCTTAGTTAGGCGCATGATGGCAGCATGACGCATCTGCGCTCATAATTGACAGGAAACTGTCTGAGCGATAGACGAAGAAGAAGATTCCTACTGCTCACCCTCAAACAAGGCCAAGTCTTGTGATAATCTTGTTTGTAGCGTTGCCCTACACTGGTTGTTCCAGAGTTTGGTTGTTGTTTTCTTTGGCGGCCAATCAGGATCCGAATTGGAATCAGATTCTACTTGCGGGTGTCGTTTTTTCCCCGGCATAATCAATAACACTACTACTACTACTACTACTACTGGGAATTTATATTATAGCGCTCTTTCTCACATGAGCTCAGTGCGCTTCACATTGATAACAAAAACATTAAAGGCAAACAAATAATGAATCATTAGAAAGTAAAATAAACATGATGATTGCACGCAACGTTCTTTCTTCCTCACACACTCACAGTAGAAAGTCACTCTCGTACCTAGAGAATGGCGGTGTGGAAAAGTTAGCCGGAAGTAACGAATCAAGGGACATCACTATCTTTGACAGCAGACGGCACTGCCGAGTGCCGTTTAAACGCTAGGCCTTCTTTTGATTTCTTCTTTTTTTTCAGCTCGTTCAGCGGAAATGCAGAATTGTTTTGTTGCTGAGCGTAATAGAGAAATCGGAGGACTCAAAACGGATTAATTACGGATAAATTGTAATGGTAAACAGCTCTGTCATCACCACTACCACCATCATCATCACCACCGCCACCACCATCATCATCATCATCAGGGACGAGACATGCAGACAACAGCTTCAACATACCAACTCCTGCACACAACCACAGCCAGAGAACAGACATCAATGCTTTAAATATTATCATCATCATCATCATCACCACCATCATCATCATCAGGGACGAGACATGCACACAACAGCTTCAACATACCAACTCCTGCACACAACCACAGCCAGAGAACAGACATCAATGCTTTAAATAAATGGGGAAAAAAAAAGAAGTTGATGCAACTGCACATTATCAACGAAAGACACAGCACAGCATAATTATACAGTAAAACAACAACCAAAAAACAAAACGTTTTACCCTTTCACCGCCAGCCATATTTCAGCCACAAAATACCATTAACCCTTTCACCGCCAGCCATATTTCAGCCACAAATTTCCATTAAATGTACCTGGGTAGAGAACAAAATCCATCTGCAGTATTGGGGATTCTTCTGTGAAATATCTAAAAGACCTATCCTTACTTCCCAAAACTACGACAACAGGGTCTTTGGATAACAGACCCCAATTTGATGCCATTTTATGGCATCGGTGTTAAATCACTGTGGTGCTAAAATGCGACTTTGGCGATGAAAGGGTTAAACTTACCTGGGTTGAGAAAACAAAAGATCTGCAATATTACAAGTCCCTCTTTGACAGGTATTTCATTAGGCCTATCCTTACCTCCAAAAATTAAGGAAATAGGGTCTTAGATAACAGGCCCTGATTTGATGCTTTTTAGTGACATGGGTGTTAAACCATTGTGGTGCAAAAATGCAACATTGGCGGTGAAAGGGTTAATATAATTGTTTGCATACCTTTTACATATGAGATCTATGTATATACGATATTTTAGCATTCCTCTTATCACAACATCCATGTCAAGTCAAAGTCAAAGTCAAAAATACTTTATTATCACGTTAGGTGAAATTACAGCGTGGTCTCGTACAAGCACAATACAAGCAAGGAAACACATTTGCATGCATGAAAAATGGAAACAAAACTAAGGAAAAATGAATGACAAATCATGCTTCGCAAAAACATTTGAACATAGTTAGGGTCGATAGAAGCGACTATTAAAACATTAAGAACTGCCCTCTTTCCCACCATTTCTATTATCGCATTCATTTGTTCACCCCCACCCTACCCCATCCCTCTCCAACTCCAAGTCACCCCAAGCTTTCACATATTTTTGGTCCCTTCCCGTTCCCAACATTTCATGCGCCTCCCTCTTCTCTCTCTCTCTCTCTACACACATATACACACAGACATAGAGACATACGGACAGACACACACACACGCACGCACACACACACACGCACGCACACGCACGCACGCACACACACACATAGACACACACACACACTACTGTACAGATTGACCAAATATACCTCTAGGCCTAAGCTAATACATAATTCCTCATTATTTGGTCTTAGCAGAGATCTTGTTCAGAAGTTCGACTGACTTAGGGACAAAACTAGCTGAATTTCTAATTGTTCTACAACGAATAGTGCGGAACCGTCTATCAGATGGCAATAGTTCATAGCAATGCGATAGAACGTGACTTTGATCATTAGCGATCTCCCTGGCTTTTCGAACTACACGTTTTTCATACAACAAACACAAACTGTCTTGTTTTCTACCCACGATCTTGCTACAACATTCACAATCTTATTCAGAACACCCTTGGGTTTTACATTCAAGCCACCGTACCAACAAATGAACGAAAATGTTATAATAGATTCAAGAAAACAACGATAAAAGCTTTGGAGAAGATCTGTGCTAACATTGAAAGATCTGACCTTTCTCAGGCAGTACATCCTTGTCTGGCATTTCTTGGAAACATGATCAACATGAGAGCTAAAAGTAAACTTATTGTCTATTATTGTTCCCAGATATTTCAATCATCTACCCTTTCGACTATCACACCTTTTATTGGTACCGGGGATTTCCTAAAGTCGACTACCATTTCTTTTGTTTTTGTTAACGCTGTGTGTGTGTGTGTGTGTATGTGTGTGTGTGTGTGTGTGTGTGTGTGTGTGTGTGTGTGTGTGAGTGTGTGTGTGTGTGTGTGTGTGTGTGTGTGTGTGTGTGTGTGTGTGTGTGTGTGTGTGTGTGTGTGTGTGTGTTTCCTTGTACTAAAGTTGTGTGTGTCTTTGCCGGTTTTTTGCATTAATTTTCCCAACACTAGTATCCCAACATAGACACACGAGCGCACGCAAATGAACACACACGCACGCACGCATGCATATACACACAAACACTGTCACACACACACACACACACACACACACACACGCACACACACACTGACACACACACACACACACACACACACTGACACACACACACACACACACACTGACACACACACACACACACACACGCACACACACACACACGCACGCAACGCACACACATACGCACACACACGCACGCTCACACACATAGACACACACACACACTACTGTACAGATTGACCAAATATACCTCTAGGCCTAAGCTAATACATAATTCCTCATTATTTGGTCTTAGCAGAGATCTTGTTCAGAAGTTCGACTGACTTAGGGACAAAACTAGCTGAATTTCTAATTGTTCTACAACGAATAGTGCGGAACCGTCTATCAGATGGCAATAGTTCATAGCAATGCGATAGAACGTGACTTTGATCATTAGCGATCTCCCTGGCTTTTCGAACTGCACGTTTTTCATACAGCAAATACAAGTTGTCTTGTTTGGTCCATTCTCCTGCCTTTACTTCTATAAATTCTTACAAAAGATTTCTTCAGCCGAAGTCGGACATGCTGGGCCTGAACATACAATATCATACATCCGATGCATGCACACAATTAAACAACATTTTTAGTGAACCAAAGAAAACACACACTCGCAAACTAAAGAATTGAAGCCCCCCCCCCCCATTCTCTTTCTTCCTTTTCACAGTGACTTCTTCTTCTTTGATCGCTCAGACAGTTTCCTGTCAATTATGAGCACAGATGTGTCATGCTGCCGTTATGCGCCTAACTAAGAAATAGTTAGGCCCAGCAAGTCCGACTTCGGCTGGAGGAAATCTTTTTGAAAGCGTTTCTTGAAAGAAAAAAAAAGTGCAGGAGAATGGACTGCAACAGGCAGAAAGACAGTAGATGACAGTCAGTAAAGGGAAAAGGCAGAGTCAAAGAGAGTTACAGATTAGAGGAAGCTACCCCCCTCCCCCCCCCCCCCCCCCCCGTGGGGATACCGGGGGGTCTTTCGTACAAATAGTTCCCCCACCTTCTGGAAGTTCTGTGCTTGTAACTTCCTCTAATCTGTCACTCTCTTTGACTCTGCCTTTTCCCTTTGCTTACTGTCATCCGCTATCATTCTATCTTAATGGTCCATTCTCCTGCCTTTTTTCCTATAAATTCTTACAAAAGATTTCTTCAGCCGAAGTCGGACATGCTGGGCCTAACTATTTCTTAGTTAGGCGCATAACGGCAGCATGACGCATCTATGCTCATGTGACAGGAAACTGTCCGAGCGAACAAAGAATAAGAAGAAGAAAGAAAGAAAAAGAAGAGGAAGCTACAAGCACAGAACTTCCAGAAGGTGAGGGGAACTATCTATAAAAAAGACACCACCTCCCGGGTGTCCCCACAGGGGTGGGTCCCAGCGACTGACCTGCTTGATCTTCTGCAGGTTGTAGGGCGACAGGTGACTGCTCTTCAGCAGGTGGGACAGCAGGGCCAGGGGCTGACCCGACTGACCACAGCCCCCCCCGCCCTTGGTCAACGCCGTGGACGAGAAGGCCGAGGAGGAGGAGGAGGAGAAGGAGGTAAGGGTGGCGGTGGTGGTGGCATCTCCAGCCCCTCCCGTGGGGTGCGTGGCCAGGGTGGGGGTGGGGGTGGAGCTGGGGAGAGGGGACTGCACGCTGTCTTCGTCTCCCTGCTGTCACAGAATACGAATAAAAAAATTTTTTTAATCAGATATAGCCATAGGCTCCTTCCTGATGGGGGTGTCACAATGATAGAAACATAACATATTTGGTTACACATAGATACAAGTTATACATTTTTTCCCCCTCTTTTTTTAAGCATTCATATTCTTGCAACATTTTAGCTACTCGCTGTACGTAATCGCTTTAAAGCTTCGTACATAAACAAAGCTAGATTAGCTAAGACTGGTAGATTTCTATTAGACATAAGTAAAGCGTATCTGAAATGACAGGGATTATACTTGCAATATTTAGCCTGAATGTATTTCACCCTCAAATCCTGTAGCATTTGACAACAAAGTGTACTGTAATATGAACAACATCCTCTTCAACACAATACTGCTGTCAGAGAGAGAGAGAGAGAGAGAGGGAGATGGAGATGGAGAGGGAGAGGGAGAGAGAGAGATTGATTGAATTTTATTTATAGAGGGTAATAGAGTAAGCAATAACATGCTTTTTTACATCCAGCCCTCTGGACAAAATACATATATAAGAGTGAGAGAGAGAGAGAGAGAGAGAGAGAGAGAGAGAGAGAGAGACACTTGGCACTTTTTAATGCTGAAGACTTTTGTCCATAGCATGGAGTTGAATGAAAACAAAAACATAGCACATGTAAACAATGTGACATTTTGGTTTTTTTATAAACCACTTTTCCTTTTAGCTTGCCCACTCCCTTCCCTCCATCCATCATTATGCGTAAATGAGAGTGCTTATGTCTGCTTGTTTAAATAATATGCGTGAAGTGTTACTTGTTTTTTCAAGGCATGTTCGGAAGAGTTCATTTACTCTAATTTAAAGAATCTACCTTTTTTCTCACATGTAAACACTTGCACCCCTTCCCTCCTCGCAAACACATACATTGTGATGCACACTGAACTTTGAAGTACATTGAACTGAACTGTGAACTCAGAGAGAGAGAGAGAGAGAGAGAGAGAGGGAGAAAGAGAGGGGGGAGAGAGAGAGAGAGAGAGAGAGAGAGAGAGAGAGAAAGAGAGAGAGAGAGGGGGGGGGTGAGAGAAAAAGATAGACAGACAGACAGAGACAGGGAGAGAGAGGGAGAGAGGGAGAAAGAAAGAGAGAGAGAGAGAGAAAGAGAGAGAGAGAGGGGGGGGGGTGAGAGAGAGAGAGATACAGACAGACAGAGACAGGGAGAGAGAGGGAGAGAGTGATCCTACCTGTGAATTGTCGGTATTGTTATCAATCAAAGAATCCTGTGTGTTGTCGTCAGCCTCAGACATGTTGCTGTGAGAGCTTGTTGACGGTTTGGGCACGCCTTTCAACTGGCTCAATACTGAAACATCAACAACAACAACATACAGTATTTATACGGCTCTGAATCTTGATAGAAATCAAATCAAAGCGCACACACACGTTAGCATTCATAACGCATTCAAACAAAAATGCAATACAAAGCGAACACACACGTATGACATAAATGGTATACAGCAGAAACAGACCTAAAGGCAAGAGAGAGAAGAGAAAGAGAGTGGCGCCTCAATGACAGAGGAACAGGTGGGTTTTGAGGTTAGATTTGAAAGCAGAGAGGGTCGGTCGCTGACGGAGGGAAAGAGGAAGTTTGTTCCAAGATGTCGGTCCTGAGACAGCAAAAGAGCGCCGACCAACAGTTGAAAGCTTATACCTAGGGATCTGGAGAGAAAGAGGGTCAGAAACTGAACGTAAAGTGCGAGCTGGCGCATAAATGGAAATATTGTCGCAGAGGTAAGATGGAGCAGCTTTATGGATAGATTTATAGCAAAGGGCGTTTAATTTATACTCAAAACACACACACACAGAGAACGGTAATGAATTACATATTTGATGATTATGAGAGACAGATTTCACAGAAAGGGAGAGAAAGAGAGATCAAAATCAAATCACATGTTTATAGCTATTAGCAAAAGCCCTTAGGGCAAGGGGAGTGTGGGGGGTTACGGCATAATCAATGTATTATTTTGATAATCAGGGCAGACAAAACTTGAATGAAATGAGAAGCGTAACAGTTCATAATCATATCAGTTCAGCGCAGAGCCACTAGACTTGTGAAAGAGTGCAAAGATATGAGTTATGAAGAAAGACTGGTGTACCTAAATTTGCATTCACTGAAAGGCAGGAGAACTAGAGGAGATCTGATTGAAGCGTATAAGATATTTAATGGTCATGTCGATCTATCATGGGATACATTTTTTAGCGCACCACAATACAATTTGACTAGAAACCCTTATGGCAAGGTCTTTATTAAACGTTTCAACACTAATATCAGAAAAAATTGCTTCAGCAATAGAGTTGCTAACTCCTGGAATGATTTACCTAACGAACTAAAATGTGCACCCAATACTAACTTATTCAAAAATCGTCTCGACAGATCTCCAAATTATTTAATCCTATTTAGATGCTTTGACGAGTAATCGTAGGAAAATTTTGGCCGCAAAACCTTGACCAGTATTGATATAACACTGATTATAAAGATGGGACTATCTAAAAAGCTTAACAGCTTGTGTTGTCCCTATCTACTACTACTACTACTACTACATAATCCTAATGGAAAACAAGCGCGAAATCGCAATAGTTTGTGGCACGCGGTCTATTTTTACCACTCCAATCATGAGTTACCTCCCCTGGATTTTCAATAATTTTAATCTGTAAACCAGAATGTTACCTCTGCACCATTTCGTAACTTTTTATATCTTTTGGAAAACATTTAAAACTATGTATCCTACTTATACTCATCGAAAGAAGCACCGCATACTCGTCGTGTCTGTTGTAGTGTCTGTATTACGTATGTTTATTATTTTGTACGCTTTTAAAATACATCATTTTAAAGAGCGGCCTCAATTAATTTTGAAGTGTAGCCTCGATTTGAAGTGCGACAATTTTGTCAAAATATGCGACAATTTTGGAACGACAGACCGACCGACAGACCGACAAAGTGAGTTATAGGTTTGTGGCTTGGGCCACAAACAATAAACAATACTATTGCAGCAAAATAACACAATAGTTCACAGTGTTTTCACTGAGTGTGTTACTTTAATCCTCTTACTTCAAGCCCCTTCCAGCTTCCTCTCTCTCACCCCTTCTAATCTTACTCCCCTCCTCACCAGACCCAACCCCTCCACTATCCTCCCTCCCTGCCCATCTGACAACACACATACACACACACTTTTACTAACAAACTGAGAGAGAGAGAGAGAGAGAGAGAGAGAGAGAGAGAGAGAGATAGAGAGAGAGAGAGAGAGAGAGAGAGAGAGAGAGAGAGAGAGAGAGAGAGAGCGCGCTTATTAAGCGTATACAGTGGAACCTTCACTATAAGACCTCCCATTACAAGACTCCCTACCACATAAGACCTGCTTCTCGGAGGCATTGCCCTTCTTTGTAAATATTAAAATTGCCTCCCTTATAAGACCCCTCCCTGTTAAGACCCCTCCCTTATAAGACCTCATTTTGGATGATTTTTGAAGGTCTTATAAGGGAAGTTCCACTGTATCAAGATTTTAGTCAATCAATGCCTCGTTTTCCAAATTGTCTCTTTCTCTTTCCTATCTTTTTCTTTTAATTCCAATAAGGAATGCGCCCTCCTAGTTCTGTCACGTCCATTGTCAGAAGTGGCGTCTGCAACGCATACATCCAGATCCAGATCCAGATCCAGAGATTGAGGATCCAGATCCAGATCCAGATCCAGAGGAATGATGCAGTGATGCCTTGAAGGGGTTAGAGGAGAATCCAAAAATAAATAAAAAGTGTGCAGAATGATGCAGAATCGAGCTGGATCATAAACTCTGAGTTTATTGGAAGTCATGAGCATACATAAATCTGAATGTAATCAAGCCTTATAATTTGCGCACAAAAAAGCACATCGCCGATCCCTTGTGCTTCATCTGCTTCTATGAAGTCTCATTCGGAGACGAAAGAGCTGTGACGTCATAGTAAGACAACTTCCTAACGAAAAAAAGCCTGTCACTGTGTCTTATTTTGACGTCACAGCTGGATTTTCTACATCGCACAAGCCACGTTCCATGAGACTAACGGCCAGATGATCCCTGGCTCTAGATCTGCGGCAACACGGCAGTGATTTCTTTTTGGAAATAAAAGTTGTCACCTATATCTTGGAGAGTGTGACATAAAAGGAAGGTTACAGCGATAGAGTATGCAGACTGTGGCTATGTATATCAAGAAACAATGCTGTAACAGTTTTGAGAGCGTTTTGGGATCCGAACTGAGCGTCTGATTTTCCTTGAAAAAGAGTACAAAAAGGGATAGAAATATAACAATACCTGTTGCTCTGGTGGCGTACATCTCCTTCAGTTTCCTCTCCTCCTCTTTCTTGGACTCTTCCTGGGCTTCTCTTTCCCTGCGCAGATACGATGAAAGATATCAGCAAAATTACACCCCTTTCCCTGCGCAGATACAATGAAAGATGTCAGAACAATTACACCCCTTTCCCTGCGCAGATACAATGAAAGATGTCAGAACAATTACACCCCTTTCCCTGCACAGATACGATGAAAGATGTCAGAACAATTACACCCCTTTCCCTGCACAGATACGATGAAAGATGTCAGAACAATTACACCCCTTTCCCTGCACAGATACGATGAAAGATGTCAGAACAATTACACCCCTTTCCCTGCACAGATACGATGAAAGATGTCAGAACAATTACACCCCTTTCCCTGCACAGATACGATGAAAGATGTCAGAACAATTACACCCAATGCAACACGTAGAAAACTGGTTTACTGTGCACTCAGTTTTAGACTTAAATATGCAACATTAGTCATATCTATCAGCTTTTCTAGCACATCCTTTCAAGCATTTAAAAAAATCAAATTTCTTTTAACAAAAAGCTTTTCTAGTCAAAATTTTGTTTTTAAGAATACATATTAGTAAATATATGTATGTCAGAATGTTTACTGTTAACCCCTTCACTGCTGAGGGATAATGGATTTCTTGTATTGCTGTGGCCTTCAGAGGGTTGCTTCACTGATCTGTCCACAGCTCATCCATTTGTTGATGTCACAAGTAAAAAACAAAGATGGAGAAAGTGAAAGAACTGTAGATTTAAGTTTTTCAAAGTGTGTGCAACACTTTATAGGGATTTTCCCATTACTTAACTCGCTCAAAATTCAATGAGAAAAACGACCCGTGGTAGAAACGGTTATAGGTGTACAGCATAGTTGAAAAGGCCCCATAGTAGACACGGGGCAGGCAGCAAAGGGGTTAAAGACTGAATGAGTAAATGTTTATCACTATGACTTTTGTGTGTGCGTGCGTGTGTACATGTCCATGTGTGTAATGCATGGTTATTATGTGCGCTTGCGTGTGTGTGCATGTGTGGCACTGTGCCTGTGTTATATGAATACCTAAATACGTCGAACATGCAATATTAAGATGGCAAATTCTGCTTTTTCTTTTTTTAAAGCCTAAGGCCGTGTACACATTAGACGCGTAAGTTCCGTACGGAAACCCAAAAGTAAGAAAGAAGGGTAAACATTTACGGGTTTGGGGAAATTCGGACACGTGCGCAAATCTTTTCCCTTCTTTCATTTGCTTATTCACGGGTTTCCGCACGGAATATCCGCATATGTGTGTACACGGCCTAAATGGGGGAAAAAAAACTAAGCGTGAAAGTGTGCAACACTTACGCCTCCGCCTCCTCCCACTTCTCCTTGATCTGGTGGTCCCACTGGCCCGTCATGATGCACTCCATGTCCCGCTTCAGCTTCCTGCAACACCCACCACCCCTACAGTTGTGCGTTTCTGAAGTGTAGGAAAGACTAGCCCCTATATGTGACCCAGCACCATGGAAGGGACATTAAGTCGCTCAGCTAGTTTCTTATAACAGGCTTACAAAGTCAAAAATCACATTAAAAAAAAATAAAAAATTGAGTTATGGGTGTTTTTTGTCTTCTCTAACACCTTATCTTTCATATTTATAAAGGATAATCTTTACTATGGTGTCTAAATGCTCTTAAAAGTGCTCTAAAAATGAGTAGGTCAATGCATTTTCTACAGCTAGGTTAGACTTTAGACTGTTTTCTCAAAATAGCCTAAACTCATGATCCTTTTAGGTTTAAATGTGTGTTCATCGTGTTAAAAGAAACTATGCATGCTTATCCTTAGACGTGTATGCATTGTATCCACATATAATGTGTATCTTTAAGTATGTATTATGTGTAACTTTTGCTCCCATTCATGCATGCTGAATGTCGATGTCTTTGTTATTCTGCAACCTGAACAAAATTTCTCCTTGGGAGATAATAAAGTGAATTTGATTTAATTTGATTTGATTTGATTGATTTGATGCTCACCCTACCAATTTTAAATGCTCGTAACTCTGGAACGGAGAAGGATACAAGAATGGTTTTGGTATCAGTAGAAAGAGAATTGTCTGAAGTTTCCAACTGTATGATTTTCTCAGAATGGCCAGTTTGACACGTAACCCCTTTCACTGCCACAGGAAAACTAAGAAATAATTGATTTTCTTATTATAAAGTTTAAAACAAATCAGTTAGACTCAATCTGAGAAAATGGTCTAGCGATATATCTTTCCTGGCTTATCTAAGCCAAAATCCATCATCCCAGGACTATGACATCAAAAGTTATGACATCATCAATGACATCATTCAGTACCAGACCATCTCATAGCCAGGCAGGGAAGGGGTTAATGCCCCTTTCGTGGTACTGGGTCACGCACAGCCAAGCCAGGAAAGACGTATTGCGCACCACTACTTCCTAGCAAAGCTGGCCCCTAGGTTAGCTACACTAGTGGCCTTGAGAGGGGCTAGCTTTCCCAAATAACAACTAAACAAGGCAGAGCTTCACATTGTTAAGGGTTAATGACCTGAAGTGACCACTCATTTTGTGCAGCCAAGGGTCAAACCAGTAAAGACCCAAGAAGTCTTGAAACAATCTGAGCTCTGACACACTACTGGTCCCTTGTTTTGGAAACTGACTCCACGATTTCTGTGTTCAGGGGTCACATGACCCATGAAAATTGAAAACAGTGATAAGGGGTCACATGACCCATGAAGTTTGAAAACAGTGATAAGGGGTCACATGACCCATGAAGTTTGAAAACAGTGATAAGGGGTCACATGACCCATGAAAATTGAAAACAGTGATAAGGGGTCACATGACCCATGAAAATTGAACAGTGATCAGGGTCACATGACCCATGAAAATTGAAAACAGTGATCAGGGGTCACATGACCCATGAAAATTGAAAACAGTGATCAGGGGTCACATGACCCATGAAAATTGAAAACAGTGATCAGGGGTCACATGACCCATGAAAATTGAAAACAGTGATCAGGGGTCACATGACCCATGAAAATTGAAAACAGTGATCAGGGGTCACATGACCCATGAAAATTGAAAACAGTGATCAGGGGTCACATGACCCATGAAAATTGAAAACAGTGATCAGGGGTCACATGACCCATGAAAATTGAAAACAGTGATCAGGGGTCACATGACCCATGAAAATTGAAAACAGTGATCAGGGGTCACATGACCCATGAAAATTGAAAACAGTGATCAGGGGTCACATGACCCATGAAAATTGAAAACAGTGATCAGGGGTCACATGACCCATGAAAATTGAAAACAGTGATAAGGGGTCACATGACATGACCCATGAAGTTTGAAAACAGTGATAAGGGGTCACATGACATGACCCATGAAGTTTGAAAGTGATCAGGGGTCACATGACCCATGAAGTTTGAAAACAGTGATAAGGGGTCACATGACATGACCCATGAAGTTTGAAAGTGATCAGGGGTCACATGACCCATGAAGTTTAAAAACAGTGATCAGGGGTCACATGACATGACCCATGAAGTTTAAAAACAGTGATCAGGGGTCACATGACCCATGAAGTTTGAAAACAGTGATAAGGGGTCACATGACCCATGAAGTTTGAAAACGATCTGAAGTTCTGGCATGATGGCCAAGTTTGTGTTCGAATTGATCGATGTTTGAGCCTTGTTTAATGTTCTAATAACTAGAAGGCTATTTGACGAGTTTTAGTATTGTTTATCACTAATACCACCGCATCGATCGCACAACCGTTTCAAACAACCATTTCACCCTATATTTGCTAGCTTTACTCAGCTGACTTCATTCGCTTCTCTAGCTGATTGGAAATGCATGTCGTCGCTGTCCGACGCTAACCGTGTATTTACACAATCAGTGATTTTACAGGAGCATCAAAAAACATATTGTCACCTGCTACAAAGTCAATCCCCATTTGATATACGCTTGACCCTTCTTCTTTACTGATGAGTAAACATGTGACACAATAAAAGTTGCATTAACACCCAACATTTTCGTGATAATTCAGTTACACAGTTAGTCACAAAGTTAGTGCATTGTTCTCACAATGGGAGATACGACAGCTGCCGGCAGTTACACGATTAGCGTGACCAGTTACACGCTTATCGCATCAAAACCAGCAACAACCCGCCACATACACGATTATTTCCGTGGTATCATGTGACAAATTTGAGCATTTTCATTGGTCGCAGACACAAGATATTTATAGAAGACCTGCGTGAGGTCACTGGAAGGAGTGTCAGTAAAAAATCTATTTTTGTCAAATTTTGTAGATACACGGTTAGCGTCGGACAGCGACGATGTGTAAGGTCACTAACACCAACCACACAAACAGTACAGATGAATTCTCTTTTCAAAATGCTGTGGATGTGTCTATTCTGCATGACTATGACTGTACAATGTGTATGTGTTAATGATTTTGCATGACTTACAGGATACATTTTTGCTTCCTAAGAAAATTAACAAACCTTTCACATACTATTAAAACTTTTGTAATTTTGTAACAAAATTCTACAATCTGAAGAATGCCATTCGCTTTGTCCCAAACGTTCTACGATGTAAATATGGAAACCCTATTAGTATTAGCAACTCACTTGTACTGTTTGCTCATGAACTATGTATCTAATCAGTAATATTCACATTTCTTTTTTCTTTTTGCATTCTTCAGTTTTGAAGATATTGAAAAGACTTTCAGGCCAATTCGTATCTTTTGAGTTGAAGAGCACAGTATATTGGAAAAATAGTAAATAGCACCATGATGGAAAAAAACCCCACTGTGGATCTCTGAGTACAAGGGAAAATTGTGAATAGAATCAATCAAATCAAGATTTAAATAATTCACTTGTGTCATTGCTGATGTTTTTTCTTCCGCACGCTCTCTCTATCAGCACTCACTTGTACTGTTTGCTGATGATGCTTGATTACCTGATTTATCAGCTCCTCTATCCTCTCTATTTGAGTATATATCTCTCTCACTCCTCTCTCTCTCACTCCTCTCTCTCTATCAGCACTCACTTGTACTGCTGCTGATGCTCAATTACCTGCTTTTTCAGCGCCTCTATCCTCTCTATCTCTCCTCTCTCTCTATCAGCACTCACTTGTACTGCTGCTGATGCTCAATTACCTGCTTTTTCAGTGCCTCTATCCTCTCTATCTCTCTTTCACTCCTCTCTCTCTATCAGCACTCACTTGTACTGCTGCTGATGCTTGATAACCTGCTTTTTTCATCTCCTCTATCCTCTCTATCTCTCCTCTCTCTCTCTCAGTACTCACTTGTACTGCTGCTGATATTCGATGACCTGTTTTTTCAGCTCCTCTATCTCTCTCTTTCACTCCTCTATCTCTCACTTCTCTCTCTCTATCAGCACTCACTTGTACTGCTGCTGATGTTCGGTGACCTGCTTTTTCAGCTCCTCTATCCTCTCTATCTCTCACTTCTCTCTCTCTATCAGCACTCACTTGTACTGCTGCTGATGTTCGATGACCTGCTTTTTCAGCTCCTCTATCCTCTCTATCTCTCACTTCTCTCTCTCTATCAGCACTCACTTGTACTGCTGCTGATGTTCGGTGACCTGCTTTTTCAACTCCTCTATCCTCTCTATCTCTCACTCCTCTCTCTCTCTCTCTCTTAGCACTCACTTGTACTGCTGCTGATGTTCGGTGACCTGCTTTTTCAACTCCTCTATCCTCTCTATCTCTCACTCCCTCTCTCTCTCTCTCTCTTAGCACTCACTTGTACTGCTGCTGATGTTCGATGACCTGCTTTTTCAGCTCCTCTATCCTCTCTATCTCTCACTCCTCTCTCTCTCTCTCAGCACTCACTTGTACTGCTGCTGATGTTCGATGACCTGCTTTTTCAGCTCCTCTATCCTCTCTATCTCTCACTCCTCTCTCTCTCTCTCTCTTAGCACTCACTTGTACTGCTGCTGATGTTCGA
>CM065683.1:21422644-21467644 GCA_017654935.2 Phymorhynchus buccinoides
CTTTAATTATTTATTTTTTGGCGAACATCTAAGCAAGTACATAAATTAGTCATTTTCCCTGCCAGTTAGTGCATTTTTTGTGGAATCTCTAACAGACATGGCACAGGGGATCAATGTGATGTGCTCCCATCTCTGCAATCATGACGATCCTTGTCATTGTGTCCCCGTCTCTGTGTGTCCCTGTCTCTATGTGTCCCCGCAGATTAGGGTCAGGATTCTTCGGGATAGGGTTAGGGATTCAGGTTAGGGGTCAAGGTTAAAGTTTGGGTTATCGATAGGATTAGGGACAGGTTCAGGGTTAGGATGAACAAAGAGACAAGAGAGATACAAGACGGGGACATAGAGATGGGGACACCACAGAGACGGGAGCACATAGAGATGGGGGACATAGAGATGGGGATACCACAGAGACGGGAGCACATAGAGATGGGGGACATAGAGATGGGGACACCACAGAGACGGTAGCACATAGAGATGGGGGACATAGAGAGATGGGGGCACACAGAGAAGGGGTTCATGTAGAGTGCTAGAGATGAAATGAGGGACACATAGACTATAGAGACGGGGGCACAACATTGCTACTCAACCATGCCACAGAGGCGGAGAAACCTACCCGGGGTTGAAACCAGTCTGCTGGTCTGTGGGTTTCTCCATAGGGCTTGATAGTACGGCTCACCGACCCCCTATACACACACACACAGAATATAACATGGGAAATAAACATGATTCTTCTTCTTCTTCCAGTTGCGGATGTTTATCCTGCCCCGCACTCACCGGTCTTCATTCAGACCATTGATAGCGCACAGGATGCGTGCTATGTGAATTCGTGTCATCCATCCCACCGAAACACACGACCTACTCGTACCGAATATTGGGATGGGCTTTAACGTGTGCGCAAGATCTTGTGCATGCGTTCGCACACGGGACCTCGGCTTTGAAAAGTCTCATCCGAAGGACTTTTTTTCCCAACTGACGTCAGGTACCCATTTACACCTGGGTGGAGTGAGGAAAATAGGAGTAAAGTGCCTTTCCCAAGGACACACCACTGTGAACCGAGCACTCGCAAACCTGACGGATTACGAGCTAGCGACTCGGATTTACCAACTGGGCTACAGCGGCTTCATCACTCTGTTTCATTATTTTCACTTTTTTATGCATAATGATTTGATATTAATTATGCATCTTATCACGTATACATCATTTAAATATTCACTGCTGTCACTGTTACCACCTCACCTTAAGAAAGTCTCTGTTAAGGTAAAAACTTGGGGTTTTGTTGTGATTAGTTTATTCATAATCATCTTTTTGTATGTGTTTAAACAAGTTAGCATTGTGACGTTTTTAAGTGCAATTGTGCACAGTGATTTGAGAGAAACTGAAACACACGTTTTACTGTGATGCATTTCATTTTCACAGGAAAGAAAATGTTGGGCACATATTCATGATACTATTAAATTTCTTTTTCAAATTTACATCTATAGTATTAGTATTACTGTAAAGTGTAAGATAGCAAAAACCAAGGCTTTTATAAGTTTATTTAATGGTGCCTTCATAATCAAGATTGAATAACAACAATAACAACATTTCAATGTTCAGTCAAACATTAATAATCTGTTAATAGCTATGGTTCACAAAAACAAAAAAATGCAAAAACAACAACAAAAAACTGATATTGCGCCACAATGGAACCTCCCTTATAAGACTCCCTCCCATATAAGACCTACTTCTCTGAGATATTGCCCTTCTTTGTAAGTATTAAAATTACCTCCCTCATAAGACCCCTCATTTATAAGACCTCATTTTGGATGATTTTTTAAGGTCTTATAAAGGAGGTTCTACTGCATAAAAAGAAGAAAAAACCCCACCTTCTTCATCTGTTCAAACAAGCCAATGATGCCCTGAGTGTGAGACCCCAGTCACATGACATAGTCCCAGGGCTTCTGATAATGCAAAAACTAGCGTCCCTGACGCATTGAAAGTTAAAAGGACGCATTGAATGTTTGTCAAGCGAGTCCCTGGGGACGCACTCAAAAAATCATGAAAAACGAATACAAAAACGAATAAAGACACTGTCTAACATTGAAAGTCGGCCACAGGCATCGTCTGCTATGATGCGAGAGTTGCTTCCCTTAATTATAAAACTTTCCCTTTCCCATGATGCCTCTCGCTGTACCGGAAAAAGCCTTTCGCGCTACTCGACTAACAACAAAATGTCTTTAAATTCGTGGCTATTAGTGCCCAGAAAGCGCAAAGAAAGTGAGAAAGATGTCAATCAACCATCAACATCTGCGAGTGTCAATGATCCACCTGCGACGAAAAAGGTGCGGGCCTACAAACCAGTCTGGGAAAAAGAGTTTTCCTGGCTGGAGTTTGACGAAACATCACAGTCAATGAAGTGCAGCACCCTGATGCTTATAGACATGTTTCTTGATGGGGTACAGGGGACCCACTGAAATTAGCCTGGGACTCGTTTTAAATCTGATGAAGGGGTCCCTGGGACCCTAAGAAACATCAGCTTATCAGAAGCCCTGTAGTCCTATTAAAACTGAAAATTGTGTTTCTCCTTGACAGATGTATTGAAATTTAACAATGGCAGACTTTGTCAAATTTATTTCTGCAAGAGCTAGGACATTTTAGTCTTTTTGATTTTCTTGTTTCGGGACAGTCTGTCCTGATACTTTTCCACCCTCGGTGCATGATCACTGCAAGCAGTTCAAGTTTCAAAACTACAGGCATGGCTAGTAGCCTGAAACATTACCCAGTAACATTGCATAGCAAGCAGCACACACGCCACACACAGGCAGTGTCTCATACAGTTTGATTCAACCCACCAGTTCTGGTCTCCACTTCTCTGCACCGAGCAGCCAAGGGCCAGTTTCTCCTTCACCGACCAGTTGTCCAGCAAACCGCCTTTGATCTTCATTTCTGAAACAGTCCAAGGGAAAATTTTAGTTGTCAATTTGCGCAGGCTCAGATGGAGATCTAATCAGCGCTGATGTAAATGCGCCGATAGAGCCTGCGTTGACGGTGGCCTCGCTTAACTTGTTCCACTCCGCAGCAGTCCGCACGAAGAAAGAGCTACGATATTGCTCTGTTCGACATTCTTGGACACGAAATCCATGCGAGTGGTTGATGACCTGTTGTTCGAGGATGTTTGTGGACTGGAAGCCTTCATATTTGGTGGGTTTGATCCTGTGACGCTTTGCATTTGCTGGAACGAGAAACTTTTCCACTGGGAGTGCAGGAATGTGGCCCTCAGCTATCCTGTAGAAAAGGCTAAGATGGATAACTTTAAGTAAAATAAGTAAAAGAAAGTAAGACAAATAAGCGCATGTGCAAACGCATGCGTTTATTTTATATTTTATTTTACTTATTTGCAGATAAGCGCATGAGGTTTCTGTATGTAATGTGCACAAAGCCTTAGTTAGTTATTCTAACAGGTCTTTCTAAGTTTCTTCCATTTTATAATAAAATACCTCCTCTGTTTTGTCGGCTGTACGCAGCGGGGAGACCAGTGAAAACTGAAAACCGGACACATACGTACCTTACCCATTATGGATTAGGATTATGGATTATGAAATAGGGACAAAATAATATACTTATATTATATAGCAGTTAGGCTTTCAAAGTCCCATCTTTGTGTTTTTATTTTTATTTTTAAATGTATACTCAAGCCCAGGAGTCAAGGTATATCGTACTCAGGTTTTTGCGATGAATTGATCATCGTATTCGTACATTATGTCACTGGTCGAGCTGATTGTCAAAGCTGTTAGTATTAGGTGCTCTGTTAGTTGGTAGTTGATTCTAGGTCAGGGTCAGGTCAGGTCAGGTAGTTAGGACATTAGGCCTCGCGGCCTCTTCACTGTCCTTTCATTTTTGTTTGAACTTTTGCACAGCTGAGAGGTTTTTATATTTTGTTTTTGGCAAATCTGCCTTTTACTGTTTTAGTCATGCTCATATTGCAGTTTTGATGGGCTACAACTGTATGATAGTGTATCTCTAATAGTAATAAATTGTTCTAAAATTTTGCAAATAATACAAGTGAGGCTTACAGGCCGGTAATTTCCTGGATCAGATTTTGTACCCTTTTTAAAGATGGCTGGTACTTCGACTTTTTTCCAGTCTGCGGGCAACTCACCATAAAGGTGCAAAAGAATATTTTCTTGTGTTAGTTTTACAATATTCAATTGAATATACTTTTTCTTGCCTTCTGTTGCTGGGGGCCAGGGGTTTGAGGGCGCTGCATCTCACACAGGCCAGTCCATTTGCATGGGTGCAACTCTCCAAAGTGAAAAAAACTGAAAGGCAGGGGTCCAGGGACCCATGGCCCTGGCAGGGTACAGGGGCAGAGCCCCGTCGGACGATTCAGTGCGGCAACTTAAGAGAGAGAGATAAGGAGACAGACAGTTAAAACAGTTTGAGTCTGATAGTGATAAGCCTTGTAAAATTATTACAATGCCTTTGTAAACTTCCAAGATGGAACAACTAAGTTCAAAACACCCCAAATCGCTTGTGGTCAATTTTTTTGGATGAATTAAAAAAAACACCTTCTTTCTTCTTTTCTCTATAGATAGCAACTGCAGTCACTGCTGACTATTATGTCGCTGTATTTGGGAGGATCTACGGGAATGCGCAAGACAACAAACTATCAAGAAGAAGGAAGTGGACAGGAGAAAAAGAAGAAATATGGAAAGCTTGGCCCAGCCAGCCAGGTCCCGCTAATCGGTCCCTAACATGATGCCGCGCCAAGAGAGAATGACCCAGCCAGTCAGGTCCCACTAATCGGGCCCCAACGTGATGCCACGTCATTGGGAAGAATAAAATAAAGGAATATGAACTAAAAATAAATTAAAATGAACTAAAGAAAATAAAGAAAAAGAGAGAAGGGAGTGTAGCTACTGTGATTTGGAGACCCAGGACACAAAAGTGCCCAAGGTCCTCGCCTCAGCAGCCTGCTCTGGGAGGTTGTTCCATGCCTTGATGGTAAGTGGCAGGAAACTTGCTTGCCTGTATTGGGTACAGCAGTAGGCCTGGGCCAGCTGCTTGGGGTGTGCTCGACGTTGGCGCTGTGACCAGTTTCTCTCTTACAGTTTTCATAGTGACCAGATTGTTTTGTATCTTGTAGAGCATGGCTAGTCTTGCTGTTTCCCTTCGTTCTTGCAGGGTGGGCCACTTCTTCTTCTTCTACCAATGATGTCCACCTGACGTAACCGGCAATAACTGACATATATTGGGGTTCAAAGAAAAATTGCTGTGCGGGGGAGAAAAAATAAAAATAAGCAAAAAAGCAACAAAAAAAAGCTGCTCTATCATGGACATATTCCTTAAGCGGCGCAGGGCAAATCTTGCAGCTCTCCTCTGGACCGCTTCGATTTTGTCGTTGTCTTGCTGTTGGTGAGGGTCCCACACTGTGGAGGCGTATTCCAGCATGGGATGCACAAATGCCTTGTACTAGTTGTAGGCTCTTTCCCTGATGGTCTGGGAACTGATCTTGAGGCTTCTTCTAAAAACACTGAGTCTTGTTGGCCTTTGAGCAGACGTGCTGGATATGTTTTTTCCAGTTCAGATCTTTACAGATGGTAACTCCCAGGTATTTTGCGGAGTCCACCGTTTCGAGCAAGTGGCCATGGGACGTAATGTAAAACTGAAAGAGTAGCACCCATGCATTTGTGATCTTGTAGATCATGGATAGCCTGGAATGGCCAATGGCCTGGGAACGTTGTACTCATGTCATATTATTAAAAATAATAAAATAATGAGTACATAAAAAATAGTTTTTACCTTGATCAAGTTGATGGTTTAGCTTTACTGTATTACATTTACAAAAACAAATAAAACGTACCGTATCCTGGCAGAGTTAGAGAGTTGAAAATGTTTGTGGGGAAAAGGAGCACACAATAAACTATGCAACACCCCAAAGACGGTTCTGTGTGTCGTGCACCCTACTTACTTGATTGCATGGGCGCCGCCATTCTGAATTTACAGAATACAGAGCCATAGTTACGTATCAAATCGATATCAACATTTTTTAAAGTTTAAGACTAGTTTATCAAATATTTAAGTTGTTTGCAACAAAGTCTTTTAATTTCAGAAAATTATTATCATCTTTTGAAAAAGAAAGATACAGGAAACAGAAGGATAGAAAATTACTAAAAGCGGCTACTAAAAAAACTGCCATTTGTTTTGACCCAACCCTTGTCGGGTTAAAATTCACCCTGTGACTGCTAGTGCTAGTACTAGTGCTAGTCCAGAGGTGTTCGCAGTCTGAAAATGACTACGCTGGTTTTTTTTCGTTGTTTGTTCACGTCTAACATCAGTGGGGAGATGATTGTAGAGCTCTTAGGGGATAGTCAGACCAAGTGCTTTTTCGTCAGTGGTTGAGAATGTCAATTAAAACAGATTCATCAGATGTTTTACATCTCTAGACTAGTACACGTACTACTAGTACTACTAGTCTAACAAGTCAAAATGAAATCAAGTTGCTTTGGACAAATTTCTTGACATCTTTTGATTGTTTAGAAAACAAAAGGTTTGACAAAGCAGGAAGGATACAATGCAATGATGGGACAGTGGCGACATTAACATTTCTTCCCCACAGCTCTAAACGGTGGGGACGGTTTACCTTCACAAGAACAGAGTAGCCCGTACACTGGAACTAGTATGAAAATCAAGCCTGTGAACCACCTAACATTCTGCATTTGAAGCGAAAGTGATCACTTATGGTTGACAAAGATGTCGAAGCAGAAGTGTTTGATAGGTTTGACTGTCGCGCTAGCCGTGATCGGCGTGGGTCTGTTGGTGTCAGCATTTGCCACGGAGTGCTGGGTGTCGTCAGCTCCGACACTAGGGGACAATTCCACAGCCAGTAAAGACAAGATGGTGATTTACACTGGCGAAAGCAACTTTGGCATCTTTAAAGGAGAGCAAGTTTTGAACTATGTGACAGGAAGAAGATCGGGAGCCTTGACAGGTATATTGATATTCCTGAGAACTCAAAATTGGGTAACTCAAAACCACTGCAGAGCTCCCAGGGCCCCCCATTTATTTATGAAGTACTAAAATTCTAAAAGACCCTCTAAAAGAATGTGCAGGGGGTCCCAGGGATGCACTAGAAAAATTATTTTTAGCATTCGCAATGCACTTGGACTCTCTATCCCGGCCTCTAGGACCCTCTATGCTGTAAGTGAAGGAGTCCCTGGGACCCCTTGTTTTGCGGGACAATTGGGATCCCTGCACTGGATAACTCACAATAATTTTTGGTTCAAGTTTAATAACCTTCATGTTCAAAGTCTTTTTGTTTTTAACTCAAAATATTGACTATCTGAGTATCTCAACATAAAATTTCAGTCCCTTCAAAGTTCAATTTTGACTTAAGCGATTTTCACTGAGTCATATATAGTAACTGATACGTCACTAATTAATCCAAAGACACTTTCCGACTGTGGTGTTGTCATGTTTACTTGTGTTCCTTACTCTGACTCTGAGTCAAATGAGAAAAAAACTAGAAATAAAATAAAAGAAGGAACGCAAGTAAACATGTATACGTCACGGTAGAGACCGCGATCTGGTAGAATCGGCGATTCAAACTACAATCAGAGTTTTTGTTGGTAGAGACTACGATCAGAATTTCTGCTAGTAGAATCGCCAACTCTACCAATGGTCTTTGAGGTACCTGTGAATGCAGATTATATGTTTTTGTGTTTTTGAATGCCCCCCCAGGGATACTGGGGGTCTTTTGTATAAATAGTTCCTTCACCTTCTGAAAGTTCTGTGCTTTTAATTTCCTCTAATCTGTTACTCTCTTTGACTCTGCCTTTTCCCTTTGCTTGCTGTCATCTACTTTCTGCCTTTCCTGTCCATTCTCCTGCCTTTTTGAGGAAACGCTTTCAATAATGTATCCTCCAGCCGAAGTCGGACATGCTGGGCCTAATTATTATTTAGGTGCATAACAGCAGCATGACACATCTGTGCTCATAATTGCTGGACAGTACCCAAAAGGGCATTCACTCTTGCAAAAGGCAGTTGTTGCTGTGGCCTCAACTAACAAGAATGTGAATAACTTCAACAACCGTAGGACAAGGAAGAGCTGAACTAAGATCTGCAGGCTCCTGAGGCATAGAGATCTTTGTTTCATTTTTGTTTTGTTTCTCCTCTGTTTCCTTCTTTCTTCTCCTTTGGTCACACCCCTAAGTGCGTACATTTACTTAGAACTGTAAATAGAAGTTGGTCACCACCACAGAAGAACTCAAGAACTGAAGAAGAAGAACTAGGGTTATTGGCGAGAGATTAAAAGCCCTTGCTTGGCAGTACCCAAAAGGACATTCACTCTTGCAAAAGGCAGTTGTTGCTGTGGCCTCAACTGGGGTTATCGGCGAAGGTTACGCCCTTGCTGGTCAGTACCCAAGCATCTACCAAGGGCATTCACTCTTGCAAAAGGCAGTTGTTGCTGTGGCCTCAACTGGGGTTATCGGCGAAAGTTACGCCCTTGCTGGTCAGTACCCAAGCATCTACCAAGGGCATTCACTCTTGCAAAAGGCAGTCATTGCATTTGCAGTGGCCAGTAATGGTAGATTTTTTTTTTAAATTCTTGTTTGTGAGCCAACTGACAATTTAGTCCTACTAAAACCCGTTCACCGGCAGCCATTTTTCAGCCAAAATATTCCATTAATTTGAACTGGGTAGAGAAAAAAAATGTATCTTGATCTGCAATATTGGGAATTTCTCTATAACATTAGGCCTGTCCTTACCTCCCAAAATTAAGAAAATAGAGTCTTTGGATAACAGGCCCCGATTTGATGCCTTTTAGTGACATAGGTGTTAAACTATTGTGGTGCATAAATGCGACATTGGCGGTGAAAGGGTTAAAATGAGAATCGCTTGTGTTGTTTTCCCCCGGCCCTGGCAGTGGTGTGTGCGCCTGCTGACGGTCTGTGTGCCTACGTGTTCATGAGGCCCGGAGTGGTGGCCAGTGCCAAGCTCACCCAGCTCATCACCGCCTACAAAGGACGCAACAGAACACATTCTTCAGGTATGAGCTGTAGGATTTATAAATCAAAACAAGTGTTATTGATATGCTGTACTAGCAAACCCGCTCGCTACAATTTGCGCTCACACAGTGACACACACACTCTCTCTCTCTCTCTCTCTCTTTCTCTCTCTCTCTCTCTCTCTCTCTCTCTCTCTCTCTCTCTCTCTCTCTCTGCCCCCCCCCCCCCCCCCCCCTCTCTCTCTCTTCCCCTCTCTCACTCTCTCATTCAGTCAGGTTTATAATCCAAGGGAAGTAAGCGCTGTCAGCCAGTCCAGCCCCATCAGTTACTATCCTTTACTACCATAGTAATTTATTTAGTATAATACGGTCTTAGAGAAAAATGAGTCTTCCTTGGCTGAGTTTGCACTGGAGGTCCGAAGTTTCTATGGGACCATCCCGTGCACCTTGATACAGCACCACGCAAACTTTGAAGCAATTCTGTTGACCGGTTCACAGGGCTGGCCAAACTTAAAAATGTTCACTAGCCCTCCAGGCGAGTAACTTAAATATTTTACTCACCCGAACATATTTTTACCAGCACGAAGAAAACAACAAAAATCCCTGAATGCACATGCATGCGCGCGAGCACACGCACACACACACACACACGCACGCACGCACACACGCATGCATACACACACACACAGAGGAGAGAGGAAGAGAAAGTAATGGAGATAGAGGATAGATGTGCTCCCCTCCCCTTACCTCCACCACTACACCCTTCCTTCCCCCATCACCCATGTGCTACGGCATTAGTACATGTGTTTGCCTGCCACAAACATCCATTCCTGGGTAGCTTGCAGCACAAACAGGCAGCCAGACACTGACACACACACACACACGCACACACACACACACGTAACACACACATTCACTTATACACACACTCATTATTTTATTAAGTATATTCTACCATGGTTGACATTACTGTATTCTTTTTCTAACCTTTGTCGATAATGATGATGATGTTGATGATGATGTCAATTATAAAGACTATGATGATATTTCTTACAGGTTACAACCAGACTCTGTACGGGTTGTTCAGCTTAAGGTTGTGGGTGAACCTCATTGTATTTTAGTTGTTGTCTTTGACTATGATGATGATGACGACATCAATGTCGATGATGACAATGATGATAGTATTTTTTTTTACAGGTTTCAGCCAGACTCAATATGGGCTATTCAGCTTTGGGTTGTGGGTGAGCTTCGTCATGTTTTTGTAATTGTCTTTGATGAGGATGATGAAGTCAGTGATGTCGATGATAACGACTTTGATTATATTTCTTACAGGTTACAACCAGACTCAGTACGGGTTTTTCAGCTTTGGGTTGTGCGTGAGCGTCATCATGTTTTTGTCACTGTCATTGATTATAATTGTGTCGATGATGACAACGATGATGATATTTCTTACAGGTTGCAACCAGACTCAGTACGGGTTGTTCGGCTCTGGGCTGTGGCTGAGCGTCATCATGTTTTTGTCACTGTCATTGATAATGATGATAACGACCATGATGATATTTCTTACAGGTTGCAACCAGACTCAGTACGGGTTGTTCGGCTTTGGGCTGTGGCTGAGCGTCATGTTTTTGTCACTGTCATTGATAATGATGATAACGACCATGATGATATTTCTTACAGGTTACAACCAGACTCAGTACGGGTTGTTCGGCTTTGGGCTGTGGCTGAGCGTCATCATGTTTTTGTCACTGTCATTGATAATGATGATAACGACCATGATGATATTTCTTACAGGTTACAACCAGACTCAGTACGGGTAGTTCAGCTTTGGGCTGTGGCTGAGCGTCATCATGTTTTTGTCACTGTCATTGATAATGATGATAACGACCATGATGATATTTCTTACAGGTTACAACCAGACTCAGTACGGGTTGTTCAGCTTTGGGCTGTGGCTGAGCGTCATCGTGTTTTTGTCGCTGTCGGTGGTCATGGGTCTGGTGACCATCGGTTTCTCGATGTTCAACGTGTGTGGACAGCCGATAGAGACGGTCACCGGCCCCATGGGGCTCTATCTGTGGAATGGACTGGCCCGTGAGTACAGTTACTGTGGAACCTCCCTTATAAGACCTTCAGAAATCATCCAAAATGAGGTCTTATATTTATTTTTTTAAGTTATAAGGGAGGGGTCTTATAAAGGAGGTAATTTTAATACTTACAAAGAAGGGCAATGTCTCAGAGAAATAGGTCTTATGTGGGAGGGAGTCTTATAAGTTATAATGGGGAGTCTTATAAGGGAGGTTCCACTGTAGTGGTGGAAAACAACAATAGAGGGGAGACTTATTGATATAGTACCTGTCATGCAATTCGTACTGGCCACCTGGTTTCCTTGCAAACGGTAGAAGATTGAGGGTTAATAACTGTCACGTGTGAAGTTTGGACAGTGAATGGGAAATATTTTATCACAACCAAAATGCAACAAAGCAGAAAAACGGTAGAAGATTGAGGGTTAATAACTGTCACGTGTGAAGTTTGGACAATGAATGGGAAATATTTTATCACAACCAAAATGCAACAAAGCAGAAAAACGGTAGAAGATTGAGGGTTAATAACTGTCACGTGTGAAGTTTGGACAATGAATGGGAAATATTTTATCACAACCAAAATGCAACAAAGCGGAAAACCGTTTGTAAGGCAAGTGAAAATTCTTGGCAGCATCTGATGTTATTTTGGGTAATTGGTTTTTATTTGTTATTCAATGCACCAATACAAAAATTAAAACTCTAAATGCCACTCAACAAATCTTTAATGTGTGAGAATCAATGTTGTCCATTTGGTAAATTAAATATTCAAAGCAAAAATAACAGCCATAGTTATGTAATTCATATCTCCTTCGTCTTTTCATTGGCGCAGCGTCAAAAATGCGTTCAAAAGCCTTCAAACTTTCGATGAGAAAATGACATAAGATGTATTTTAACATCACAGAAACTGGAACATTTAGAAGAAAGAATGGCCTATAGTTAAAGCCAAGTCATGGGGATCCTACAGTTGAATTAGTGCTGTAAACCCCCTGGTACGATATCAGTAACTTGATGACCATGCAGTAGTACGAATTCGATAACAGGTCTTGTAATCCGTACCTTTTGAAGAAAAAAGTATTCTTACTATTAGGCCAAATGTATAAAGCTTATCTTATATTTATATTATACAGTTATAGCCCTCTACCAGCAGTATCCATGTTGAAAGTTTTATAGCTTTCGGATTATCTGCCCTTGAGATAGAGATCTCTATCCTTAAGAGGTACTATATCAATAAGTGTCCCCTACCGTATTTCGGACTATAAGGTGCGCCCCCCAAACTTTACACAGAATTCAGATTTTGTTATTACACTTTCTTACTATTTTGTTCATCATATTATGGGGTGCATGGGCCTCAGTCTGGGAAAAAAGTATGGCCTAGTACTAGTAGTCTGTAAAATACAGTAACCTTCTGTCTGTCTGTCTTCTGTTTGTGTGATTTTCTGTCCTATGTTCAGTCTACACGCTCATCATGCATGAGTGCCAAAGCACAAACCTAACCACATGCACATACACACATATGCATGCACACACATATGCATGCGTGCACACGCGCACACGCACGCACACACGCACACACACACACACACACACAATCACAGAGTTTCCTTAATGGTACTAAAACGGTATGCTGACAGAATAAAAATTACTAGATAAACCTGTGCTCCGCTCATCAGCATGAAGCACAAAAGCCCTACTCGCCTCCCTCTTCTCCTTCCTAGCTTCGCTTAGGGTTTCCCCTATCCTGCTTTCCCCCTCCTCGTGTCCCCCCCCCCCTCCTTTGAGAAAAGTAGGGGCCTAAATGTTGTGAAAAGTGGGAGGAGCATTTATTTTACTTCATAGTATGTTAGAGACACACACACACACACACACATACACACACACGCACGCGCGGGCGTAGTAGACAGCACACACTTCATCATTGCTTGCTCGGTTTCCTGTCAATTCATGAGCGCAGATGCGTTATTCTTCGTTATGCACCTTTCAAAACAAATATTGTTAGTCCAAACACAAAACTTCCAGAAGGTAGAGGAACTATTTGTACAAAAGCCCTGCTCGCCTCCCTCTTCTCCTTCCTAGTTTTGCTTGGGGTTTCCCCTATTCTGCTTTCCCCCTCCCCGTGTCCCCCCCCCCTCCACCCACCCCCAGCTTTCCCCCTCACTGGGCTGCGCCCCCCTCCCCCCGCTTCTGCCCAACCCGCTCCTCTTTAAAAAAAAAAATAATGAAGAAAAGATTTGCCTTCAAATAGATAAACCCGTGCTCCGCATGGCAGCATGAAGCATCTGCGTTCATAATTGATAGGAACCTGTCCGAGCGATCGAAGAAGAAGAAAAAACAAATTGTGGCGAGTTGCAGACTCGAACCCGCGACCTACGGATTTGCGACCCGGCGTCTTAACCATTGCGCCATTAAGGCTTCGTCGGAAGTCGATGTAAAAATTTCATTATAAGAGGAAGAAGGGAAAGCACTCAAGTTGAACATCTGACGCAGCTTCAAAATAATGCCAATTGACGCGCGAGCAACATTTTGCCTTCAAAATCAACTTTCCAAAGCAAAATTTTTAATCTGACATAGCGGAATAAATAAACGAAGTGTGTATCTTAACCTGCATCGCAAGCAAAAGTCCGACATTTACGCGGTACTCGAGTTTTTAGGGTCCCAAGCTCAGATCCTTAGCGCATTATAATATAGATGAGTGGACATTATCGACATTTGTAATCACTGTAAGGCTTTGTGCACATGATACGTGTAAATTCTGTTCAGAAATCCAACCGCAATGCTCAATTAAAATCTGGAAGTATTAAATATGAAGGAGTGTCAGGCATCAGAATTATCAGAAGATCTGCAAATTTCAAGGGATTAAGCATTTCTCTGACAGAGGATTGGCTTCTCTTGTCAGAGGTTTTTCCTTTTTATTCAGTGTTATGGTTTTTTTAAATAGCATTTTAAAGTGATTTCTGATTATATTAAGCCTTTTTGGTGATGTTGGGAACTCATTTCAGTGTTGTCTCTCTGTAACAGCCTAGAGCATTTATATGGGCCCATACACCGCGGTTTTCAGAGGATTGGACTTCAGACTATTCTGATGCCTGAGTGTGCACATACATGCTGTTCTTCTAAGTTAGATCTTTGACATTGTTTCCATCCTTGCAGTGCTGTTTGTGGCGAGATAACTGAAAATTGCCCACGTTTCTTCTTCTAAATTAGATCTTTTACATTGTCGATTGATCCCATCCTTGCAGTGCTGTTTGTGGCGAGATAACTGAAAATTGCCCACGTTTCTTCTTCTAAATTAGATCTTTTACATTGTCGATTGATCCCATCCTTGCAGTGCTGTTTGTGGCAAGATAACTGAAAATTGCCCACATTTCTTCTCAGATCTTTGACATTGTTCCCCACCCCTTGCAGTGCTGTTTGTGGCAAGATAACTGAAAATTGCCCATGTTTCTTCTTAGATCTTTGACATTGATCCCATCCTTGCAGTGCTGTTTGTGGCAAGATAACTGAAAATTGCCCATGTTTCTTCTTAGATCTTTGACATTGTTCCCCACCCCTTGCAGTGCTGTTTGTGGCAAGATACATGTAACTGAAAATTGCCCACGTTTCTTCTTAGATCTTTGACGTTGATCCCATCCTTGCAGTGCTGTTTGTGGCGAGATAACTGAAAATTGCCCACGTTTCTTCTTCTAAATTATATATTTTATATTGTCGATTGATCCTATCCTTGCAGTGCTGTTTGTGGCGAGATAACTGTGAAAATTCCCCACGCTTCTTCTGAGATCTTTGACATTGTGTATATTATGTATGTGTGCATAATGCGTTTGCGTGAGGGTGAGGGTGGATATGCGAGCGCGTCCGAGTATGTTTGATATGTCTGATGTAATCTAGTATGTGAAGTGATTTTTGGTTTTTGTAAAGCGCCATGAGAACAGACCTGTTCACCCATAAGATTTCACCATATTTTGTACACATACTTGACAAAAATATGATAAATATGGTGCATGGGACAAAATGGTGAAATGGTGAAAAAATATATCATTTAGAGCTGTATATTGCCTGATTCAGGAAACGGGTGCGTTCTGTGTGTGTGTGTGTGTGTATGTATGTGTGTGTCTGTGTGATTGTGAGTGTGAGTGTGTTCTTGTAAATTTAAACAGATGATTCTTTTGACACAGTATTTCAACAATTTTTTTAAATGTTTGCATGTTTGCACTCCGTTGTGGAAACTTTTCTGTTGGAGTACTCCTATTTTGTGAAAAAAAAATCCCACTTATTTTGGATTTTGAAGCCCAATTTCAGGGTAAGCAGGTCTGTGAGAAGTACACCTAGAATGCGCGCTGTATACATTTATTTAATACTACAGTGGAACCTCCCTCATTTGGGATGATTTTTGAAGGTCTGATAAGGGAAGGGTCTTATAAGGGAGGGGTCTTATAAGGGAGGTACTTTTAATACATACAAGGAAGGGCAATGTCTCAGAGAAGCAGGTCTTATGTAGGAGGGAGTCTCATAATGGGAGGTCTTATAAGCAGGCATCAGAACGGTCCGCGAATCCGCAGATTTCCTCGGTTTTGGTAGCCACTGACTGCGGTTTTGGTAGCCACTGACTGCGGTTTTGGCACTGCCGGCCGCGGTTTGTGCTTCATGAGGCAGCGCGATCTTATTCTCAAATGGTAGTCTTAAACGGTTTGTTTCATACTGCGCCTTCGGAAACGAAAAATCGCAGCCTTGTTTGTTTTTTCTTCCGAGTTTAGAGGTCTCTAGACTCTTGCTTTCACTGTTTCAGAGTTTGTTTTGATGACAGTGATTGTGATTTGAGTTTTAAATGAGTCGATTTAGAGGATATGATCACGGGAGACTACGATGATGTGAGAACTTTGAACTTTTCCGCGAGAAATCGGGTAGCGAATGATCGCAATGATGCCGAGTTTTGTGGGGTCCGACTCGATGTCGACTCCGAGTCATGGCGATTGTTGTTCGTCCGCGGATTGGACTCTGGAGTATTCTGATGCCTGTATAAGGGAGGTTCCACTGTACTATTATTCATGATTGTTTCCCCCAGTGCTGTTTGTGGCGGGCGCCCTGGCGGTGTTCGCGACCCTGTACCTGACCCAGCTGTGCGACAACTTCATGCTGCTGGACGACTACAGGATCGGCTGGCGCTCCCTGGGCCACACCCGCCTGGGCTTCTCCTTCTACCTGCTGGTGGGGGCCGCGGGGGCCTTCCTCCTCAACCTCGGTGTCCTGGGTCTGTCGCAGCACTCCGCCAGCTGCAGCTTCCCCGGGTCGGCCGAGAAGGAGGTGGACAACGGCATGATACTGTACTGAGGGAGGGGAGAGGGGGGTGGGTGGCGCGGGGGCCTTTTTTCTAGCATTTGCAATGCCACTGGGACCCTCTATCCCTCCTCTAGGACCCTCTATGCTGTAAGTGAAGGAGTCCCTGGGACCCCTTGTTTTGCGGGACGATTGGGAGCTCCGAGTTGCTATGTATCATCATGATGATGATAATGATGTCTGATGATGGTGAAGGAAATTCTGATTGAGGAAATAAATCTGGAATCTTTACATACATATCATTCTGGATTTGAATCAGAGTTTTACTGTGTCGATACTTGATAGATTAAATCACTGACTTTCAACAAAGATGTTCATTTTGCCTGTTCGTTTACTTAGAATCTTTTAATGACTGACTTTTTACACATTTGTTGGTTATTGAATTTTAAATCTTTTTGAGATTACATACGAGTTTTAAAACGTATGTGTGGTGCTGTTTACTCACTTCTAGTCAATCATGTTTTGTTAAATTGTATCACATGGAAAGTCTAGTCTAAGTCACAGTGATCCTGTGCAATGCTAACTCGTTTGTTTGTTCAGGTTTTACCGTAATTTTCGGGTTATAAGGCGATATTTTTTTCTCCAATTTCGACCTATGCACCTAATAAACGAGGGTGCCCTATTAGTGAACAAAATCGTGAGAAGAGAGGCAGCGATTGCCGTGTTCAGTACAGTCTACTGTTGAGTCAGACATCGAAAGTGGTCACGAGTCGCCGATGCGACAATACTCACGTTAAGATGCTTCAAAATCCCTATTATCATCCGAGATACCATCCAACAGATGCCATAACCCTTCATTGGATGTAAAAAGCATTGTTGTAGAGCTTAAAATGCCATAATTCTATCAGTTTTCGCGAAGAATTGTCGAAACACGACAACAAGAAACAGCTCAAATGGAAGTTCGATTATTTGAAAGGGGTGCCAACTCTCGTTTATGACAGCAGTAATGGCGGTCGGTAAGCGTTTACAGGACTCGTACGGGCTTCAAAGTTTGACTTTCTTTTGCAAGGTGCCTTCTTTTCCGAGGTGCCTTATAAATGAGGGCGCCTTTTGCTTTGATTTTTTTCAGATTTTTCTTGAAAATTGCCCTATTCGCCTTATACACAGCAGTGCCTAATGATCTGAAAAATACAGTATTCACTGAAACTATTTCTGTGTACAAATGTGTTAATATACAGTGGAGTCCGGGTAAAACGAATTTGAAGGGAACACAGACTCAGTTCGTTCAATCAGGTGACTAGTGTTTTCTGTACATGTCAATGTATGTTGAAAACAAAAACAGTTCAAACACTTTTTAATGATAACCGAAAACTTAAACTTGACCAGTCAAACATTCTTTAATCACGGGATGTTCAAGGCTTGAAGAAGTTCAGCAGTGTTGTCTGACGCTGATCTGTTTTGGCACACTTTTCAACAAGTTTGTCCATTAAGTGACAACACATCACACATTTCTTAGTTTGTTATAGGCTTTCACGTTTTTGCCTTTCTTTATTTTGAAAGCTGTATTGTAAAGAACCTTGAGAAAGCGAATGATCTTTGTAGGAATACTAACCCTAGCAACCCTAACCCACCCCCCAATCTAAATGAGTTCACGCATGCGAAGTTCATATGTTTCAAACTTCCTTGTACTTGACAACACGTTCTAGCTTGGAGTTTGAAGGCCTAGGTTTTTGCAGCGCATTGCACAGGCTGAAAATGTTCGTAAAATAGGCTTTATTTGGTAAGAAAGGCAAAAAGAAAAATACAATTAACCGAGAAATGCAGGGGGGGTAGAACATTTGTTCGTATCGTGTATCACATTTTTCCTCATTCATTAGTGCAATATGGAATTTGTCTTTCAACCAATGTTGAGAACGAGTCTTTTGACATCATTGACACATCGATTTTGGGGAGATGTGAGTGGTGTGTACATTATGTGGTGTAAAAAGAAGAGGTGTGTGTGCGTGTGTGTAAAAGCGAGGAGATGACTATTAACTCTTCTAATATCATAGGCAAATGTATTTGCCCAGTAGATCGCAATTCACTCCCACCAAATGCAAAGTGTTTCACTGCCAAGTGGCTTGCCGTGTGTTTGTCTATTTTCAAAGCTTTATGTCAGTGATATTTTTTTTTGGTTAACCCTTTCGCCGCCAACCATTTTTTAAGCCCCAAAATACCATTAAACTGAACTGGGAAGAGAAAAAAAATGATCTGCAATATTGGGAATTCCTCTGTGACATGTATTACATTAGGCCCATCCTTACTCTCAAAATTAAGAGAATAGGGTCAATTTAACAGACCCTGATTTGATGCGTTTTAGTGACAAGGGTGTTAAACCACTGTGGTGCAAAAATGCGACATTGGCGGTGAAAGGGTTAATTAAGAAAATAGGGTCTTCAGATTTTTGCCCTGATTTGATGCCTTTTAGTGACATGGGTGTTAAATCATTGTGGTGCATAAATGCGACATTTTTGGAAGGGTTAATTAAAAAATAGGGTCTTCAGATAACTATGCCCTGGCTTGATGCCTTTTATAAGATGGGAAAAACGCAACGTGGTGCACAACTGTGACGACATTGGTGGTGAAAGGGTTAATTAAGAAAATAGGGTCTTCAGATAAGGGCCCTGGTTTGATGCCTTTTAGTGACATGGGTCAAAAAATCAATGTAGTGCATAAATGCGACATTGGCGGTGAAAGGGTTAAAGCAAAACATGCACGGTCGAAAAAATAGTTACCCGAAAATCTTTTTTCGGTTGAGATGCAGTGGACAACCAAGAAACGTCAAAACCTTGCATGTGCTAGAAGATTTCATCCTCATCATATAGTGCAAGTGTCCGTGTGTCTGTCTGTCTGTCTGAAACACAAAATGGCCTTAGAACTCTGCCGTTTTTTGACATCGAATCGCTTCAAATTTGCTGTGAGCCCTGACGTGGCGATGGCAACGGCAAAAAGAAGTGTCATTTGCGCGTGTTTGGCAAATGCGCGAAACTATTATCCGCCGGACTCTCGGCGCCCGTATCTCCAGTACATCTGGACCAATTGCCTTCAAATTTAGCAGGCCATGACGGGGACAGTGACTATCCGTGTGTTTGTCGGAAGCGAATCGGTTCAGAAACGATATTTTGCGCTACCCGCCGCTTCACCTTTTCACGAATAATTCCGCCGTTTCTTAACTGGGAAGAGAAAAAAAATTTGCTGTAATATTGTTAAAGTACTCTGTGGCGTTACCGTTACTAGGGAGAGCGCATCACTCTCAGAGCATCGCCAATTAAGAAAACGGGGCCTTATAACAGACCCTGACTTGATGCCTTTTAGTGAATCGCTTCAAATTTGCTGTGGTGCAGTAAGGTGCGACATTGGTAGTGAACGGGATGAGTAAAGAAGATGGCATGAGGGCTCGAGACAAAAGTAGTTAATAATATTTCTTTTCGGTTGCGAAACCAGTGGAGCGTTACCAAGAACGTCAAAAAATGCATGGCGCTGGATGCGTTAGTATTTATGATGTGAAAAATGTGTTTTTGTATTCTTCAAGTCAAGTCAGGTAAAGTCAGTGTAATTTGAAAACCTCATGGGGTACATGAAATTCGTTACATGTCTCATGTAACAACTAGATGTTTTGAGATTTTTGCGCACATGTCATTGATTCATGAGCAAATGTGTAAGTTTTCGTGAGTTTGAATCTGTGGGAGTGAAAGTTGACATTGCAGATTTAAAACTGATCAAATCATACACACGAATGCGCGCGCACGCACACAGTTTGTTTTTTAAGATATCCTGAATGGAATGGTTACTTTCTTTTTTATCAGTTTGTTTTCATTTGTATGGATCAATTTTGTAACATTGTATTGTTGACATATTTTTAATGTTCAGTGACTTTTTTTTGTTTACCGCACAGAGGTATATTATATTTTTAACTCTTTGTCATTGCCTTTTCTCCATGAGTTATGGTCTTGAATGTTATGTAGTTTTCATGACATGCATGCATAGATTTGTTGATGCATTTTACACTATTTTCATATCAACTAGATGTTTTAATGTTCCACATATCATATTGAAACATATCACAGGGTTGATGCTTTTTAAACATTATTATGAGATCCAAAATTACCATATTTTTTCCAGACTATAAGGCGCAACTTATTATAAAATTCAGATTTTGTTAAATATTTTCTTACTATATTTTCAGTCCTATTATAAGGCGCAAGGGTCTGAGTCTGGGAAAATAGTATCGCCGTATAGTCCGTAAAATACGGTGTGTAATCCGCATTTACTGAATTGATTTGGTTTTCTATTTCATTGACTCGTGTAAAAAAATAAAGGTGTATTTTCTTAACATTTCTTTTTTATTCTTTTTTATTACAATTTTATCATGAAGTTGTTGGCTATTTCTATAATTCTCGTAAACTATTTCTGTGTTGAAATAGAGATCTCTTACTGTTGTCAGAATTTCATGTTCAATTTTAAATATGTGTGCAGCTTTTCATTTAGAGCAGTCAGGTTTATCTCCTGTTTAGTCACTATTTCCATTTACTTAATTCTTACAAAAAGTGTAAAGATCATCTATAGAGATCTTTACACTTCTCATTCTCATTGTGGAATATCACCAAATGAACGGGTAGACCAAGCTGCAAAAAAGGCAGCTAAAAATCGTAACAATGCAGTCTCAATTATTGTTCCCTTAGATCTGACAGAATGTTTCTCAATTATAAATAAAACATCTCAAGAAAATGTTAAAACTTTATTGATGAACTCAGATGTTCTCCCCCCGGCGGGCTTCCACCTATCATGGTGGGGGGGGGGGGGCTTACGGAGAGTAGCCCAACAGCCTCCTAAAGTCCAACCACACGTCCTCGTCGTAGGAGGCGGGCAACGGCTTAGGCTGGCTTATGTGGTTATGGCCCTCCCGTGGGGATACCGGGGGGTCTTTCAGCAGAAATAGTTCCCCCTTCTTCTGGAAGTTCTATGCTAGTAACTTCCCCTACTCTATCACTCTCTTTGACTCTGCCTTTTCTCTTCTTTTTGCTTTCTGGCGTCTACTTTTTTCTGCCTTATTGGTCCATTCACCTGCATTTTTTCTATAAAACCCTTCCACGTTTTTCCTTTTTACAATTTATGACATGCCAGGTTTTTTTTTATTGTACACTGGCATCCACACGTGATACTTGCGCACTTGAGTGGGCACCTGTTGTCCATTCTGCAGTGCATATTTGCTTATATAGCCTTTTTTATGTATTTTAGCTTACTAGTATGTATTTGTTATCCTTTTTTACTGTTTTTTTAACCTGGATCCGATAAATGAGAGTAGCGTGGCTCCACGTTTCCAGCACTGTGTGGACTTATGTGCTATAGGGTATAATAATGGAAGTGTCATGTTATGAATTGTACTACATTTTTTTGTTTTCAGGTTTTGTACGTTGTTAAGATTCTTGGATTTGTGTTTTGCTATACGTGGTAGATTTGTATGTGGTGACAGTCCTGAGATAACCATAGCTGTTGACGGGACTATAACAGACTAACTAACTAACTAACTCAGATGTTCAGTATTATCATAACTGTATTTAATCTAATAACAGAGACAATGAAAAAACATCACACAAACGTGTTACTTTCTCGTACAGGGAGATTGAAAGTTTAATCCATAGACTTCGTTTGAATTCATTTAAAACAAAATATTGTCATAATGTTAAATGTATGTGTGGTGAATCTATGAGTGTCTGTCATTTACTGACTCACTGTCAAAGAGCAAGAGAGCTCTTTAACCCTTTTGCTGCCAGCCATTTTTCAGTCAAAAAATACCATTAAACTTAACTGGTTACAGAAGGAACAAAAATCTGCAATATTGCTAATTCCTCTGTGACATATAACATTAGGCCTATCCGTACCTCCCAAAATTAAGAAAATACGGTCTTTTGATAAGAGGCCTTGATTTGATGTCTTTTAGTGACATGGGTGTTAAACCATTGTGGTGCTAAAATGCGACATTGGCGGTGAAAGGGTTAAGAATTCGGGTATGGACTGTTTTAATGATGGATCGACTCCATTAACACTATCCTGTTTATTAAATGAGTACTCTGTCCTTGATTCAGTTTGTAAATGTTTATTAAGTAGTTCAATTAGTATTTATCTTTAACCTTGTTCATTATCTGTTACATTCTTTAAGTGAAGATATACTTTATTTAATGGGGTGGGGTGGGGGTCATGATTACATCACTAACTTATTAGGCTTACTTATTATATTCTTACATATTCTCACTTACAGACACATCTACTCACAACTCAACCACACCAAAAACACACCACAATATAATTTTGTCTGAATCACTTTTAGTGGAAGGACGTGAAA
The DNA here is from genome assembly GCA_017654935.2 of Phymorhynchus buccinoides. Classification (NCBI taxonomy): domain Eukaryota; kingdom Metazoa; phylum Mollusca; class Gastropoda; order Neogastropoda; family Raphitomidae; genus Phymorhynchus; species Phymorhynchus buccinoides. The sequence goes on from CM065683.1 coordinate 21,445,362, forward strand.
CTGAAGAACACACACACACACACACATACACACACACATGCACACACACACACACACACACACGTTGTATGAATTCAAATTTTAAACCATTTTTATGTCTATTTACCCTTCATTAGAGCCAGGTTGGTAATGGACAATGGATAAAATGTTCTCTTCAATATTAGTGTTTCGAACTTCTTGAATGTCAAATTTCAAATGACTCTGAAACCAAAGCTAGCAAAGATTATGCTAGAATTCTGTTCTGTATATTTTCAGAAATCATACCTGTATGTTTTGGAAGCCAAAAACCCAGTTGTATACCTTGGGTTTCTTTTTTCATTCACTGTCATAAAAATCTACAAGCATTTTGGAAAACAAGCGCGGATTCGCAATCGTTTGTTTTTTTTTTTTTTTTTTTTTTTTTTTTTTTTTTTTTTTTTTTTTTTTTTTTTTTTTTTTTTTTTTTTTTTTTTTTTTTTTTTTTTTTTTTTTTTTTTTCTTTTTTTTTTTTTTTTTTTTTTTTTTTTTTTTTTTTTTTTTTTTTTTTTTTTTTTTCTGGCGTGCGACAATGTATTGAAAACGAAACATCATTTTAAAGAGCAGCCTCGATTTGAAGTGCAACAATTTTGTCAGCCTCGATTTGAAGTGCGACAATTTTGTCAGCCTCGATTTGAAGTGCGACAATTTTGGACCGACAGACCGACCGACAGACAGACCGACAAAGTGAGTTATAGGTTTGTGGCTTGTGCCACAAACAAAAAACAATGATTGCAAATTTCTTGACCTCTGATAGTTAAATTATTTAGCTTAGACCTACATGAAAAAACAACAACGCAACAACAATAACAGAATGGGTGATATGGTGTTTTTTTATTGCTCAAAATTGTTAAAAGTGTGACAGAATATTTCACAATATTTGAGATTGGAGATTTGTATTGTGTATTTTTGCGATGCCTTGATTACATCCCTTTGTTAACTCTCTCAAGGCTACATACGCCAGATCTGACCGATTTTTTCTTTACCATTGGCTCCCGTAGCGCCGATTGCGCCCGCTGAACGCCCGGTCTAGTAGTTTCACTTTCACTTTTGCCCTACCCACAATGCAATATACTAAGTTAGTTCTTCCTGTTCCTGACTCTCAGTGGTCCGTTTTTGGTTCTTACAGCAAGGGAAAGCACCCATTAGTCTTTTTCTAAGTTACCCCCAATTTTTTTCTTCTTTCCACGTGACGTGCGCAGTATTGACTCGGCGCGATGCTCGGAGCGCCATTACGGATTTTTTTTATTCCAATTCACGGTTTGTTGTGTGACAGTGTGTTAGCTTTGGAACGAAAATATCATCATTGCTATTCAATATGCATCTTTCAGAAATTAAATGTGAGTTAGACTTTATTCTGGGTGATTTTTTTAAATAAAAGATTTGGTGTGACGTTCAGAGTTACTTCCCATCACTTGGTACTCATGTTCGATTCTCGGTTCGATTGATCAGAGTGAGAGGGTTAAACACCCTCTTCATATTTTATCATTGTACACAGGCCGATCATTCAAACGCTGCAATCTTAGTCACATCAAACTACCAGGTATTCATGGAATGTTTGGAAGTCTTTTTCGTTGTCTTGAATGGTCAGATTATGTCTGGTTTTGCTCCCTTTCTCTTCCACGTGGGGATACCGGGGTGGGGGTTTTCTCGTAAAAATAGTTCCCCCACCTTCTGGTAGTTCTGTGCTTGAAACTTCCTCTAATCGGCCAATCTATTCTATCATGTTACCGTTTCACTACGAATGAGTTATCTCTTCCAATTTGGAGCTTAAGCCAATTACCAAAGACCAAAAAGTCTTTAGTCTAAGACTAAATTACTTCCCTTGGTCTGGTTATACAATACCGCTGAGTGTCGGGGAACCCCTTCATTGACGTCACTTCCGGGGAGCCAACTTGAATCATATAGTAAAAAGCCAACTGTCCATCCGTGTGTCTGTGTGTGTGTGTGTGTGTCTGAAGCACGAAACGGGCCTTATAACTCCGCCGTTTTTCGACTGAATCGCTTCAAATTTGCTGTGAGCCCTCACGGGGCGATGGCAACGGCAACCGAGGCAGCCGTATCATTTGCGCGGTTTCGCAAATGCGCGAAACGCGCATCCGCCGGCCTCTTATCTCCGGCGTTTCTGGGCCGATTGCCTTAAGGGGACTATCCGTGTGCCAAACCGGAAGCAAATCGATTTGCGCGCTAGACGCCGCTTCACCTTTTTACGAATAACTCCGCCGTTATCAAATGTGCTGTCAGGCTTGCTATGGCCAGGGCAAAGCCTGGCTGAAGAGAATCGGGAAAGCGCGTCACTCTCAGAGCAGCGCCAACGGGAAACGGGGCCTTATAACCGCCGTTTCTTAACTGAATCGCTTCAAATTTGCTGTACTCAGCGTTACCAGTACGGCGTTACCGTTACTAGTTACCAGTATGGTGCATTGCCAGTACTAGGCGTTCCGCTAGTCATAATAAATTTTCTCCACTTTGGAGCAGCCATGCTTTAATTTGCTCAGCAAAGTTTTTCTAATATCTCCCTAACCAGGCAACATCCTTTCGCTCGTAGTGAAACGGTAAGTATATAGATAGAATAGATAGTTATATTAATATAAATCATCCACTCTCTTTGACTCTGCCTTTTCCCTTTGCTTTCTGTCATGTGCTATCTTTTTGACTTATTGGCCCATTCTCCTGCCTTAAAAAAAAAAAAAATCCTCCAAACAATTTTTTTTCTTTGAGCTCCTCCGAAATCGGAATGTGTTGGTTGTATGCAGCGGGGAGACCAGTGAAAACTGAAAACAGGACACATACATACCTTACCCATTGTGGCCATATGGCCTGGGAACGCTGAAGAAAAAGAAGCTCCCTTTCTCTTTCTCAGTCTCTGTGTGAAAAGTTCTGTTTCATCTGGACTTTGTATTTTGTTTTCTGCTCATAATATTTCATTTCTGTGTTCCCGTGTTCGAAATCACCACCGATGGAATATGCTATGTTTGGTGATTTTTTCGCCCCTTGTATGGTCAAAATATCGTTCTATCCTTACACAATATCAAAATGTTGTAAATCAAAAGCAGCCAGTGTCAAGGTCACATTGCTACAGGTTTTTAAAATTGAACCTTCTGTGGTTTTTCGGTTTGTTTTTTAACTGAATGAATATTGTTTTGGGTTTTATTTTACTGACAGACTCCGAAAGAATCTCATTTGTGAATAATTACCGATGGAAAAAAAATACACATAAGAATTCATTGGGTGCTGTGACCTTAATCAAAAGCTATGCATTTATTTACTATAGGAGATGCACTTGTCACGCTTATAGTTAATTGCCCACCTCATTTTGGGTGGTGGTTCTAGTTTTAAGAAGAAGAAAAAAGATTGATTTACTCGCATTGAGCACTTGGGCAAAGTTTGGAAAATTACGCCAGTAAAGAGTTTTGGATTTGTAACACACATGAATGAATGAAAAATGGTGCTTTACGTCCTCTCGGTCTGGAACAGACACATATGGGACATTTGTAAATACAAAGATGGTGGGAACAATACTGGAGGCAATGCCCGGAGGCAGTGCAACTCCAGTAAAGTCCCGAAGTTTTTTTAACAATACAGATAGGTGTAGCGGTAACCACGCCTCGGTTAAACCTCATCGGCTATGGTACCGCCACAAGTTTTTTTAGTAATTTTAATTAATTTGTAACACACATGTTCAAGCTTTTGACTTCAGTTAAACACATGGGTGCAACTTTTCCTGGTATACAAGGATTTCCTGTTTTTGAATTTTACCAGAAAAGGAACTTCCATTTTTTCAAAATTTGTCAAACAAGATCTTTGTCACAGTTTGTGTGTCTACTGTATTTTTCAAACACTTTAAAATAAGCATTTGTATAAATTGTGGAAAAAGCAAACTAAAATACCTTCATAAATCAATTTTTGCTTCAGCTGCACCCATGTAAACGCCCTTCCTAAGATTCGATTCTGTCGCAACCCTTATTGCAAAATTGCCTACGTCTGAGGCAGGCAGTTAACTTATAAGCATGATGAAGTATAGTTGTTAATTATCACCGTTGTGTGATGCATCTTTAAGCAGACTTGTTTCCGGTGAGATGGTGAAAGTATGATACATGTAGTAGTATTTTGCTTTGTTTTTAATGGACATTCCAGTGTTGTTATGTTGTTTTTAATGCAGGAAAAAAAAAAAAATTCACCTTGTGATATGACATCAAAATTAAAGAAGTAAAAAGAAAACTGCCATGTGTGTGAAAACATGTAACATGAATTAATTAAATGAGTGACTGGAGTGTGTGTGTGTGTGTGTTTTAATGGGAAAAAGCATGCAAATGGGGTGGGTTTTTGTGTGTGAAATATTAAAAATGTTGCGTGTAAAGCAAGCAGTCTTTGTCATAGTAAGGTTTTCTTTTTAAAAAATGACTGCATGATGCATTGAGAAAGAGAGAGAGAGAGTGTGTGTGTGTGTTTTAGAGAAAATGACAAAGTAAAAGTGATGCCCTCTGAACACTAAGATAGAGAGACAGAGACAGAAAGTAAGAGAGGATGACAGTAAAAGTGACGCTCTCTCAACACAAGAATAAACATCAAAATCTGTGCAGCCAGACTAAACATAGAGAGAGAGAGAAAGAGAAAGCAAGGGAAATTTAAAGAGAGACAGAAAGCAAGAGAGAAACAGACACGGACAGAAAGCAGTAGAAATGCCACTCTCTCAGCACAACACTGGAACAAAGTGTCAGAATTCTTAAAAAAACTAGCCGCAGTGTGTACCATTAAGAGAGAAAGAGAGAGAGAGAAAAAAGAGAGACAGAGGAACACAGACAAAGAAAGAAGTAAAAGTGACACTTTCTCATCACCAGATCAGAACAAACCTCAGAATTATGTGCAGACAGACAGAAAGACAGACAGACAGAAAGAGACAGACAGAAAGAAAGAAGACAGACACAGAAATTTAGAGAGAGAAATACAAAGAAATACAGACTTCTTCTTCTGCATTCCCAGGCCATAAAGCCATAACGGGTGAGATACGTGTCTGGATTTCAGTTTTCGCTGGTCTCCCCGCTGCATTCAGCCAAGACATTCCGATTTTGGAGCAAGACAGAGAGACATAACGTAAGACCGTCAGAAGGAAAAGTGACACTCTCTCTCTCGCTTTCGCAACTCGCAGAGCAGAACAAACATAATGAAATTCTGTGCACAGAGAAAGTTTATTTGGAAACGACCACGGAACACAGGAGCACGCCACGAAGAGGTTCAAATTCATGCAAGGGCACGCCGCCGCGGGCCTTGGGCGTGGCCCGGCGGTCATTCCCCCAGTAGAAGGAGTACTCGGTCTACTTGTTTGCGTTCAGTCTGTCTACCCACACTCACCATTCAAAGAGTCGTTCAAAACCCTGCAAAATACTTAAAACTGTGGAACGATGCAGTTGCTTATTAGCTATCTGTAGCCCAATGGTTTTTGATCCACCTGATCATCATCATCATCGCTATTCACGTTAAGAACGACAGTAAGGTCAAACTCATCATACACACGCATCTTGGACGCCCAAAAAAAAAAATGACTCCCATTACCGTAAGATATATTGAAAAATATGTACCAAAATTCCTCCCCGTAATAAAAAACGAAACAAAGTAAGAAAGTAGAATATATATTACTGCTCTAACAAAAGAAATATACATGGTCGTTCTTTTTTTTTATAGAGAAGGACTGGCATATTTTCAAAGAAACTGCATGTGAGCAAGGTTTAGTGAGGAAAACAATAATTTAGCTATGTGTCTGTCAGGGAAAAACAAATCGTATTCTTTGTTAGGTATGAAAGACTGACTCAATAAACTACTTTCAGACGTGATGTTGCCAATCTGAATGTTGTTTTTTTTGCTTTTTAGCACCGACTGAAATAAACATTAAAAGATGCAATTCACCGATTTTCTTTTCTTTTCTTATTAGGATAACAAAATGATATCACATAACAGCATAAATGAGATAAAAAATATATATATTGAAAAAAAAAAATAGAGAAGATGGAGAGGACAGACTGCTGCAGGGGCTAACTGGTGGTCAGTACCTTTGGAAAGGAGGTGGATACGCACAAAAGAGTGATGCGAAAAGGGAGGTAATCTAGTAGCTCTGACAATTCCTGGGCCAACAGACACGCCCTAGTCTTCATCTTTGACTTCTGCATGTGTATAAAGTCACTTGCCTGCCCAGCATTTTGTGGCTGACATTTGTCGGCACTTGAGAGCGAGAAATACCCCCAGGGCAATTCTATGACATCAGCTAACCGCGCGCCAAGTTGAATCTCACTGATGTTGTTTATTTTGTAAGTTTTTATTATTTTTGTGATGACAATTCATTGGGAGACCACTGTCTGAAGCCCTGAAATGCTTGATTCCATCAGACAAATGTACGTACATCATCTGATCGTTTTTGTTGATATGTTTATTATTAAATAATTTTTATTTATCTACCAGTCTGTCAAGTGTTATCAATAATTAGAATCTTTCATGTTGGTCAAAATTAAACTCATCTCTTCATAGCTGGTAGGAGAAGAGGGAAGATGTTAATTATTATACACAAAATGACATATCGATACATTTGTCTGTAGAAACAAGACATTTCTGGGTACAAATGGTGGCAAAAACTCAGTACAACAACAACAAAAATGAAGAAATTCAAGATGGCAGACATTTTTTTTATCATTGCAAAGAGTGGTCTCCCATGACAGTGAGTGAAGGCCCGTGATGGTGGCCATGTTTAGTGGAATGCTGAATACTCCTTAGCCCAGGAGACTGACAGACAGGCTGACGGACTGACCAGTAATCGAATAAACAGGAGGGAAGGGCTTTCATTAAACCACCCCACAGAACCCTTAGTAAATTCCCTTTCGCCTTAATGATTTCTTAAAAGAACTGTAAATACAATATGTGTTTTGAGAGACCAAAAAAACAATTTAAAAAAAAAACAAAAAAAGCACACCCTGTGTCTTTTTCCAGCACCCAGCACCGCTACAACTACAACTACTACTGTCCACAGCTGCCGGCAGATGTCCACCCACAATTCCATGCTGAGTGTCTTCGTCCATGACACCCAGCATGGAAGCCATCTTGAATGAACCCCTCCTACCCGCCCCTTGTCTGAGGGGGCGGGGAGGGGGGTGGTGAGGGAAGCAGTAGGTGCTGGAGAAGGAGAAGGGTGGGTGGGGTGAGATGAGATGGGGGAGGGAGATGAGGGGAGGGGTGGTGGTGGAGGGGAGGGGTGGTGGGGGTTTAGGCGGCTGTTTCGTCCTCCTGCTTGCCCTTCAGTATGGAGACGAACTCCTGGTAGTTGAACTTGCCCTTCTCCAGGGGAGCCTCTTTCCACGTCTGCTTGATCTGTTCCAACATATATCCCATGTTAACAGGTCATCACCAACACCGGCTGAAATCAGCATCAACTCATTCGCATCGCAGCGATTTTGAATTATTAAAAAAACTCACATATCACTCCAGCCATACACACAAACAAAACATACATAAACAAAACAGAAACAAAAGAAGATTACGGTGGTTTTTTTTACTTCAGGTTTAGACATAGGGAAGTGTTAGATCAGATTTAAAAATATATACTTTTAGACTTTATATAGAAAAACTCTACACCGATTGGTTTCTCCTACAACAAACCATTACAAAAGCAAAGTCAGAGGCAAAATTGTGGTCTAAGGGAGCGAAGCGAGTTTAGAAGTGACCAAGGTATGGTGTGCACACAGATTTACTTCCCTTGAAGCAAATGCATCAAATTGACAGCCATCTATTAATTCCGGACATATATGGCCAGAACGACTTGAATGAGTTTAACTCTTCTAGCGCCATGTATTCTTTGACGTTTTAGGTTGTCCGTTGCATCTCAAAGCCAACAAGAGGGGCGTATAATTATCTTTTTCGAGAGCACGTGCCTTGCTTCAACGGAAGAAACGTTGACATAATCTCTACTAATGATAGACAAACGCGTAGCATGGTGCTTGGCGTAGAGTGAATGTCTTTGCATTTGGTGGGACAGACAAAGTGAAGTCTTGGGCGAAAAATCGGTCATTCATTGGAGGGGTCGTATGACGGAGGTGCTAAAGAAGTTCAGTGAAGTACAAATTGCTCAGCAAACATACAATGTAAAACTGGTGGGTCTTTCCAACTTAGGATTGTTTTTATTGTTTACTTTGCCGACTTACCCTCCAGTCTCGTCCAAAGTCAGCTTTCTTTTTTCATTCGTTCTGTCCGCCATCTACAACAAGGGAAGCGACTCCGCTTTCAGGCCCTTGACCGTGGTTCTTCCCCTCTCTATTACAACGGTCGTAAAAACCTACAAAATGGCGGCAAGTCGCGTTTTAGAGGAGGTCAATAGTAAAATGCATCTGTGCCAACAAATCCGGTCTCAAATGAGAGGTGGTCGCTTAACAGAGGGTCGTAAAATAGGGGTTTGTCTGTATAGAAGAGTTGAATGCAAATTGCTCAGCAAAGGTGTAGGTGGGTTGTTTTTTTGTTGTACTACCCTCAAGTTCTCAGCTTTCGTTTTCATTCGTTCTGTTCTTTGAAAATAACCCCTTAGCTAATCTAACCCCTCTATTACATGTACATACCTACAGCATGGCAAAGTAGTGCTTCTTAGTACAGAATTTCAACGAAAACAATTGGTGGTGGTGGTTAAGAGAAGCAATATACAGGTACATAAAGCAAATGGTATTTTTACTATAAGGCGCTACTTTTTTCCCCCCAGACTGAGACCTTATAATGTGATTAGTAAAATAGTAAGAAACTATCATAACAAAATCAAAATTTGGTGTAACATTTTTGGGGGGTGCGCCTTAAACCTTTCACCGCCAATTTTGCATTTATGCACCACAATGGTTTAACACCCATGTCACTAAAAAGCATCAAATCAGGGCCTGTAATCCAAAGACCCAATTTTCTTAATTTTGGGAGATAAGAATAGGCATAATGTTATACACGTCACAGAGGAATTCCCAATATTGAAGATTTTTTTTCTCTCTCTACCCATTTAAGTTTACGGGGGTTTTTTGTGTTGAAAAATGGCTGGCGGCGAAAGGGTTAATTATAGTCCATAAACTATGGGCAGTAAAAACAACAAAAACTTTCACTATCCAAAATATGACTTTTGAAGTGAGTGTTTCAACGTACCTCATCAGCTGTGAAGTTGTCTCCCATGTTTGACAACAAGTCTTTCAAGCTGTTGAACAGAAAACCCCCAAAATATTTGTTTAGATAACATTGGAACACACAGCATGTCTAAATGCAATTAATATATCTTGCTTCTGTTTTTCATGATTTGCATGCATGCGCACACACTCACACACACACACACACACGCACACACACAGAGATATACACACACAGAGACACACACCACACACACACATACACACACAGTTACACAGAGATACACACACACACACACACACACACACACACACACACACACACACACAGCTACATAGAGACATACACACCCACACAGACAGACACCCACCCACACACCATACACACAGTTAAACAGAGATACACACACACATACACACACACACACACACACATACACACACACACACAAGACACACACACACACATGCACACACACACACAGACACCCACCCACACACACACACACAACAGAGATACACACACACACACACACACACACACACACACAGACACACACACACACACACACACACACACACATACACACACACACACACACACACACACACACACACACACACACTCACACACATACACACACACACACACACACACACACACACACACACAGACACACATAGAGACACACACACACACACACACACACTTACTACTCTTCAGGCAGGAAGCCCTTTCCCTCATCATCGAACATGGCGAAGGCGTTTCTGATGGCGTCCTCGGGGTCTGTGCCTGTCAGAGGTCAATCACATACACAATAATATTCGTTCATTAATTCTGATGTTGTGGATTCATTATGTTACAGTATTTTATTAATTCTGATTTTGTGGATTCATTGTTACAGTATTTATTCGCCTTGGCTTAAAGACCCAGTACGTCACACCAAGGCTACATTAAAATGTTACTATGCTATGCATAGTTATGCGGGGATTGTCTTTAGCCATGACAAGCTCCTAGCATAACATCATCAGTCTCCAAAATCCCCCCGAAGTTATGGAGTGTGGCTGCCCATGTGGCAGGGGTAATCAAAAACGGTCACACACGTAATGTTCTCATCCCTAGCTGATGCTCTTTGTACCATACCATGTTCAAATGCTTCAGCTGTTTGGATGATCCCTGGAGTCTTTTAGCCAGGACATGTGAACAACAACAACAGTATTTATATATAGGTTAATCCATTGCGTCATTGATTATTGTTTGAAAACGGCGAGGCTAAATTAATGTAGAATAAGAACTGCATAGCCAATAATTTACCAAAGCGACAGGAAGTTATTTTAACACCCCCCACCCCACCCCCACCCTCAAATTTTCGCACTTTTTCACTGAGAAGCAACATTCCGCCATTCTCTGGAAAGGGATAGGGTTAGGATCAGCCTAGGATTATTGCCACAAAACTGAAAGAATCAGACTGTCTGGTCAAGAGTAAGCACCACACATGAGGTGTGTGTGTGTGGGGTGGTGGTGGTGGGGGTGTCTCTGTCCTTCTCTCTCCCCAGGGCTGGGTGGAAAAAAGCATGTAACTTGCTTATCTCATATTCTCTGGTAAATTAAAATTTCGTTTTTGTTTTTGTTTCTCTCTCTCTCTCCCTCTCTCTCTCTCTCTCTCTCTCTCTCTCTCTCTCTCTCTCTCTCTTTCTCTCTCGGTACTGACCGCTGAGTTTTTCTCCGAAGAGGTTGAGGAACATGGTGAAGTTGAGGGGGCCTGGGGCTTCCTTCAGCATCTCCTTCAGTTCGGCATCTGGGGGAATGCGGCCTGAAAGAACCCGCAAAAAAACACACTACAGCGATCACCACTCCGCTCCTTTCCTTGTGGGCCTCTTGCCCTGACTCTTGGTGCCGAAGCCTCCGGAGTAATTGGCCTTTCCGGACCATGATCCCCTATGCCAACTGCCACAAATTATTTGTGGCCCATGAGAATGGGGATGTACCCTGGGCAACTGGGGAATATGACCCCAAAATGCACAGGAAAGGACACACAGGGTCTCAAAGTCGTGGGGATCAGTATGTTAATTCTGGGGAGCTGTCGTCGATGGAGGAGGGATGCGGTGTTTCGCACTCCCCTCGATCGGAGGAGGACGTCTAAACAGCACTGTCGCTTCTGGGATCTACAACCCTTTTTTCGCTGATCTCCGTAAGATCGGCGGAAAAATCCCGAGAATCTGAGCATCGAGTGAGATGTTTTCATCCAGTCATTCACTCCGAGGAAGTCCACAGGAGTGGACGAAACAGTCAGTAAAAAGGTCATCTGTTTTGTGTTGTGAAAGAAGAAAGAAATGTGTACAATTTGTAATTACCAACACGATGAACACTTTCAAGAATTATTCATTGTTGTCAGTAGCCGGGGCTTATGAGGTGGTGTCCTGCATTGTGTCAGCTCACTGAATTCCCTCTAAGTGACTCGGCAGCACTGCTGTGTCTCCACTCCTACATACACACACGCTTGCACATGTGTGCACATAGACACATTTTATACCCAGATTGGATTGCATATCTTTGAGGTTTTCACTGTTGGTAATGATGATGATGATGATGGTGACAGTGAGGATGATAAATAAATACTATAAATCTAAGTATTACAAAGGCCTTAATATCTTTGGGGGCAATTTGACGACGATGATGATGATGATGATGATATGATGATGATGATGATGATGATGATGACGATGATGATGATGATGATGATGATTCCCTTATCTAGATTGGAGTACCGGTACATGTCTTTGAGGTCCTTGATGTCGATGATGATGACAATGATGATGATGTCGATGATAATGATGATGTCGATGATGACGATGATGATGATGATGATGATGATGATGATGATGATAATGATGATGATAATTGCCTTACCCAGGTTGGAGTACATGTCTTTGAGGTCCTTGATGTCAATGATGATGACAATGATGATGATGATGATTGATGATGACGATGATGATAATTGCCTTACCCAGGTTGGAGTACATGTCTTTGAGGTCCTCGATGTCGATGACACCATCTCTGTTCTGGTCGATCATGGTGAAGGCCTGATGAAGACAGCCACATAAACACACACACACACACTCAAAAAATGAACTTAAAATATCACCAGGGAACTACAAGAAACTGTGTCAATGTCCAATAATAATCAGCTGTCATGCATGCTTGAGAAGGAAAAGAGCAAGAAAAAATGTACCGTAGATTTCGGACTATAAGGCGATACATTTTGTATAAGGCGAACCTTTGTATAAGGCGATACATTTTGTATAAGGCGAACCTTTGTATAAGGCGAACCTTTGTATAAGGCGAACCTTTGTATAAGGCGAACCTTTGTATAAGCGCGAACCTTTGTATAAGGTGAACCTTTGTATAAGGCGAACCTTTGTATAAGGCAAACCTTTGTATATGGCACACCTTTGTATAAGGCGAACCTTTGTATATGGCGAACCTTTGTATAAGGCGAACCTTTGTATAAGGCGAACCTTTGTATAAGGCGATACATTTTGTATAAGGCGAACCTTTGTATAAGGCGAACCTTTGTATAAGAACCTTTGTATATGGCGAACCTTTGTATAAGGCGAACCTTTGTATAAGGCGAACCTTTGTATAAGGCGAACCTTTGTATAAGGCGAACCTTTGTATAAGGCGAACCTTTGTATAAGGCGAACCTTTGTATATGGCACTCCTTTGTATAAGGCGAACCTTTGTATAAGGCGAACCTTTGTATAAGGCGAACCTTTGCATAAGGCGAACCTTTGTATAAGGCACACCTTTGCATAAGGCGCATCCCCCAAATTTTACCCAAATTTCAGATTTTGTTACTATATTTTCTTACTATTTTATTGGTCACATTATATTGAATCTTGCGCCATATGGTCTGAAAAGTATGGTAAGGGTTGTTTCAAGGTTTTTGCTATTGCTGTGTTCTGTTTGTTCAAAGTTTAAATTGGAACGTTAAGTGATATTGTGTCTCCCTCTATCTCTTCATGTGTCTTGTCTTTCGGTCGGTCTGCCTGCCTGCCTGTCAGTTGTCTTTGTCTCTTTCGCTTTGGCCGTAGCTCTGCTTCTAATGTTGCCACGCGTACCATGCTTCTCACTTCTTGTCATACTAAACATCAACGTGAGCAATAACAATGCATTAACATATCGTCGGTGAAATTCAAAAACCTTGTATCTCGATTTTTGGGGTTGCTTGAGTTAGATACATAGTCAGCTGTCTAATTTTTCCTGCCACCTTCCACCGAAAGCTTGTATCTCTAACGACTTTCTAGTTTCTATCTGGGCTAAATGAGGTTGTGTTGTATAAATGGAAGAAAAACCTGCAAGTCCCAAATTCAGATCTAGTTAAAAACAAAAACCTTGTATCTTCGTTCTTTTCAAGTATTACAAACAAATCAAAGAGACAAAAATCATTTTAACCCTCTTAACACGATGAGCCACAATAGTGGCCACTTGGTCGAACACGATGAGCCACTATTCTGGCTCAGTTCAAATATCGCGCTGAACTTTGGCCAATCTAACAAGCGAATACAGCCAACCAATCAGAAAGCTTGTAGCACTCGTACGACTTCCTGCTGTCTGAACCTAGACATTTTATCGATCGGTTTGCATTTTTGTGTGTGAAAAAGATGATGAAAGTAGTGATTGTGAGGATGAGGATGGACTAAACTCGCAATGTTACATATTCATCATAGTTAATCAATTGTGGTAAACGCGGTTATTTTTTTTAACCCGTTTTTTTAAATTTGTCTCAAAACTACCAAAATTGAAATACGAGGTTTTTGAATTTCACCGATGATATCTAACTGCAAAACGAACATATCTAAATCTAAACGAACATATCTAAATGTAAACGAACATATCTAAATCTAAAGGTCAAAATACACGTTGTTAGTTTTCATTCTTTCCCCATGGCAACACAGTGATACTCTAGTAACGACGTTACTACTTCCTGCCTATCACTGTGTTGCCATGGGGAAGGAGCGAAAACTAACGACATGTACTTTGGCCATACGAAACAACATCAGCATCGGGTAGCAACAGCTAAACAAATGTGATAACGTATACGTATCTAACAGCAAAACGAACATACCAGGCCCTGTGGTCGTGAGTGCGCATTAGACATTCAAAACAGGTATTAGTATGCAAATCAGGCTAAACAGCCAATCGTTTAGGGAGTTTAGCCTAACTTACATACTATTCGCCGTGTTGACTGTCTAATTCGCACTCATGACTACAGGGCTAGACAGGGCTAGGTATCTAAAGCTAAGGAACAGCATTAGCAACAGCTTAAACAAATGTAATAAAAACGTGTCTTAACTACAAAAAAGAACATAGGTGAAGACGGGGTAAAAAGCCCATGGGCGGGTAAGAAGCCCATGCCAATTATCTCATGAAATAAAGAAAATTTCAGTCACATTTTGCCCATGAGATGAGTGTTAATGTTTAGCATTCGTCTCATGGGCAAATTTGACTGAAGTTTTCTTTATTTCATGAGATAATTGGCATGGGCTTCTTACCCGCCCATGGGCTTTTTACCCCGTCTTCACCTATCTAAATCTAAGAATTATTACACAGGGGGAACTAATGTAAGCCTACTGAGAAACATATATATACGTCGCTGCTATAATTAAGTAGCGATATTGCCGCATTCAAACATTGCGCGTCAAAACGGCGGCGCATGCGCAAGTAGTAGGCAGCAGCGAAGGGGTTCAATGATTTACCTCTGTGGGGATACTGGGGGGGGTGGGTCTTTTGTACAAAACAGTTCCCCCACCTTCTGGAAGTTCTGTGCTTGTCACTTCCTCTAATTCTGTCATTCTCTTTGACTCTGCCTTTTCCCTTTGCTTACTGTCATCTGCGATCTGGTCCATTCTCCTGCCTTTTTTCCCCTATAAATTCTTCAGCCGAAGTTGGACATGGCTGGGCTTAACTATTTCTTAGTTAGGCGCACAACGGCAGCATGACGCATCTACGCTCATATGACAGGAAACTGCTTGAGCGAACGAAGAAGAAGAAGAAATGATTTTGTCTGAAGAAAAAAACCCACCCAGAATGAAAGCTCTACTGTAAAAAAAAAAGAAGCTGTTTTGTTTCAAAAGACTATACTGTACCTAGTTCAGTAGCCTATCTACACTACAATCTAATACAACATTGATTCCAACAGAGATCAAGCTAAATAAATGAGGTAAAGAAAGAAAAACTATCAGACTACAAACTAGACTATTATTAAAACAAAAAAATAGTTTCTTTGAGAGAAAAAAAAAGGAAAAACAATTTGTCACTCTGTTCAAGAATATGAGTGAAAGAGACGAACATGAAATTAACGAAAATTATTTCAAGTATTTCTGGTATATAAGAGTGAGTAATGGGGGAGAAAAAAACCAAAGGAGGATAGGGTGGAAAGTGTAAGGATGGGATACCAAAGGGAGTTGGGGATACACACAGCAAGTTTTATCAATTAAAGTCGAAATAAATATTGTTAGGTTTCAATCTTTCCCCATGGCAACGCAGGGATAGGAAAGTAATCACTGTCAGTGTGTTGCCATGGTTAAAGAGTGAAAACTAGCAACATGTGTTTCGACCTTTATAAGAAATGGTTTCAAATCAAATACTCATAGTGAATGGTCAAAACCAGAGGGTACTGTCACTGAAGGGATATACAGTGGAACCTCCCTTATAAGACTCCCCCCTCCCCTTTATAAGACTCCTTCCCACACTGACGCGCCACGATTAAGTCCCTTGGGGGGTTTTTCTGGGTAGCTGCCATGACCCACATACAAATGTCCCCAACTTCAAATTGAGACAGCTCTTTAAAATGTTTTGGTTTGAATTTGGGGGCATTTGTATGGGAGTCAGACCTGGTCAAAACAAGATTTCTTTCCAGCTATAAGAGGGAAAGCACGTGAAACCCGTGATTTTCACACGTGATCTGGTGGATCTTTAAGACCTACTTCCCTGAAAGATTACCCTTCTTTGTAAGTATTAAAATTACCTCCCTTATACAACTCCCTCCCACATAATCACTGCCAGAGGAACACAGAGAAATGATTGATTTTCGTATTGTAAAATCTAAAAAGAGACCCGTTAGACTCAAGCTGAGAAAAACGGACTAGAGATATATCTTTCCTGACTTGTGTAAACCAAAAACCACCATTCCAGGGCTTTATGACATCAAAAGTTATGGCATCGTCAATGATACCAACGTCCCATATTATAGTAGGGCAGAGAAGGGGTTGAGACCTTATTTTGAATGATTTTTCAAGGTCTTAAAAGGGGGGTTCCACTGTTTTGGCCACTGCAAAGAACACCTTTTGCAAGAGTGAATGCCCTTGGTGGGTGGGGGGAAGATGGTTGAGTACTGACCAAACAAGGGCATAATTCTCACCAATAACCTTATTTGAGGCCACTTAATTATGGTTGCCTTTTGCAAGAGTGAATGCCCTTTTGGATACTGATCAACAAGGGCTTAATTCTTGCCGTCCGCCAAGGGCGTTATTATGGCCCTAGTTGCAGTGGCCAATAGAAAGCGGATAGTACCCTCACGTTTTCGACCCTCAAAGCAATTAATAGTTGATATTGTTAAGGAGTGAAAACAATACAGGCAGACCACAGGCAGATATGTCAGTCACAGGATTTTTTTTTTTTTTTTTCTCTCTGTATGTTCTTTGGTGACAATATGTCATGCTGTCAGCTAGGTTACGCAGTATGGCTTACGGTGCAACCGAAACTGGTGATTTTTTTGGGGATTTTTTTTTTTTGGGGGGGGGAGTTATTTGGGAGAAATTTGAAGTCATTGAAGCACCATATTAGTCATTCAGGGAGAATACTTGGTTTTAAATATAATATGATGATAAAAAAAACCATGGCAATTCTTTCTCTGTCTGTCTGTCTGTCTGTCTGAGTCTCTCTCTCTCTGTCTCTCTCTCTCTCTCTCTCTCTCTCTCTCTCTCTCTCTCTCTCTCTCTCTCACTCTCTCATGACACATTGGCAACTGTGTACCCTGTGCTGATGCACACACGGGCCATGTCAATGGTGACACTTGTTCACAAACATCAGTACAGTTTTTCAGTGCAGTCGACTGGTCATGGTGACGGTGAATCCAAGACAGTTATTAATATTTTGGAAACATTTCAAACACACAAATGACCCACCAAATCACAACAAAACTGGGTATAATCATAAACAGAACAAACAAATGAGCAAACAGAAACATACACTTGACACACAAAACAAAATCAAGGAAAAAATATTATGTGAAAAATCAATCCAAAACTCCAGAGGTTTCGAGGTTAGAATCCACATTGACCCATATAAAGGGAGACAATCTATTGACCAAAACAGTAACTTAAAAGCTCCTAGCTCTTTCCATCAACAAATCATCTCCCTTGTAAATATGGACACAGCAGAGGTTACAGGGGGGGGGGGGGGGGGAAATGTGACTCCTTCACAATACTGACTCCTTGTTCAATATTCTCCAGAGAAAACTGAACCATATAAAAAAGGGAGACATAATAATAAAACATTATGCTCCATAGAAATATGAACCCAAACCTGTAGAAATTCAACAAGGTACAGTTTTCTCTAAAGAATATTGACCCAGAGAGACAATATTATTCAGGAGACACTTTTTTTCTTCTGAAACACCAGGTTTGGGTTAGAGAGGAGGAGGGGCGTGGTGGGGGGTGGGGGGTGGGGGGGGGGGGGTTGAAGCGTGAACACCCGCTGACCAGACCTCTTTGAATTCCTGCACTTGGGCCTGTCGAAACATGGCGAAGACGTTGGAGGTGGCGCGCTGTTTCTTTCCCTGTTAGACAACGGTAAAAAGACACATTGACTACAGGGGGCACTACCAGATTGTAAGCGTCACTCTCACCTCCTTCATCTCCTGCATCAGCTTCTTGGACATTTTGGCGAAGACGTTGGAGGTTGCGCGTCCTGCCCGGGCTTTGTCCCTCTCGTCCTGAGGTCAAGGTCAAGGTCGAAACACCCATCCCGCCCGCCGCGTGCGGGGGGGGGAAGTACCATGGGGGGAAAGAACGGTTTCGTTAACATCGGTAAACCTTGCAAGGTCAGAAAAATGCCACCGGGTTTCTTTCTGTTAAAGGTAAATAATGTGTTTATTTGTCTTCTATATGTAATCTGAAGTTCCGTTTCTCTGATTCATGTCGACGTACTGACACAAAATAATAAGAATGTTGCAAAGCTTAGAAGACTAATGCATGGATAATGACAGAGCATGATACGAATAGCAAATAATTGTTTACTTCTTGGAACAAAGCAATTTGAATTTGACTTTTTTTTTTATCCTTCTCTCATTTTGTTTAATTTCTGTATTTCAAAAAAGCCTATACATAATGCACATTAATTTTATTTATATTATTAAGTGTTGTTGTTTGTATTTATTCTTAAAATCAATTTTATTAAGACTTTTCATTCATAAAACATGAAAGTAACCAATATTTGTAAACCATTAAGAACTAGCATAAAACAAAATAGAAGAAAAATAATGTTGCAAAGGATTTGACTTTGCAAATATATAAACAGAAACTGGATATAATTGATTATATTTTCTAGCTTCTTGGACAAATTCCCTGGCAAAATACATCTCAGAAACAGTGGCAGTTTTGTGACCTTTACAACAACAACAACATACAATACAGCATGACGACGACAGCACAACCTGTGCACCGTTTTCAGTGACATCATCAGCAGTCTACAGCAGGAAGATGCAACACACCCACAGAAAGCAACAGCTAGGGGCCATGGCGGATCATCTACACCGCTCCCCCTTTCACCACCCCTCTCATCTACTTCCCCCGGCAAGGGCAAGGCAAGGCAGGGCACACTGGGCAACCAACACCAAGTCCTAGAAGAAAACACAACGCACAACATACACAGCCTCTGTAATAGCCATCTACGCAACCACACACACAACACACTGAAAGCATGCAGTCTACTATATTATAACATCACCACCAACCCGCTTAGTGTAGTTTACGGTATTTTTCGGACTGTAAGGCGATACTTTTTTTCCCCAAGGCTCAGACCCCTGCACCTTATAATGTGACTGATGAAATAGTAAGGAAATCTAGTAACAAAATCTGAAATTTGGGTTGGGGGGGGGGGGGGGGGGGGTAATGGGGGGGGGGGGGGGGGGGGGGGGGGGGGGATGGGGGGAGAGGGGAGGGGGGGGGAGTGCGCCTTATAATCCGAAAAATACGGTAGTAGTTGTAGTTTAGACACTCCACCATCAAATTTTTCGCGTTGAAAATTTCCTCTGAGGAGCAACATTCCGCTGTTCTCAGGAAAGGGGGAGGGGCAGGTGTAGGGGTGGCAGCGTGTGCTTTTTGCTTTTTACTTTAACCCTTTCGCTGCCAGCCATTTGTTTAGCCCTAAAATGCCATTAAACTGAACAGGGTAGAAATAAAAATGTATCTGCAGTTATTGGGAATTTCTCTGTGAAATGCATGACATTAGGCCTACTCTTACCTCCAAAAATTAAGAAAATAAGGTCTTCAGATAACATGCCCTGATTTGATGCCTTTTAGTGACATGGGTGTTAAACTATTGTGGTGCATAAATGCGACATTGGAGGTGAAAGGGTTAAATTGTGTTAAATTATTCAAGTTAAAGTTACATTTTTTACGCTTCTTCTTAATGTTTTGTAAGTTACAATGTTCCTCAGTTCTAAGTTCTCAAATTTTGTCTCTACTCTCTCAAAATTTGTAAAGCGCTCTAAGGATGACTTTTGTTTTTAATTATTATTGAAGAGCACTATATGTAAGCTGTATCGTTATTATTAAAGGACAGGTTTATGAACCGCGTAGGGTTATGCTCATGAAACTGAAAGAATCAGTCTTTGAGATCGAGAGTTGTAAACATGCGGGGTATGCCCAAGCTACAACTTTGTTTGCCTCCAATCCCCCACAAGCATTCATAACATCATTCCTATCAACGTACAGCGGCTCATGCACAATAAGTTAAACTATCACTGGAGATCTCATCTAAAAGACAGTGTCAATAGACTCAAAACACAGTCAAAACTACACACAAACGAGCTGCAATCAGTCCCGAAGGAAGGAATTAAAATGTCTCCATATTGTGGGGGTGGGGGTGTAATCAGGTATTTCATGTATTGGTCATGTGAATAGTACTATTTGTTTTGTTTGTATTGTAAAAAAGTACTTTGAAAATAAAAACAAGTTTAAAAAGGAAATTTTTATTTTAAAAAAATGTCTATATTATTGTACAGGAAGATGTTTTCTAAGTAATCGCAAAAAGCCTAAATGTTACAAAGAGTGATTACTTCTCCCCTGTGGGGATACCGGGGGGTCTTTTGTATAGATAGTTCCCCCACCTTCTGGAAGTTCTGTGCTTGTAACTTCCTCTAATCTGTCACTCTCTTTGACTCTGCCTTTTCCCTTTGCTTACTGTCATCTACTATCTTTGTGCCTTACCCGGTCCATTCTCCTGCCATTTTTCATGAAACACTTTCAAAAACATTTCCTCCAGCCGAAGTCGGACTTGCTGGGCCTAACTATTTCTTAGTTAGGCGCATAACGGCAGCATGACGCATCTGCGCTCATAATTGACAGGAAACTGTCTGAGCGATCGAAGAAGAAGAAGAAGAAGATTACTTCGCAGCCTACCAACCTTGCAAAGAATGAAGCCAACTTTCTCGCTTCAATCCCACCTGGAAGGTGAAAAGGTGGAATGTGGAAAGTAGTAAGAATGGTAACAGAGGCAGTGAGTGAGTTCACAATGATCCCCACCTGTAGTGTAGATGAAAGGGTGGGAATAAAAAAACCAATGGCTTCAGTCAGCTGCAGACTGCGAACTCTTTGTGTATTCAGGCTTTTTGGCAATAGTCATTCGGAACGCAATGGTCTTACTTCATGTCCTATATATTTACCACAAAACGATACAGATTCAAAACTCCTTCCTTTGAAACATGATGCAGCTTTTCAACAGCCTCTGTTTCGAAAAATAATGACACTTCATCCTTTGTAGTGAAAACTCTCACTATACTAAATTGCATGCAATACTCTGTAGCTGTATAAACATAATCTAATATCCAATAACCAAACACTCAAAATTTCAGGAAAAAAAGCATGTGCTTTTATGCAAAAAATAAGTATCCAATAAAACATCAAGCATTGATCTTTCATTTCCTTTTTGTTTTTTTAAAGAATATAAAACTGAAAGTTTAAAGATATTATCAAAAGTGATATTTTTACAGGCATAAAAAAAAGAAATAAAAGTATATACATTTTTCAAACAGGAAAACTTTTTGTTGAAAACACGTGAAATGTGATCCCACAAAAGAGGTAAAGGAAAACTTCAAACTCAGTTAAAAACATATAAACATTCATTTTTAAAAAATAAAAAATTATCATTTGAAAATTTCAAATTACAAAGAGAGAGAGAGAGAGAGAGAGAGAGAGAGAGAGAGAGAGAGAGAGAGAGAGAGAGAGAGAGAGAGAGTAAAGTAGCATAAAATAAACATCAGAGATTGAGAGCAAAATGAAATTACTTCACGTTTTCTTAACGTCAACATTTCTTTTTCTTCTCCAAATTACAACGGAAAAAAAACCCACAATAAAATCAAATAGATTAAACAATAAATCTGTCAGTTTTTCAACGTAAACATGTCAATAATAAGAACTACCAAGCAATCACGAAACAAACTATAAAGGTAATTCCTGTAACAATAATAAAACTCTAAAAACAAAAACAACTGGCATGCTCTTTAACACTTAGCAACATTGCAACAGGTTATAGGGGAAGACGGGGTAAAAAGCGCATGGGCGGGTAAGAAGCCCACCCCAATTATCTCATGAAATAAAGAAAATTTCAGCCAAATTTGCCCATGAGACGAATGCTAGACATTAACGCTCGTCTCATGGGCAAAATGAGACTGAAATTTGCTTCATTTCATGAGATAATTGGGGTGGGCTTCTTACCCGCCCATGCGCTTTTTACCCCGTCTTCCCCTACTGAACTGCTGCGGAGATTATCTCATAGAACTGTAACTTGAACTACAATCTGGTCTCTTCTAAATTCCCTTGAATATTACACAATTAATCTTCTCAAACATCATG
>CM065683.1:21472644-21475144 GCA_017654935.2 Phymorhynchus buccinoides
AGTATCATTTACTTAACCCCCAACATTCTCTCTCTCTCTCTCTCTCTCTCTCTCTCTCTCTCTCTCTCTCTCTCTCTCTCTCTCTCTCTCTCTCTCACACACACACACACATTGTCTATTCCTCAGTCTCACCTACTCAACCCCCAACATTTTCTCTCTCTCTCTCTCTCTCTCTCTCTCTCTCTCTCTCTCTCTCTCTCTCTCTCTCTCTCTCTCTCTTTCTCACACACACACACACACACACACACATCAAGTTGTCCATTCCTCAGTCTCACCTACTCAACCCCAACATTCTCTCTCTCTCTCTCTCTCTCTCTCTCTCTCTCTCTCTCTCTCTCTCTCTCTCTCTCTCTCTCTCTCTCTCTGTGATTTATGTGTGTGAAAGGAATTGTGAGAATGTTGATTTCTATGTCATGTTGTCCTTGTTCTTTGGATTTGTTACATTGTTTACTTTTGAACCATTTGAGTTTGTTTTGTAATTTATTTATTTATTTATTCATTTATATGTCATTATTTTAGAGGACCTGATGAAAAATAAGCTATTTCTGCTTACTCAGTTTATCCTCATTAAAAATTTCGAGTTCGAGTTCTCTCTCTCTCTCTCTCTCTCTCTCTCTCTCTCTCTCTCTCTCTCTCTCTCTCTCTCTCTCTCTCTCTCTCTCTCTCTCTCACACACACACACACACACACACACACACACACACACACACACACACACACACACACACACACACACACACACATCTAAACAGTCAATTAGGGTAACAAATTTAACAAAGCCTAAAAATCCATCATGCCGAGCTAAAATCTAAAAAACAATTGATAGAAACAAGTAATAATTATGATCAAGCGTCTATCAGTAGCAGGTTTCAGAAGGAAGTGGGGGGGGGGGGGGCTATGGGGGGGGGAACGCGGGTGGGTGGGGGTGGATGGAGCGGGGAGAGAGAGATAGAGATAGAGAGAGAGAGAGAGGGGGGGGGGGGGTGTTAGTGGTTCGTGCCACAAAGTTTTCTGTTCTGTGGTTCTTGCCAAGACACATATAAGTAATTACCAGAGAAAACTCCAGTACATAGTACCAAGTACTTCTGCTTGTGGCAAATGGGAAGTGGAAGAAGGAAAAAAGGAGAGAAAAAGGAGAGAGAGAAAATGTAGGTAAGGTATAACATCAGGAAAGGGAGGAGGGGGGGGGCGCTGAGGGGGGGGGGGGGGGGGGGGGGGGGGGTCATAAATATGATTATGGGGAATCTGGGGATGATTGGATGGACATGTTTCTGGTTTGATCTCCGTTTCTCTGTCCGACAGAAGCCCCCATCCCCCACCCCACCCCCCTTTCCTTATTCACCTCTTGATGACTCGCTTACCAAAAGAATGAATGAATCTTTAATTTTGTGTGTGTTCACATCATACGTGATATTAGACCATAACCCCCCAAAAAAACACACCCAACAACAACCCCACAGCAAATCAATTAACACATAAATCCAACAAGCTAAAACAAATCTACAGTAAAATGTCCAATAGGTGTAGGCCTAGTAGACCTTTGCAACTAGGGTTGTTAATGCCCTTGAAAGTGAGAGTAATTGCTCTTGCTGGTCAGTACTGAAAAGGGCATTCACTCTTGCGAAAGGCAGCCATTTAGTGGCATCAAATAGGGGTTATTGGCGATAGTTATCCCCCTGTTTGGTCAGTACTGAACCACCTTCCCCCACCCTCCAAGGGCATTCACTCTTGCAAAAGGTGTTCGTTGCAGACCCCAGCATCACTTTCGCAAGCAGAGCAATAGAGAAATAAGGGTTTACGCCCTCTTTGGCCTTTCGGCAAGCAGAGCAATATTAATCTCCGTGTCAGCTAAAACATCCTTGATGTTATGATACTTTATAAAAAAATTTCGTATTAAACATTTTGTATTCAGAAAGCAATAGCGGACACTCAAATAAGTTGTTTTGGCATGACAACATGCGCTTTTGGCACTTTTAAGTTGTTTTGGCATGAAAACATGCGCTTTTGCCACTTAATAAAGTTGCCCTTTTCCTCTCAATTCATGTGTGGTATGGGTTTGTGGCAAAAAAAGATGTGTGGATGTAAGAAACACAAATGATCTGATGAAGTGATCATTTATGAGAGCAAAGACAAGTAATTTTTGTGTAAAGTTTGTTTTCCACGAATTTAGGCGTAGCTTGTATAATATATTTACCCTTTCACCGCCAAAGTCGCATTTTAGCACCACATTGATTTAACACCTATGTCACTAAAAGGCATCAAATTGGGGTCTATTAATCAAAGACCCTGTTGTCTTAGTTTTAGGAAGTATGGATAGACCTTATTCTATATATGTCACAGAAGAATCCCCAATTCTGCAGATGGACTTTGTTCTCTTCCAAGGTAAATTTAATGGAAAGTTTTGGCTGAAATATGGCTGGCGGTGAAAGTGTTAAAAAGGAGTCAATTTCATGTGCCGACAATGTCAGTTTCTCATTAGAAAACGTGTTAGCAACATTGA
>CM065683.1:21480144-21485144 GCA_017654935.2 Phymorhynchus buccinoides
GCTAGACATTAACGCTCGTCTCATGGGCAAAATGAGACTGAAATTTGCTTCATTTCATGAGATAATTGGGGTGGGCTTCTTACCCGCCCATGCGCTTTTTACCCCGTCTTCCCCTATAAACGTTTCATTTCATTTCATTTCATGATGCTGCACTACATTACAAATACCCACTAAACAATGTTGAGAATGCCAATTCAACGTGTAGACCTACACTCCCGGCAGATAAGACTTTTGTTTGCTTTACTCCCCGTGGGGATACCGGGGGGGTCTTTCGTAAAAAAAATAGTTCCCCCACCTTCTGGAAGTTCTGTGCTCGTAACTTCCTCTAATCTGCCACTCTCTTTGACTCTGCCTTTTCCCTTTGCTTTCTATCATCTACTATCTTTCTGACTTAATTGGCCCCGTTCTTTTGCCTTCCAAAAGAATAAAATCTTCCAAATAATTTTTCTCCTTTCAGCTCCTCCGAAATCGGAATGTGTCGGCTGTGCGGAGCGGGCAGACCAGTGAAAACTGAAAACCAGACACAAGCGTACCTTACCCATTGTGGCCATATGGCCTGGGAACGCAGAAGAAGAAGAAGTTTGCTTTTAAGTTTGTATGCCAGTCAGTCGTTTCCGACCATGACTGCCAGATAGCAGATCGAGGGGGCAGATGCTATTCCAAGCGGGCTAGTGGGCTAGAATTTGTTTATAGTAGTGGAGATGCCTTGCCCAGGGTACATCCCCACTCTCTCGGACAAAAAGGGATTTGAGGACTGCTGGCGCTGGGGAAGGTCCCCAAAGGCCAACCCATCCCTTTGGCTGCAGCACTAGAGCCAGTGCCAAGGCCAGTGCCAAGCCCCACCCCCTCGTTTGAGAGTCACAGTCTTCCACAAAAGACTACACCCCCCCCCTCTCTCTCTCTCTCTCTCTCTCTCTCTCCCTCTCTCTCTCCCTCTCTCTTTCTCTTTCTCTCTCTCTCTCCCTCTCTCTCTCTCTCTCTCTTTCTCTCTCTCTCTCTCTCTCCTCCCTCTCTCTCTCTCTCTCCTTCCCTCTCTCTCTCTCTCTCTCTCTCTCTCCTCTCCACCCCCCCCCTCTCTCTCTCTCTCTCTCTCTCTCTCCTCTCTCTCTCTCTCTCTCTCTCTCTCTGATTGTTCATTCGCCCTTGTTCATTCGTCGTTCCTCGTTATTTACTCCCTCCTCCTTTCACACCATCCCTTTTATTTAGGCCTGTTCTTTCCTTCCTTCTTCGACATTTTTTTTTCCCTTCCCTTCTTTTCTTCTTCTTCTTCTTCTTCTTCTTCTTCTTCTTCTTCTTCTTCTTCTTCTTCTTCTTCTTCTTCTTCCTCTTTGTTTTCTTCCGGGACTCCCATTTTTCAACCTGGCATGCGGCGCAAAGTTGCCATTGAAGTTGCTTTTTTTTTGCTTTTTTCTTTTTACCTGGATAAAAAAAAAAGAAAGCTGCTTTAGAAAGGAGATGCCAACGGCAACAGGTGTATCTTTTATGAGCAGGGGGTGGGG
This sequence comes from Phymorhynchus buccinoides, assembly GCA_017654935.2. NCBI lineage: Eukaryota > Metazoa > Mollusca > Gastropoda > Neogastropoda > Raphitomidae > Phymorhynchus > Phymorhynchus buccinoides. The sequence goes on from CM065683.1 coordinate 21,481,644, forward strand.
GGGGGGGGGGGGGGGGGGGGGGGGGGGGTAGAGAGGGGGAGGGGGAGGGGGAAGAGAGGGAGCGTGTGGGGGCGAGATGGGGAGGAGATGAGGAGATGGAGGAGGGGTGGGTGGAGGGAGGAGGGAGTTTTTATTTATCATCTTCTGCTTATCGTCACTTCATTTATGCTTCTCTCGAGGGGGGCTAAGACAAGGGGCTAAATTTAAAACAGAAGCGAGTAGAGATTTTTGTTGTTGTTAATCTCTCTCATCCTCTCTCAGGAGGAGAACTCTCTCTTAATCTCTCTCTCTCTCTCTCTCTCATCTCTCTCTCTCTCTCTCTCTCTCTCTCTCTCTCTCTCTCTCTCTCTCTCTCTCTCTCTCTCTCTCTCTCTCTCTCTCTCTCTCTCTCTCTCTCAATGTCGGCGAGAAAGAGTCGACTCAGCGTTTCGTAACGAAACAAACATATAGGCCTACATAGAAACGAACCTAAAAGTTTGTTTTTTAACAACAACATATTATAGTATTGTCTAATAGTTTACACATTAGGTCTATGTACACACACACACACACACACACACACACACACACACACACACACACACACACACACACGCTTCATCAATAGCACGCACGCAGACACACACACACACACACACACACACACACACACACACACACACACACACACACACACACACACACACACACACACACACACACACACACACACACACACACACACACACACACACACACACACACACCAATGCACAAAAAATACCATTTTTGTTACGAGCATTGGAAGCTATATTCCATAGGTTCATTCGTCTGTTAGTGTGCAGTAGAACCTCCCTTATAACACCCCCTCTTCCCTCCGACGTACGAGAAGAAGAAGAAGAAGAAGAAGAAGAAGAAGACGAGAAGAAAGACGACGACGAGATAGCAGAAGAAGAAGAAGAAGAAGAAGAAGAAGAAGAAGAAGAAGACGACGACGACCCCCCTCTTATAAGACTCCCTCCCTTTTAAGACCTACTTCTCTGAGACATTTGCTCTTTGTAAGCATTAAAATTACCTCCCTTTTTATGAAAACAAATTACCTCCCTTATGCAACTCTCTCCCATTTAAGACCTCATTGTGAATGATTTTTGGTCAGGTGGTCTTATGCGGGAGGATTCACTGTAGTAAGGATGTAGAGACAGAGGGTGTGTAGTTTTGGCACAGCACCCCAGAAAAAGCAATGCAGTGCAACAGTGTATCAGACCCCCCACCCCCACCCCCACCCCACCCCTCCCCCCACTCTCTCTCTCTCTCTCTCTCTCTCTCTCTCTCTCTCTCTCTCTCTCTCTCTCTCTCATTTTGAAATGTGTTTCAGTTGGGTTTTTTTTTCATGTTTTCTAAATTTTTCTTCTTGTTTGTGCTAGTTGTTATCCCCCCCCCCCCCCCCCCTCTCCCCCTCCCCCCCTCCCCCTTTTTCATTTCATGCTATTTCACTTTTTTTCTTCTTTCCTTTGGTTTTGTGTTTTGGTATTTTCGAGGGAATGGTGTAAAAAAAAAAAAGAAGAAGCTTATCTATTAACCCTCAATAAACATTCGTATTCGTATTCGTATTCTCTCAATTACTACCACCACGTACACAAACATGCTTGAAATAAATCATTCAATGTAGCGGCAACGCCACAAAATGGGTAAGACATAGGTTTCAATCGTTGAATAAATACAGATGCAACTTGAACTTGAACGAACAAAGAAAAGTGATTAAATGGTGTTTTACGTCCTCTCGTTCTGGAACAAACACATATGGGACATTTGTAGATACAAAGATGGTGGGAACGATACTGGAGGCAATGCCCGTTACGTAGGTAGCGGCAACTCCAGTAAAGTCCCGATTTTTTAACAATAGGCCCAGGGGAAGACGGGGTAAAAAGCGCATGGGCGGGTAAGAAGCCCACCCCAGTTATCTCATGAAATGAAGCAAATTTCAGTCTCATTTTGCCCATGAGACAAGTGTTAATGTCTAGCATTCGTTTCATGGGCAAATTTGACTGAAATTTTCTTTATTTCATGAGATAATTGGGGTGGGCTTCTTACCCGCCCATGCGCTTTTCACCCCGTCTTCCCCTACAGATAGGTGTAGCGGTAACCACGCCTCGGTTAAACCTCATCGGCTATGGCACCGCCACAAATTGAATCTCAAAGAAAAGTCCAGAAGGAACCCGTCTCTAAATAGTCTACTAGAAAACGAGAATTTTCAATGTTAACAAAAAAATCCTTCAGATGGCCAGAAATGTCAAAGCAGTCTTGGTAGTAGGGTGTTTAAGAAGTATTAAAGACCCACCACGTCACGTGTCAAAATCATGGTTTTCATGTGTTTTCCCTCTTATAGCTGGTAAGAAATCTTGCTTTGACCAGGTTTGGTTGACTCCCATACAAATGTCCCCAAATTGAAAACGAAACATCATTTGAAAGAGCAGCCTCAATTTGAAGCTGGGGACATTTATTTGTGTGTGTGTCACAGTTACCCACTCAGAAAAAACCCCAAGGGACTTAATCGTGGTGCGTCAGTGTGTCTTTAAGAAGTATTATGGTAAGAGATCATCTCTGTTATCCTGGGACGGTATTCATGTCGAGATAGCATGAGACTTAGCATGATGCTAACTTAGAAGCTCTTCCAAAAGTCCTATTAAATCCTATAGGACATTGGAAGAGCTTCTAAGTTAGCATCATGCTAAGTCTCATGCTATCTCGACATGAATACCGTCCCTGATCAATATGACACTATAACCGTTTAAAGATGAATCCGACTCAGGATCAGGATCAGGATCAGGACAACAGATGTGATCTCTTACCATATAATACTTCTTAATTAAACACCATACAGTACTACCAATACCATTTGGACATTTCTGGACATCTAAAATAATTACTTGGTGGTGTTTTTTTGTTTGGGGGGGGATCTCGTTGTCTTTTACCATTTAGCCTAGAGACGTTTTCCTTCTGGACTAGAAGAAGAAGAAGAAGAAGAAGAAAAAGAAGAAGAAGAAGAAGAAGAAGAAGAAGAAGAAGAAGAAGAAAAAGAAGAAGAAGAAGAAGAAGATGATGATGATGATGATGATGATGATGATGATGATGATGATGATGATGATGATGATGAAGAATAAGGAGGAGGAGGAGGAGGAGGAGGAGAAGGAGCTCGGAGGAAAAGAAGAAACAGAAGAAAAAGAAGAAAAAGAAGAAGAAGAAGAAGAACAACAACAACAACAACAAGATGATCGATGATGATGATGATGATGATGATGATGATAGTGAAAAGAAGGAGGGGGGGGGGAGGGAGAAATAATCCTTAACGCAACGACAGACAATCCTATGACAGTGACATAACCACTGACAATCAGCAAGAGAGTGCCAGCACAGCACCTTTCTGCAAACAAACCCACTCTCATACATCGCTGTGTTTGTGCCAAACAGCAACACGGCTACTCTACTAACCAGGCACACACACACACACACACACACACACTG
>CM065683.1:21490144-21505144 GCA_017654935.2 Phymorhynchus buccinoides
GTACATCAGCTAGGGATGAGAACATCACGTGTGTGCGTGACCGTTTTTGATTACCCCGCCACGTGAGCAGCCACACTACGTCTTCGGGGGAATGTTGAGGCTGGTTAACTACACTAGGCGTTCAAGACTGCACAGTCATGACCATCTCCAAACAGTGAAACACTCAAACTTTTTTGTTAGTAAAGTTTTATTTTTTGTGTATTTGATGGTTTAAGGTTTGGGTTTGGGTTAGGGATAGTCAGTTTAATTTCAGATTGAGAGGTCAAAAGATACAAATTCTAAACTTTCGCTGAAGACCGACATCGTCACGCGAATGGCGTCACTTTCGATATTTGGAGATTGACCATGTGCAGCAGTGAACGTCTTGTGTTAAATACTAGGACAATGGCGTAAAAAAACCATGTCGATTTCTACCTAATCCCCCCCACCCCCATTATTTCCGATTTCTAAACGAGCAATTAGTAAGTAACCGGTCACAACTGACCACCACGTGTAATACAGGGTAAGACGGGGTAAAAAGCCCATGGGCGGGTAAGAAGCCCATGCCAATTATCTCATGAAATAAAGAAAATTTCAGTCAAATTTGCCCATGAGACGAATGCTAAACATTAGTAACTGAGTAACCGGTCACAACTGACCACCACGTGTAATACAGGGTAAGACGGGGTAAAAAGCCCATGGGCGGGTAAGAAGCCCATGCCAATTATCTCATGAAATAAAGAAAATTTCAGTCAAATTTGCCCATGAGACGAATGCTAAACATTAGTAACTGAGTAACCGGTCACAACTGACCACCACGTGTAATACAGGGTAAGACGGGGTAAAAAGCCCATGGGCGGGTAAGAAGCCCATGCCAATTATCTCATGAAATAAAGAAAATTTCAGTCAAATTTGCCCATGAGACGAATGCTAAACATTAACACTCGTCTCATGGGCAAAATGTGACTGAAATTTGCTTCATTTCATGAGATAATTGGCATGGGCATGGCCATGTTGTACTTTAAACACCTCCCATCAAATTTTCCAATTTCGTCGTCAAGCGCTATGGTAAAAGGACGTTAAAATCACCACCTTGGAAATTGTCCAAGCAACTGAACAGTCTTCCTTTCTCGGGATAGGGATAGGGTCAGGATCAGCCTAGGATTATCGTCAAGAAACCGAAAAGAACCAGACTTTGAGATCGAGAGTCGTGAGTTAAAGATACACTGACGCACCACGATTAAGTCCCTTGGTTGTTTTTTGAGTAGCTGTGACCCACACATAAACGTCCCCATGTTCAAATTGAGGCTGCTCTTTAAAACGAAGTTTCGCTTTGAATTTGGGGGCATTTGTATGGTAGTGAGACCTGGTCAAAACAAGATTTCTTTCCAGCTTTAAGAGGGAAAACCTGTGAAACCCGTGATTTTGACACGTGATCTGGTGGGTCTTTAAACATGAGGGTGGTGTTTAAAAGCGCAAATTTTGCCCACATAATGATGTCCATGCATTTGGTAGTCTATCCAGCGGAGAAAGGTGGCAGAGTTGGTTAAGACGTTCGCCTGCCAAATGTAATGCGTGACTGCAGCGTGAGTGACCCGGGTTCGAATCCCCGGCCTCCTCGCCCTTTCTTTCTAGTTTGACAGGAAAATCGAACTGAACGTCCGTCGGGACAAAAAAAAAAAGCTAGTCTGCTTTACGCACGTCAAAATCCCACGGCAGTTGAAAGTCGGTAAGAACAGGGAGAAATCCCGCTGCCTGGTATGGCCAAATTGATAGCTAGGTTTTCCAAGTGTGCCCACACCCTCGATCTCCTCACCCTGTGCCCCCCCCCCCCCCCCACACACACACACAAAATTGGGTAGGCGCTGCACTTGCGGCGACGCGCTCTACAGAGGAGAGCAGCCCGAATTTTACAGAGATAAGTCTCTGTGACTAGAATATACCAAATACAAAAAACACACACAAAAACACACACACCAAAGGGCGACTCACCTGTGGAGTGGTGGCTGCTACACGCCGTGGACTGTCCCCAACAAGCTGTGCTGTGACTTTCTCAGGGCCGACCGGGCTGTCTGGCTGAACTAAGCTGCAGGCAAGACGGACGCTGCGAAAGTGAAACGGCTTTCCTCAACTGTCTAGCTTATGCTCAGTGCATCCCCCACCCCCCACCCTGCCTGCCCGTGACGTCACAGCACCCTCCTCCTCCTTATCAGGGGGTGCTCTCTCTCTCCAGGTGTATTAGGAAGAACGCTTCCCCTTTGCTTGCTCGCTCGCACGTGCGCCTCGCGGTCGCGCATCACCCCAAACCCCCCGGAAGAGTTCTCAACGCTGCGGGAAGGGAAAGCTCTTCCAGATTTGTTTTCTTTCCTCGCCCCCCCCCCCCCCCCCCCCCCCCCCCCCCCCCCCCCCCCCCCCCCCCCCCCCCCCCCCCCCCCCCCCCCCCCACCCCCCCCCCCCCCCCCCCCCCCCCCCCATTATCCCTGCTACTAAGGACGCTATCAAAGACAACGGATTCGCTCACCGCGGGAGTGTGTCCCAAGTTCAGCGCGCTCGCGTACAACCAACGACGTTCAACGGAACCTTTCTGCACGATTCCGCCCACGTTTTAGGCTGTTCCGTGCCCACCCACCCACCCCTTTTTTTTTTTTTTTTTTTTTTAGCTAGCACCGGAGATGTTCCAGAAAACCTCGCAGACTTTCTTCCAGCCTGGGTCAGGCCAGCTATACGTAGAATGGATGCCTAGTGGCCCCCATCTCCCTCTTCCAGCCCCTTTCCGCCTGCCTCAAGCTACACTCAGTCCAGGAATACCGAGAAGCAGTGGCTCCGTGCTGTGAAGACTGCTGCAGCCTTTTATGGACAGTGGGGGGACCAGGTGGAATACATGTAGAGGGACTGCTTCTCTTTCTCTCCTTTCTCTCTCTCTCTCTCTCTCTCTCTCTCTCTGTGTTTCTTCATTCAGACAACACAGGTGTAGGGGGCTACGGCAGGTGACGAGAGAGAGAGAGAGAGAGAGAGAGAGAGAGAGATGGGAGGTTATGTGTAGGTGTGCACGTGCAATGTGTAGCCGTTAATTCGGTGTCCCGTGATGATGCACACAGGATAGCAGGGGGGGAACTCGAGGGGGGGGGGGGGGGGGGGGGGGGGTCTGATCATGAGACTGACTGACGGGCCATACTATATGCATAATTACATAATTATGTGCCCTGTCCATTACTGTGACTATATACTACTTCCCTCACTGGGGATGAGAGAGAGAGAGAGAGAGAGAGAGAGAGAGAGAGAGAGAGAGAGAGAGAGAGAGAGAGAGAGAGAGAGAGAACAAATGTGGGAGACCCTTATGGACGTTAATCGTCGTGTTCAGTTTGTGGACTTTTATTGTCATCAACTAAGTTCCCCCACCACATAGGTCTTCTCTCTAAAGTTCCCCCACCACATAGGTCTTCTCTCTAAAGTTCCCCCACCACATAGGTCTTCTCTCTAAAGTTCCCCCACCACATAGGTCTTCTCTCTAAAGTTCCCCCACCACATAGGTCTTCTCTCTAAAGTTCCCCCACCACATAGGTCTTCTCTCTAAAGTTCCCCCACCACATAGGTCTTCTCTCTAAAGTTCCCCCACCACATAGGTCTTCTCTCTAAAGTTCCCCCACCACATAGGTCTTCTCTCTAAAGTTCCCCCACCACATAGGTCTTCTCTCAAAAGTTTCCGAGACGTACGTTTGGCATCAAGTAGGCCTCGACCTACAAAGTCATGATCATCTTAATCATCTATTGATGCCTGTCCTTGACACTGTGTGTGTGTGTGTGTGTGTGTGTGTGTGTGACGAGCACCGGATTTGGGCTAGCCTACTTGGAAACACTCTGCCAATTTGTATTGCTATTAGTAAAACAAGGGCATCGCCGAGCGGCAGCAACGCATTGTGACAATGCAAACCCGGCCAGAGTTATGTCCTCTCCCCCCCCCCCCCCCCCCAATAAACACACCACTTTCCACCCTTACAGAACGCATAAAATACATAGCCCAAAATTTGAAGCGATTCTGTTCAGTAGTTCACGAGATACAGCTGAACTTTTATACAAACTTCCTTGCATCATGGTACACCACCACACAAAATTTGAAGCGATTCTGTTCACGAAATAAAGCTGGGAGGGAAATTACATAGCCCAAAGAAGGAAAATTTCGGTTTTCAAGGTCAAACTTCAAGGTCAAGGTCAGCACGGTGTTGATTAACGAAAGGAAGCTTCCTTTTCAAGCTGTCTACCCCTCTGCCAATTTTAATCAAAATCCAAACAGTAGTTTTTAAGATAATCGATACACAGACAGACACACAGACACACACACAGACACACAAACCGATCGCAATACCTCGGCCTCTGTCCGGGTAATAAAGTAGTTGAGCAAGGCGGTACAAGGAAGGTGGCACACATTCTGTACTCACAAACAGACAGACAGACAAAACGCGCAGGCCTTCGTTCCCATTCCAGTGTACTCCCGTTGTTGTTGTGCTGTTGTTGTTGTGTTGTTGTTGTTGTGCTGTTGTTGTTGTGTTGTTGTTGTTGTGTTGTTGTTGTTTTTGTTTTCATAGAAGTGAGACATGAAGATGTTTTTCACTGATTGCAACACACAATACACATGCGGGCGCACGCACGCGCTCGGGGGAGAGTGAGAGAGAGAGAGAGAGGGGGGGGGAGAGATAGAGAGAGAGAGAGAGAGAGAGAGAGAGAGAGAGAGAGAGAGAGAGAGAGAGAGAGAGACAGACAGACAGACGAACAGACAGACAGACAGACGGACAGACAGACAGACGGACGGACAGACAGACAGACAGACGGACAGACAGACAGAGAGAGAGATAGAAAGTGAGATAGAGAGATAGAGAGATAGATAGAGAGAGAGAGAGAGAGAGAGAGAGAGAGAGAGAGAGAGAGAGAGAGAGAGAGAGAGAGAGAGAGAGAGAGAGAGAGAGAGAGAGAGAGAGAGAGAGAGAGAATATTAGTTATTGAGGGAAAATAGGTAATCTTACAAAAGCTTCTTTTCACACACTCAGAGAGAGAGAGAGAGAGAGAGACTCTGAGAGAGAGAGAGAGAGAGAGAGAGAGAGAGAGAGAGAGAGAGAGAGAGAGAGAGAGAGAGAGAGAGAGAGAGAGAGAGAGAGAGAGAGAGAGACAGAGAGAGAGAGAGAGAGAGAGAGAGAGAGAGAGAGAGAGAGAGAGAGAGAGAGAGACAGAGAGAGAGAGAGACAGAGAGAGAGAGAGAGTCTAAGCATAAGGCCGGGTTCACATTAGACGCGTATACCGTACGGAAAACCCTAAATAAGTGGAAGACAGAAGGATAAAAGTGTACGCATATAGGCGAAATTCGGACACGTGCGCAAATCTTTTCCTTTGATGAAAATCCGTTTAACATCCTCCGGTCTTAAACAGACACATTATGAGACATTAGTAGATATAAAGATGGTGGGAACGATCCTGGAGGCAATGCCCAGAGGCAGTGCAACTCCAGGAAAGTCCCGACTTTTTAACGATACAGATGTATGGATTTCCGCATGGAATATCCGCTTATGTGTGTACACGGCCTAAAGGCAGCAATGTAGTAAGTTGTGATGAGAGAACATGTGATTGCAATCAACTGCCCACGACCCGTGCCAATATACTGCTTAATGCCAGACACCAGATATCTTCTCTGTGTACGTCACTGACTAGACTCTCTCTGTGTGTGTGTGTGTGTGTGTGTGTGTGTGTGTGTGTGTGTGTGTGAATACATTGCATTCAATTTTACAGACCTTTTGGCCCGTGTGTGTGTGTGTGTGTGTGTGTGTGTGTGCGTGCGCGTGTGCGTGCGTATGTGTGTGTGTGTGTGTGTGTGTGTGTGTGAGTACATTTTATTCAGTTTTGCAGGCCTGTGTGTCTGCGTGTCTGTCTGTCTGTACATTTTATTCTGTCTTTGCAGGCCTCTCTCTCTCTCTGTCTGTCTCTCTCTCCTGTCTCTCTCTCTCTCTCTCTCTCTCTTTCTCTCTGTGCGCAAGCGCTAGCGCGCGTGTGTTGTGCGTATGTGTGTGAGAGCATGTGTGTCTGTAAGTGTGTGTGTGAGTGAGAGACAGAGAGACATGAGAGGAGAGAGAGAGAGAGAGATGAGAGAGAGAGAGAGAGAGAGAGAGAGAGAGAGAGAGAGAGAGAGAGAGAGAGAGAGAGAGAGAGAGAGAGAGAGAGAGAGAGAGAGAGAGAGAGAGAGAGAGAGAGACCGACTCTTGTTCGACCTTGACCGCCACACAGCAGAGAAACCAACGGCTATTCCGGAAGACAGGGGTGGAACACGTTTTCCAATGGAGATGCCTTGCCAAGGGTGCTTCCCCACTCTCTAGTCTAGGTCAAGGCGACTTTGGGACAACTGGCTGATGTCCTCACACCCCACCCACCCCCACCCCGTGGGGATACGGGGGGGGGGGGGGGGGGGGGGGGGGTCTTTTTGTACAAATAGTTCCTCCACCTTCTGGAAGTTCTGTGCTTGCAACTTCCTCTAATTCTGTCTTTCTTTTTGACTCTGCCTTCTCCCTTTGCTTACTGTCATCTGCTATCTTTCTATCTCACTGGTCCATTCTCCTGCCTTTTTATTTTCTATAAATTCTTGCAAAGTGTTCTTCAGCCGAAGTCCTGAACCCTTTCACATTGGAACTGTTGACGGATGGTCTTCATCCCTCGGGACGGACGAACATCATCACATATAAGTATTCTCTTTGCCCTATCTGATCATTGTATTCATTTGTGACATTCATGAATATTATTAAAAACGCTATTTTAAAAAAAAAGCCAAACACTAACTACCCATTCTGCGTCAAGACAAAGTTACATGCTTGGCAAGCCCCGTGCTCACTCAAATGCAACAACAATGTGTCAGTGTTGCAGATTAAGTTTTAAACCTCCCCCATCTCCATCTTTCTGTTCAAAATGACTTGTGGAGCAAGGCCTAGTCTTCATATTTTATCAAATATGTGACCCAGCACCACGAAAGGGACATTAAGTCGCTGGGCTAGTTTCTCACAATAGGCTTGGGAAGTCAAACATCTATTTTGTTGTGTCAATTATGAGGCATAAGGATTCTTGTGTTCTCTAACATCTTATCTTTCATATTCATAAAGGATAATCTTTACTGTGGTCTCTAAATAGTGTTACAAGTGTCTTAAAATGAGCAAGCCAAAGCATTTTCTTCAGCTAGACTGTGTTTTCTCAAAATGGCAGATGCTCACCCTACTAACGTTAAATGCTCATAACTCTGGAACGAAAAACAACAACCAAACAGAGTGGTTCTTGTATCATTAGCAAGAGAATTGTCTGAAGTTCTTAAATGTATCATATTCTCAGAATGGTCAGTTTGACACCTTTCGTGGTGCTGGGTCACATGTTTTCTGATGCTTTTCGTAACATTTGTGCCATTAGTGCATCCATATTTTTTGTTTGTGGCTCAAGCCACAAACCTATAACTCACTTTGTCGGTCTGTCGGTCGGTCTGTCGGTCCAAAATTGTCGCACATTTTGACAATTAATTGAGGCCGCTCTTTAAAATGATGTATTTTAAAAGCGTACAAAATAATAAACATATGTAATACAGACACTACAACAGACACGACGAGTATGCGGTGCTTCTTTTGATGAGTATAAGTAGGATACATAGTTTTAAATGTTTTCCAAAAGATATAAAAAGTTACGAAATGGTGCAGAGATAACATTCTGGTTTACAGATTAAAATTATTGAAAATCCAGGGGAGGTAACTCATGATTGGAGTGGTAAAAATAGACCGCGTGCCACAAACTATTGCGATTTCGCGCTTGTTATTAGGAAAGGTCTCTTTTTACCAACCAAGTTTAATTTGGGATTTCAATGGGTTCAAATTGAGAACATCAATTGATAAAGCCCCCCGTGGGGATACCGGGGAGTCTTTTGTATAAATAGTTCCCCCACCTTCTGGAAGTTCTGTGCTTGTAGCTTCCTCTAATCTGTCACTCTCTTTGAATCTGTCTTTTCCCTTTGCTTACTGTCATCTACTATCGTTCTGCCTTACCGGTCCATTCTCCTGCCTTTTTTTTTCATTCACGAAACACTTTCAAAAAGATTTCCTTCAGTCGAAGTCGGACTTGCTGGGCCTAACTATTTGTTAGTTAGGCGCATAACGGCAGCATGACGCATCTCCGCTCATAATTGACAGGAAACTGTCTGAGCGATCGAAGAAGAAGAAGAATTGATAAAGAACATTAAAAAAAAATCCCGTTGAAAATGTTGGTGCCCTTGGCGCCCGTTTGCGCTGCATCAGTGCTTTCTAGTTCATGGAGTGCTCTTGAGAAACTGCTAAAATCGGGAGTTGGAGTTCTAACTGTTCCAGAAACAAGGAGCTCGATTGTCTCTGGAAACGACAATGACCAGAGCAGTGTCTGGAAGTTTTCAAAGAGAGCGGTGTTTGTGTTGCGTGTAAGCGACACGTAGCCTAATGGGGTTCGCCCTACGGTGTGACAGAAAACATGCATTAGGGGAAGACGGGGTAAAAAGCGCATGGGCGGGTAAGAAGCTCACCCCAATTATCTCATGAAATGAAGCAAGTTTCAGTCAAATTTGCCTGTGACGTAAGTGTCCCGCGCGACCCCCCTTTCTTTTTTTCTTATCTACACCCCCCCCCCCCTTCTCCCCTCTCCCCCCCCTCGCCTTTACATTTCTCTGTCCAGCCGCCACGTTAATTGCCCCGCTGCTTCAAACGAACGCCGCGGAAGGGCGTTATCTCTTTCTCCCTGGTCAGCACGTACCATCTACCGAGGTTATCTCCCTTCACTCCCCCCCCCCCCCTTTTCTACCGTCACATCACAAGAAAGTGACAACCACTTTTAGTCGGGCCCCTTTCAACCCCCTTCCTTTCTGAGCACGAGAAGGATTTGAATGTCGGCATGTGATAAGGATGTAATAGGCGCGTGATTGTTCAGTACATTTAGAACAGCAAATTGTGACGTGTGGACTGTAATACACCAATAGCAGGCTTTCATTGTTTGAAAGTGAAGGCTATAATTGGAGTGGTGAGAAAAAGTTGTCACACAAGATGCTGAAACGTAGCTAGAGCAACACTCACAACCAGTCATCATAAGCCCACTAGTAAGTATTATTGATGGCAGGTGATTGAGATCTTGTGTGTTTGACTCTAGTTTTGATCTAGATCCTATGTTCAATGATGAATAAGGAGTAGATAGATATGTTATAGAAAAGAAGTGGTAAACATTCTATTCTATTTATGTGCACTGATTATTTGTGTGTGTGTGTTTTTGACTTTAACACTTTTGGTACCAGAACCGGAGTTTATGCCTACTAACCCTTTTGTCTATTTTTAGTAGGAAACCTATGGGCCGCAATCTTGCACTTTATGATACCCTTCCTTTCCAGGTGTTGGATGGAGAGTGATGTTGTCTTGATCACCTTTTATGTTTTACTGATCTCAGTTTGTTAACTGAAATTCAGTTTATTTATTAACTACATGTAGTGCTATTGTACAAGGGAAGCCTTCAAGCCGGTTGGGATTCACTAATTCCCTGCCGACTGAAGCCCCTTGTCTCTAAGCCATAGAGATCTACATCCACCTTCTCCTGTGATTATCAGCAGGGCATCGTGGGCCGGACGATTATCCCGGACTCCACCAAGCACCAAGACGGGTCCGTCGCCAAGACAACCTGCACCCAGAATCCGCGAGGAGACCACGCCTGAACCGTGCCATCCCGCGAAGCCGTAATAGGAACGACTGGGAGCTACTCTCACCTGACGAGCAAGCCCAGAACTTCAAACAGCTAAGTCTACCTGACTGCGCCAATCATTTGAACTTTCCTACGGACAATGAAGATAATTAGTAACCCTTCCGGCATGGGGCGAACCTTATAGAAAGACAAAAGTCTTGTGAATCCTTTCGGATTTCATTGTGTTTTTATCCATATTTTGTTTTGGCGCCATTGAGCTGCTTTATTATTATTGTTGCATAATCTTATGCAGATTTTGGGAGTAAATAAAATACAAGTGTCAAATAATCCTGAACCCTTTGGTCAGACTGATGAGAGTGGGAGTCTTGTAATTTCATGTAAAACCCTACTTCTCTCTGTCTGCCATTTAGAGCAATTCAACCACTTGTATTTCTTACAACCATACGAGCCAGAACCCGGGCACAAATATAAATTTATTAGATGAAAAGGGGCCGGGAAAGTTGCTCATCTCCCATACCCTAGAGAAGTGGGCTAAAGGCAAATTTTCTAAAGTCTTCCCTAGAGACTTAGCCTTTTAACCCATTACCTCGTCACATCTAATTGGGGGCTCGCGTCCGGGATATTTTTTTCATAAAGTCTAACAAATTTCAATTCAAACTGTAGTTCCTTTTCAAAACTTATCTTGTGTCCACTGGGAAAGTTATTGTGATTTGGTTCACTGTGTTTTGATTTGATTTGTTTGAATGCTATTTATGACTTTATTTTGATGTGCATGCTATTTCTGTTTATGTTGAAATAGTTAAGTGTTGTTTGATACATTCAACTCAGCAACTTTGTTTTTATTTTGAATAGTTGTATTTACAACCATGGCTGAGATTGTTAAACTTAGGAGGGAACTTAAAGAATGGGGAGAATCTCTAGGATTGTCAGGCCAAGAGTTAGCCAATTTTGTCATATCTGAATATGACAAAGACAAAGCTCGGGAGGCTCAAGAAGCTGATAAAACTCGCGAGGCTCAAGAGGCTGATAAAGTCCGCGAGGTGGCTGAGAAAGACAAACAGAGAGCTCATGAGGCTCAAGAGGCTGATAAAGTCCGCGAGGAGGCTCAGAAAGACAAACAGAGAGCCCATGAGGCTCAAGAGGCTGATAAAGCTCGCGAGGCTCAACAAGCAGATAAAGATCGCGACGCTCAAGAGCAAATCCGTACTCATGAGTTAAGGCAGAGACAACTAGTGCAGGATGCCAAAAATCAAGAACTCGAACTTGAGGCCACTGAGCGAGAAAAAGCGCGAGACCATGAACTAGCTATGAAGCAGCTTGAAAACTCAGCAGACTCTGAGACTGCTGCCCCTCAAAATTTTCCCCCTCCCATTCATACCTCAGCCATGACCTTCACATTGGAGGCATTCAATGAGGCAACAGAGTCTATCGATGCATTCCTCGATAGATTTGAAAGACTGGCCCAGGAATTTGAGCTTGCTCCGGAAAAGTTCAACCTCAAGCTTGCCCAAAGTCTCAGGGGTGTGGCTTATGAGGTGTACAGTAAACTTCCGTCAAGCCAAATTACCGACTACCCAGCTTTGAAAGAAGCCCTGCTCAACAGATACGAGTTGACAGCTGACGCCTACCGGAAAAAGTTCCGGTCAACCAGAAAAGGTAGGGGAGAGTCCTATGCCCAATTCTCAGATAGACTGGGGAACTATCTGACTAAATGGGTGTCCCTTTCGGCCAAAACTGAGTCCTATGAGGATCTCAGGGAACTGATGGTTGGCGAGCAACTGCGCGAAACCATGTCCCCAGAGTTACGCACCTTTACTGCCGAACAAGGTGCCACAACTCTGGCTGACCTCATCCAGCTAAGTGACCGGTACACTCTAGCCCATGATGAACCTAGCGCCCCTAAAAGGCCAAAACTACAGCAAGTAGTTGGGTCCACTGCTTCACAGCAGAGCAGGTTTAACCCCAACTCCAACAGTGGGTCAAACAGTTCTACCCATGAACGACAACCACTGGGACAACCCTTGTTCTGCTCATACTGCAAGTCGAACACCCACAATCGGGATGACTGCAGGAAACTTGCTTACAAGCGGCAAAATGTTGCAACTATGCAAGTCGTCTCGACTTCGCAGAATTGCACAAACCCCTCCCCAGTACAGTGTCCAGGCACACCGTCAGTCGTACATTCCTCCTCATGGACAGGCGACTGTCAACAACATCCCTGTTCAGTGTCTCTATGACACTGGACTGTCATGCGACGCCATTGTCTGCGGATCCCTAGTCCCCGCGTCAGCATACACGGGAGACTTCATCTCTCTGCAAGGCCCTGATGCTGCAATCCCCCCATCCACTTTGCCAGTCGCCATAATCAATGTCGACACCAGATATGTTAAGGGACCCATCAAGGCAGTGCTCATGGACAGTCCTGTCTATGACCTCATACTGGGATCACAGTATGTGTTTTTAGGGCACCCCTCTCAACCTGCTATTGTTTCAGCAGCATTCCCTTCTCCCCAATCCACAAACCAACTCCCTCCCTCCTTCCCAAAGAGCAAATCTCCCTCAGCAGGGAAGAAACCTCTCAACGCGGCAAACCAAATTGCCGCGCGAGCCAATCCAGATTGTCCCAAGTCCCCAAGTCCGCCACAACTTGGAAAATCCTTCCCAAGGAATGTCCGCCTAACGACCCAAGACCACTCGCCACAGGTACCTCAGGTGAAAGGCAGCACTGTACCCACAAACACCCACCGAAGGTACTATCGGGACAGGCCGCCGCACGTACAGCCGTCACCTACCCCTCCCTTTCAGCGAGTGGCAGTCGACTTGGTCGGGCCTCTACCTAAACGGAAGAAGAAATTCCGGTATATAGTCACCGTGGTCGACATATGTACCATGCAGTGCGATGCCGCCCCAATCTCCTCACTTGATGCTAGTCAGATAGCTGCGGCACTCAAAGCCATTTTCGCCCGAATCGGCCTACCAAACCACATCATCAGCAATGATGAATCCAGGCTAAAGGGGAAACTCAGGCAAGAGGTGTTTGCTATTCTGCAATCAACCTTGGGACAACTCAACACAGGATTGCCGCACCAACCTCAGTCGGAATCCATTCCACTGATCTCTAACCCACCTGCTCCTTTGAACTCTGTGTTGCGACCAGATGTTCCACCATTCCAGCCGACCCAGTCTCCCCACTAATTTGTCCCTGTCGCCCAAGTCGAAAGTGGAGTCGGCGTTCCACAGGAAGATTCCCGGTACCAGAATCTTTTCTTCGGGGGGCCTCTGTGACGTAAGTGTCCCGCGCGACCCACTTTCTTTTTTTCTTATCTATACCCACCCCCCCCCCCTTCTCCCCTCCCCCCCCCCTCGCCTTTACATTTCTCTGTCCAGCCGCCACGTTAATTGCCCCGCTGCTTCAAACGAACGCCGCGGAAGGGCGTTATCTCTTTCTCCCTGGTCAGCACGTACCATCTACCGAGGTTATCTCCCTTCATTTCCCCCCCCCCCCCCCCCCCCCCCCCCCCCCCCCCTTTTCTACCGTCACATCACAAGAAAGTGACCACCACAGTCGGCCCCTTTCAACCCCTTCCTTTCTGAGCACGAGAAAGATTTGAATGTCGGCACGTGATAAGGATGTAATAGGCGCGTGATTGTTCAGTACATTTAGAACAGCAAAATTGTGACGTGTGGACTGTAATACACCAATAGCAGGCTTTCATTGTTTGAAAGTGAAGGCTATAATTGGAGTGGTGAGAAAAAGTTGTCACACAAGATGCTGAAACGTAGCTAGAGCAACACTCACAACCAGTCATCATAAGCCCACTAGTAAGTATTATTGATGGCAGGTGATTGAGATCTTGTTTGTTTGACTCTAGTTTTGATCTAGATCCTATGTTCAATGATGAATAAGGAGTAGATAGATATGTTATAGAAAAGAAGTGGTAAACATTCTATTCTATTTATGTGCACTGATTATTTTGTGTGTGTGTGTTTTTGACTTGAACACTTTTGGTACCAGAACCGGAGTTTATGCCTACTAACCCATTTGTCTATTTTTAGTAGGAAACCTATGGGCCGCAATCTTGCACTTTATGATACCCTTCCTTTCCAGGTGTTGGATGGAGAGTGATGTTGTCTTGATCACCTTTTATGTTTTACTGATCTCAGTTTGTTAACTGAAATTCAGTTTATTTATTAACTACATGTAGTGCTATTGTACAAGGGAAGCCTTCAAGCCGGTTGGGATTCACTAATTCCCTGCCGACTGAAGCCCCTTGTCTCTAAGCCATAGAGATCTACATCCACCTTCTCCTGTGATTATCAGCAGGGCATCGTGGGCCGGATCTTATCCCGGACTCCACCAAGCACCAAGACGGGTCCGTCGCCAAGACAACCTGCACCCAGAATCCGCGAGGAGACCACGCTTGAACCGTGCCATCCCGCGAAGCCGTAATAGGAACGACTGGGAGCTACTCTCACCTGACGAGCAAGCCCAGAACTTCAAACAGCTAAGTCTACCTGACTGCGCCAATCATTTGAACTTTCCTACGGACAATAAACATAATTAGTAACCCTTCCGGCATGGGGCGAACCTTATAGAAAGACAAAAGTCTTGTGAATCCTTTCGGATTTCATTGTGTTTTATCCATATTTTGTTTTGGCGCCATTGAGCTGCTTTATTATTATTGTTGCATAATCTTATGCAGATTTTGGGAGTAAATAAAATACAAGTGTCAAATAATCCTGAACCCTTTGGTCAGACTGATGAGAGTGGGAGTCTTGTAATTTCATGTAAAACCCTACTTCTCTCTGTCTGCCATTTAGAGCAATCCAACCACTTGTATTTCTTACAACCATCTGGACGAGCCAGAACCCGGGCACAAATATAAATTTATTAGATGAAAAGGGGCCGGGAAAGTTGCTCATCTCCCATACCCTAGAGAAGTGGGCTAAAGGCAAATTATCTAAAGTCTTCCCTAGAGACTTAGCCTTTTGACCCATTACCTCGTCACATCTACCCATGAGACGAATGCTAGACATTAACGCTCGTCTCATGGGCAAAATGAGACTGACATTTGCTTCATTTCATGAGATAATTGGGGTGGGCTTCTTACCCGCCCATGCGCTTTTTACCCCGTCTTCCCCTACGTGCAATTGCCAATTAACCCCTATCGCCGCCAGCCATTTTTGAGCCAAAAAATTACCATTGCATTTAACTGCGAGTGGGTAGAGAAAATTTGTATCTGCAATATTGGGAATTCCTCTGCGACATGTATAACATTAGGTTTATCCTTACCTCGCAAAGTTAAG
>CM065683.1:21507644-21515144 GCA_017654935.2 Phymorhynchus buccinoides
TTACAGTGCGTAATATTATGCATGTAAGCTGACAGTTTTCATGCCTACCACCCCCCCCCCCCCCCCCCCCCCCCCCCCCCCCCCCCCCCCTCTTTCTTGTTCAGTCACTGCACCTCCGCACTCGCCCACGCATACGAGTAGGCCAATGAACACACACATTCAGATATGCTCTCTCTCTCTCTCTCTCTCTCTCTCTCTCACACACACACACACACACGAGCGCGCGCGCACCTGCTTACGCACGCGGCTCCCTTGAACACAAAGCCTTGATAAATAAAAGAACAAACCAGGTTTTATAGATAGGGTCACGCCACGAAACGAAAGCGACCCTTGTAGATAGTAAATGTCAAAATGATGATGATGACGACGACGACGATGATAGTGATGACGACGACGATGATGATATTGATGATGATAACGACGATGATCATGGCGATCAAAAAAATGATTTTGATGATGATGGTCATGATGATGATGAAGACGAAAAAGGAGACGATCGACGTCGAAAAACCCTGATAATGATGACAGATGATGATAATGATGACTAATGATGATGATGATGATGATCGATGATGATGACGACGATGATTCACCTCTTCATTTTGGGGGTGCAAAATATGTCACTGGATATAACGAGCATTACCCTTTCATAAATAATGCACAAACATGGGCGTATCAAGCGTTACTTCTTTATTAAGAAAAAAGTAGTCAAATCTGGGTTTGACAAACGTTACTAATGTAGATATAATATTCAAGTCAAGTCAAGTCAAGTCAAGTCAAGTATACTTTATTATCTCAACAGAGAAATTACATTCAGGTGCAACATCAAATCATTTTAAAAACATATCACAAAACAATCGCAGAAAGCACGATAACATTAAGACACATGGGATTAAATTAGGAACATATGTAAAGCAATCAACAACACAATCCACAGAAGCATAATAACACACGCCTAATACTAAGATACATGGGATCAGATTATGAGCATTCAAACCAAGACTACAATTATCAACCAAGACCACCATTTCACAGAGTATCGCTGCACATCATGAATAAATTACCGTATACATCTCTTTAAAATGGGATTACATTAGAAGCATATGATGATGATGATGACGACTCACCTCTTCATTATTTTGGTGCAAAATATGTGGATATAACGAGCATTACCCCTTCATAAATAATGCACAAACATGGACGTATCAAGCGTTACTTCTTTATTAAGAATAAAAGTAGTCAAATCTTGTTTTGACAAACGTTACTGACAAACGTTACTAATGTAGATATAATGTTCAAGATGATGATGATAATTCGCCTTGCCTTAATTCTGTGTCAGACCAATTGACATAGACTAGAACACCAAGGCTACACCAAAATGTTGTTATGCTATGCCTAGTTATGCGGGGATTGTCTTCAACCATGACAAGCTACTAGCATAACATCGTCAGTCTCCTAAATTCCCACGTAGCTGCCCATTTGGCGCGGTAATCAAAAACGGTCACACACGTAATGTTCTCATCCGTAACTGATGCATTTGTACCATAGTGTTCAAGTGCTAAGGCTGATCCCTGGAGGTTTTTTTTAGCCAGGGTATGACAACAACATGACATGATGATGATGATGACAATTCATCCTTTCATATATTTTTTTCCGAAACAAGTGGATGTTAGCTTTGTGTGCACGCCGAAAAATGTTTTTCTTTTCATGTGTATTTGAAGACAATAAATAATTGTGAATTAACGAGCATTAGTACCCTTTATAAATAGTGTATGAATCTGGACGTAACAAGCGTTACTTCAAATATAAAAACAAATCGTCTTCCACTGCATTCCCCCAATGATGCTGAAAATAAAAACTATATAGGTTATAGTGATCTAACGCCAACACTTTTGAAACTATGAGCACTTGTTTTCGGAGCCCCCTCAGCTCCCACTCTCACTGTGCTATTGGCTCCTTCAAAATGTCACGTGCAGCATCTCTCCTGGGACTAAGGACAAATTCTGCCAAGTAAGTTTGTTCAGATTGGTTCAGTGGTTTAGGCACTATGACGTGGAACACATTTCGGTCACACACGCACTGACATCCGCACACGCCAACACACACAGCTCGTCCCATTGCAAAGTACTCCCGTTCCTATAGAACTAGGACTACAACAACAAAAAGGTAGACAAATCATGTAAGCTCAGCCCCCCCCCCCCCACCCCGTGGGGATACCGGGGGGGGGGGGGGGGGTCTTTTGTATAAATAGTTCCCCCACCTTCTGGAAGTTCTGTGCTTGTAACTTCCTCTAATCTGTCACTCTCTTTGACTCTGCCTTTCCCTTTGCTTACTGACTGTCATCTACTATCTTTCTGTCTTACCGGTCCATTCTCCTGCCTTTGTTTTTCTTTTTTTCACGAAACACTTTCAAAACCATTCCCTCCAGCCGAAGTCGGACTTGCTGGGTCTAACTGTTTCTTAGTTAGGCGCATAACGCATCTGCGCTCATAATTGACATGAAACTGTCTGAGCGACCGAAGAAGAAGAAGATGTAAGCTCAGGTAGGCCTATTATGTTCAAGAAGATGATGACTATGTTCATGATGATGATTTTCATGTCTGTATATATGCAGACTGAATGTAAGAAGGAACCCCCCCCCCCCCCCCCCCCCCCCTCACCTTTAGCGGAGCGACCCAATTCCTACCCCATCCCACCCTAATCTTGCAGGCCCGTCATTGAGACAGAAGGCAGTTTTCAATATAATGAGACACTGACTGGACCCTCTGTCTCTGTCTCTCTCTGTGTGTTTGTGTGTGTGGTGTGTGTGTGCGTGCGTGCGTGGTGTGTGTGTGCGCGCGCGCGCGTGTGCGTATGCGTATGTGTGCGTACGTGTGGTGTGGTGTGTGCATGCGAGCGCGAGCCGTTTCCGACCATGACCTCCAGGAAACAAAAGAAGTCCGGGAAAACTGGATCAGTACAGTGGCACCTCCCTTATAAGACTCCCTCCCACATAAGTCCCACTTCTCTGAGACATTGCCCTTCTTTGTAAGTATTAAAATGACCTCCCTTATAAGACCCCTCCCTTATAAGACCTTCAACAATCATCCAAAATGAGGAACACTGATGATATTACAGTGGAATTACCTCCCTCATAAGACCTTCAACAATCATCCAAAATGAGGTTTTAAAGGGAGGTAATTCCACTGTAATATTATCAGTGTTTCACAACTGCGACGATGCCTCAGTGCCAAGGGGACGTCACCACCCTCTAAAAGCCGAAATGACTTTTATTAGAGGATAACCTATGGCTATAGTAACTAGCTAACCCTCAAGGCTGCAGCACGAAGAGCGAGTCACACACCACTGAACACGAAGCAAGTCAGCCCAGAACCTCCATTGCACACATACCGTTGTGCCGCGGTGCTCCTTGGCTGGGCTCCAAATGGATGAGCTGGCTTGTTGGCAGAGGACGCAGAACGTAATCATCCAATGTCTTATTTCTCTCTGCTGTGCATTCATTATATTGCGCGCGCGCGCGCGCACGCACGCACACGCACACACACACAACAACAACATACAGTATTTATACGACGCTGAATCTTGATAGAAATCAAATCAAAGCGCACACACACGTTAGCATTCAAAGCGCATTCAAACACAAACGCAATACAAAGCGAACACACACGGATAACATAAATGGAATATAGCAGAAACACACACACGCACACAGAGCAAAACAGGTAAAGATGGGTGGGTGATGGGGTTAAGAATGGTGACCCCTGGCTAAAAATCCCTTGTCAGGTATATATGTTACAGTAAATTTACCAAGCCAGTAAATTTGCAAATTTCCTGAAAATGTTAGGAAATTTGCAAAATCCCTGAGTCAGTGAAACAGGAAATTTGCAAATTCCCTGAAAATGTTAGGAAATTTGCAAATTTCCTGGTTTTGTAAATTTACTGTAACATGATATATATTTATCATTGCATATAATAATGCATCAGTTCCGGCATAACACTCTTAGTGTTATGATATGTGCATGTCACGGGAAAATTCGGAATCTTCCCGGGAAAAATCGGAATTCTGATTTTCCCCGGGAAAATTCCGATTTTCCCCAAGGCTGGAAAGATTCCGAATCTTCCCGGGAAGATTCCGAATTTTCCCGGGGAAATTCTGAATCTTCCCAGCCTTGGGGAAATTCCGAATTTTCCCGGGAAGATTCCGAATTTTCCCAAGTAAGTAGCTGCATGCCATAGAAAACGATTCAGTTACAATTCAAAAACATTTAGAGCCCAAATTATTTTGTAGTGATCACAATGCACTTAACACAAATACATTAGGAATTCGTGCACAAACATACCTAATTATCAATGATGGATTTGTACCTAATAATGTTGAATATTCCACATGAAATACCACTAAGAAAGATATGTTTTATTGGTAAATTACTGTATGAAATATAAATAGTGTATCAATTATATCAGATTTTTGCGATACCTTTCCATGGCAAGTTCTTTGCAGGTGTTCCATAAACTTTTGTGAAGGCGTGTGAGTGTTTAGTTTGATAACAAAAAGGACAGGACTTGAAAATCGTGCGAGGGCACATCTCTTCATATACCTCGCTGCCTGTAGGTGTCTGTCTCACCGGTTCATCTGTATGAATATGAGTCACAATGTTGTGTTGCTTTGCTTCACACTACGAGACAATAAAAACATCTATCTCTCTCTCTCTAAGTGCGTAGGCCTACAGCATGTATGTGTGTTCCGTGTGTGTGTGTGTGTGTGTGTGTGTGTGTGTGTGTGTGTGTGTGTGTGTGTGTGTGTATGTGTGTGTGTGTGTGTGTGTGTGTGTGTGTGTGTGTGTTTAGGAGTATGTGTATGAATGTGTGTGTGAGCGCGCGCTCGCGTGTGTGTGTGTGTGTGTGAGTGAGTGAGTGAGAGTTTGTATGTGTGAAGGTGAGGATATGCATGTATGTGTATTTGCAAGGGTGAGAGTTTATGCATGCATGTATGTATGTAAATAGTTATGTGTGTATGTATGTAAATAGTTATGTATTTAGTTTAATGTGTATGTCTTGAAGTAGCATTTATTTATTTATTGTATTTTGTATTCATTTGATTGTTTATTCATTTGATTATTTGTCATGTTATTCTTGCCATGTCATGATAGGGGCTGTGGGCCTAAATCAGTAAACATTTCTGAGTTCTGAGTTATCTCTAAGTTATAGGTCGCGTGTGTGTGTATGTGGGGGGTGGGGGGCGTGCGCGCGCGCGCGCGTGCTGTTGACTGAAAAACTGACGATTTTGATTTGTACACCCATCTGCTGG
Source organism: Phymorhynchus buccinoides (assembly GCA_017654935.2). NCBI lineage: Eukaryota > Metazoa > Mollusca > Gastropoda > Neogastropoda > Raphitomidae > Phymorhynchus > Phymorhynchus buccinoides. The sequence goes on from CM065683.1 coordinate 21,512,953, forward strand.
TTTTCCTGGGTTAGTGTCAGTGCTCGATACCCCTTCTTCCCAATATGGCTCCAACCCACCTGCGTGCGCATCTCGACCATTCCAACGGAAGTGTCGCCATCTTAGTCCTTATTTGTGTGTAAACAAAGTGAAAATGTTATCTAAATGTGTAAAGAAAACATCCAGATGTTATAAATACAGTTTATTAAGTTTCGAATTGGAACAGCCAAATACGCAGCATCGATCTGGCTTCTTTTTTTAAAAAGTAAGGACTAAGATGGCGGTCTCCCATAATATGGCGCTCCTTGTGGCCGGATATGACGACACGTGGGTAAAGCCATTGAAACGAACCTATATGTTTAGTCCATAAAATGTATTATGCTCTCTCTCTCTCTAGGCCCAGCCTAAATTCTTTTCCTTGTAAAATAAAGTTTCTGAGTCTCTCTCTCTCATATTAGTTATAGGTCGCGCGCGCGCGCGCGTGTGTGTGTGTATATATGTGTGTGTGTACACAGGCGTGAGTGCGTGCCTGTGTTCGTGTGTGCGCTTTTGTGCACGTGCGTATGGTTGGGAGTAAGCTTATAGTTAAAACATGTGTTGTGATTTATGTTTTATGTTGTTTGGATTTTGTTATATTTGACTGTTATATACAGCATTATGAATCATTTGAATATTATTGTTTACTATCATTATTATCATATAATTATTACTTTTGTTTGTTAATATTCCTGTCGTCATTCTTGATGAAGAGGCTTATTCAGTTCATCCACATTCAACATTTCAAGTTTCAAGTTTTTCTCTGCCACACAGAATTCATGTAACTTCGATGTAAGCTTGGGAAGATTCGGAATTTTCCCGGGAAAAATCAGAATTCTGAATTTTACCGAGACCAATCCGGGAAAAATCAGAATTCCAATTTTTCCCGGGAAGATTCCGAATTTTCCCAAACTCGGGACAATTCGGAATTTTCCCGGATTCCAATATTTCCCCTGACATGCACATATTATATGCGCAATTTCCGTACCGCGGCGGAAAAACCATCCGCAAACCAAGGAAAAGAAAGGAAGAAACAAGCGGATTGGTTTCCGTGTGCCGTGCGCACACTCCTTCATATTTCCTACTTTTACATTTTGTTGTTGCGGATTGCGGATGGACTTCTGTGTGGAAGTTGTGCATAAATGAGCTCTCAGCCTATAAAGCCCGTGCACACGATAGACGCGGAAACCTCTCAAAAATCAGCAAAGAAGTAAAAGAAAGAAAGGAAATATGGTTAGTTAGTTAGTCTGTATAAAATATAGTCCCGTCAACAGCCATGGTCATCTCAGGACTGTCTCCGCATAAAGCGGTTCGACCACGTATAACAAAACACACATCAATGAATCTTAACAACGTTCAACAACCTGAAAACGTAACCAAAAATATGATAGTACAATTCATCAGGCATGAAAACTACTGTTCCCAAAAAGAAAGGAGATTTTGTCAGCCGATAAATCCTTCCACCCGGATTTTCAGCTGACGTCAGAAGTTTTGTTGAGCGAGGGGGGAGGGCTCCTGTTGCCCCAAAAGATTTCCGGCACAAATAACTAACGTCAGAACTTTTGTTCAGCGGGGGTGGGTGCTAATCTGTTCCAAAAAAATGAATCGGCGGTGCTGTCTTCTTGCCTCATTTCTTCTTTTTCACCCATTCTTCGAGCACGGCTTGCTCTTCAGACGCCATTTTGGAAGTGATGACGTCGGGAGGAGGAGAAGGCGCAAAACGATGATCGTGCCATTTAAAGACCCAGCATGCCGAGTTTTTATTCGATTTTCGATTTTTTTTTTTTTTAGGCGGAGATTTTTTTTTATAGGCGGAGATTGGTTGATTTCGGAAAAAAATTAGGCGGAGAAGGCGGAGAAAACGGAGATGTTTTCATGCCTGATTCATAACATACATGACACCTCCATCATTGTACTGTATAGCCCATAAATCTAGACAGTGCTGGAAACGTCGAGCCATTCCGCTCTGCTTATTGGATCCAGGTTATAAAAAAACCCAGTATAAAAGGATAAACATATTCTAGTAAATTAAAAAAATACATCTGTATCGTTAAAAATGCGGGACTTTCCTGGAGTTGCACTGCCTCCGGGCATTGCCTCCAGGATCGTTCCCACCATCTTTATATCTACTAATGTCCCATTATGTGTCTGTTTCAGACCGGAGGATGTTAAACGGA
>CM065683.1:21522644-21567644 GCA_017654935.2 Phymorhynchus buccinoides
CTTCTTTCCCCCATTTACTCTGTGAAACAAGGGGCTAATAATGAGATGAAAAAAGCAGGCAATCATAAGTCAATTAATATAAAAATGTTTGCTACATTTAATTCTAAACTATACATCGAAATACATGATCTCAAACACGTGATACAACGCTTGCTCTCACACGCATACAGAATATTTTGCGCATTGTATGCATGCTGGACACTTTCTATATTTAGAGAACAGATCAAGCCCATTTATACACACACGCACACACTTGAATGCCAAGAACACGCACCAATATTTACAAAATCACACACACACATGCACGCACTGATGAGGGAGGGGGGGGGGGGTAAATTTCGACCAAATGACAACTTTTTTGTTGCCACTGGGTTTAACGTATTCTAAGTGCATGGGCACACGGGACCTCGGTTTATCGTCTCATCCGAAAGACTCTACGTTCAGACCGTTAAGGCCTAGTGCAGAATGAGAGGAAAAAATCCCCTGTACCCAGGTGCGAACTCGGGTTTACTTGACACGAAGCGAACGCGATACCACTGTGCCACTCTACACTGCCACGCTTAAACTCTCGCCATCAAGGGTGTCAATAACCCTACTTGCAGTGGCCAATACCAGCTTACAAACAACCATATCACATTGTACGAAAGCAAAGAACACTCTTTTCAGCTCATTATAGTCTTTGAAATTAAAACATGAACACTATCAATGTTTTGAACTGCGTGTGCAATCATGTGACTGGGGCAAAACATGGCGATCTGTGACCTGAACAAACAGTGCTGAAGAAGCAAGATAGAAAATAACTTGCACGTCTCAATGCTAAAAATCAGTTTTATCCCCTACTTTTTCTTCTACAATCACACGGACATGTTTTTGTTTTTTTCATTTTCGTTTTTTTGTTCTTAACCCTTTTGCCGCCCATGTCATATTTATGCACCAAAATTTTTTAACACCCATGTCACTTTAACCCTTACACTGCCCCGTCACGAATATTTCCGTCAACTTCCGGTAACCTATAAACTGCCCCATCACGGAAATATCCGTCATAGGGTTATTCTAAGAGTTTCCCGTTTTCTATCCATACGCTTTTCGCAGTATGTTCGAATGCATGTGAGAGTGTTCTCAAAGGATATTATATTCCATCCCCGTTCAGAAAAGCATAGGTTATATTCACTTTTATTCAGAGTTTTGTGATAGACTCGGCAACCTAAAACGGCTTGGCAAATAGTTGCCCTGGAACCGGAACCGGGCTCGGCAGTGAAGGGGTTAAAGGCATCAAATCAGGGTCTGTTATCCAAAGACCCCATTTTCTTAATTTTGGGAGATAAGGATCTAGACATTCCTCTACACATGTCGCACAGCGGAGGAATCCTCAATATTGTAGACATTATTTTTTTTCTCTACCCAGGTAAGCTTAATGGAAATTTGAGGCTGAGAAAAGGCTGGTGGTGAAATGGTTAAACCGAAGGGCGTACAGATCCCTAATCCCCCCCCCAAAAAAAACAAACTTAAAACCCTGGAAAAAAATTCGTGCCAATATTTAATGGAATGGTCGGTGGGTCAGCCCATCCTCCTATCAAGCATGGTTAGAACCTGTTCCCCACAGTCCCCCCCCCCCCCCCCATGATCTTGACACTTTAACCCTTTCACCGCCAGCCATATTTCAGCCAGGCCAGACATTTCCATTAAATTTACCTGGGTAGAGAACAAAATCCATATGCAGTATTGTGGATTCTTCTGTGACTTATATATAAAATAAGGTCTATCCTTACTTCCCAAAACTAAGACAATAGGGTCTTTGGATAATAGACCCTAATTTGATGCCTTTTAATGACATACGTGTCAAATCACTGTGGTGCTAAAATGCGACTTTGGCGGTGAAAGGGTTAAGGTAATGAAACAAACAAAACACACCATCAAAAACCTCGCACCAAATGGCAGTCAAGAAAGTCAAATAGTGGCGGCTATTGCACCGTAGCAGACTACCACACAACCGGCCTGTTTTAAAGACCCACTGACCCACCACGATTAAGTCCCTTGTTTTTTTTTCTGGGTAGCTGAGACCCACATAGAAATTCCCCCAACTTCAAATTGAGGCTGCTCTTTAAAATGATGTTTCGTTTCCAACTTGGGGGCATTTGTATGGGAGTCAAACCTGGTCAAAACAAGATTTCTTACCAGCTATAAGAGGGAAAACTCGTGAAACCCATGATTTTGACACGTGATCTGGTGGGTCTTTAATGGAACACACCATCCTATAAAATGGAGCTGTCACAACGAACGACAGCACCTCATTTTCTCAGATATCACCAATCTCCTTAGATCAAATTGAGTGCAACACAGGCCATTTGCCGTCCCCTTGGATGCGTGTCTTTAGACCATATCCGATTCAACGAAACCATGGCATCAAATCAGACCATGTCAATAAATTCTATCAGAAGTCTTGATACACAAGGAATCTGATTAAACCAAACTTTCGCAGTCAAGATTAATTTCATTGGTTTCCTGCGTCTCTTAAACAGGGAACACTTTGATTGCCTCACACAGTCTCGTTTCTGAACTTTTCTATGGTGTCATTGAAACCTGTCGTTCTCGTATCCTGCATCTCATTAACTACAATCACCATCATTAGCTCAGAATTTCAATGCATTCATTTCACGGGCCAATCCGACTCCTTCATCCATTTTTCCCTGATCTTGTTGGGGTACGCCATTCCTCGATTCCTGCACCCGATTAGCTCAACAAACAGGTACAATCTCATTCAATATGAACACTCTGATTGGCCCAGCGGCTCTCATTCTGTCTTCTGATTGGCTGTTTCAGATTGTCTCCTTCTGGCCTTTCTCCATGATGTTGAATCGCGTTATCCTGGTTTCCTGCATCTCATTAAATGGGGCAATCTGATTGGCTGGTTCAGAAGGTCTCGTTTTGCACTTTTTTCATGATGTCATTGAGTCACGACATCCTGGTTTCCTGCATCTCATTAAATGGAGAAATCCTATTGGCTGATTCAGACAGTCTCGTTCTGGCCTTTCTCAATGATGTCATTGAGTCGGGTCACCCTGGTTTCCTGCATCTCATTAAATGGGGCAATTTGATTGGCTGGTTCAGACAGTCTCGTTTTGCCCCTTTTCCATGATGTCGCTGAGTCGAGTCATCCTGGTTTCCTGCATGGGGATTGGGTTGCCGGGGTGACTGCGGTGGTACAGCTGGATCAGGAGAGAGTACTCCGTGCCCGTGAATTGCGGCCCTTTCTCGGCAATGCCGTTCAGCACGTCCTGCAAACAAAACACCCGTTTGGTTAAAAAAAAAGAAAAGGATTCTTCTTTATATAAAATAAGGTCTATCCTTACTTCCCAAAACCTTTCACCCCAATTTGATGCCAATAGGTGTTAAATCTGTGGTGCTAAAATGCGACTTTTGAAAGGGCACCACAATGTCACATTTTTTGGTTTAGCACCCATGTCACTAAAAGGCATCAAATCAGGGTCTGTTATCCAAAGACCCTGTTCTCTTAATTTTGGGAGGTAAGGATAGGCCTTACTTTAAATATGTCACAGAGGATTCCCCAATATTACAGACAGATTTTTTTTCTCTACCCAGGTAAGTTTAATGGACATTCTTTGCTGAAAAATGGCTGGTGGTGAAAGGGTTAAAAAAATAAAATAAATTGAAAAATGCATCGTTTAACCCTTTCATCGCCACTGTCGCCTCTTGGCACCACAATGATTTAACACCCATGTCACTGAAAGGCATCAAATGAGGGTCTGGTATACAGTGACCTTATGTTCGTAATTTTGGGAGGTAAGGACAGGCCCTATTTCATGCATGTCACAGAGGAATCCCCAATATTGCAGATAAAATCTATTCTCTACCCTGGTAAGTTTAATGGTAAATTTTGGCTGAGGAATGGCTAGCGTTGAAATGGTTAATCAACAAAAATACACAAAAGGAATGGTCAACCTATGGCGATATTTTTCACGCCAGAGGGCAGTCAATGCACTAGGGGCTTATCACGCGATTTTCTTACTTGGGCGTAGTGAGAGAGAGAGTGATGGTAGGACCACTCACTGTCTCTCTCTCTTTCTTTACCCCCAACTAATAATATAGAGAGGATTAGCCCCACACGAGCGTCATGCCCTCTGGCGTGAGAAAAATCGCACTAAGTCTCTCATTAGCATCTTGCTCCCTTTCTGTTGCACTGGCTACTATCTGTCGCTCACAACATTGCATAAACAGCCTAAAAGACAATACCTTAATCAACTTTGGTGGAGGGGAGTTAATTAAAAAAAGAGAGTAATTACCCTTTGTCAATTTCGTCATCTCCTCTCTTGGCCTCACTAAGTCTCTCATTGTTCGTAAATTATTAAGGGGAATAAGCTCATGGTGTGTGTGTGTGTGTGCGAGTGATCTCGCTTGACAGAATTGGTCAAACAGGTCACTTAATTAGGCCATTCTCGCCTCGTGCTAAGTTTGATGAAGGTCTTTTATGTAGAAATACATGGGAAATTTCAAAACTCCTGCAAGGGGGCGGTCCCACCGGAGTGCAGGGGCAGCGCACACACACACACACACACAAACATGGGTGCTCCTGGGAAATTTCAAAACTCCTGCAAGGGGGCGGTCCCACCGGAGTGCAGGGGCAGCGCACACACACACACACACACACAAACATGGGTGCTCCTGGGAAATTTCAAAACTCCTGCAAGGGGGCGGTCCCACCGGAGTGCAGGGGCAGCGCACACACACACACACACACACACATTTACTGCTCTTTTTTTTTAACCCTTTCTATACTAGCACAAGTGCTACATTCCTTTGAATATAATAGCAAATGCTTATATAGGCCCTTTTTTGTTGTACACGTTAGTGTCTGTGTGTGTAAGAAAATCATTGCTGAGAGAGAGAGAGAGAGAGAGAGAGAGAGAGAGAGAGAGAGAGAGAGAGAGAGAGAGAGAGAGAGAGAGAGAGAGAGAGAGAGAGAGAGAGATAATGCATGTATAGATCAACGTAAAGGAGCGAAACTGAATAGAAAAAAAATATAGAAAACAAGATTCCCAAATCTGAGTTTCCAACACTTAAGGAAACATACAGCTCTGATCTCCGGCTTTTTAAAAAAAAAATCAAAAAAAAATAAAATCATTGCTTCTCAAATTCTCATAATCCGGCAACGCCGGCTCTAGGCAATTTAAAAATCTTGCAATTCAGGACATCCTGCAAGAAGGATGCATCAATATGGAAACAGCACTGACGTCAGGACTGAGGTAGAGCAGTTCGTAGAAGTGGCGCGCCCTGTCCAGGTCGGTCTCTCTGGTCAGCGTGATGTTGGTCAGGTTCTGCTGAATGGCCAGAATGTTCCGACACCTGTGGTAACATTCAAGATCAAGATTCTAGGACCACTAGGCCTCGCGGCCTCTTACTGTGTCCTTTCTCATATTTTTCTTTTATTGTTATGATTAGTTAGTGTGGAGTGGCACAGTGGTAACGCGTTCGATGGGTACAGGGGATTTTTCCTCTCACTTTGCACTAGGCCTTACGGTCTGAATGTGGAGTCTTTCGGATGAGACGATAAACCGAGGTCCCTTGTGCCCATGCACTTAGCACATGTTAAACCCAGTGGCAACAAAAAAGTTGTCATTTGGTCAAAATTTACCCCCCTCCTTTCCTTCCTTATCAATCACACAAAAAATCGCATGCACATTTAAAAAAAAAAATTGGGTGGCGCGCCTCTGGCTGCGACGCGCTCTCCAGGTGGGAGCAACCCGAATTTCACAGAGATGCCTCTGTGACTATAAAGTACCTAATAATAATAATAATACCTAATACCTTTTCATATTTTTCTTTTATTGTTATTAATTGGCAAGGCTATGACGATTATTAGAGTATGAATCAATCAAACTGATATCTTAATTCTGTGAATTTAGGGTAGTTGTCAAGGAGGTTTTTAAACTGGTTAGGATTAGGTGCAAGCTTAATGTGGGCTGGGAGGGTATTCCAATGGTTAGTAATTCCGTTAGCAAAAAACGTTTTTCCTTATATTAGTTCTGCTATACTGAGTTAGTATTATCAGTTCATTATTTCTAGTCTTTGTATAGTTAGAAAGTTGGAACACACTTTTGTTAGTGGAATCAGAACTATGGAAAATTTTAAAAGTATAAATCAGGGACGGTATTCATGTCGAGATAGCATGAGACTTAGCATGATGCTAACTTAGAAGCTCTTCCAAAAGTCCTATTAAATCCTATAGGACATTGGAAGAGCTTCTAAGTTAGCATCATACTAAGTCTCATGCTATCTCGACATGAATACCGTCCCAGGTCACCACGCAATCGTCTGTATTTTTGAGATGGCAAATTCAGCTTGCTTAATCTTTCAGCATAGTCTAGCTTCACATTGTTACTATTTATTGATAGTATTATAATAATAATAATAATAATAAACGGATACTTACATAGTGCTTTTTATGAAGCACAAAGCGCTTTACAGTCAGTATTGAAACACTCACACATGCACACACACGCGCGACAGACAGACACGCACGTACGTGCACGCACGCGAGTGAACGCGTTCTTGCACACAGACATACACACACAGACCCACGCACATTTCATCAAACACACAGAAGACTTTTTTTTTCGTCGCCGTAATTCTCATAATTTGACTTTTGTTTCGTAAAAATTACGGCAAAATCGCAAAGGTAAACAGGTCTGCTCTCTCTATCAATCCCTCACTCTTGCCACAGTCAAAAGTTGTTTTGTTCCCTCAGAAGACTTACAATTTAATCTCCATACCTGCCTGTGACTTTGAAAGCAAGTGACATCATACTCACATTTTCTTGATGCCGTTCTCGTTGATCTTCTTCAGGAACTGCACGCTACTGATGAGGATGGAGGACACCAGGTAACCCAGCGTCTCAAAAATGTACCTGGACACACACCCACGCCGTACTTATCGCTTCAAATGCATCACAAAAAAAAGGAGAAGTTCTCTTCTTCAATCACACTCATTAGCTGCAAAAAAACAAAACAAAAAACCCACAACAAAAATCACAAAACCCCCCACATATTCATTCATCAAACATTGAACTTAACTCATTCAAGTCGTTCCGGCCATATATGTCCTGAATTAATAGATAGCTGTCAGTTTGATGCATTTGCTTCAAGGGAAGTAAATCTGTATGCACACCATACCTTGGTCACTTCTAAACTCGCTTCGCTCCCTTAGACCACAATTTTGACTCTGACTTTGCTTTTGTAGTGGTTTGTTGTGGGGAAACCAATCGGTGTAGAGTTTTTCTATATAAAGTCTATATATATAAAAAAAAGGCTGATCTAGCACTTCCCTATGTGTAAACCTGAAGTAAAAACTTTGTGGTCTAAGGGAGCGAAGCGAGTTTAGAAGTGACCAAGGTATGATGTACACACAGATTTACTTCCCTTGAAGCAATTGCATCAAACTGACAGCTATCTATTAATTCAGGACATATATGGCCGGAACGACTTGAATGAGTTAAGTTCGCCTGTGACTCAAACTTCATGGGATGCAGTTTCTGAGATAACATTTTCCATACTCCTTGGATCTTTGTCGTTGTTCTAGTACAGACAGACAGACAGACAGACAGACCGAGAAATATAGAATTAGAAATCAACTGACTTGAACTTCTTGATCCGCAGACTCTGCAGTAACACCTTTTCTATGATACTTAGAACTTGGTTGTTCTAGGACAGACAGACAGACGGATGGACAGACAGACAGACTCTGCAGTAACACCACTACTATCATACTTTGAACTTGGTTGTTGTTCTAGGACAGACAGACAGACAGACAGACAGGCCAACTGACTTGAACCTTTTGGGCTGAAGACTCTGCAGTAGCACCACTGAACTTTGAACTTGGTTGTTGTTTTAGGACAGACAGACAGACAGACAGACAGGCCAACTGACTTGAACTTTTTGGGACTGAAGACTCTGCAGTAGCACCAGTACTATCATACTTTGAACTTGGTTGTTGTTTTAGAACAGACAGGCAAACCAACTGACTTGAAATGTTTGGGCTGCAGACTCTGGGACAACACAGTCATTATCCAACACATTCAGGTCTTTATTGTTGTTCTAGGTCAGACAGACAGACAGACAGACAGACAGATAAACAGACAGGCCAACTGACTTGAACTTTTTGGGCTGCAGACTTTGGGAGAGCACCTCCTCCATACTGCTGAGGTCTTTGTTCAGCTTCAGGACGTTGGAGTCAGGGTCAAGGTCATCAATGGGGCCCGCATAGTTTGACTGCAACACAGATATATTATTCATTCATCAAATTTTGCAAACACACAGGTACTGGTAGTTAGGTTCGAAAAATGAAGGTCACTGGTCAAAGGTCAAGGTCACTGGAGCAGAAAATGTGCCACACAGCTGGTGATGTAGTGTCTTAACGCTCAAGTTGGTCTAAACATCTTTATTCAACAATTTCACATGAAATAAACAATAACGAGGTTAGTGGGTAGCAACAAGCATAAAGCTTATATCGTACCCCTACCCAATACAATTAAACATAATTCAATAGACGGAGTGTGTATTCTCACCAACTAGAAAACACATTCATATCATTTTTTTCAATATTCAAAAACAAACTGAACAAGATAGAAAACCGGAAAAGAAGCAAAAGAGTGATATTACGCGAAGAATGACAAGAAGAAAAAAAAAAGAAGAAAAAAGAAGTTGAGAGACGGATGAGTTAACAATAGGATAACTCAATATAACTTATTAAACTTGCTACCAACGTGCACAAGTTTAATAAGTGTGATAACTCAATATAACACTTATTAAACTTGCTACCAACGTGCACAAGTTTAATAAGTGTGATAACTCAATATAACACTTATTAAACTTGCTACCAACGTGCACAAGTTTAATAAGTGTGATAACTCAATATAACACTTATTAAACTTGCTACCAACGTGCACAAGTTTAATAAGTGTGATAACTCAATATAACACTTATTAAACTTGCTACCAACGTGCACAAGTTTAATAAGTGTGATAACTCAATATAACACTTATTAAACTTGCTACCAACATGCACAAGTTTAGTAAGTGTTATAACTCAATATAACACTTATTAAACTTGCTACCAACATGCACAAGTTTAGTAAGTGTTATATTGAGTTATCATATGTGACCCAGCACAACAAAAGGGACATTAAGTCGCTCAGCTAGTTTGAAAAGTCAAAAAATATTATTTTTGATCAATTTTGAGTTATGGGTATTTTCGTGTTCTCCAACTTCTTATTTTTCATATCTATAAAGGACACTCTTCAATATGGTCTCTAAATGCTCTTAAAAGCGCTTTAAAACGAGTAGGTCAATGTATTTTCTACAGCTAGACTGTGCTTTCTCAAAATGGCCGACGCTCACGCTACTAACTTCAAATGCTCATAACTCTGGAACGGAAAAAGATACAAGAATGGTTCTTGTATCATTAGAAAGAGAATTGTGTCAAGTTGTATAATTTTTGATCAAAGAAACCACAAACACCACTAACTGTGTATACTTTTTGAACTTCTGTGAAAAGAATAAAACAAAGGCAACATTTTTGTGCTGGTTTACTTTTTGTCCCAATGGGGGACAGACAGTGTATGAGCATGGTACATAGAGAGATCTCTTTCGAATTATGGAATTCTCGTCAGTATGTATATCTGCTAACAAACACTGTCTTGTGGATCAACCCCAACAGGAAGACATTTCCAATAAAAGAATGGTGTCTTCTCTGCACTAGGCCGAAAAGTCCACAATTTAAGCAAACCAGCACAAGGTGAAAAGAAAAATGAACATTTTGAGTAAAATAGATAAGTTATTAAAATGCAGAAACTGCGATTTGAAAAATGTAATACATGTGGGTAGAAAGAGCCAACCACTGAGGTGATCCTCTAATTAAAGGGATGCAAGTAAACCTGGTAGTGTAGCTACTCCCTGAACCCAACATGTCAAGAGCTGGAAAGGCAGTGCATAAGGAGTTGGCAGTGGATCCAATAATGGATGCCTGTGGCACACACCGAAGTGTTTTGTGGTATAATTTGTTCATAAGTTGTATAATTTTCTCAGAATGGTCATTTTGACACTAACATGGGGGCAACTCCCCCAAATGAAAAAACCCTGAAAGGCAGGGATCCAGGGAACCATGGCCCTGGCAGGGTACAGGGGCACAGCCCCGTCGGGCAATTCGGGGGGTAAACTTAAGAGAGAGATAACGAAACAGACAGTTAAAATGATAGACAGAGACAGTTTAAGTCTGATAAGCCTTGTAAAATTATGACATTGCCTTTGTAAACTTCCAAGATAGAACAACCAAGTTCAAAACGCCCCAAATTGCTTGTGGTCCCAAAAATGTTTTTTCCTTTTTTATTTTTTGGATGAATTAAAAAAACACTGAAGTTCAGCTTCTGGTCAAATTAAAAATACTGAAATCAGTGTAAAACTGAAAGAGTAGCACCTATGCAGGTAGCAGACAGCAGAAGCAGTAGCCTTGCGCTTCACTGTGCAGCAGCCAACAGCAGACGCGCCTTACAATCCATAAAATACTGCATTTTTACCAGCCGCGCAAGCAAAGCTGGTCATGTTTTCAGTGACATTTGTCCGTTTGTTCCTGACTGGCTGTGCATGTAAGCTAACACAATAACGTTTGAACAGAGGAACCTAGGAGGCTCAAATTGTGCAAGCGCACAGGTAGTTAGGATATCTAGTCCAAGTTCGAAAAATGAAGGTCATTGGTCAAAGGTCACTGGAGCAGAAAATGTGCCACGCGGCTGGTGATGTAGTGTTTTAACGCTCTAGTTGATGATCCATTCACCTGTTTGGCCACAGGCAGCAGGTAGTAGAAGCAGTGAACTCTGACCTCCAGGTGCAGCAGCAGCAGACACACCTCCGCCAGGTCGCGGAACTCCTGGACCAGCCCACCCAGCGACCTGCAACACAACCCCCCGCGCAGTGCAACGCACGCACACACCATCAACGCACAACCGTTTTTGTCAAAATGATACGTTTGTTCTTTCTTCCACAACTGAAAATCATTTTGATAAAAATTCCTAATAAATTGAATCTTTTTTTTTTCCCCTCCAAAACTCAACATTGTTTTTGTCAAATGATTTGTTGATTTAAAAAAAACCCATCCAAACTAAAACTGTTTTTTCGGTCAAAATTCTTGATAAGTTGAATTCTCGGTTTTGTCAAAATTCCTTGAATAAGTTGATTTTTTTTTTTTTAAACCCTAAAGCCTCACCATAAGTCCTTGTATTTTCATACAAATTTATTGCATAGATTTTCTGTTTACGTCAAAGTATCTCAAAAGTCCCAATGTAACTTCAACATATCTGGTAGTTCATCGGTGAAATTCAAAAACCTCGTATCTCGATTTTTTGTTTGTTTGTTAGTTAGCTCTCTAATTTTTTTTTAGTCAGCTCTCTAATTTTTCCCGCCACCTTCCACCAAAAGCTCGTATCTCTAACGACTTTCTATCTGGGGTAAATGAGGTTGCGAAACTAGAAGAAAAACTCAGTAAGTCCCAAATTCAGATCTAGTTAAGGACAAAAACCTTGTATCTTCGTTCTTTTCAAGTGTACAAAAAAAAATAAAAAATTCTAAGTAATTTAACGAAATGCAGGACTAAACTCGCAATGTCTTGAACAACATATTCATCATAGTTAATCAATTGTGGTCAACGCGGTTAATTTTTAAAAGCTTTTTTTTCATTTTTCTCAAAACTACCAAAATTGAGATACGAGGTTTTTGAATTTCACCGACGAGTTGCTGTTTTAGCGTCAGTCTTCTTATTGTGCCACCTGCCTGTGCAGTGGTCAGTGGTCCCAAACTCAGTCATGACCAAATAAAGAATGAAATAGTGAGGCCAAGAGAGGAGATAACGAAATTGAACAAAGGGTGAATACTCTCTTTCTAATTAACTCCCCTCCACCAAAGTTGATTACGATACCAACCATCTAGCAGTGTGTACTGTGTGGGTGGAGGGTCATAAAGGCGAACTTGGCACATTCATTTTTGAGAATGATGCTTTGTTTGTCTCACTTTGGTTCTGACCCACGCACTGCTAGATGGTTGGTATCGTAATCAACTTTGGTGGAGGGGAGTTAATTAGAAAGAGAGTATTCACCCTTTGTTCAATTTCGACCAAATAAAGAGCTTTTTATTTTATTTTTGCTGTTATCCAAACTTCTGGACCATACAGTGGCGTTGCTCCCACGCCGCTCATTACGAATCCCAACTCGCAGCCACACCCCGGCTTGTCAGGTCGTGGAATCTAAAACCAGCAGTCGAAGGGGAGCAAATTTATGTTAGGCTGTCAGGAGGCAACCAACCGAGGAGACACTGCACTGCTGCCGAGTCACTTCGGTGGAGTTCAGTGGAGCCTGTTCTGAACTAACATACGCAGGGCACCACCTATTAAGCCCCCTATTGACAACAATAATATCTTAGTTGTGGAGCTAGTGTGAGTGAGGTTCTCCTCCGAGGGCGACACCATGACTGTCCTTCGACAGCTCCCCAGAACATACTAACCTGAACGCAAAGGACATAGACTGGATTGGAAATTGAAACTGAGGTCACCTGACAGCAGGGTACAGAGTAGAGTGGCACAGTGGTAGCGCATTCACCCTGTGTCAAGTAAACCCGAGTTCGAACCTGGGTACAGGGGATTTTTCCACTCACTTTGCACTAGGCCTTATGGTCCGAACGTGGAGTCTTTCGGATGAGACAATAAACCGAGGTCCTGTGTGACCATGCACTTAGCACACGTTAAACCCAGTGGCAACGAAAAAGTTGTCATTTGGTCAAAATTCCCCCCCCCCCCCCCCCTTTCCTTCCTCACCAGTCACACAAAAATTGCATGCAAAAAAACCAAAATAATAAAAATATTGGGTGGCGCGCCTCTGGCAGCGATGCGCTCTCCAGGTGGGAGCAACCCGAATTTCACAGAGACGCCTCTGTGAAGTACCCAATACCTAAAAAAAGACCACAGAATTTGAGACATTTTTTGTCCTTTGCGATGATTGATGGGAATAAATAGCGAGCTTCACCGACTGTAAAGACATTAAATGAAAGATACTCACTCCAGGGTCTTGGCAGAGACAGGCACAGAGTCCTGAAAGACAACAACAACACAAGGAAAAGAAGAGTTAGATCACAGACCACACAGATAGCAAGAGTTTGCTCTTACAGAATGACATTTTGCCTTGGCATGAGGCTGTGTCAGACCAGTTGACATAAGCTAGAACGCCAAGGCTACATCAAAATGTTGTTATGCTCTGAATGGTTGTGCGGGGATTTGTCTTAAGCCATGACAAGCTCCCAGCATAACATCATCAGTCTAAAATCCCCCGAAGACGGAGTGTGGCTGGCCACAGGGCGGGGTAATCGAAAATGGTCACACACGTAATGTTCTCATCCCTAGCTGATGCATTTGTACCTTAGTGTTCAAGTGCTTCTCACTGTAGGGATGATCCCTGGAGTCTTTTAGCCAGGGTAAGCCAACCAACCAACCAACCAACAGAATGACATTATATACTTAACCCTTTCACCGCCAACGTCGCATTTTTGCACCACAATGACTTAACCCTTTCACCGTCAAAGTCGCATTTTAGCACCACAGTGATTTAACACACATGTCACTAAAAGGCATCAAATTGGGGTCTATTATCCAAAGACCCTATTGTCTTAGTTTGCGGAAGTAAGGATAGACCTTATTTTATATATGTCACAGAAGAATCCCCAATACTGCAGATGGATTTTGTTCTCTACCCAGGTAAATTTAATGGAAATGTTTTGCTGAAATATGGCTGGCGGTGAAAGGGTTAACACCCATGTCACTAAAAGGCATCAAATCAGGGTCTGTTATCCAAAGACCCTATTCTCTTACTTTTGGGAGGTAAGGATATGCCATACTTTAAATATGTCACAGAAGAATCCGCAATATTACAAACAGATTTTTTTTTCTACCCAGTAAGTTTAATGGACATTTTTCGCTGAAAAATGGCTGGCGGCAAAAAGGTTAAAGACCCACTGACCCACCACGATTAAGTCCCTTGTTGTTTTTTCTGGGTAGCTGTGACCCACATACAAATTCCCCCAACTTCAAATTGAGGCTGCTCTTTAAAATGATGTTTTGTTTGAATTTTGGGGGCATTTGTATGGGAGTCAAACCTGGTCAAAACAAGATTTCTTACCAGCTATAAGCAGGAAAACACATGAAACCCGTGATTTTGACACCTGATCTGGTGGGTCTTTAACCCCTTCACTGCCAGAGGAAAACAGAGAAATGGTAGATTTTCTTATAATAAAATTTAAAAGAGATCAGTTAGACTCAATCTGAGAATACGGTCTAGAGATATATAACTTTCCTGACTTGTCTAAACCAAAAACCATCATTCCAGGGAGGGCTATGCCATCATCAAAGACACCACACACCCTGTAGTAGACACTGCACCGGGAAGGGGTTAAGTTCTTCTAAGGAAGGAAGGTGTCAGAGTGGGTAAGACGTTCGCTTACCACTTTCAATGCGTGAGTGACCCGGATTCGAATCTGGGCCTAGCCATTTCTTTCTAGTTTGACGGGAAAATCGAACAGTATATCGAGTCCTTCGGATGGGGACTTAAATCTAGTCTGACCAGTGCGCTTTACGCAAGGTAAATATCCCACCGTCAGTTAAAAGTCAGTAAGAGCAGGGAGGAGTCCTGCTGCCTGGTATGACCAAACTGATAGTTAGGTTTCCCAAGTCAGTCCTCGCACCTTCCTCATCCCATGATTTTCAAAACACATTTCATAATATGAAAGAGACCATCATTTTCAATATTTCTAAAACAAAACAAGAATCATATCATAAAAGTGACTATAATTTGCAATATTTCTAAAACAAAACAAGAATCATAGCATGAAAGGGACTATTCTTCTTCTTCTTCTTCTGTGTTCCCAGGCCATATAGCCATAATGGGTAAGGTACGTATGTGTCCGTTTTTCAGTTTTCACTGGTCTCCAAGCTGCGTACAGCCGACACATTCCAATTTCGGAGGAGCTCCAAGGAGAAAACTTTTTTGGAAGATTTTTTTGAAAAAAGGCAGGAGAATGGGCCAATAAGTCAGAAAGATAGTAGATGATAGAAAGCAAAGGGAAAAGGCAGAGTCAAAGAGAGTGACAGATTAGAGGAAGTTACAAGCACAGAACTTCAAGAAGGTGGGGGAACTATTTTTACGAAAGACCCCCCCCCGTATCCCCACGAGGAGAAAAGGACTATCATTTTCAATATTTATAAGACGGGGCATGGACGCGACCTTGAAACAAAAGGTCAAGGTCAAGGACGCGACCTTACTGTGGGCAGCTGGTCAAGGACACTGATGTTATGGTGATGACCACTGCTCTCTGCCAGGCTGTCCACCATTTGCTGCAGACGGTTGGCAAACCACTCCTGAAAAATAAAACGAGCAAAATATGCATTAAAAAAATTATAAATCACACCTACTTTATGAAGAATTTTTTTTTTCTTAAAACTAAAATTTATTAAAATGAATCAGGGGAAGGAACTTCTCGTAATTAACTCCATTTTACCAAAGTTATTTATGGCACCCTAGCAAAGTGTGGCTGAAATTTGAAAGTGTGTCAATATGGCGGCTACATAGTTAAAACAATCATATTCAATATTATTTCCAAAAGTGAATTTGAAAGTTTTATGCATAAGGCCGTGTACACACATAAGCGGATATTCCATGCGGAAACCTGTGCGCAATCCATAAATAAGTGAAACAAAGAAGGGAAAAGATTTGCGCATGTGTCCGAATTTCCCCTATATGTGTAAACTTTTATCCTTCTTTCTTCCACTTATTTAGGGTTTTCTGTACGGAACTTTTGCGTCTAATGTGAACCTGGCCTATACCTAAAAAAAGATGGTTCATAGGGAGATGAGGAAGACACTAACACTGATTCTGTGTTGAATAGCATTGGTGTTGCTATTTTTCAACTGATATTGTGCTACTCTTAAGTAATGAAAATGTTACTACTAAAACTTGGCTGGGGTTGGCAGGTGTGAGTGACCCACGAAAAAGGTTCACTACGCAGCAGACACTGCAACATAGAAGTACCATTTACACAACAAACAGAGCAGAAAACTACTGACCAGACTCTAATGCACATTGGTCCTGAACATGGTGAATTCCTTACTCAAACAGAGCAGCAAACTACTGACCAGACTCTAATGCATATTGGTACCGAACATGGTGACTTCCCTGTTCAAACAGAGCAGTAAACTACCGACCAGACTCTCGTGCACATTGGTCCCGAACATGGTGACTTCCCTGTTAAAAAATACCAGTAAACTACTGACCAGACTCTCATGCAAATTGGTACCGAACATGGTGACTTTCCTGTTCAAACAGAGCAGTAAACTACTGACCAGACTCTCATGCACATTGGTCCCGAACATGGTGACTTCCCTGTTCAAACAGAGCAGTAAACTACTGACCAGACTCTAATGCACATTGGTCTTGAATATGGTGAATTCCTTACTCAAACAGAGCAGTAAACTACTGACCAGACTCTAATGCATATTGGTACCGAACATGGTGACTTCCCTGTTCAAACAGAGCAGTAAACTACCGACCAGACTCTCGTGCACATTGGTCCCGAACATGGTGACTTCCCTGTTAAAAAATACCAGTAAACTACTGACTAGACTCTCATGCAAATTGATACCAAACATGGTGACTTTCCTGTTCAAACAGAGCAGTAAACTATTGACCAGACTCTCATGCACATTGGTCCTGAACATGGTGACTTCCCTGTTCAAACAGAGCAGCAAACTACTGACCAGACTCTCATGCAAATTGGTCCCGAACATGGTGACTTCCCTGTTCAAACAGAGCAGCAAACTACTGACCAGACTCTCATGCAAATTGGTACCAAACATGGTGACTTTCCTGTTCAAACAGAGCAGTAAACCACTGACCAGACTCTCATGCACATTGGTCCCGAACATGGTGACTTTCTTACTCAAACAGAGCAGCAAACTACTGACCAGACTCTCATGCAAATTGGTCCCGAACATAGTGACTTTCTTACTCAAACAGAGCAGCAAACTACTGACCAGACTCTCGTGCACATTGGCGACGGTCCTCATCTGGGTGACGTCGGTGATGATCTCCTGCTGGGGGATGAGCGTCTCGTCCGTGGACAGGTTGGTGATCAGGATCACCGCCTCCTTGGAGTTGAGTGCTCGCATCTCCTGCTCCGAGCAGACGCTGCCGTCCAACTCCTTGCCGTCCGCCGTGGGCTGCAGGGTGCGCCAGCTGGGTAGCGATCTGAACATAGCAATAATAATAAAATAATTAATAATGCTTATATAGCGCATAATACTGATAAGCAATTCAATGCGCTTTTCACTCACCATTCATACAAACATTTCTAACAGACTGGTTCACGTATCCTCACCATACATCTCTATGAAAATGAATACATTAGAGAATGCATTTCATCACCAATCATACAAACATTTCAACAGACTGGTTCAAACACCCATACATCTCTATGAAAATGAATACATTAGAGAAAGCATTGCATATAATCATAACACAACACACTAACACCCACCTCCCTTCCCCCCCACCCCCCATCCCCCCCCCCCCCCCCACCCCCCCCCTCCCCCCACCCCCACCCCATACACACACGCGCACGCATTAACCTCATACTCAACGTCAATGAGCTGGAAGACAAGAGTGGGGAAAGGATCATAGACTTTACAGAGAGAAAGCTTTCCTGAAGAAGTGGGTTTTTAGTTGGGACTTGAATGAAGGAAGAGTGGACTGGTTATGGGTATGCTCAGGGAGAGAATTCCAAACGTTTGGTGCAACAAAACTAAACGCCCTCTCACCCGAAGATTTCAAGGACCGCTTAGGAACTTTAAGAAGTTTCTGGGAAGAAGAACGAAGAGTGCGAGAGCTTTGGTAGGTGCAGAGAGAAGAAGAGAGGTACTGAGGAAGAGTTTTGTCAAAGTGACGAAAAGAGAAAGTAGCCATCTTGAACTGCCAGCAGAATTTGACAGGAAGCCAGTGGAGCTCAGCCAAAAGAGGTGTGAACATAACAATAATCATAATACTAATAATCATAATGATAATGGCAAACGTTAAGATAAGCCCCCTCCTCTGCCCCTTTCATTCATTTCAGACGGTTTCAGTTAGGACTAGGGTTAGGAATGGGGTTTAGGATAGGGTTAGGGACAGGTTACGGGTTAGTTAAGTGTCAATCTTATAACATACCATCGATTTTATTTCTTTTGTGGATATGGCGGTTTCAGGTTAGGGTTAGGAAAATGGTTTGGGATAGGGTTTGGGATAGGCTTAGGGTCAGTTTAGTGTCACATACACACAAAAATAAAGTTGATGACTAAGCTGACCCTAAACCTATCCCGAACCCTATCCCGAACCCTATTCCTAACCCGAAACTGTCTGAAATTAATGGAAGGGGCAGATTAGGGGGGCTTTTCTTAACATTTGCCTAATAATAGCACACACTGTCGTCCATCTCCTTGCCGTCCACCATGGGCTGAAGGGTGCGCCAGTTGGGCAGAGATCTGACATAATAATATTACGAATTAATAATAATAATAATAATAATAAGGGGAATCTTCTTCTTCCTCGATCGTTCATATGAGCGCAGATGTGTCATGCTGCCATTATGCGCCTAACTAAGAAATAGTTAGGCCCAGCATGTGTAAGAATTTCTAGAAGAAAAACATCGGCTGGGGAGAACATCTTTGTAAGAATTTCTAGAACAAAGTTAGGAGAATGGTTTGTTTTTTGGTGCTATGGCATGTGTGAAGATCGATTGGTGAAAGATTGTTTAGTGTTGGTAATGTATGGTTAGTATAGATTGGACCAGTAAGGCAGAAAGATAGCAGATAACAGGAAAGGAAAAGGCAGAGTCAAAGAGAGGGACAGATTAGAGGAAGATACGAGCACAGAACTTCCAGAAGGTGGGGGGACTATTTGTACGAAAGACCATCGGGTCACAGAGCACCATACAAGATTCGAACTGAACACATGCACCCACAGAATACACACACATACACTGAGGTATAAGCACACAAACGTGCTTGCACACACACACACACAAACAAACTTGCTAACCTGAGGAAGCGACTGATGTCCTCGTCCTTGGCCCACATGGCAGAAATCACCCTCCTGTCATCAACGCAGGTGCTGCACGATTTCTCGATAGGAGTGGCACCCCTACCATTAACCCCCCCCCCCCCCCCCCCCCCCCCCCCCCCCCCCCCCCCCCCCAAACATTTACTGACCAGAGGAAGCACGGCAGAAATCACCCTCCTGTCATCGGCGCCGTGCTGCATGTCACGGTAGGCGGAGTGGCACCCCTAGCTTTAAACCCCCCACCCCTACTTCACCAAAATTTTTAACCTTTAACCCCCCCTCCACATCACCCAAACATTTACTGACCTGAGGAATCGACTGATGTCCTCGTCCTTGGCCCACATGGCAGAGATGACCCTCCTGTCATCAGCGCTGTGCTGCACGATGTCACGATAGGAGTGGCACCCCTACCTTTAACACCCCCCCCTCCTCCCTACTGACCTGAGGAATCGACTGATGTCCTCGTCCTTGGCCCACATGGCAGAGATCACCCTCCTGTCGTCGGCGCCGTGCTGCACGATGTCTCGATAGGAGGAGTGGCACCCCTACTCCTTTAAACTTTAACACCCCCCCCCTCCCTACTGACCTGAGGAATCGACTGATGTCCTCGTCCTTGGCCCACATGGCAGAGATCACCCTCCTGTCGTCGGCGCCGTGCTGCACGATGTCGCGGTAGGCGGAGTGGCACTTGTCGCGGTACTCCCTCAGCACGTTGCACACCATGGTGAGGAACTGGTCCGCGTAGTCCGGCAGGGCCAGCATCAGGTCCTGCAGCTCCGCGATGCTCTCGTCCACCGTCACCGTGCTCTGCCATCGATGATTAACCCCCACGCTGATCAACTCTCACTTTGCCTTGATGAATGTCTGTACAACTTTGAAATGACAAAGTGTACTTACTTAACTGGATGTTATTATAAGTTACCGAGCTCTGTCATCGACGGTAACCACCACGCTGATCAACTCTTACTTTGCCTTGATGAATGTCTGTACAACTTTCAAATGACAAAGTGTACTTACTTAACTGGATGTTATTATAAGTTACCAAGCTCTGCAATTGACGATAATCACCACGTTGATCAACTCTTACTTTGCCTTGATGAGTGTCTGTACTTTGAAATGACAAAGAGTACTTACTTAACTCGATGTTATTATAAGTTACCGAGCTCTGTCATCGACGGTAACCACCACGCTGATCAACTCTTACTTTGCCTTGATGAGTGTCTGTACTTTGAAATGACAAAGTGTACTTGCTTAACTCAATGTTATAATGAGTCACAAAATATTAACCCGGTTGTGTGACACAGGGTTCGGTGTAATGTCATAAAAGGATTCCATTGCTTTTCCTTGACCTGATAGTCTGATCTTTCTTTGGGATAGCTAATTGTTCATTCAATCAATATTTGTATTGTCCATTTTACAGGAAACTTAGATGTTTCCCCGTGCCTACAAATGCACAGAGTGCTCCGCACTTGTCTGTCTTCAGCAAGGGCAGGTGCTTTGCTCTGCCGACAGTTAACCTGCCATGTCATAGAACCTGTCATGTCATTGATCCTGTCATGTCATAGATCCTGGTCAATGTTCTGCCACTAGTTCATGTTGGGCCATCTCCTTTTCCTGCAGCCTTTCTCCCTGTTTAGCAAATCGTCTTACAACTAACTAACTCTGGCAGCCATCTCACAACAGCATCTGGATAAAGAGAGCGACACTGAAGTCAGGGTTCCCAGGGCTTTCAGCTATCCCCAAGTAAGGACCTTGTAAGGACTGTAGGCGTAAGGATAATCTCCATCTTTTACTTTAGCCAACGATCTTGAAAGGAACACTTTCCCAGCATTGTGAACAATGTCTAAGCAGATAGAAAAACTATGGCTGACACAGATAATACGAGTTTTCTCACAAAACGACACCAGGATAAAGAACGAGATTTCAGTCCAATTTCTCTTGACAACTCGCGGTGCATCGTTTGTCTGCTAAGCGGTCAGTTGAAACGGGAAGGTGGGGGAGGGGGGTAAGGTGAAGTAGGTGCTGAGCGATGTTTCTCAAGTGTAAAAGTGCTGCTTCTGCGATCTATTTTGAGTATGGTCTTGCTGCTCAGGGCAGTTTTTGGCAGCTGTCAGGACTTGTAAGGACCTTGAAGTGAATGTAAGCACTTGTAAGGCCTTACTTGGAGATTTCAATTGGTCAAGACTTATAAGGACTGGTAAGGCCCCTATGAACCCTGTGAAGTGCTTCAATTTTTGAGAGAATGACGCTGCACATACACATTGAGTCAGGAAAACAGTAAAGGATTCCCATGCGTTTCCTCGCTCAATTTTGAAGTTTCATTAAACTGCTATATTCGGTGTCTTAAAAAAACCTAAAAAACTACAGCCACCTCAGCATACCATTTGAATAGAGCACAGTAGAACCTCCCTTATAAGACTCCCTCCCACATAAGACCTACTTCTCTGAGAAATTGCCCTTCTTTGCAAGTATTAAAATTACCTCCCTTAGAAGACCCCTCCCTTATAAGACCTCATTTTGGATGTTCTTTGAAGGTCTTATAAGGGAGGTTCCACTGTAACAGTGTAGCGTTTCAATTTTGAGGGAATCATGCCACACACACTCAGGCAGCGACATCACAACCCAACCTACCTGAAGTAAAGGTCTGGGGACGCCCAGCTCCCTCCGCGTTTTCTCGTCAATCACGTTACGAAGCGCGTCGAAACCTGCACAGCACGGCACAGTACACATGTGCGTCATTTAGACACCATCACTCTTGATTGTGTGCGTGTTTCTATGTGTTTGATTGTCTAGTGCATTTCTTTTCATTAATAGAGCATTGAGACCTGCGCAACACAGCATAGAACACACGTGTCATTTTGATCCAGTCATTGTGCTGATTTGGGTTTTGTGTACGCTTTGTTGTCTTGAATAGTTATGTTTTATACAAGACTTTGATTGAAATGTACACATCACAGCAAAATGGTTTAATTTTGACCTAAATATTGTCATGTTCCGTGTGTAAATTAAAAAAATATATAATTTCTATCACTCCTTCTCTAGAACACTCTGACATTATAGAGGTGACAAAAAGCTGTATCGATCATCCACATTTTAAAATCAACACGAAACAAACATTCTCTGACTATATTAGGCATTTTAGTTTTTAGGTCACTCACAAGCAGTTTTTTCTCTCTCTCTCTCTCTCTCTCTCTCTCTCTCTCTCTCTCTCTCTCACACTCTCTATACATTCACATTTTTAACTCATCACACTTACATCATTAACTTTATACATTCAGTACTCTTTTCATTTTTAACTCATCACACTTACATCATTAACTTTATACATTCAGTACTCCTTTAATTTTTAACTCATCACACTTACATCATTAACTTATTACATCATTAACATACAGTCAGTACTCCTTTAATTTTTAACTCATCACACTTACATCATTAACTTTATACAGTCAGTACTTTTCATTTTTAACTCATCACACTTACATCATTAACTTTATACAGTCAGTACTCTTTTCATTTTTAACTCATCACACTTACATCATTAACTTTATACAGTCAGTACTCCTTTCATTTTTAACTCATCACACTTACATCATTAACTTTCAGTAGTCTTTTCATTTTTAACTCATCACACTTACATCATTAACTTTCAGTAGTCTTTTCATTTTTAACTCATCACACTTACACTCAGTAGTCTTTTCATTTTTAACTTATCACACGTACATCATTAACTTTATACAGTCAGTACTCCTTTAATTTTTAACTCATCACACTTACATCATTAACAACTACAGTAAACTCTAGGATAAGACCACACTTCTTCGCGGTTACCATTACTCTTAGAACCAATCAGTATTAGCTAAAGGAAATTAATTAGAACAATGATGCAGGGGTCTGCCCAACAGAGCAAAATATCGATAAAAACACACGTTTCTCCCGCAAGGAAAGACAATCTACTGATGGAAAGAGCAAGCATGTATAGCCCTTGAATGATCTACCTTATGGGCAAAACATGCGGATCCCCCACACATTTCAAAGATGGAGGTTTTTTGACACATCAACAACCAGAAGACACTAACCAGGTATCAATGATCGGTTGCAATAACGCTCACATCATAAACATTGTTATTAAACCAAATCCATATATATATATATATATAGCATGAAAGAAAAATCTCAGTGAATAGCCAGCTCCGTACCCCTACTCTGAAGGACTGAAAAGTTAGTGCATTTGAAATGCAGAATAGTTTGCTTTGATAAAGCTTTTCTGTGTCCAATGTCTTTATTTGTGAACCTCAGAAACAAAACCAGTTAACGTTAACTTTGAGTGCTGTGCTGGTTTGCTTTTATTATGGATTTTCGATTTGATGCAAAGAGGACACCATTCTCTTGTAGAATGTCTTTTTTGCTCAGGTTGGCATCCACTGGACAGTCAAATTGCAGGCCGATCATGCAAACTGATGAGACCTTCTCTTAGGTCGAAACAGCTGTCTTTGCATAAGGCACTGTCCCTCCCCCATTGGGAGAAAAAGTAAATCAGCACAATTTATATAATTAATTATTTTTTTATTTTTATTTTTTTTGAACACGGAACATTACTCAAAGTTAACGTTAACTAGTTTTGTTTCTGAGGTTCACAAATAAAGACATTGGACACAGAAAAGCTTTATCAAAGCAAACTATATATATATATATATATATATATATATATATATATACAGGGGATTCCTGCTAACTCAAAAACGGGTCATCAAAAAACCCACTGGATAACTCACAATACTTTTCTGGTCCCATTTTTAATAATCTTTATGCTAAAAAGGTCTTTTTAACTCAAAATATTTATTTCAGTCCCTTCAATTTTGACTTAGGCGATTTTCACCGTATATTTATATTCCTGTTAATCTTCTAGTTATAAAACAATGCCTACACATGGATTAAGTGAAAGTGAAAAATAAACGCCAGAAGGTGGTGATGGGACCCAGAGATGCACCAGAGACGAGAGAGAGAGAGAGAGAGAGAGAGAGAGAGAGAGAGAGAGAGAGAGAGAGAGAGAGAGAGAGAGAGAGAGAGAGAGAGAGAGAGAGAGAGAGAGAGAGAGAGAGAGAGAGAGAGAGAGAGAGAGAGAGAGAGATGAAAAAGAAGCACCCGGAGAGTGCTGATGGGACTCAGAGATGCACCAGCCATGCCAGGGTTCCCACACAAAAGAGAGAGAGAGAGACACACACATATTCTAAATAAAAGCAAAACCAGTTTATGAAAAGAAACACCCAGAGGTTATGGGACTCAGAGATGCACCAGTCATGCCAGGGTTCCCACACAAAAGCAGACACACACATATTCTAAATAAAAGCAAAACCAGTTTATGAAAGTAAACCCAGATTATTTTGTCATTGGTTGTGCACACACACACACACACACACAACTTCAAACACACACACACACATTTTTTAATTTTAATTTTAATGTGGCACACTATGTTCATATTGTATTGCTTTTTTATAAGCTTTCTGTTTGTTACTGTAAATATTTATATGCTCCTTTTTTTTTCTTTCTTTCTTTTCTATGTCCTTAATCAGTGTGGTTTATGTTTCGTGCATGTATGCTTGGTTTATGTTCATGTTCATAGATGGCTTGATGGAAAAAAAGCATGTATGTTTGCTTACTTAATGTCCATCTTTAAATAAAATGTTCACTTTGACTTTGACTTTCTCTCTATTTCTCAGATGCACACACATTTGCTCTCCCCTCTCCCTCTCTGCCCCTTCCTCTCACTCTCTCTCACATACTAATTACCATGCACACATACTCATATCTTCTCCACATATTGACAACAGCAACTATCCCTTTCTCTTTTATATACCATGCCGGTAACAATAAGACCAAGAACACATGCAAACATGCACGACAGAAAGGCCGTGTACACACATAAGCGGATATTCCATGCGGAAACCCGTGAGCAATCCATAAATAAGTGAAACAAAGAAGGGAAAAGATTTGCGCACGTGTCCGAATTTCCCCTATATGCGTAAACTTTTATCCTGCTTTCTTCCACTTATTTAGGGTTTTCCGTACGGAACTTACGCGTCTAATGTGAACCCGGCCAAAGACTGACAGGAAATTCACAAGGCTACTGGCATTAACGACATACACGTTGGATAAAAAATCAAAAATCACATGATAGGAACACACACATACAATAACTCGACAATAATGGGGACATTTGCATAAACAAACAAACAAAACAAATAATGCACGCCGCATCAGCTTCAAGACACCAGACACGAAAGTCTCAGACAAATTGAATAAACGACAAGCGAGAAAATACAGCAACAATATTCAGGATATATTCACATTCAATCAATAAAAAAAAAAAGGATTTATTTATAGAAAGAGAATCAATGAAATCTATTTCTGTATCAAAGGATTATGCTCTTTTATGAGGATAAGTGCGGATATAACAGCAACAATAAGAGAGACATACACGTACTCAATAAAAGAAGAATATAGACTACAGTTATTTAAAAAGCTGCTAGAAATGCGTTCACAGCATGACAATAGTCTATGAGAATAGTGCAGTCAAGACGTATCAGAATTTCAAACCAATAATCAAAAGAAACTCGCTCAACACAAACCATCCACAAACCAAGAACAGCAATTCGCATTTCAGGACAACATCACTACAAGGGATGTAACTCAGTATGGAAACAAACATTACAAATGCTACCAGCAGTGCAGGAGAGTCAGTCCACGCTACAACATTTTTGTATGTGTGTTATTTCCTTAAAATTAGTTCATTTTATAGTCTGTGTTTCATTGTGCTGTTTTATTGCTGCTGTGGGGGGGGGGGGTGTGCGGACTCGGAAAACCTAGCTATCAATTTTGTCATACCAGGCAGCAGGATTCTCCCTGCTCCCAGCTTTTAACTGCAGTGGGATTTTTACTTGCATAAAGCGCACAGGTCAGACTTGCTTTAAGTCCCCATCCAAAGGACTCGACGTTCAGTTCGATTTTCCCGTCGAACTAGAAAGAAAGGGCGAGGCCGAGGATTCGAACCCGGGTCACTCATGCATTGAAATTGGCAGACAAATGTCACCTTTGTTCCTTGAGGAGGATTCTTTTAATACCTTCTAGGTTGAGGCTGCCGGTGACCTGTCCCATAATTTCCCATAACTGTAGAAAGTCCTCTATTCTACAGCTGTCACCTTACTATAGGCCCCAAATAGGCCTGTATGGGTGGTGTCTCGTAAAACAGAACATGCGTGCCCCATAACTGTAGAAAGTCCTCTATTCTACAGCTGTCACCTTACTATAGGCCCCAAGCATGTCTGTAGGGGTGGTGTCTCGTAAAACAGAACATGCATGTCCCATAACTGTAGGAAGTCCTCTATTCTACAGCTGTCACCTTACTACAGGCCCCAAATAGGTCTGTAGGGGTGGTGTCTTGTAAAACAGAACATGCATGTACAGAGAGGGTTTATTTTCATGCCCTTCTTATCAGGCAGAACATACGATGAAAAGCAACAAAAAAAAGAAGACAAAAAAAGGAAGTCTGTTAGAGAAAACTAGATTCTGTCAATCTTGAATATTGGATTACCGTAATTTTCGGACTATAATTAAATATTTTTTTCTATTATTTCTGACCTATGCGCCTAATAAATGAGGGCGCTCAATGACTATTAGTGAACAAAATTGTGAGAAGAGAGGCAACGATTGCCGTACTCAGTACAGTCTACTGTGAGTCACAACATCCAAAGTGCCAATGAGTCGCCAAATACGACGAATACTTGAAAATGCTTCAAACTCCCATTATCTCAAGATACTTTCCAACAGATGCCATAACCCTTCATTGGATGTAAAAAACATCGTTGTTAGCTTAAATGCCCCAAATAGGTCTGTAGGGGCGAAGTCCTGTCCAAACACAACAATGGAAGTACAGAGAGGAAGTTTGATTATTTGAGAAGGGAGCTAACTCTCGTTTATGACAGGTAATGGCGGTCATAAATGTTTACAGGAAGTACGGGCTTCAAAAACTTTCTTTTGTGAAAAAGCTTAGAAACGCCTTGGAGAATTTTTTCAGATTTTTTGGAAAATTCCCTATTCGCCTTTTACACAGAGCGCCTAATATCCGAAAAATTGAGTACTATTGATTGATTGTTGCCGAGGCCCTATGCTCCACGAGGAGTCAAAGGGAATAAGTCATTGATAGATTTAAGTGAGTTTGTTAAAAAAACCAAGTCTGGACTCTCATGCACTGCTGTTCATAGCACAAATAAAGGACATCCATTAATCTCAATACACATTAGTAAACGAGGTGATAAACAACGCCAACGTATCAACAAAGCAAAAAGTTGGAATCTTGGCAACCAACAGCAAACCACAGACATTGTACCAATAAACACACGGAACACAAACCTACAGAAAAGAGCATGTAACTAAAATAGTGAAGGTTGATCACAATGTGAATTAGGCATAACAATAAACGACTCTCTGTCAACTCAGAACACATGAACAACCAAACAACGGAAAGGCGCAGGGAAAAAGTCCACGGAAACCTCTGGAAAAATGATCATCACTGCAACAAGCATCTCCAGAAACAGCAAAGGAACACACACGACAAGAACTTCTTCTTCTGCGTTCCCAGTCCCAGGCCATATGGCCATAATGGTTGAGGTACGCATGTGTCCGGTTTTCAGTTTTCACTGGTCTCCTCGCTGCATTCAGCCGACACGTTCCGATTTGGGTGGAAAACGATAAGAACAAAACCACATTCAACGGCAAAGTGATAAATAATAATAATGTATAATAACAACAAAACTGAGACGGAAATAAGAGCATTCCGGAAGGTGGAAGCTGGTTGCTAGGCAGCCTGCAAGAAAGAAAACAAAGGAGCATAACCATGGCAACGGGAAACGCAAAACGGAAAAAACACAAACGCGGCAGAACAACACAAACACGTTTTTCCACACTTACACTTATGTCCCTCCTCCTCCTCATCCACTGTAGGCCCAACACACATACAGCGTGCGCTCTGTTAATGCACCATTTATTATACGCATTCTCCCCCCCCCTCCATTCCCCCCCTTTCTCCCCCCCCCCCCCCCCCCCATGAGATTGCTTCTCACAAATTTTTCGAGGTTAAAAAAAACAACCCAACAAAAACAAACTAGACACTCTCTGCAAATCTCCTTGTGTGTTCCCAGGCCATATGGCCATAATGGGTGAAGTACGTATGTGTCCAGTTTTCACTATGACGCCAGAAGGTTGCAACATCAAAATCTTACGTCATAAAGAGACAATTATCGTCATCTAACTTCAGGAAGGTGACGCCAACAGACTGGAACTATGTGACAAGAAAAAGAAAACAAAATGGACATTACTTAAAAGTAAACAACTGTGTTGGGATCGAAGAAGGCAAAAGGTGTCAAACATTTTCAAGACATGAGGTGAGATTCTCCAGTTTTCAGTTTTCACTGGTCTCCCTGCTGCACTCAGCCGACACATTCCGATGTCGGACAAACCCTCTGCAAATGAAATGACAACTCCCACCAAAAACGAATCATCCTCAATACTGATAACGTGGGTGCAACTACACAAAATGAAAAAACCTGAAAGGCCGGGGTCCAGGGGTAATGTCCCCCTGCAGCTGAAGCAAAAATTGATTTATGAAGGTATTTTAGTTTGCTTTTTCCACATTTTATACAAATGCTTATTTTAAAGCGTTTGAAAAATACAGTAGACACACAAAGATCTTGTTTGACGAATTCCAAAAAAAAAGAGGAAGTTCCTGTTCTGGTAAAATTCAAAAACAGGAAATCCTTGTATACCAGGAAAAATTGCACCCATGCGATAATAGAAATGAGTTGGAAAAAAATGGTAAGACTTCAAGAAGAGAGAGAGAGAGAGAGAGAGAGAGAGAGAGAGAGAGAGAGAGAGAGAGAGAGAGAGAGAGAGAGAGAGAGAGAGAGAGAGAGAGAGAGAGAGAGCAGAGAACACACAATCAAGTTAGGCAATACAAAATGCACCAAACAATTATTACATCATTCACTTACCATCATTTCCAAGCTATATAAGCCAATATTTTCCCCTTCAACTTTGACCCCTGCATCTCAATCAATGACTAAGCACCACCTAATTTGATGATTTTTCATTTTTTATTTTTGTGTGGGCTGGTAGAGTCAACTCAACTCAAGCCTATAATGGTTTCACATTAGCATGGGTGAAAGTGACAGATTTTGAAAATAAGGAAACGGCGGAGGGTCAGTGGGTGGGTTCCAGGGGCCTACTTTCTGGGTCCGCTGGCCTAATGTAGGGGCAGAGGCCTGCTTGGGGGGTCTTTCATTCAAATTTATTAAATGTTTTGAACTCTAAAAACATTTAAGTTGAAAGTTCTAGGAGCAAACACACTTCATGGCCTATGGTCGCTCAAATCAGTCAATCTTTTTTTTTTCTTGAAAATTTGAAAATAAGGATTTCCTTATTTTCTGATTTTAAAATTGAAACTTGCTGAGAAGGAAAACTTTCACCCATGCATTAGTAATCTCAGTGAAAAATGGACCGTTCTCGGGCCAATGTTCAGAGGTGTGTTCAGCAAACTGTTCCCCTACTTTTGCAACTTGTTAACCCCTTGACTGCCAGAGAAAATTAAAGAAAAAATAATTCTGCAAATCATGCTATAAAAAAGACAAACTGATAAGAGCCAATCTGGCAAAATGGTCTGGGGATATTACTCTCTTGACTGTGTTAGAGCAAAAGCCAACATATCAGGGTTATTCCTCTTGACATGATGTCATCAGGTCAGTATGTAACACGTTGGTGGCAGTCAAGGGGTTAAGGAACCTGTAATTATGACTTATTAGGACTATGCTTAACTTCAAGATGTCGCCGTACTGCTGAGGCTAACTTCGATACTATACAAGGGAGAAAGGTGGCAGAGTGGTTAAGACGTTCGCCTGCCAAATGTAATGCGTGACTGCAGCGTGAGTGACCCGGGTTCGAATCCCCGGCCTCCTCGCCCTTTCTTTCTAGTTTGACAGGAAAATCGAACTGAACGTCCAGTCCTTCGGATGGGGACTTAAAGCTAGTCTGACCCTGTGCGCTTTACGCACGTAAAAATCCCACGGCAGTTGAAAGTCGGTAAGAGAAGGGAGAAATCCTGCTGCCTGGTATGGCCACATTGATAGGTCTTCCAAGTGTGCCCACACACCCTCCTCACCCTGTGCCCCCCAAAAACAATTGGGTAGGCGCTGCACTTGCGGCGACGCGCTCTCCAGGGGAGAGCAGCCCGAATTTCACAGAGATAAGTCTCTGTGACTAGATTGTACCAAATACCAATACCAATACTGGCATGGGGTTGCCTAGAAAGATTTATAAGAAATATGTGTGAAACAAGACTTGCCAAAGTCTGTGATTCAACATGGACAGCATAACTGGTTGATTCAAGTTTAATTCACTTACCGGCACTTGCACTAAAATTAAAATTCACGAGTCTCCTTAATACTATCACTGTTGTTGAAAACTTACTGAAGCAGTTTCTCTGGTTGGTATCCAGCCGATATTTATGCGGACATATTTGACATCAAAATATGAAATAAAAGAGTCAAACGTAAGTCAAACTAATGTCGAAAGCTTGATGAAGGGAAGTAACTTTTTAAAAAAAACATGGATTCAGACAAGTTTTAGACATGAAAAAAACTCGAAATGCCTGTCTGGCATTCTCCAGTTGCGAGAAAATTTGTCCGGAATAAGTTGATTTTATTTATGCAGATGAAAATGAAAGCAAGCATCTTTGGTTTTAGTAACATGCTGTCAGTCCACTGAGAGAGAGATGTGAATGGAAAGCAAGTCACATCGTGCAGCGCTAAGCAAGGATGGCAAGCACTCAGACGCTTGCATGCTAGTCTCATGTACACACACACACACACACACACGCACACACACACACGCACACACACACGCACGCGCGCACGCACACACACACACGCACACAACACACACACACACACACACACGCACACACGCGCGCACGCACACACACACACACGCACACACACACACGTGCGCACGCATGCACATGCACAGTTGAAAGAGAATGCCAGATAAACTAGTAGATTCTAGAGGAGATTGATTTTCAATTGCTGCTAATGTATATGCTGATTTGTTTTATTTGATAGTGATGGCTATTCAGTATGATTGAGTCAATCATTGTGTTATTTAGTTCTCTAAAAGAATATTGTCTTGTTGTAACATGCATTATGGAAGAAGAGAACCTTCTTTGCAAGGGGCAAAAAAAAAAGAAAAAAAAAAGAAAAAAAAGATTGAGAACGCCAAAGAAAAGTTGCACTTAAGAAAAAGGGGGGCTAAAGATTAAATGAGAAAATAAACTCACGAAAAACGGAAACGAACAAAACAAAACGTAGCAATGGTAACAACGGAAAACAATAACAATTCAGTGCTTGCATTTGAGAAAGACACATAGAAAATGAACTTGACGTTGAAGGGGAGGAGGGGGGAAGGAAAGAAAAAAAGAAGGAAAAATAATGTTGCAGATGAAAAAACAAAATGACCAAAGAAAAAAAAGTGAACATGTGCAGAACAGTGTTTCTGAACTCCGAAAATTAGCATGTTAAAAGAATGACAAGAGCAAATGTAGCCAGTTGAGAAGAAGAAAATGACTTAGGGGGCTTAGTAGGTGGTGTCCTGAACAGGCTCTACTGAAATCCACCGAAGTGACTCAGCAGCAGTGCAGTGTCTCCTCGGTTGGTTGCCTCCTGACGGCCTAACATAGATTCGCTCCTCTCGGACTGCTGGTCTCGGATTCTGCGACCTGAACGTGTGGAGGTGTGGCTGCGAGTTGGGATTCGGAATGAGCGACCCAGAAGATGGGGCAGCAAAAAAGAAGAAGGAAAATGACTTGAGAAAGCATAGTCTAGTAACCTATCATGGAACAGAGATTGATAGAAGTATTGGATGGATAAGTTACCGTAATTTCCGGCCTATAAGGCGACACAGCGCATAAGGCGCACCCCCTCTTTTAAAAAAAACAACATAACCTGACATTACATAGGACGCATACAGCGGAATAGGCGCAGAGAACCGGTTACTTTGAAAATTGAAACCAAAACTGAGCAACAGCGAAAGAAGGAAACGATCACCGAAAGTGGCCTGTGAAAATGAAAATCCAACAAGCAACAAATTGTTGAACAATACAAAAGGACATCTTTCAAAAAGCATGCAATGGGCTTGAAGCAAGTCATCCAGCAGCGACTCGCTTCAATCAGTCATCATCTTCAGGCGCAGAGAATCCACAGAAATCCGACTCCTCTGTGTCTGACCTGAACAGCGCCATGAATGCATCCGTCAAAATGGCCTCGTTCGTGTCTGTCCGTGGCGTGACGTCATCTTCGGAATCGGAATTGGAATCGCTCTCGGAGTCTTCCGGGTTTTCTTGCACGCGTTCAGTTTCGTCTTATGCAGTCGCCACTTTCGAACCATTGATTCGTTGATCCCAATCTCAAAAGCAGCTCTCCTATTGCCTTTTTCTTCTGCCAACGAAATTGCCTTCAGTTTAAATTCCGCATCGTATGACATGCGTTTGGTCTTCGGCATGATGAAGTTGATCCGATCAATGCTTTGTCTGAATGTAATCGCGGCAGAGAACTGATCACGATCGACAGTGAAATGTGAGCTGTTGCCGGTTTGTTGACGGAAGTTTCCAGCGCATGGTGAGTGATTTTTTCACCCCTGACCCCAACATAACTTTTCTATTTTGATAATAGAATAGGCGCATACATCCGATAGGGCGCAGGGGTCAAAGTGCAGTCAAAAAGTTGCGTCTTATAGGCCGGAAATTACGGTATCTCAACCCCACGGAGAAAGAGACACACACACAAAATTCCTGCATGAAAAATGAACGTTAAAATCTCCCCGGGGGGTCTTTCGTAAAAATAGTTCCCCCACCTTCTGGAAGTTCTGTTCCTGTAACTTCCTCCAATCTGCCACTCTCTTTGACTCTGCCTTTTTCCTTTGCTTTCTGTCATCTACTATCTTTCTGACTTGTTGGTCCATTCTCCTGCCTTTATAAATTATTCCTCTAATCTGCCACTCTCTTTGACTCTGCCTTTTCCCTTTGCTTTCTATCATCTACTATCTTTCTGACTTATTGGCCCATTCTCCTGCCTTTCTAAAAAAAAAACCTCTTCCAAATAATTTTTCTCCTTTGAGCTCCTCCGAAATCGGAATGTGTCGGCTGTACGCAGCGGGGAGACCAGTGAAAACTGAAAACCGGACACATGTACCTTACCCATTATGGCCATATAGCCTGGGAACGCAGAAGAAGAAGAAGAACGTTAAAATACTGGAAGAAAAAGGGAGAGGAAGAGTGAGTAATTTTGCAAGTAAGAAAAGAGGAAAAAAAAGCACAGGGGAGAAAACAATAAAATGGTGAGGTTAAGACAAAAACTAACAGAAGGCAATTATCATCGCATTAGCCTGAGGAAAAAATGGAAAGAAACCACTTCGGAAAGCCTTTGATAATAAAAAAATAAAAAAGAAGAACATTTCAGATGTAAAGTAACTTTTCACACAAGGAAATAAAATGAAATATAACAAAATAATGTAACCTTCATAGAAAGGAAGAAAAGAAAGGAATTAATACTAGAAAAGAAAAAACACCACAAAGTTGGCATTTAATTAAAAAATTTCGTAAAGGTCAAGATGTGCCACCCCCCCCCTGCATTTCTCGGTTAATTCCATTTTCCCGTTTTTACCTTTCTTACCAAACATAAAGCTGTATTTTATGAACCTTTTTATCTAATAACCTTTTTGGAATACTAACCCTATCCCTAACCCTAGGCCATTATCTAATAGGACACCCCCCCCCCCCTATGTATTGCAGTACACAGCGCCATTTGTCACAGTCGTGATTCATTGCGTTTTCCCGTCTTATAGGGGGGTAGGGGGGGGTAGGGTTAGGGTTAGGGTTAGGGTTAGGGCTAGTATTCCAAAAAGGTTATTAGCTAAAAAGGTTCATAAAATACAGCTTTATGTTTGGTAAGAAAGGAAATTCTTTTTTTCTTTTTTTTTGTCAAACACTCAGACAGCTTCCTGTCATTTGAGCACTGATGCGTCATGCTGCCGTTATGTGCCTAACTAAGAAATAGTTAGGCCCAGAAATTAGTCCATCTTCGGGTGGAGAAGAAACTAAAAGAGAAGAAACTGATGAGACGAACACTGGGACAATCTGAGGAAACGAAGGTCAGAAAAAGACTGGTGTAGAAAGCACAGACCTCGACCAAACGCCACTGAATTCTCAAGCCTCAACTAGGCTACTAGCTACACAGTGTGTGTGTGTGTGTGTGTGTGTATGTGTGTGTGTGTGTGTGTGTGTGTGTGTGTGTGTGTGTGTGTGTGTGTGTGTGTGTGTGTGAAAGTCCGTTTATCGTCCTCCGGCCTGGAACAGGCATATGTAGCTATAAAGATAATGGGACGATCCTGGAGGTACTGCAATACCAGGAAAGTCCTCATTCGGCCACAAAAAAAATTATGTCTGTTTGGGGTTTCATCAGTTTGAAAAATAGGGTAGGTAGGTACGAGACTTTTCTTTCTTCTTTTTTTTAATCTTGTGTTCGGTCCATGTGTGTGAATATACTTATATATTTTAATAAAACAAAACAGTATACTTTTGCACTTATAATGTTTTATGTTTCTGTTTGCTCGCTTACTTTCGTTTTCTTTTTCTTTTTTTCCCATTCATCAAAAAGTGTGTGGGTGTGTGCGCATGCGTGTGGGTGTGTGGGTATGTGCGGACGTGTGTGCGTGTGTGTTGTGGCTGCGTGCATGTTTGTGATAGTCAATATTGTAATAGCTTATTTATATATTTATGATCTATGTATTTATTTATTTATTTATTTAAATAATTTTGAAGCGCCGTGAGCTCAAGTGAGAAAGGGCGCTCTATAAATGTTAGTCATTATTATTATTATTATTATTATTATAAGACTTCTTCCAGTTTTTTTATATGAAGGTTTTCTGTAATGCTAGTCTTGCCTTGGTGAAGGAGGTGCAGGACTACAATACAACATGAACTAAAAAAATCCCTGTGATTAAAAACTGACCCTGAAGAACTCTGTATTTTAACAGACAATTTCTTAGACGACTATCCTAGGTGTGTGTATAAACTTTCAGCCAAAATCTGTTTATTTAGAATAATGTTTTGAGCAGAAAATGCTGACAAGTAACCTAAAAGTGGGAAAAAACCCCCAACAAAAAACGAACAAAACCCCCAATGCAATTCATATTGGTAACCAAGAGTAAGCGCACAGCTTAACAGAAAATTCATGAAATGCAATCAAAACCAGTCATCACTGACATCATCAACACCGACAGACAGACCTACGTATACACAGATTTTTTGGGGGATTTTTTTTTTAACAGATCCACACTTTGGTTCTGACCCACGCACTGCTAGGTGATTGGTATCGTAATCAACTTTGGTGGAGGGGAGTTAATTAGAAAGAGAGTATTCACCCTTTGTTCAATTTCGTTATCTCCTCTCTTGGCCTCACTATTTCAAATTCTTAGATCCACACTAGGTTTTATTTTATGTTTACTTTCCTTTCCATTAGGCTACTTCTATCTCCTCAGCTTTCTAATTTCTTGTCTTCTTACTACCCCTCAAAGTGCAGCAGAATCTTCAGCCTGATGAAGTTGGCTGCCTGAGGCGAAGAAGAAGAAAAAGAAGAAGAAGAAGATGATAAACAGACATGCATATATACATATGTACAATCAGACAGAGAGACAGACAGACAGACACACAGACAGACAGACAGACAAAGGCAAAAAAAAACCCCGTCCTTGTTCGGAGAAAGAAACCAGCCTTTAATACAGAGCAAAGGCATCAGGAAGAGAGTAATTAGTCGAAGAGTTAAAAACAGAAGAACGAACGAGAGAGAGAGAGAGAGAGAGAGAGAGAAAGAGCGAAACGATGCAAGGAAAAATAAAGATTTAAAAACGTATAACTACCAGCAGGGTGCACCACTGAAAGGAATCACCGCAAATGAAAACCGTCAGAGCTCTACGCCAATATTATTAATCACACACGCGCACGTATCGACAAAACACAATATCAAGATTTGACTACAGGCATCAGAATAGTCTGAAGTCCAATCCTCTGAAAACCGCAGTAAAAAGGCCATCAAGGCCCCAGACTAAACAAGGACAACACCGAAATGAGTTCCCAATATGACCCAAATGGCTTAATATAGTGAGAAATCACCATAGGATGCTCTTTAACAGAAAAGATAACACGAATAAAAAAGCAAAACCTCTTGACAAGAGAAGCCCATCCTCTATCAGAAATTCTTAACCCTTTCATCACCAATGTCGCATTTATGCACCACAATGGATTAACACCCACGTCACCTAAAGGCATCAAATCAGGGCCTGTTAATCCGAAGACCCTATTTTCTTGATTATGGGAGGTAAGGATAGGCCTAATGTTATACATGTCACAGAGGAATTCCCAAAGTTCCAGATCAATTTTTTTTTTCTACCCAGTTTAGTTTAATGGTATTTTTTGGCTGAAAAATGGCTGGCGGCGAAAGGGTTAATCCTCTGAAATGAGCAGATCCTCTGACAATTCTGATGCCTGTTCACACATCAGTGACACGTTGCAATGTTTCTGTTCCTTTGGTCTGTGTTGATCTGTCTTTGCACTCTAGTCCAGGCCACTCCTACATCATCCATACGATGCCCGCAAGGGTAATTAGTGTGCAGAAAAAAAGAAGGAAGAAGAAGAAGAGGCACAACACTAGTCCAAGCAGTTTGACACAAGAATAGGATCTTTTAATATTAGCTTTAAAAAAAAGAAAAAAAAAAAAAAGAAAGATTATTAGCGTCGTATACATGACTGAGTGAATGGCATAAATCATCATGAATTGAAAAGGAAAAAGGATAACATTTTATCATCTACAGAAACAGCAAAAACGGCAACCACACCATGTTGCATAGCAAACCACCCCCCACCCACTATTTTTCTATACAATAACTTCTGATGAGGATAACAAATGCATGAATGTGCATAATACACAAAAGCACACAAGTCAAAAAACTGACAGGATAAAATTACGAGAAAAAAAAAGAAAAAAAAAAAAGAAACAGACCATGACAAACTTAATACTCCTTTACCCACTGTAGTGGAGCAAAGGACAATAAAAAATATAAAAAATAAAAAAAGAAAGCAAAAGCACCACTACACATAAAATGCAAGATCAAGAATTTAGGACCACTAGGCCTCTTAATGTGTCCTTTCTCATATTTTTTTTATGACTCACCTCGCGTGGCCACATCGATGCTCTGCGACACCCTCTGGTGAACCTGACCCAGAAACACGTTCTGCACAAAGTCCGTGATGAACTCCTGCAAACTACACACACACACACAACACGTTCTGCAAACTACACACACACACAACACGTTCTGCACAAAGTCCGTGATGAACTCCTGCAAACTACACACACACAACACGTTCTGCAAACTACACACACACACAACACATTCTGCACAAAGTCTGTGATGAACTCCTGCAAACTACACACACACAACACGTTCTGCAAACTGAACACACACACAACACGTTCTGCAAACTGAACACACACACACAACACGTTCTGCACAAAGTCTGTGATGAACTCCTGCAAACTACACACAACACGTTCTGCACAAAGTCCGTGATGAACTCCTGCAAACTACACACACACAACACGTTCTGCAAACTGAACACACACACAACACGTTCTGCAAACTGAACACACACACACAACACGTTCTGCACAAAGTCTGTGATGAACTCCTGCAAACTACACACACACAACACGTTCTGCAAACTGAACACACACACAACACGTTCTGCAAACTGAACACACACACACAACACGTTCTGCACAAAGTCTGTGATGAACTCCTGCAAACTACACACAACACGTTCTGCACAAAGTCTGTGATGAACTCCAGCAAAATACACACACACAACACGTTCTGCAAACTACACACACACACAACACATCTGCACAAAGTCTGTGATGAACTCCTGCAAACTACACACACACAACACGTTCTGCAAACTACACACAACACAGTCTGCACAAAGTCTGTGACGAACTCCTGCAAACTACACACACACAACACGTTCTGCAAACTACACACAACACAGTCTGCACAAAGTCTGTGACGAACTCCTGCAAACTACACACACACAACACGTTCTGCAAACTACACACAACACAGTCTGCACAAAGTCTGTGACGAACTCCTGCAAACTACACACACACAACACGTTCTGCAAACTACACACAACACAGTCTGCACAAAGTCTGTGACGAACTCCTGCAAACTACACACGTTCTGCAAACTACACACACACAGTCTGCACAAAGTCTGTGACGAACTCCTGCAAACTACACACACACAACACGTTCTGCAAACTACACACAACACAGTCTGCACAAAGTCTGTGACGAACTCCTGCAAACTACACACACACAACACGTTCTGCAAACTACACACAACACAGTCTGCACAAAGTCTGTGACGAACTCCTGCAAACTACACACATACAACACATTCTGCAAATAAACACAGTCTGCACAAAGTCCAGCACAACAACTGGCAGTCCAGCAAACTGCATTGAACCATCGAAACCAAAGAAGAGGACGGGAAACCAATGACAGCACATTCTCAAACTCCCACATTACACATATGTTTGGTGCAGTGCATATGCGATAAATTCCATATGTTTGGTGTGCATACACTGAACTGAACACACACACACACGAACGTGCGCACACACACACACACACATGTGCGCACGCACACACACATTGGAGCTTTGTTTCTAAAGCTGTTCTTGCTCTATTTTCCACATGTTCTGTGCACACTGCACAGCACTCACCCTGCAGGGGACTCCATGGCGTCCTCTATCTCTCTGATGAACGCCTTCAGCGGCTTGTAAATGGCTGAAAACAGCACAGAGTAGACACCACAACATTACACAATGAAGGTGTTCCGCGGCTTGTAAATGGCTGAAAACAGCACAGGGTAAACACCACATTTTTACCATATTTTTCGGACTATAAGGCGCACCCCCCAAATCTTACACAAAATTCAGATTCTGTTATTGTATTTTCTTACTATTTTAGTAGTCATATTATAAGGCGCAGGTCAGTCTGGGGAAAAAGTCTGCACAAATGACGAACTCCTGGTCTCAGGTCTGGGAAAAAAGTATCAGTATCGGTATCAGTAAAAGTATGTTCAGCGGTTTGTAAATGGCTGAAAACAGCACAGGGTAGACACCACAACATTACACAATGAAGGTGTTCAGCGGCTGAAAACAGCACAGGGTTAGACACCACAACATTACACAATGAAGGTGTTCAGCGGCTGAAAACAGCACAGGGTAGACACCACAACATTACATAATGAAGGTGTTCAGCGGCTGAAAACAGCTCAGGGTAGACACCACAACATTACATAATGAAGGTGTTCAGCGGCTGAAAACAGCACAGGGTTAGACACCACAACATTACATAATGAAGGTGTTCAGCGGCTGAAAACAGCACAGGGTAGACACTACAACATTACATAATGAAGGTGTTCAGCGGCTGAAAACAGCACAGGGTAGACACTACAACATTACATAATGAAGGTGTTCAGCGGCTGAAAACAGCACAGGGTTAGACACTACAACATTACATAATGAAGGTGTTCAGCGGCTGAAAACAGCACAGGGTAGACACTACAACATTACATAATGAAGGTGTTCAGCGGCTGAAAACAGCACAGGGTAGACACTACAACATTACATAATGAAGGTGTTCAGCGGCTGAAAACAGCACAGGGTAGACACCACAACATTACATAATGAAGGTGTTCAGCGGCTGAAAACAGCACAGGGTTAGACACTACAACATTACATAATGAAGGTGTTCAGCGGCTGAAAACAGCACAGGGTTAGACACTACAACATTACATAATGAAGGTGTTCAGCGGCTGAAAACAGCACAGGGTTAGACACCACAACATTACATAATGAAGGTGTTCAGCGGCTGAAAACAGCTCAGGGTAGACGCCACAACATTACATAATGAAGGTGTTCAGTGGCTGAAAACAGCTCAGGGTTAGACACCACAACATTACATAATGAAGGTGTTCAGCGGCTGAAAACAGCACAGGGTATAGACACTACAACATTACATAATGAAGGTGTTCAGCGGCTGAAAACAGCACAGGGTTAGACACCACAACATTACATAATGAAGGTGTTCAGCAGCTGAAAACAGCACAGGGTATAGACACATTACATAATGAAGGTGTTCAGCGGCTGAAAACAGCACAGGGTAGACACACATTACATAATGAAGGTGTTCAGCGGCTGAAAACAGCACAGGGTATAGACACAACATTACATAATGAAGGTGTTCAGCGGCTGAAAACAGCACAGGGTAGACACTACAACATTACATAATGAAGGTGTTCAGCGGCTGAAAACAGCACAGGGTATAGACACTACAACATTACATAATGAAGGTGTTCAGCGGCTGAAAACAGCACAGGGTATAGACACTACAACATTACATAATGAAGGTGTTCAGCGGCTGAAAACAGCACAGGGTATAGACACAACATTACATAATGAAGGTGTTCAGCGGCTGAAAACAGCACAGGGTATAGACACAACATTACATAATGAAGGTGTTCAGCGGCTGAAAACAGCACACATTCTTAGCGTTAGTCTTGTGATGTACATTTCAAATGCTTCCTATCTCTCTCTCTCAGTCTAAAAGAATACATTTACATGGGCTCCACAGACCCGTGGGGATACCGGGGGGTCTTTCATACAAATCGTTCCCCCACCTTCTGGAAGTTCTGTGCCTGTAACTTCCCTTTATCTGTCATGGTCTTTGACTCTGCCTTTTCCCTTCGCTTACTGTCATCTACTATCTTTCTGCCTTACCGGTCCGTTCTACTGCCTTTGTTCTAGAAACTCTTACAGAGATTTTCTCCCGCTGACGAGAGACAAGCTGAGCCTAACTATTAATTTTCCAAGTTTGGCGCATCATGGCAGCATCACGCATCTGCGCTCATATGACAGGAGGTTGTCTGAGAGATCGACAAGGACAAAAAGAAATTAACATGGGCTTCAAGTATGTCTGAATTTTTTTTAAAGATCACGATAATGAATTCAAACAAGTTTTAAAAGGATTCTCTCAATAAAGCCTTAACCCTCTGGGCACGACGTAAAAGTTCAAAATGTAAGCTAAAAGACAGGCGTAAAATTGAAGACTGCAGAAACGTCAACCGGTACTTCTTATTTTCACTTTTCATCTCTCATACAAACATTTGACT
Organism: Phymorhynchus buccinoides; assembly: GCA_017654935.2. Classification (NCBI taxonomy): domain Eukaryota; kingdom Metazoa; phylum Mollusca; class Gastropoda; order Neogastropoda; family Raphitomidae; genus Phymorhynchus; species Phymorhynchus buccinoides. The sequence continues at coordinate 21,564,231 of CM065683.1, forward strand.
GGGAAACCTATACACGTTTAGAAAAAAGAAAGCTTGAATTTTGCAATGAAAGTAAAGAAAACAACTTGCCTTGAATATGGTGACAGCAGTAATCCAGTAAAGCACTTTCACTGTGGCTGCAGCTAACCCCACCCCCACCCCATCCCACGATGATCTCCTCGTGTCAGACATCACAAAACCATGCAGTCGAACCATTTTCCTTCACTTTGCAGCACGAATACAAGCCTAACTAGTCTGCATCACAGTAGCTATCGGCAACATACTCATCCTCATCCTCACAATCACTACTTTCATCACTCATTTTCACACAAACAAATGCAAACCGGTCGAAAAAATGGCTAGACTCAGACAGCAGGAAGTCGTACGAGTGCTACAAGCTTTCTGATTGGCTAGCTGTATTCGCTTATTCGATTGGCCAAAGTTCAGCGCAAAATATGAACTTAGCAACGATCGTGGCCCATCGTGCTCGTCCTGGGGAGCCCCGATTGGGGCTCATCGTGCCCAGAGGGTTAACAAGACTCCCCCCACCTTTATATCACCACCTCCAACCCCCCCCTCTTCCTTTCTTCCTCTTGTTTCACCTGTGATATTGAAGGCCGAGGGTTTGCAGATCTTCTGCTGTTTGCTCATCATGGTCAGCAGACTCTGTTGCCCCAATCCCTGACACGCAAAACAAAACTGTGTAACACACATATCAACACTGTAATCCCTGACACGCAAAACAAAACTGTGTAACACACATATCAACACTGTAATCCCTGACACGCAAAACAAAACTGTGTAACACACATATCAACACTGTAATCCCTGACACGCAAAACTAAACTGTGTAACACACATATCAACGCTGTAATCCCTGACACGCAAAACAAAACTGTGTAACACGCATATCAACGCTGTAATCCCTGACACGCAAAACTAAACTGTGTAATGCACATGTATATCAACGCTGTAATCCCTGACATGCAAAACAAAACTGTGTAACACACATATCAACGCTGTAATCCCTGACACGCAAAACAAAACTGTGTAACACACATATCAACGCTGTAATCCTGACACGCAAAACAAAACTGTGTAACACACATATCAATGCTGTAATCCCTGACACGCAAAACAAAACTGTGTAACACGCATATCAACGCTGTAATCCCTGACACGCAAAACAAAACTGTGTAACACACATATCAACACTGTAATCCCTGACACGCAAAACAAAACTGTGTAACACACATATCAACACTGTAATCCCTGACACGCAAAACAAAACTGTGTAACACACATATCAACGCTGTAATCCCTGACACGCAAAACAAAACTGTGTAACACGCATATCAACGCTGTAATCCCTGACACGCAAAACACTGTACAACATACACCTTAACTCATTCGCATCGCAACGATTTTGAATTATTAAAAAACCCGCACAAATCACTCCAGCCATACACACAAACAAAACATACATAAGCAAAAAGGAGAAATGAAAGAAGATTATGGGTTTTTACTTCAGGTCTAGACATAGGGAAGTGGTAGATCAGACTTTTTTACATATAGATTTTATATAAAAAAAACTCTCTACACCGATTGGTTGCCCCACAACGAACCACTACAAAAGCAAAGTCAGAAGCAAAATTGTGGTCTAAGGGAGCGAAGCGAGTTTAGAAATGACCAAGGTATGGTGTGCACACAGATTTACTTCCCTTGAAGCAAATGCATCAAATTGACAGCTATCTATTAATTCCGGACATATATGGCCGGAACGACTTGAATGAGTAAAAGAGAATCGTGTCAGACAACGCTGAAAAAGGGAGCGCAACGCTTCTTTTTCTCCTTGAGTGATTTAGGTTCAATTGTTGTTCTTATCACGAGAATCGTGTGTGTCCCCATGGCAAAGTTCTTCAGGCGTTATCAATCATAACAGGCTTTAGTAATCTTTTTTTCTTCTTTTTTTTAAAACTTTATTTTGTTTGCTTATCATTATTTTCCTTTCTTTGTGATATGGGAGAGAGTCCAGGACACTCAAACTGAAATCACGGGTACATAAAATATTTCACATCATGTAATGTTCTGTGCATCTCTTAAATTTTGTAGCCATTTTACTTTTGCTTTTGACTGACAGTTTTGTTTTTTAACCTGCAAGAAGTTTTGTTTAAATGTGCAAATTTCTATATTGATGTAAATGAAGTGTGTGTGTGTGTGTGTGTGTGTGTGTGTGTGTGTGTGTGTGTGTGTGTGTGTGGGTGTGGTGTGTCTAAGAGCATTTGTTCTGAAGTGGGTATGCTGGTTAATGTCTGTGTTACTTTATTATAAAGTAATACTTTATCATAAAGTTTATATGTGATATGTTTTTATCCCCACGCACAAGATGAATTCTTCTTATTTGAAGCCAATAAACTATTGACTGATTGATTGATTGATTGATTGATTGAATGTTACTGTTACTGTGTTAGTACTGCCGTTGTTATAATTTTCGTTTTCACATGTTCTTACGTTTTTCAGCATGTTGGGCTTCTGTTATGTTGCTGCACTTGACACAAATTTCTCTGTTTTGATGTGACAAAGTATAACTTGACTTGACTTGACTTGAGTCTAAATTTGTTTTTTAAAGTCAAGAGGAGTGGCCAACTCACGGCGTCAAACTGTCGCGTGTCCTCGATGTAGCTGTTGGTGCTGAGGGCGTGGAGAGAGGCGTCAAAACGAAACAGCGGAACCTGGGAAAAACACATACACACACACACACACATGCGCACAGACACATAGAAAATGAAATGGGGAAGGGACAACCGCTTTCACTTCGATCTCCCATTCATTTATTCTCTCTCTCTCTCTCTCTCTCTCTCTCTCTCTCTCTCAATAGAGTTATTTCAATGCGTTATATTATTAGGCTAATGTTTAGTAGTTTGGAATGTTTTGTTTTGCATGTTGAGTTATTTTTCGAGTTGCTTTTCGTATTACTTTTCATTCTGAGGACAGGATGAAAAAAAGCTGTCAAGCTTACTCCTTTATCTTCAATAAAGATCATTTTGACTTGACTTGACACAGACACGCATGCACACAGTCACACACAATCAGCACAAATGATACATGCCCCCCCCCCCCCCCCCCCCCCTGTGGGGATACCAGGGAGGGTCTTTTTGTATAAATAGTTCCCCCACCTTCTGGAAGTTCTGAGCTTGTAACTTCCTCTAATCCGTCACTCTCTTTGACTCTGCCTTTTCCCTCTGCTTGCTGCCATCTAACTATCTTTCTGTCTTTACCAGGTCCATTCTCCTGCCTATTTAAAAAAACACTTTCAAAAAGATTTCCTTCAGCCGAAGTAGGACATGCTGGGCCTAATTATTTTTTACTTAGGCGCATAACGGCAGCATGACGCATCTGCGCTCATAGTTGACAGGATACTGTCTAAGCGATCAA